>OY015313.1:79629567-80829567 GCA_955612985.1 Cheilosia scutellata
AATTTGAGACTAGTTTGTAATTTCTACAAGAAATTCTATTTGTTTAGCTACTTTAGAAAGTATATGGTCCTTACCCCAAAATAACTAGTTGATGCCTTAGAAACGTGTGATATAAGCGGATATAGTAGGATGTGGTCTGGCAGACAACTAAATTTTTAAAGAAGGTGTTGTAAGCTTTTATATGACACTAGTTTTTTTTTGGTACTCTCTAAGGTACTTATTGAAAATAATTGAATTTGCCAGACACGCGCAGGGGAGTGAAACGATATGCTCATAACCTAAGAAGTGGTCGGACGCATTGTTTCGGCAGGTAAAGGTTTGGCCGACCAGTGAATTCTTAAAGAGGACGATGTTGTCTATAATTTGACACCAGTTTCATCTTTTAACTCGATGAGGTAGGTAAACATAAAAAAAACAGGACTTTCGAGTGGTCGGACAGAGGGTTGCGGCAGGATATACTTTGTCCGACCAAGCATTATGTGCAACACTAATTGACCTTTATCTAATAAAATGAATTTTGTGCTTTAACCTTATGACATAAGTAAACACAAAAAAACTGTACCGGAAGTGGCCCGTTATTTCGAAACCCGGCAGGATAATGACTGTCCGACCAGTGGTTTCATCATTGTCCCTTTCTTAACTTTCAATTGAAATGCGAATTATCCTTTAACTCGATGAGGTAGGTAATCCTGCAGTCGGCTCCCCTACTATAAGTACTTACTCACTTTACTTTAGATTGCGCTCAAAGTCCAGAGTGGACAACGGCCTCAGTCCCTAAGGTAGGTAGGGTCTTCCTTTGCTCTGGGTCTCTGTTATCCCTCAGGGGTGGACTCAAAGCCATTGACAGATCGTAGAGTTCTCCCAATAATGTCAATATCATCTGCCTATGCAAGTACCTACATAGTTGAACGGACTTTTGAAAAATTTTACCTCTGATATTGGATTGCGAGTTCCGTATAATTACTTTAAGAATGATGTTAAAGAAGTTACATGATAGCGTGTCACCTTGTCTTAAACCTTTTTCGACATCAAATGGTTCCGTTTTGTTCTTTCCTACTTTGACGGAGCAACGACACTTTCTTCATAGTCATCCTGCGTAGACGGACGAGTTTGGCAGGGATGCCGAAATTTAACTTGGTCTTGTATGATTCGTCCCTACATATGCTATGCGACCTTGAAGTCGCTAGTGGTGGGTATCAATCTGAAATTCTTGTGTTTTTTCTAAGATCTTCCGGAGTGTAGAGAGTTAGTCGATGATAGACTTTCCTGGCCTAAAACCGCTCTGATATGGGCCGATAAGATTTTTTTTTTCCGAGGCAGGTGAAAATCTTCTAAAGACACTATGAGGACAGTAGGCGCGTGCTCATAGTAGTGTGAGATTTTTACTCACTAAAACCACCTCCCACAAATTTGTTTCGTACTGCAACTAAGTTCTGACTTATGAAGCAATTTTTTTATCACGAAGTTATACACGTTTGGCAGGCAACATTCCGGCGATAGTTCCTGCTCGTTCCGCAATTTTAACGCGGTTATGATAATTATCGGGCTAAGTCGGAATGTTTAGTTCGTAGTAGACGCCGCAATAAATTTGTTTCATCAATAATTTCCAAGACTGATGTATTAACGTGTCCTAATAGTCGATTTCTATGCTTTCGAGCGCAATTTCTCGTTTCATCTTTAACCGTGGGAATTCTGAGATCTCTATGAAGATCTTCATTTCTAATATACCACGGTGCACTGTCGAATGATCTTGGGCCGTATTTATAAAAGCAGGCAAATAATTTGTTTGCTTATATGTATGTAAAATCCACGTGAACCGATTTCGTTTCGTTAAGAGCGATCCTCCATGATTTTGTCCATTCATTGATTCGGTTAAGCGCGCTTTGTAATAATTTGTTTGTTTCTTTAGTAGTTGTACCAACTGCTAGTATGGCAGTGTCATCGGCAAAAGTGGCTACGGTAGTACCTTCTATTTGCGGTATATCACGCGTAAATAATAGGTATAGGAGTGGCCCAAGGACGCTTCCTTGCGGCACACCTGCCGTTATTTCTTTAAATTCGGAATATTCGTTTCCGTGTTTGACACGAAAGAGTCTTCTCTCTAGATACGATTCTAGGATTTTCCACAACCGTTGGGGGAGAACTTGTCTTAATTTGCACTTAAGACCTTCGTGCCACACCTTATCAAATGCTTGCGAAACGTCCAAGAAAGGTATGATCTTCCGAAAATCTATAAGGAATCTATATGGGCCCTCTGTGTGCAGTAGCGCAGTGGTTAGTGTGCTGGAATACTGTGCGAGCGATCCCAGGTTCGATCCCCGGAAAAACACAAATTACATCTTAAGGTTTTTTCTACTGTGCCACCTCTGGCGAACGTCTGACAATTATCCGAGAGTATGACTGTCCTGAAAAAGCTTCTCAATTCAACCGTTCGGACTCGGAATAAAATTGTAGGTTCGTCCAAAAATAGAAACTCACACAAACGAATGGTTGCGAGAAGCTAAGCCTAGGATGTCACCCGCCTGTTGCGCCACCTATTTATTTATTTATTTATATTGCCCCTACCTGCAATATGTATAAAATTCATCCATCAAAGTTCCTTGTTTCAATTTGGCTAAATATAAAACGAAAACGACTCAATTCAATTCAAAACGAATCTTCATGATCTAAAATTTTAAAACGACGAAGTTCTATAGTGTTATTAAGATGTTACTATAACCTAAAGATGTTACTAATCATTAAAGAAAGAACACACGAGATTGAATCGAGGTTGAATCGAACAATAGGTTGCCTTACTTGAGAGTCTTGAGACCATAGTTATTCGATAGGTACCTACTCCGTCCTATCTCCACATCCCAAAAGGACAATTTTCAACTTGGTCAACATCAACAATTTAATAAATATAGTCCTCTTAATAAGTGACCCGGCATTCAACAAATAAAATAAAGCAAGAATTAAAAAAAAAACTACTGAAACCCGGCTTCCCGGAAAATAAAGTTACTAAGAGAATATGAAAAACCGCAATATAAAGGTCCTTTACCTTCATAAAATAAATTTCAGATCGGTTAATAAATGCAAAATTAATAGATTCGGATAAATTTAAAATTCCAATGAGATCAAGAGACACTGCTTTACAATAATTATACACCAGACTAAAATCTAAGACAGACAAAATGGAACACTCGTTGTATTCTACCAAATAAGGTGCAATTTAAAGACCAACCACGGATGCGACCAAATAACACAAAATGTGAACTGTTATATGTACATAGGAACGACGAAAAGACCTCTCGGAGTGAGAATTGCCGAACATCAAGCAGACATTAGAAAAAACAAGACAACAACAGGACTAGCACAGCACATAGAAGAAATCAAACACACAGCAGATTTCGACAACATAAAAATATTAGACACTGGAGAGCTTACGTATTCAAGAAAAGATTACAAAAACAATGAACACGAAAGAAGACAAAGTCAATAATAAAGTCTAACTACAGTGTGGCAATAAAATCCCTCTGATACTAGTTTATAAGATTCTTGTCTGATAATTTTATTTATTTATTTATTTGCTTGCATAGTGTTTATGTTACATGTATCTTATTTGTGTTCATTTTAAAACCACTCAAAAGAGATGTAAAAAGTAAGAACCATTTAAAATTAATTTAGCCTTCAATATTGTTAGGATCGTGTAATTCCCAACCCAATAAAAGACAAAATCCCCAGAAGAAGTTGAAAAAACATCAACGAAACGTCGGGAGAAGAATAAAATAGTTTTATTTTGATTCGGAAACCATTGACCAGTAAGCTCAAACTTAACTACTTTAATTTAAATTTTTTGCTTATCACTCCAAGAGTGATCCCATAGATGGAAAGTTTTACCAAAATGTTTAAAGGACATAATCATAATCAAGGCTAGAAAGCCCGAACCGCAAAAGAGATCATTAGTGTAGAGTCACGTCACAGCTTGTGCTGAGAGTTTAGCAGAAACACACTTATAGATCGCTACCGGTGATGAACAAAATTAAATGAAAGTCGCTATACCTTAACTTTAAGATAATAAATTCGCAACAGCTACCGACTAGGCTTTCACAGCACAGCCAGTGCTTTACGGGGGACGACCGGGTCGCTGGCACCTGGAGCGTGCCGATGTACAGGGCTTAACTTCACTGATTTTGAATACCTCATCGTCGGCTGAGTTCTATCTTGTCAGTCTTACTAATTTGGGGACACTCTTTCGTTTGGTGAAATCCCTTTTGTTCTGTTTCCTTCAGTTTTCAAGTTATAGAGATCTATTCTGTTCAATAAGCACTAAACTAAGAAGACTTCTTGTTCAATATTACTATTAGTTACATTGTTATCATAGCTTCGTTTTCTTTATTTCTATCTTGTTCAATATAACTTTTTTTTTTGTTCAATATCATTCATACATTATACATTATGTGAACTAACTTTTACTCATCCCATACATCATTGTCCAATATCCAAAACGACTTAATGGTACATTTTGATTTTTATTTCAATTCGCAGTTACGTTAAGTACAAAAATATAATATTCATTATAAATGAAATTTTCTGAGCTTTCATAAAAAAATTGCTTTAGAACAAAAATCAGGGTTCATGAATAAAAACTTTGAACCTGAACTTTAAAAATCGATTTCCCAACAACTTAAAAAATGGACATTGGACAAAATAGAACTCAGCCGACGCTCTCTCTATCTATCTATCTATCTATACTTATAAAAAAATAATAAATTTAGCGTATTAAATTTTTGAACTTATCTTTTGTGAGTATGAGTACATACTCAGCCACGACCTGTCATTTTGTTGCTTGTCTTGTCTAACTTATGTAAGGCGAAAGGGATACACACTGAGCGACTATAGAGCCCATTTAGTCTAGTTTAAAAAGCCCTTTATATTTTATCATCAGAGAAGTCTCTTTAGAGTGAATGAGCTTAGAATAACACCTCCGCAGCGCTTGAGATATTTTATGTGGGGGGAAGCTCGAATTGATAGCGTCAAAGCAGTTCTTTATCAGTTATGTGAAATGAATGATTCTTGGTTTCCTTGACCGATTTTACCCAATAAAACGATTCTGCGACGTAACATGAAGCGCCCGCACACTGGCAGGACAACTAAAAGATTTCACTTTTTTTTTGTTACTTGTTACGCAGCCATTTTTCAAATCAGTAGCACAATTAAGACGCATTAAACGTAGACCGGGTGAAGAGTCTGTTGATGAAACAATAACAATAACTGATCCAAAAAAAGTTTGAAGTCGATATTTTAAATGCTCTATTGGACACCGCACTTATATCTATGAAGGAAAGATTTCAACAGATGCAAGATTTTCTGACACGTGGAATTTTTTCTGCAATACTATCTCGAAGACAGTCAGGCGACACCTATCGAGACATTAAATTTTATCAAAAAGCACAATCTTCAACCTTCAAGAGTTATATCCCAACACCTGGATATCGCTCCGTATTCTCTTAACAATAACTGATCGTTGCAGGTGGCGACCGCTGTTTTACTAAACTAAAATTTATAAAAACGTACTGCGCCTAAGAAATAGGCAAACAAAATTAGACAAAGGGGCGTGGCACCTCCCATACAAAAAACATGGTATATCTTGAAAACCACCAAACCGATTGAGCTCAAATATAGAGCGGGGCGCCCAGACCGTTATGACCGGCCCTGAGCACAGAAGTGGGCGGAAGAGATCAATTGGTACTGTGGTGTATGCCAAAAATATAATCTCAGCATGGTTTAACCTGTCCTCGATGATGGAAGTATGTTGATCTCCGTCAACTACACGATTTAGATTAGATTAGATTTTATTAATTGATTAATTGCTTACAATTCTTTACATAATTCAAAATCTAAGAAAGAATGGCAAATAGCCGTCTGCCGATTGACAATATTTTTTTAACCATTGATACTTTTTCTTTATTTTATTATTTATAGATTGAAATTTTAAAATAAAAGCCAGTTTTATCTATCAAAATTAAAAACTTTCTGTTATAGCTAATTCTTTGTCTATAAGCCAATGCTGTCTTACACTACTCGAAAAGGAGAGCTCGAAGGAGAGTCACATTCAGTTCGTTTAACTTGTTTAAGATTTCACGAAGCGTAGGACATCTTCCCATGAAATTAAATATATCCTCCCTTTCCGCCATATTACAATTAATGCTATACAATACCACTAGATCTTCTCTATGAGGTTGACAACATCAACTACAACAATATAAGACGGCCCCCTTAATATTGCATACGAGATTGGGTCTTCAATAATAATAAAAACTGATAGCTCCTTATTTGTTCGGGTCTTGAATAGGAAAGTCCATCATTGGGAATACTTTGTCAAGGGTAGCGTTGCCAGACGTCCGGGTTTTCCCGGACATGTACTCTTTTTCGCTTCTGCGGGGAACGTCCGGGATAGTTTTTCTAGATTGTCCGGGTTTTTCATTTATTGATCATCAAGAGAACAGAGCATGAAAGTGTCAAGTGAATTCAATATTATTGTAATACCAACTTTGGTAATCGACAAAAGAAAGTTTCGAAAACACTGAATGAAGAAAAATACTAGTGTTGTATGTCCACCACAATATGCAATCTTACCTATTGAAGTCGATGTAACCACTTTAAAAACTTAAAATATTTTGCTGAATTGCTCGACAATGAATTATTAGAATACCAGACACTTTTATACTAGACAAACAGGTTATGACTTTCTCTTCACCCGGCAGTGGAACGACTCTTGCTTATGTTCGAAAAACTAAAATCATATTTGGAAGACGTCAAAAATCCACAAAAAATATACATTTTTTTGTTTTGGCAATATTTTTGTTTGTAAAATTCGAAATATATTTTGTCGCCAATAATTCGGGTCCCAAGCAAAATTTCCAAAATCCCAGAAATAGATTTTCTTTATCTCTTCCCCTTTCCCACCAATTGGAATTGGAAGTTGGAAAAATATGGAGTAGGTATCTGACTAAGGAAATAGCTCTATTTTTAGATTTGAGTTTAGTCAACTTCTTTTTTCAACACTTTCATTCATTCATTACATGTCAGAAAATCAGCCGAGAATAATTACACAGCGTAATTTACACATGGTCTTAAAACATGAAGTAGCTATCGAAATAATACGCGCATTTTGGTTCTAGTTTTGTACTCTTTTTTAGATCCTATTTTGTCCGGGAAAGTCCGGGATTTTCGTGCTCGATAACTACTTTCTTCAAATTATTTCTGGCAACCCTATAGTCAAGGGTATAGCGACGAAATCGAGCTGGTTAAACCCGTTTGTTGAAGTCCAACTGCACTCAAAATGAATTTCTCGAGATCCAACTGTGGGCTATAATACCTCCACCTACATACATATCTAGTCAACTCAGTTTCTCGTCTCAAAATTTGTCCTGAACCCGCCATAAAAAAGTCTAGAAGTAAATGCACATAGTATCAATCTAGATAGATGGAGGCAATCTGGGGTCGATCTGTGTAAAGGATTACCGTATATTCTGCAAATTTTTAGCCAAATTGGGTGGATATCTTCAACGATCTGTATTGATGTATCATCATGGATTTCGAATTGGAATTACCTATTAGGTAAATAAATACCAATCATCCTTTGTCGTGTAATGTTGATTTTTCAGGAATAATATCACATGCCAATCGCATTACTCAATACATTTTATTTGTGCACACAAATGTATTTTTCACCACCCTGAATACATCACACAAAATACATAAAACCACCAAAAAGGTACAAAAATAAAGGAAGACTATTTTTGTAAAAGAAACGTTCTTCCTTGAGAATGATAATATATGCCAAAGGGCAGGATTTACATATGAAAACGACAAACCGAATACCTAAAGATATAGTGTTGTGCGGGAGCGGTTTCAAAGACTACCTACACTGAAAAGTTTCGTATAGATAGCAAAACATCACTGTACACATAAAGGACAAAATGCAAATGTGCCTTTACCCAGAATTTCAACAACTTATTCGCACATATCCTCTAGGATTTTACTTCTTTTTTTTCTTTATGCTGGGTGTCATGAACATTTGCAAATCCTTTTGTCCATTGAATGCAGGTACTACAAAATACGAGCTCGGTGGCATGCATGGATATTGAAGCGATTACCATATGAATGGTTAGAAATACCAAGGAACGTTAAAAGTGCATTAATTTTCGATGATAATATATATAAAAATATTGACTAAGGAGAGGAGGGAATATTTTCGTTTTGATGGAAATAAAACAAGAGCACTTCAAAGTGAGTTTCACTGGATGTTGGTGTTGGCCTTCAGACAAAGATTACAATGAATGGTTTCTCTCTGAACCAACTGCACCAACTAAAATAATATGAATTTGCAGTTCCAAAGCCCAACTCACACCTCAGTTGTATGCCCTTTAACTGAGTTGTCGGTTGACGCCCTTTTAAATTGCAATAATATAGGTACTTATAAAGAAATATATTTTCTTAACTGTGTCTGTGATTATTACGCAATACCTCTGTGTCGAGATTACTATGTACCAGCAATCCCCATTTTTGCTTTCTACAGTCAGTATCTTTTAGTGTGATTATCTAAATCGAATGGACGTGAATTACTGCTTGTCATCAGTGCAGAAATTGACCTCAATTGAGAGATACGAGTACGAGTATTTGTGGGTAAATCTCCACAGTTTCACATAGCAAAGGTCTTTGCTGTTGCTGTCTTGTTGGCGCGGTGTGGTAACGTGGTAACGACACCAAATCAATTAGGGACGTGATTCCTCCACTCCTTCGGTGAAAAGCAATTTTATTTCGCTTCTGTTTTCTATCGCCCCCAAATTACACCTTTTTCGCATGTCAACTTAGCTTTACTTCTGACATCAATGAAATTTACTCAAATTGATCTCTAATCTTTGCAATTTATTCTTGCGGGTTGGGAAAATTGCTGAACTTCCGGAATGTACTGTCGAACTGCGACTATTAAGTTAATTCGATGAGAATTTGTTAATTCACAATCAATAGAGCAGGTGCGAATAATTTACTAAAGATTTGTGTACGTGGGATTAACTTTGTCCTGGGCTATTTGTAATTATTTTTGGGTACCTACCCAGCGAACAGTTGGGATGATCTTCCTTTTGTATTTGTGATATGTTTATGTATAGTTAGTGTAATTAAACAATTAGGTAGGTACTGAACTGTAGTTCAAATAAGAAATATGGAGATAAATGCATCGATATAGTGCTGATATAGTGGAGGACGGGTCATAGACTCATAGGTATGGTTAACATATACCTACTATCAGAGCACATCCCTCAAAAGCCGTTTACGAAACATTCAACGATAATGATGGTGAATGCATTTACTATCGAACACATGAACATGAGTTTCTATAGTATTAGACATTTGTAGGATTTTTTAGAACTAGGTATAGGTAGTCAGGTTGCTGAAAAAGGGTGATGTGGCATTTACTATAGAGAACAAGGACAGTCAAGGTGTATTGAGGTATTGATGTGTTAGGAAATGTTTTCTGGTAATTAATTGGTAGTAAAACCGGAAAACTGCGTCTATGAATGGACTAATGCTAATTGACTTTGCAACGGGTCATAACGTAGTTATAGCTAGCTCACGTGTAGCGTAACCCTGCCATATATTTATCAAACGAAATTTACGAATTTTTTTTTTATCAATCTTGTGTACAAAACTAACATAATTTGTTTGAATACCTACATACATATATGGCGCACCCCGCCGGAAAATCCGCTGTACTTAGTCGGAAGTGCATATCTATACTTTTTTTTCCTCGACTATAGATCTTCCACGATCTTCTCTTTCGTCTGGTGGGTGAGCGGTCAAGTTAATTTAACGTGTACCTACCACAAATTGAGAAATTCATAGCGCGAATTTTCTCACCTAAAAGTGAATATACAATTAGTTTTTACGAGTGCTTTGATTTGATAATATTTCCTAAATAATACTGCATATTATACATATTGTACCTATTAATAGACAGAAAGAATTGTCGTGATATTCTCTGAAATGTGGCCTTGAATCATATCGCGACTATCGTGTTGTGGGGGCGCTAATATCCCTTCCTTAATACACAATCCCATCTCACCAACAAAACATTACAAACATTACCCAACATTACTCAACATTACCCACATATCAACATATACATCGATTTCCCATAATTATACTAACATACTCAGACTCACCTATACTAAAACCACATTAAACATCTCAAAAATACCCTATACAATTTTACATTTCAAAAACTTAACGATACCCGAATACATTCGGCAAAAGATGGCTGCGAAATTCGGCAACAATTTTTTTTTTTAAATTCAACAAAATTTCCATTCCTGGCCTATATCCTGGCAACAAAAAAAAAAATTAATCTTCAAGCCTACTTGATGTCGTTCGTAAAATTTTTTTTCTTTGGAAAATTTTTCATAAAATTAGTCAATTTTGGATTTTCAAACGTGTCGATACGAAGTCGACTCCCAAGCATACTCGGTTTCACACGTTAATTTTTTTTTCTATATGGAAAATTTTCAAAGTTCTAATAATACCTAATTATGTAATAAAAAAAAAAAATATAACATTAATCCATAGTCAATATTTTTGAATACAATGAACTTTTTTTTTGTTGTGACCGTTTGTGCTAAGATACCTTTCGCCCTAAAAGAAAAATAAAGAAAAAAAAAAATCTCTTCAGTTTCAAGCCCATTCTTTAGCTTTTTGCACAAATCTTAAGCAAACGAAAAATCCCCCAAAAGTGAGGTACATACTAAATTTGTGTTTTTTTGGTTTATTGTGCGTGCATAAAAAAAAAAAAATTCATAACAGAAAATAAAATATAAATTCCTAAAATAATTGGCTTTCCAATCTCCATAATTTATATAAAAGAACAAAAAAATAACAATATCCTACAATTCAAATCAGTATCTATCCTTTAATTTACAAACAAGAAAACAATAAATAAATAGTAAAACTGTGCTACTTCCAACCCCCACTTACTGAAAGAGTTCCTGTCCTGTGCATGTTGATCCTGCCTAGTGATGTGTTCAAAATTTTTATTTTTATTTTTGTTAAATAACCTACTTAAAAATATCTAACGTAATCTATAATATTCATTGTTTTATTATTCCTTTGCGTTTATATTTTTTTTTACTAGTCAATCAATCCCTTCAAGTGTTTGTAATTGAGATTGGAATTCGTTTTAGTGTTTTGTGTTTTTTTTTTTTTTTTTTTTTGTTTTGGTTAGTGTTCTTTTCTTTTAGGTACATCGTCCAGCTGCATGTGCACCTGCATCCAGGATGAATGGTATGTTTTATTATTTTAATATGATTGTTTCCTTTAGTTTGTTATAAAGCGAATTCTTATCTGAAATTTGTTGAATTTTCAGAAATCATAAAAATTACCTATTTTATTTTATCTAACCTCTGAATTGGTTTATATTACATATTACATATACATATTTTTGTTGTTCTATATATTTAAAATTTTTTTGTTTTCTTTGTAAATTTTTTTGAATTGTTGTTGACAATAATTTTAAATATTTTTTTTCTCTGGAAAATTTATTTTGTAAATAAATAAGATCACCTACTTTGATTCATAAATGAAAATTGTTTGAATGAAGTGGGTGTTGTGTTTGAAGGGGTTTGAATCCTTCTTGTGATTTTGTCTATCTGGATCCTTTAGTAGGTATATTTGTGATGATAAATATGTCTATGTGTGTGTAATATCTTACAGTACAGGGTGACCGAAATAATGTGGGCACTGGGCAGCAATGACGGACAACAGGAGTTGTTAAGCGTTTTAAGTTAACGCCTAGGGGTTGTCACATATTATGAGCGAGTGGCAACCAAGGTACTCTGCTAATTCATGAGTAGGGTAATGGGGTGGGCAGCTCACAAGGTACCATAACACCTTCGGTACCGGTGTGGCGAGAGAAGGAGGAAGGCAAACCAACCGAGTCAATAGGTGTGGTTTGTTTTCTTCTTGGCTGTCTAAATTTTAAAAATCTTTTCAATCCTAGTTAGAGTCCTTCCATTTTCCAAATTTTCTTCATATCCCTTCATCAATCCCTAATTTTCAAATATCCCTACAGAACTTACAGGCATGTAAAATTACGGTAGTCCGCAAGACATGCAAAAGATCCCACCCAATTCCGACGAGCTAAGCACTGGCTTATACAAGCATGCCTGCCTTGCTTTGTCGACCGGACAGCCCTTCCACCGATGTCAACTTGAGATTCCTGTATCTCTAAGGTGGAAGGGTAACATATGTTTATATGTATACCGTTACAGTGTTCTTACAGGCCTATACTTGCCGATTGGGTTAAATTGTTACTTGAAACAGCCAATTCCGCAAGCCTGAATGTGAAGTGCTCCCCGCCAAGCCAAAAACTTCAGCCAGCAATCCATCTTAAAAAAAAAATCAGTGGCAAATGCACATAACGCGGCTATATGAGAAAATTGCACGTGGTTCGCTCTATCATCGATCGGCAATAGACTAGGGTGTCCATATTAGAGATGTAACGGATATCCGGTTAGTATCCGTTATCTGGCCTATCCGGCCTCTTTTCTGATATCCGGCACATTGCCGGATAGACTCTTGGTATCCGGCTAGTTGCCGGATAGTCGTTGTTGTAGTAAAATACAACAAAAATTGTTTATCTCAAAACTGTTCCGATCACACTCGCTGAATTTCCGCGACTACGTTTTAGCCTTTAATTTGTTCATTCCAAATTTCAGTTCATTCATCTACCGTACATGCAGCGATGCCAACTAAGGCTTTTTCATGTCTTTTAGGCATTATTTCATTAGCTAATGCTTTAAGGCTTGTTTTTTGTCAAAAAGGCATCATTTTTTTTTTATTTCAAATATTTTTTTCAATTTTTTTGATTTAACATACTGACTTTTTATATTTTTAAACATTCTTAGCCGCAGTTTCACAGTGGGAGTTTAAACTACACTTTTGGTTTAAATTTAGTTCAAGAAATAATTCGGTTTCTCAGTTTCGTTTAAACCTTGAACAGAGTTCATTCTGTAGTTTAAGTTAAACTACAGTATTCTGCCGTTTAAACCTCAGATCAGCCGATTGTCAAAAACACAAATATTTGACGTTGTTTTGCGTGTTCTTTGAAAGGAAAGACAAGGAACGATTTTAGAAAAGTCGTATAAGCAAAATACTATATACCTACAATACTGTAATATTCTATTCATTAAATTTAGTTAAATTGAGTTCAATTGAACTGAAGTTCAGATCAGATTGTGAAACCGGACTTCCAGTGTAAAACTGGGTATAAAAGTACTTTAAGTGGAATTCTGCACACAAAGTCGCTTTTATTATATTTTATATTTTTTTTATATTTGTGTTTAATTTTTAATTTATTATTCCATTTTACCTAAAAAATTTTTTAAGGCATTATTTTATTGAAAAAGGCATCTTTTTCTTTCAATTTAGGTATTTTTTCGTCAAAAGTGGTTGGCAACGCTGCGTACATGGCACATCCAGTTAACGCCGCGTCTCCCGAGCAGTGTTGCCAGCACGGGCTATTTATCGCCAATTAGGCTACTCGGATTTTTCACTCGCTCCATGAAATTTCGATTTGGGATTTATCCCAATTTGGGCTATTTCATTTTAAAATTCGGCTATTTTAGGCTCCTTAGAAATTATTATTATTGAAAAAAGTCATGCATCATGTTTTGCGGAACTCGTAGAACTGAAACTTTTTAAAAATGTAATTGTGAATGAGTCAACTCCAGTTTCGATATTGTTTTAACCACACACTCTCACTTCTGAGTAGTAAAATTAGCTCACAAGACTTATGCATGAATATGAAAACTCATTATCTGCCCAAGTATATGTCCCCTTCCAGCAAAATGTTTTTTTTTTTGTACAACATTGTAGATTTATTTAATCTTAACATTTATGCAAATTTGACTTCAGAAACAACCGAAGAATCAGCCTCCACGATGGAAGAAATTTTGGAGGAAACTTGGGATTTTTAATTGAGTTTTGCGTTTATTAACTGATTACTTTCACCAAATGTTAATCTTATATATTTTTAAATTATTTTTCTTTTAATATCTTTTCTTTTGAATAGGCACCTACAGTTTTATTATTTATTATTTTTAGTCTGTTCTACTCTTTTATTTAAAACGTTAGGTTGTTGTTGTTTCTATGTTTCTAATCAAACCTTAATGCGCAATTTTCACGAAGAGGCTGATATTTTAATTGTTTTTTTGTATTTTTATTGGAATTATTTTATGTTTTGTTAACATAACACATAAATATATATTTTTTGTTTTTATTACTTTAATTTCCAATTACGAGTTCGTATATAAATGAAATGAAGAAGCTAATAGTTCTTTTTTGTTAATTTTGAATTCAATCAATTTAATCAAAATAAATGTGCGTAAACAATTAAACAAATACATAGGTGCGCATTTTTATTGTTGGGCTCCATACCCCTTAGAAAAGCTGGCAACACTGCTCCCGAGCAACACTTCATAGATCATAGCCTACCATTTGTCATTTCTCATAGAAAGAAATAACGATAGTCTGACATAAGATGTAGCTGTAGGTTGGGCATTTCATAGCTTACTATTTACACAGCCATCAGTCGAAAACACATGAGTGTCAGACAAAAAAAATATAGCCCATAGGATTCTATCCACAGCTAAGAGCTGAGCAATTTTTAGAAAGACATTTTTTATATAATGTTATTTGTGGTCTCTGCGAGTAATTCTCATAGCATGCTATATGGCTGAGTTCTTTTTGGAGGATAAAACATGAGTGTATGCTTCGCAGTATGCATTTCTTCGGCCAGATATCCGGCCGCCGAATATCCGGCTATTCGGCCTTATTACATACCGAATATCCGGTATCCGGTATCCGGCTAAATCACTATCCGTTACATCTCTAGTCCATATTCCTCAAACGAAAAAAGAGGACATAATTTACAATCAATAAACACCAACCCCCCCCCTTGCCGTACGGTTTTCGTTAGATAAAAAATATTGTTAGAGCTGGAAACACTTGTAAAACTGTATTAATAGTAGGGTAAAATGAGAACCACCTAGTAGGTAGTGCAATGCCGGAGGAAGTCCTTAAATTCCAATTCCATCGCAATACAAAATTTTTTTAAACCTTCAGTTCTTACTGTATAGTGTAGGTCATGGGTTTCCAATCTTTTTCTTACTGCGACTTCCTAGAGAGGTTGAAATATTTTTGCGACGCCCTTCTAAAAGCACAGATATATGTGAAGCTGATCTTACTGAAGATTCACTAAAGTGTTTTTCAATAAGGACGGTTCGACGTTGAAATATCGTCGTCTCATATTTATGGCAATTTTGCTTGTTCACATACCCACATTCATCTAAAAATGCGCCTCGTCGCTAAAGATGATTTTTTGGCCAAAATTGAGGACCTCTTCCAAACGCTCCGAAGCCAAGTCAGCGAACAAGAGGCTTTGTCTATCTTCATTAAGTTTAAGCTCCTGAATTAGTTGGATCTTATACGGGCGTAAGCCCAAGTCCCGATGCAAAATTCGCCAAGTTGGAATCTGCGAAAGGCTGATTTCTTATGCACGTGGATGAATTGACTGCCTCGGGTTCTCCTGTACATTCTCATGGACCACAGCATTGCTCCCGACGAATCTGGATGGCAAAGACCCGTGCTAATTGAAAAACCCTTATTTATGTTTGAGTGCCAGGCAAATATACGAGTGCCAGCCATGAAGCAAGTCTTACTGGAAATGCGGGAAACACAAACGCGCTTAATCTTTGCCTATTGGATTGACCCAGGGCGTCGCGACGCACGTTAGGGAACCCCTGGTGTAGGTATATAGTATAGAAAAAAGAATACATATTTTTATTACAATAATTCAATTCCAATTAACTCTTTTCCGATAGGCACTGGACTTAAGTTTATAAAAAAACGTTGTTCAAGCCTGCTCTTTTTACACTTTTTACATTCTTTATATTGAAATTGAAGGTATTAAAAAAGAGAACAAAAAGAGGACACAATAAATAAAGAGGACAAAAAAAGATCCAAGCGAAAAAAGAAAGTGTAAAATAGATCGCGGACAAAAAAGAGGACATGTCCTCTTAAAAAGAGATGTTCTGGAAACCGTACAATAGACTGATAATTGTACACGCCCTTCACCCACCAGCATTGTGTAATTGACGTCAAAACCAACATCCCGACAAACCTCTGTCTACATGCATACGTCTCCAGTCTATCTAACAGCCCTATTATGGCTATCAAATATCAATTAGTTGATACTTGATAATATCTATCAATTCATTGATAGTTTGGTATTATGAGTATCAATTGATACATTTTACCTCATTGTGAATACTTATCGAAATTTCATTGAGAATGGGTTCTGTTTTGACGTTTGACGTTTCTGATTTGTAGTTGGTTTTTTTGTATGGCTGACTACTAGTTTTGGTTAAATAATGTTGTTGTTTTTTATAAACAAAAGTTGTTTTTTTCGCAAATCAAAAGAACGAACAACACTTATGATTATGCAATGCAAATGCTAAAGTTATTCCCAACGCTCAGTTGATAGTTTCCTTATTGAGTAAATAATTTTAAAATCGTTGCTACTCGTGGTTTGAGTACATTTGGGATGTCTCATGTCTACCGAGGACATTTCGCTCTAAAGTCGTTATTTAACAGTAAAAACGAGGATATACATTTTTTAATTTGATGCACCGAGTATTTGATACGTATCAACGAGAAATTTGTGGTTGATAGAAAATTTGATGAATATCAATTTTTTTGATAACCGTAATACCAAGTTTATCGATAAAACTATTCACAATAGATCTTAAATCTAATACAATTCACAAATTATCAAAAATGTTGATAGGCTGATAACCATAATACCGATTCATTCATTTTGTTGATACGTATCAATTATTATCAAATATCGTGTTGATATTTGATAGCCATAATAGGGCTGTAAGTTGCTCTAAACAACCCCACCACCACCAGCAACGAGATCTGATCAGTTACCTAATTTAGTAGCCACGATTAATTAAAGGACGAGTGAGCTATTACCTCAGTAAGGGCCGAAACATACGTGCGATTTCAATCGCGCGACTGTTTAGTCGCAAAAAATTAATGCGATATGCGAAATATGTGTGTTCAGTGTCAGTGTATTGAACGCGTAATATTTTATAGCCTATTATGAAGCTGCTGGATTGTGATCGTAGATATGTTTAAATTTGTAATTACTCAACGCAAACCAGGCGATTAGAATTTCGTTGGCATTACAAGTTTAATTGAACAAAATTTCGTTCACTTGCAAATCCCAGGCGACTCACATCTCAGATGTCGATGGAAGAATCGCTGGCGATTCGCCAAAAGTACAAGCGACTTGACAAAATACGAACATCTAGTGGAAGTTTCTACTAACGATGTCGTTCCGGTGGTGAAAAAAATGCCTACGCGAAATATTGAAACAGACTTGCTTCTTTAAAATAATCACTCCACGAGAGCGAAGCTACCCAATATTCTCCTTTTCAATTATATCTGTATTTCTCTTTCTTTTTTTTTTGCGATTTAGCATTCTAATTTTTAAAATTCTGGCAACACTTTACTAAAATATTTTTGAAGGAATCGAAATATGTATTGTCAATCTACGGTCGTCGTTTGCGGTTTCAATATTGCGTTGATCTTTGTATATATAATTCTTCTGTACGTGTTTGTAACCGAAGTCCTCCTAAACGGCTGGACCGATTTTAATGAAATTTTGTGTGTGTGTTTGAATGGGTGTAAGGATGGTTTAGATTCACAATTGGACCCGGTAGGTGGCGCTGCGACCCGATTCCACAAAATTTAAAAAAATAAACACTCAACAATAAAAAAAAAAAATAAAAGGCAAGAATAAGCCCATGAATAAAATTTCAAATAATATACACTTAACAAAAAAAATAAAAATCATAAATAAAATTTCAAATAATGAACACTCAAAAAAAAAATCATAAATAAAATTTCAAATAATAAAACGGCGTAGAACAATATTGACGGACAATGAAAATGTACGACAAAACAACGTTTGCCGGGCCCGTTTTTATAAATTGATTAAATTTACAAATAGTGTATAGGGAATGTATAAACCTCTAACCTAACTATATATATATAGGAATAGGTAGGTACCTAATTTGTTTTCGAAAACAGAATGATAATAAAATAATTCAACAGCCGTCACATAAATAACTATGTATTGCGATTGAAATTAAAATGTCACAATTTCAGCGAGATTTATTTCGAGTTCATGTTATTTTGAACTTATTACCCTACAAAGGTGATGAAATTAATTCGAATACAATTTTATATAAAGTAATTGTCAATCATATTAACTCACCAATGGGTGGTCTGCTCACCAATTAAAATATTTACTTCAATTACCTTTTGAATTACAACCCCATTTAATCGGCATTGTGGTGTTAATTATAACAAATAGAAGAAGGTGAGGGATGAGGTTGTATATGCGTACGTGAATGTATTTTTAAAAATTCATTCTGTCTAATTAAGGTAGATTAAAATTATTGAGCAGGTGAAAATAAATGACGTTTGGTTTATTGTGTGAGTATTTTGGTTTAATTGTTTGGTTGATTAAAAACCAGACAGCTGAGTCTGCACATAAAAATGTAAAATGCAATTCAACCACACTGATTAATTGCTTTGTATTTAATTCATCGGACTTGTTAAATAAATTTACTGAAATGTATATAGATAGATACCCTTACAACTCGTTGGACTTTACCGTAACTACAACGGTTCCTGATGGAGAGCAAGCTACTATGAACTAAACACTTCATCAATTCACTACAACTTACAAGTGTCTTGGGTGTAGTATATGTTTAACTGGTAAGGGTGTCATAAAAATGTTTCCGGTCTTAATACTCCAAAACGACCGCATCTGATTTTTTTTAACTTCCCTGCGGAATGGACTGACACTGCGACCTAAACAGACCTATTGTATCGAACAGGGATAGAGTTAGATTATGGAAGAGACGGATGACCTCCCTAGTAAATGCCAATAGATCCTTAGATCCACTGGTAAGCGTATATCCTTGTTAAAGACACGTTTACTTAACCAATGAAGTGCTGGGCAACCACAGAGAATATGCTCGGAGACTTCTTCATCCTCAAGACAGAACCTGCATTCTGTCTCCTCTGTCTTTTCTTAAGATGATATCTCAAGCCACATTGGCCTGTGAGAAAGCCCACCATCTTTCTTATACTTTCCTTATTTAGGTTGAGAATTTTCTTGTAGGAGTAAGGTTTAATAAATCTTTTGGATTGTCTTAAACCCGGAACAATTTTCCAATGGTTTAGACGAAGTTGTTGTTCCCAATCGTTAATTAGACCTAAAGCAGTAGCCCAATTGATTCTGGAACGCGGATTCAGATCCAGCCTTAGTGAGTTGGTCCGCCGATTCTTTACCCGCAATGCTTTGATGGGCAGGCACTCATCCAAGTTTCACCTTGTTGTGTTTGGATAGGGCTGGCAAGATATCGTAGCAGCACTTTACAATTTTTGAGTCCATTGTATTGGACGACAAAGCTTGTAAGGCCGCTTCACTATCAGAGAAGATTTGTATTTTGTTGCCTTTGATCTGAGTTTAAAACGACGCAGATCTCAATGGCATGGACTTCTGCCTGAAAAACCGTGGGACACATTCCCACAGGTATCGAGACTATGTTGGGTCCAAAGGCACCAGCTCCAGACTACAGATTCCATTTTCGATCCGTCGGTATACCAAACCATGCTTTTTGGGTCCAGCTCCAGTATTGGAACACCGTTGGCCCATTTGGTACGGTGCAGTATTTCTACCTGAAACAATTTTCCAAAACTGTATTCCCTAACCATAATGTCGGGGATGGAACAGAACATGTCCATGTTTAGGATTGGATTAAGAATTCTCAGGTGTCTCACATATTATGGTCAGCTTGCTTAAACTTATATTTTAGCTGTAGCTTAATAGCACATCTAGCTGCGGTTGTAGGGCTGGTGCGCTCTGCATACTACAAGTAATGGTAGCATTGGGCTTTCCACTGGGACCAATGATGACCGGTAGGTCTTCAGCGTAGCCGATGGCATTATAGCCTAGGCTACGTAAACTGTCTGATCTATAGACGCACTGTAAATATACTGTACACTGTATATTTTCGCAGTAGGTATATTTTCGCGGTGCGAAATGGATTGGACAATGTTATAAATTTATTTCTAAAGTGGATGCTGTAACAGTGCAAATTTTGAACAATCGGTTGAAATCGCAGCTGATGTATCAGGCAACAAAAGGTTCGAAAGGATATGGCAATAGAAAAAATAGCCTAAAACCATCTCGCAGTCTCAAGAAGCATTTCAAAAAAAAGTTTCATTGAAATCTGTCAGGTAGTTTTCGCACTTTGAAGTAATAAAGACAATTCCAACAGTTTTATTATATCGCTCATTTACTTGAAGACTGTCATAACTCAAAAAACTCGATTTTGCAGAAAACATGTTTAAAGTTTTCAATGGACTACCGCCTTGCAGAAATCTGAAGAAATCTTATAATTTCGAAATTAACTAGTGAACTTTTATAAATTTAATATATCCATAAAGGTAAATCGACAACAACTAGTCTTTTATGGTTTTTACCTGAACGAAAATATTCCCTACTTCGAATTGTGACGTTATTGTTGCAAAAATTATATTCATAGGAGTGTCATAAGTTCGAATATGTCGTTATTATTGAGAAAAAAAACAATAGTTTTGTACTTAGTCATTTCATTTTCAAAGTCTTATAATTTGAACTTTTTGAACTTAATATAAAGGGTGTTTTTTTTTAGAGGTATACAAATACAATATGGAATAAAATACTTCCAGCTAATATTAATGTCATTGATATTAGCTTTATTTAATAGCTAATAATTTTTTGCCATTTTTAAATTTCGGGCGAACCGAACCATGGTTTTCAAAATAAGTTTGCACAATTTGCACTCGTTGTTCTGGAGTTCATTCATCGTAAAATGGCAAAACGTACTTACCACAAATCAACTTTCAACTGCCATTTGACAATCTGTAGAAACAGAGTTGCCAATTTAAGAACCAAAACTCTAGAAAAACACCCTTTACTTCTAGTATTTAATTAATAAAAATAATAATTCAATAACAAGAAAATATCTTCAGCGTAACTTCTTTTTTTGAGTACACTACCCTAATTGAATTTCTCTTTAGTGTATGCAGATTTGTAAAAAACTGAATTTGGTGATTCTCATTAAATTTTAAGTATTTTTACTTGTGAACGTTTCAGCTCTACCATATTTAACGGAGCAATGTCATTTGCCAGCATTTTTAAATCAAAAAAATTCTCAAAACAAAGCTATTTTACAATAAATGGATCTCCTGTTTTTTTCGCCGATCGGATTATTGAAAAAAATAATTCGGGAGTATAAATGGGACCACTTTTAAGCATTCGTTCCGTTCCCTCTCAATTAAGGAATGCACAGAGTCTCCTTTGTTTTGTGTATGGCTAACCATGCCAATTTCAATGAAAATCCTGTAGAAAAATTACTCCTGTGTTTATGAGAAAAACCCTGTTTTATCGTGTAATCATACTGTTTTATTCCCATTTGAATAAACTTGAAAAATTCTATTGATCGACGCACGGTCGAGTGTTTGCTTCCATGAATAAGACGTGGACGTGGACGTACGAAAAATTGCAAGACTAAGATCAACTTGAACATGTCGTACATCGCCTTATAGATATCATTGGATAAACAACGAAGCCGGACACGCTGTGCTTCGAAAAAGAAGTATTCTGTTCAAACTCAAGGTGGTATTGATCGAACTGAAGACAAATTAGATAACGAAACCATAGACAAAGGTATGGAGGGTCCACTTCAGCAACCTACACCCGCGACCCACTTAATGGATAAGCGGGCCATAGAAAATGTATGAATTAAAATATTTATCATTTATTTCATATTTAATTAATAGTTCCTATTCTATTCTTACATTTCGAAGAAAAAAATGCACTCCAATGAAAAAGAGTTCCTGTATACAATTTATTATGCCGGCAGAAATCATTCCGTGTGCGGTGGCCATTGTGTATTATTTCTAAAAATTTATAATTTTTATCAACAATTTCGTCTCATTTTGAGTTATTGAGATCTATTGAGAGTTTCCATCGACAAAATTATCTTCAACAACGACACATTGTCTTATAATATAAACGGCTGACTTCTAAACAGCCAGTCTTTTTTACAAAAATAACGTCATAAGAAGAAATACTTCAGTTGACGAAAGTATTTTTTTCATCAAGAACGTCACATGTTGCAGTATATGGAGTTTGATTCAAGTTAAATATTTCAACAAATCAGTCACAACACGAAATAATGCACTTTATATGAAATTTATCTACATTACAAATATCATAACATTTAAACGAATAATGTCACAACACAAAATATGCCAGTTTTTTAGAAAAGCAAACCAACTAACACACGATGACGACTGTAGCAAACTGAGATATGTCGCTCTTATGAGTAAAAAATGTTAGGATATATGAAATGAAATAACGGCATATTCTCTTCTAACGCGGAAGGTATACAGAATATTAATACGAAACTTTTACACAATAATGAAGCATCATAAAACGAATATTTCTGCATCATTAACTCAAAAATCGCGTTTTTTGAGTTATGACAGTCTTCTAGTAAATGAGCGATATATAAAAGATATTATATAATAGAAGACAGATAATAGATTTTTAAATTGTCGACGGTTAGTAATAAGTTGCTACACCTATTGAAGATGCGAGTGCCATCGTAGTAGTTAATATGTTGGAAATCCAGCACCCGATTCATCGAAAGCTATACTTGAGCAAGGATGTGAATAAGGAACTCAGATGGCGAAAAGTTGCAAGTCAATGCAAAGTTTAGTTTCTCTTCTCCTCCTTAAGGACAGGGAGCTGATCTACTAGACCACAGAAAGCCAACGAAGAATACAAGCCACCTCCGGAGCAGCGCAAGAATCGATTTTGGGGCCTGACCTGTGAAACATATCCTATGACGGCATTTTTCTGATGGGGTATATTATTTAGATGATATATTGCCGCGGTGATAACGGCAAAAGACACCGAAAGTGCGCAAAGGAAGCTAAACCAGGTTATGGTGGATGGATGAACATGGTCTCAGTCTGGCTACAGAAAAAAACGAGATAGTACTTACTTCTAACGAAGAAGGGATCCCGACTCTAATCAACTTCCAAATCGGCCAGGAGGTTGATTTTTTAGGTAATAAGGATCAAAGGCGCCGTGAAGTATTTGCGTGTGACCATCAACACCGCTCTTACTTTCAATCATCAGATAAAGAATGCAGCGAAGCAAAGGTCGAAAGTGACTCAGTAGGCCGATAGCGACTTTAGGCGGCCCAACGGCCATCAAGCGGGGGCTCCTAATGTCGATAAGGCATGCCATCATAATCTACGAATGTGAAATGAAGGTAGACACACTTCGACAGGAAAAGTACAAAAGCTCTGCGGAGCAAGCTCCCATCGAACGGTGTCGGAACCAGCCATCCTCGTTGTTGCAGGAGTGAACCTAATACTAATAGACCTCTTAGCGATAGAAAAGAAGTACGTTTAAGAAAAAAAAAGTCGGAAGTTGAAGTAGAAAAGGGCAACAGGAGAGCCTAAAGAGTAGGGTGGGTCGAAAAATTTAATTTCGTCCGATCGTTTTGGAATAGCAACCAAAATGTGACCCCAAGCTTTAAAATGCGTGTACATATTTTTAAATATTTTTTTTTCCTGTCGGTCTACCCACGCATTTCATTTGAATATGAGGATATTTTGTGAAATCTGACACAAATAGGTTGATTTTATTAGAATCCGAGAATTGTTTGCCAAATAAATTAAAACGTTCCTTGCGTTAAAAATATAAGCATTCATAGTATTTATTTACTGTTAACGAACCTGCAAATCGAAATAAGGACAATAATCTTCGTATCTGGACATGAATTCGTACATAGTAAACTGGGAACGTCCAGCCGAACAACTAGCATACGAACGTGTATTTGGATGTGGGTTTGTCATACGCGGCAGACCTAGGCAAAAAGTATAGAGATATCGTCACGTTAGTGAAAGACTTATGATTATCCACATCAAGGCTAAACTCGCGAACATCAGCCCCATATGCGCTCGTATCGCCATACTGAAAAAAAGGACCACGCTACCAAAGAAAGTGTCTATAAGAGCTCCTCGAAAACAAAATTAGAGCAAGAAAATCGAGGTTAATATAATATATCCTAGGAAGTTTGAACGGTAGTATAGGCAAGGTGAACATAATTTGTTAGTACAGTTGGCAAGTCTGGCAATAGACATCCATTTCCTACTCCATATCTCTATATTCATAGGTCATTCAGTGACAAAGATGACAACACAACAGTAGCAAACGCATCAAAACAAAACGCGTATAAAGCGACGGTGTGAAAGAGGACTAGAGCTGCTCCCCAGCTCTATATACGAGCAAAAGATACGGTATCAACAATGTACGGAAGTATTACCAAAAGATAAAAAGAATGTCTTAGGGCAAAAAATCCCGTACATAATCCTGTAGAGATACCCAGCGAAACCTTGTAATGGAATCACAGTCGGTGCTGAGAATGTGGAAAACTATTTTCGCAGACTATAATGTCGACGAAGACCAGAATCCCGCTTTTAGGTAGAACGTACCATTCAATATAGACGGCCGGCGTGGCGATCTGATTGGTCCCTATCAGTGTGGTTTTAGGCCAAAGTCTACCGTCGATCAAATATTCACACTTAACATTCTGTATAGAGTCGACCTATACAGAGCCTGTCATGTACAGTTTTGGAATCCCTGCAAAACTCGATCGTTTGTATAGGGTGTTGACGAAGAAAGCTCGCTGCTCAAGATGGATCTAGACAAGTTGACGCTCTGCCAAGCGACTTTTTCAACATCATATACTTGAAAGAATTGTCCGAGACTCACATCTCACAGGCAAAGATCCAAGACACGATCTTTCAAAAGTCTGTCGAATTACGAACATACGACGATGATATTGACAATTGATAGAACACAATGAGCTGTCACTAGTACGTTATCTAGTACAGAAACGGAGGTGGCTAAAATGGGTCTAGCGGTCAAGGAGAGCAAAACCAAGTATATGCTGTTATCAACGGATCGGACAAAACCTTACAATTTACAGTTATAACTTTGAGGTAGTGAGAGACTTTGTATAGGTAAGGTAGATACGAGTAGCTCGGCTGTTCTATAAGCCCTGATAACAACGTCTCAAAAGAAGTTAAGCGATGGATAACACTTGCCAACCTCTGTTTGAGCTGAGAAGCAAGTGCGTAATTCCGAAAAACTAAGGAAATTCTACTCATATATAAGACCTTTATTATCCCAGTCCTGCTTTATGACACTGAAGATTGTACTCAGACTAAAGTCGGTGAAGCTGTCCTCGGTCGGTAAGATTATTCTTTAGATTTTCGGTCCCGTCTAGGTACGATGACGATCTTTAGAGGAGAGGACTCATCGACAAATTTTACGAGCAGTTCAGCGACATCGACCTAGTCAAAAATTGAACATCAGTTCTTTAAGATGGCTGGGACATGTAGCAAAGAGACAGCCCAGTAGAGGAAGACCTCGCCTTAGGTGGCGCTCACAAGTTGAAGGGGATCTCAACCAACTTCGAGTACGCAACTGAAAATAGTGAGAAGACTGTGCTAACTAGAGAAGTTAAAGCCTTGGTTCACTTCGAACTGTAGAGCCGCTTACGCCTAGTAACAAAGTTTTCAAAATAAAATGGCCTTTGTTGAAAAATATCGAAATATTGGGGAAAACACACATTTTCAAAATCAATGCGCGGGTAGAAGGAAGCTTCTTAAAAAATATTTGTTTTGCTTTTTAGAATCCCTTGGATATGGATCAAACTTTTATCACTATTCCAATCCAAAAAAAAATAAAAAAAAAAATGTTCATACATCGATGGCCCACCCTACTAAAGAGCTCACGAAACAGAAGTGGCAAGAGCGCTGGAGCTCGGAAATGGACGATATACAGCCAGGCTTATCAGGGTCTTTGCTGAGTGGAATGACTGGAAATACGTGAAGCAAAACTAACAGTCCAGCCTGCCAGTACGGGCACCGCCAAGAACATGACGTGCACCATACATTCTTCGATTGCAGCATAGATGGGAAACCAAAAGAAGAGAACTCGAGAGAAATATCTGTATCTTCACTCCAGTCAACATAGCCGAAAAGATGCTGGGCAGTGAGAAGAACAGAAACCGAAAGGTCTCTAGAGCAATTTTAGTCTACGTAACCTAGTTTGTACAAATGTAATTATGGTGCATTACATTAGGCCTTTTTCCTCCCCCAACAGGAATAAAAACGCTCTGGCATTGAATTACCTTAAAACTCATTCACCATCCTAAGTCTTAGCTCCTAGTTATAAGCCCGTCTTCTTACATTTTAGTCTTTGTTTGTCGGGTTTCTCTCAAAGAGATTAAAAGAACTACCCCGATAGTGTACAACCCACAATCCCGCACATGCATAATCATAGTTGCAATGCTCCTATGTACATATTCGCAAAAATAGTCCTGGTACAAATAGCCATCAGTACGCATGGTAGGAGAATTCACATTAGTCATTGCAGTAGGTAGGTATTTATTTATACCTTAACAAGTATAGTATGCAAATCGTCCTGCAAATGATAATTCATTAACAAACATTTCAATTAGACAGCTTAGTTATTTCGATAAGCTGTCATCAATTATACGTAAGTATATATAACTTCATCAGACATTAACTATTGTAGGTACTATATGGTTAGCTAACTCGAATAGCGCTCCAGATGAAGCCACAAATCGCAAAATACTGAAGAGCTAAACACGACTAGAGTGCTTCTGGGTTATACAATGCGGCTACATCACTGCAACTGTGTACGAACTACCCAGAGGAATTGGCAATTGTTTGCTCGCAACTATAGTCGTTACATCACTCTTGTCACCACATTGCCCGATTTAATCATTATTATGCATGTTCACTAGCGCCTGGCATTGTCCTTATACCATATTTTGCATTGACGTGCCTGAATACAATTTTCATCTGAATGGCTGTGTTTGTGTTCGGATGTATTGTATAGTTTCGAGAGCGACGACCTTTCGAATATTTCTTCATTTTTGAGCCAATGCAAGTGCCCGTAATAAATCATTACGTTAACTGGGGTGGGTGGCGGCAACGGTCTACCTATACCAACGACAAGTTATAGTCTGGTTCATGTCGCCAAGAGAAAAAAAATAAAACAAATTGTTGTGTTGGTACATTTTTTGGTAGGTATATTTTTCCAATTCGAAGACAATCATATGCCAAAAGTGAATTTTCTTGACCCAATTTAACATTGGGTGTTATAGGTAGGTAAATCTTATCTTATAGATGTTTGAGAAATGTATCGATCGGAGGATTAGAGGTGGATTGAAAAGTAAAGTAGGTACTCCTGACCAGCGATGACACTTTACTCCAATTGGAGTAGATCTACTTCACTTTTTCAAAAATTTCAGAAATCTACTCCCTACTTCACTTATTTCTAATTTCCCATTATCTACTCCAATTTCGGATTTTTAATGCATTTCTTTATTTTGTTTAATAAAAAATATTTCACAATTTTCTAAAATGTTTTTTAGGCCATTATTGACAAGTAAGTAATATGTAGCCACTTTATGGAGAAGAAAACATAATGATCAGATAAAAAAGAACTTGGAGCGTAGACAAAATTCGAAACATTGGTAGATCCAATATAAAATATCTAGATATATCTTTTGGGTTCTTATGTTAAACCAAGAGTACCTTACGAGGACGTGCAGTTTTCACCCTATACATATATTAAATTTCGTAACTATACGACTGCTAAAAGCAGGTATGTAAGAAATATTGATCGATCTTGACAGAAGGCATATCAGCGCCACAATAGGTGTCATTACGGGACACTGTCTTATGGGCAAGCATACAAATACAACAAGGCTTGACGTATTCTCAAACGATTTTTGTAGAAGTTTGTGGACGAAGAGGAGGAGGAGGAAGGAGACCGTGCTCGTGCATCACTTTCTCTGAACTTGTCAAAATGTATCGGCCTTTTGTCGGCAGCCATTTCAACCTAGCCTAACCATGTATGAAATATTGGTTTTAGTTATAGGATAGAATATTCGCAAAATGCAAACAGTTCGGCGTTCTACCTTAAAAAGGTATGTATCTACTATGTACATTGATGCTTTTTGAAAATCTACTCCCGTTTTTCCCTATCTACTGCACTTTTTTAAGCAATTCTACTCCAGAAAATTTTTCAAAAGTGGCATCGCTGCTCCTGACTTGGTTGGAATACGTATAGTTATAGGTATGATAAAATACAAAATAAGAAAAAAAATATATGAATTGTGACCTCACCATTTCCAAACACTCGCTTGTGACAAAGTTACCAGAGTACCTGTACATATACATCCTTATTATACCCTGCATGATTTTTAAATTAGGTATATAATGTCCCCCAGATAACCCAAATTAGGGTTAACTAGGGAGAAAAATGTACTGCATAATATATCAATACGTTTTAAGTGCTTATAAAAATATTTAAATTATCGACTGAAAGTAATAGAATTTTCCTTTTAGGGCCAACAAGGATTTTAAAACAGTTTATGGCCTCGTCTTCCATATAGCCCGATGCAAATAAATTCTTGGTCCAAGCTCGTTTTTGCATTTTAGCATCAATTTTATGGCCCATCCTAAGTATCGATTATATTCAGAGCACCATTGTTTTCGAGAGGAAAAAAGAAATGCCAATTTATTTTGTAGACTTCCTAATAATGTCACAGGGTTGAAGCTAATAATTTGGGTATTGTCATAAACAGGGTTTTATGACATTCATGATACATACTTTTAATATTAAATGTGATAAAAGTTTCTGTCATAAAAATCATACTCCAATACAATGTTGAATGTATTTTATGACCATAAGTATTGAATGGCTTCGCTTTTCTTAGATTTTTTGAAATGGATTTCGGACACAAAGAGCTACGTTGTTGAAGCGTGTACCTTTAAGAAAGAGAATATACAGAATATAGACACAAATATAAGAGTTCTACTTATCTTATGGACAGCTTATACAATTTTCATCTGTAGACTATCAGTCACCTGGGATAAGCTCTTGCTACTTTTTGTAACACTCCTGGGCCTGATGTTGCTGCCATATTTTTGGATATAATAATATTACTATAAGTAATTTCCTTTGTCGTATGTTTTCTTAATAACCCTTAAAATATGGTAGACAGAGACTGATCTCTTTATTATCAGGCGACATACAAAAGCTATAGGTCCGAGTTTCCCAAAGTGTGATGAATATCAAATGGTCCTTGGAAAGATGGAAAAAAATATGAAAATTGCAGTTGCCTGTTAAATTTGTGCTTCTGAAACTTCGTTATTTTGTTCGCAGCAGTCGAATCTGTGCATTGATTACACAGTACAAAAATGGGTAAAAATAAATCGTGTACCTATACTCCAGAACTAACTTCAAAGCTATCAAAATGGAAACGATTCAATGGCTTTGATAGCGAAAAGATTTGGTTGTTCTAAGAAACTTGTTTTCGGCACAATCCAAGTTTCCAAGAAGACCGGAAGTTCAAAAAAGTTAAAAAATCATGTCGACAAAGAACCTAAGGATGAGCCAGGATTTCGCAAAACTGCACCAATGGACCGAAAAACCAATGAAAAAGTTCTTTGCAGTGACGAATCCAAAATGGATTTATTTGGATCCGATGGAAAAGTTTATGTAAGACGTCCTCCAAGAAAAATTGCTCACGGTTAAGACAATAAACCATGGAGTAGGGAACGTAATGGTGTGGGGTGCATTCTCGGTGTTGGTCCCTTACTTTGCGATATTTTCGCTGTAATTGCCTTCCACTATTATTATTAATCTTCAATCAACATACTTCCCAAGTAGTGCCTCGAAGAACCCTTCGACTCTTGAGATTGTACTGCTCGTTTCTCCCAACCTATAGATATAACACTTAATGTTTTGGGCTCAACTTATTGGCCGGTTTACACTGTGCTCCAGGTTACCGGTTTTATAAAAATGCATGTGGACACTTTAACTATTCCACTGAAATTTGGGAGAGGTAAAGATCCAGCAATTGCACAATTTTCAGTCATGGACTGTACTCAGTCATATCTTATTCAACATTTTTATGTCTGATCTACCACGTCTTGCTCACAACACCGAAGTGGCCCCCAGCAAACATTTTCCTTCAAAAATGAATCATAAACGATTCATCAAAAATTAATCATAAATGATTCATTTAAATGAAGAAAACCTTCAGATATGAATTCATTTATGATTCAATTTGAATCCTTTTTCCTGAGAAATGGGCCTTCATTTATGAATCTTTTAAGTGATTCATTTATGAATTCATTTTAATGATTCATTTTTGAATCTTTTAAGTGATTCATTTATGAATTCATTTTAATGATTCATTTTTGAAGGCAGATGTTTGCTGGGAAGTGAAGATGTATCGTGACATTTTAAATGACACTTTCCATTTTCTAAGATCTCTGAAACAAGAATTAAAATATGTCTTAAACTCAATTCTTTAAAAAACATAATAATATCAGTCATAAAAAAATCAAAACATAAAAAAATCATTTAGTTTCAAAATAAATATTTATTACCATACTTGCAAGTCTTGTAGACTTTATACAACCCCTGAAGCTGAACACATTTTAGCTTCTTCGTTATTATAAATATTTTATGTTTTTTTTTTTTTTGCTTGATTCGCTCGTTGGTCGAAAAAATCCTCCGGAAGGTTTTTGTGGCGGTGAAATGTATCTTTTTGAAAAAAATTAAATTTAGTTAATATGAGCTTATAATTTGTTTGTTTTTTAACTTACTTCGTAGGGCCGTCGTCTAGCACTAATTGCTTTTGCTCGCAGATGTTTTTATTGCTGGTGTTCCTATCTTTTCTATCATTTTCAATCCTTTTATTTTCGCGAGTGGGGACCACCGTTAGTTACAAAAAATTAATCGAACTGACGCATTGAATTTTTATATTTTCTTTGTTTCATTTCATTCATTTCATTTCATTTCATTTGTCCCGTTAAAGATGATCTGTTGGCCAAATTTGCGGTCATCTTCCAAACGCTCCGAAGCGCCTGTCAGCGAACAAACGGCGTTGTCTATGGTCATTAAATTTTATCTCCTGCATCAGTTGGATCTTGTACGGGTGTCGGCCCAAGTCCCGATGCAAAATTCGTCAATATGAAATCTGCGAAAAGTCGACTTCTTGTGCACGGCGAGGAATTGACTGCCTCGGGTTCTCTTCCACGAACCGCCGCATGCTGGATTTGGAATCAGTGACTGAATAATAAAAACTCCAGATGAGACAGATGCCAACATCGACTCGTCCCAATCCTTATTTAACTATGCGGCTACTTGTTTTTGTTATATTATTACTTTAATTTATCTTGTCATGTTTTTTATACCCTCCACAGGAAGGTATATTCACTTTGTCATTACATTTGTAACGCCAAGAAGGATTCACCGGAGACCCTATAAAGTATATATATTCTGAATCAGGATCACATTCTGAATCGATTTAGCCATGTCCGTCTGTCTGTCTGTCCGCCTGTCTGTTGAAAACATGATAGCGTCCAAACGAATCAAACTAGGTGAATGAAATTTTGTGAGAGGACTTCTTTTTATCGTCGTCAGGTTGGTATTGAAAATGGGCTATGTCGGTCATGTAGTTCTGGTACCTTCCATACAAAACCACTATTAGACCCATGTGTCTCTCTGTCTGTTGAAAGCACGATAGCGTCCAAACGAATCGATCTAGGCGAATGAAATTTTGTGAGAGGACTTCTTTTTATCGTCGTCAGGTTGGTATTGAAAATTGTCTATGTCGGTCAAGTAGTTCTGGTACCTCCTATACCAAACCAATATGGCATGGCAAACATTTTGCATAACTTTTATGCAGTGGAAGGTATCAAAGCATCGGCCAGGCCGATATTAACACTTTTACTTGATTTTGTTGCTTTATTTTTCATTCAATAAGAATTATTTAAAATAATTGGAGCCGTTTACATTATTTTTATTATAGTAAAAGCCACTTTTTGTCAGACAAAAATTGTAAAAAAGACTAGATCTGACCTAAAAACGATGGATTTTTTCTTCTGGGGTACTTGCTATCAAAGAAAAAGAGAAATATCGAGTCTTTTTTACCATTTTGTTGATCTTTTGAACTTTTGTTGATCGTACGTAAAAAAGTTGCTTAACATAATTTTTAGGAAATTTCTCAAGGATAAAAATTTCATAAAAAAAAATGAATTTATAAAGTCAAAATTTTCAGAAAAAGGCATTTTAAGTAAAAAATTGTAACAAAAATTTTCAAAATTTTTAGTTTAAGGAGCCAGAAATTTTTTGTAGCTGCCCAGATGTAGCCGAAGTGCTTAAGACTTGTATGCGCTACTAAATTGTCTTTTCAAAATGTACAAAACTATTTTTTTACCTATAATAGTTTAGAAGTTATAGCGTTTTTATTCGTAACCTCCAAATTAGAGCTCACCTACTTTGATTGGCTATAACGGGAAATACGATGAAAATAGACCCCCCCCCCCCTGCCATACAATTTTTTGTTCGGCATAACTTCAGGAATCTTCCCTTAAAGGATTGACCTTCTTAACTGGGACACCCTATATAATGGAGTGAGCGTCAAAAGTGACTGAACACAAATGTTGTTTTCATCTTTCTCTGGAGTTTGGAAATAGTTTTATTTAATATCTATAAAGAATTTTATTTTGTTAAAATAAAATGCATTTTTTTATTTCGTTATCAAATTTGTTACAGATTGTAGGTTTTTAGAACTTTTTCAAGGCCCTACCTAATCAAATCATCAAAGAGCATTGGTGATCAATTACTTTTTACGCTCACTGTATACATTATCTATTATTATGCTCAAACTACCTACTATTATGAGCTATTGCACCTGAAAAAAAATGCGGGCTCAGTGGTTAGTGTGCTAGAAGCTAGGCTACTGTGCGAGGGGTCTCAAGTTCAATCATCGGTAAAACAAAAATTACTTCTTTAGGTTTATTCCACTGCGCCACCTCTCGCGAAAGTTTGACAAACATCCGAAAGTATAAAATATTATGAAAAAGATTTCTCAAGTCAGCCATTAGGATACGGCGTAAAATTGTAGGTCCCTGTCCCTTCAATTCCTCCCAAAATATTAAAACTCACACAAGGAATTGGTTGTCAGAAGCCTATAGGGTTAGGGTGCCGGTGCCTATTATGCCAACTAACAGTCCACGACGGATATAAGAAACACTCATATAAGAACAACTCGCTTATAAGAAACGCATGTGGAAACACCGTGTCTTCTTCTTCTCTATAAACGTGTTCGCATATAAGAACAACTCGGATATAAGAAACAATTTTTTTGGATTTTAGATGTTTCTTATATCAGTCGTCGACTGTATTTATTTTTTTACAAAAAATTGTATAAGGCCTTATGTACTTCAGACTTCTAGATTAAAAATTTGCAACCAGAGTTTTTCTCTTTCATACGGCCCAATCCACCGACCCCTCTTAGTGCCGGTGATATTTGTTAAAATATCACAAAAACAATTCACTGAAATTCGAGTAAAGTTTTCCAACTGAAACTGTTGGGGAATCATTTTTACTGCCTCACTCTCCAATTCAAACGTCTTTAGGGACTATTCAATATTCTTACGCCTCTTAACTTATCTTCGATGGTTGTTAGAGAAAAGTTAAGTTAACTTCCCCCATAAATGTTATTGCTCGTTAGAGTTAACGATAGTTCCTGGGTTGATTTACTAGTGTGTCATAATGAAACCGGATATCTTCATAATATTTAACTGTATATCAGCAATAAAAATAGTGCAGACAAAGTTCTAGTCGTACCTATTAATCTTGTTACAAATTTCACCGATAAACTGGCACCAGAACTAATGAGGGGACATTTTGCATAAGGTAAACCCACTCATAAAAGGATTTAAATTCACAAAACGCGCCCACTTTTGTGTAATGAAAACTAACTACCTATAGCTAAAATGAAGAAAAACCCAGGTTCTCCAGTCATGAACCTACTTGAATTTGCATTCACTTCTAGGACATTTCGAAATTCGAACTGCCATTTACAATATTAAAAATAGCTACCAACCAACGTATACAATTTGCATTCACGTCACAATTCCATTCAAGCGATTAAGTTCTCCTGGCAATATTTGAACTCAGAGAGGGTCAAGCAGGAAGTTGTTATCAAGTAATTACTATATAGAGAGGCCGAGGAGGACGATGCTAACGTACAAATGATTGAAATTTCCGTCGATACTCTTATAGCATCATAGAATATTATGTTTGTATTAAAAAATATGTAGGTAGGTATTTACATTCAAAAGTTGAATTGAAATTTGTTGAATGTTTGGTCTGCTTATTTCAATGAGGTAAATATGTAATATCGGAACGAACTTAAGTGCATTTAAATTAATTGATATAGTTCCGCTGGTGGTATACGGTATAAAGAACTGTAAAGCGATTGAGTGCTAATTAATATAACCTCAAACCCAAAGAGTACTGCAGGGATTGTGGATCCTTCAGAGCACCAATAAATGAAGGGTCAATGCAATATTGCTTAGCAGCCAAGGCAATCAGCATTCAGCATTCGTTAATGGAGTGCTGGTGTGACCAGAATGGAGGCTGTCGGGTATTGCAGGAATAGTGGGAGCACTAATTATTGCCATCAACATGACGATACCTAGTTCTGCAGCTGTAACTACACATCATGACATCATCCGTGTTAATTATCAGTGGATACTGGACTGGTCCATCTCTTCAGACCGAACCTATACATAAATAAACGTGAGTGTTGAAAATGTATAGAAAATATCAACATCGAATTGCTCTGTGCGAAATGACTGAATGTACGAATCTCAGACCTCAGATGAAGTCAAACACAAGCTCACGAGCAGGATGTCCGTGTATCTAATGGACAATGGCGGGGACAATTGTAATTTGTAGTAAGCATTGCAAATACCTATACCTAATATGAGCTACTATGATGTATTTGGGGCATGGATGTGATTAGAATTTTTATGTCAGCGGCAGTTTTGATTTCACCGAAGCAGGAAAACCATTCTGGAATATCGGGCGTCTTCATTCGAGGGACTTAAAGACTTTCACACAAAACCTTGAGTAGGCACGAGACATAAATCGGGGATACTTCTGGAGAGATTTTGCAAAAATATCATTTTTGTAGATAGAACAAATGGAGCTGATATATAAAGCTTTCTTCTATTCATTTGGTTGATGTTTTCAACGCGCCCTACTGAAATGTTAAGTATTTGAAGAGTTTGGATCGTGCGTCGCGTCGCACAGTGGGGCAGAATGCCTTAAAATGTGGCATCAAATCAGCAGTTACAGCTAAAAACCTGAAATTTTTCAGGATAGCTTCTGAGACCAGTCCCAAAATACTTTTAAACCCGCCCACCCGACACGCCCACTAAAACGCCCACTTTTCTGAAATGTGCCTATTTTTCAAAATTAAACACTTAAAGAAGATTTTTTGAAGATGCAATTATTATCATCTACACTTGCTTTCCCCACCCACTTTTACGCCCCCTTTTATTGTGAAGAAAAACAAATTAGTAAAACCATTTTTTAAATTGTTCATACGTATTTATTGAGACTTATAAATAAATAAATAAAAAACAATTAAATTAAATTTGTCCATTAAATACAAAAAATAAACAAAAACTGTTATCATATCCTAAGATATCATCACTATCAACTATCATCACTGTCATCAATTTTAACTCCAGACTCATCAGACTCAGGAAGAGCGTTTGATTCCTGGACACTTGGGAGTTTTAACAAGTTGAGTCTGAGTGCTTCTTTGGGAAAAGACAGGCATTTTTTTTATGCAATTTTTGCTTGGATGTTATAATGGGATCCGAACTCAGTAAAAATAAATTAAATAGGTAGGTACATCTTCATTCGTTTTTTCACGACTTGATTTTCTTGAGAAGTTTTCCCGGCACATTTTTAAAACCTTTGTTGCGCGCTTCCTCCGAAAGTTGGCTGATCGGCAACAGTGAAGATGGTATAATTTTTGGGCCACGAATAAAATATTTATGCAAAGTTGGGGCATATGATACCAGGGGTATTAATTGACGAAGCATGTCGATGTGACATGTGCAAATACCCTTTTTTAAATCAATATCATTATCCACTGCCAACTACAATCATTATTGTGTGAATTTTTTTTATAAGTTCTATGTCTATTTTTGTTATTTCGGCTGAGAGTTCAGGGTTTGGGAAAAACCGTCTTGCTGTGTTGCCATCGTTTGTGTTACCAAATACCTGTTTTGGTTGATCGATAATTAATCCACATCGTTCTCGAAATTCCCTTTGAATTCGGAACTTATTTGCTGTCACGACTTCTTTGTCACTTTCGCGAGCTTGCCATTTTTTAACGGGTAATTTGTATCCTAAATGCAGAAGGCATTCAAACAGTCGTATCCAATCATGTTAAACAGACATTCTAAAAGCTAAGTGTTCTGCTTTTACTGGTCGCGAAATCATGTCTTCGATTTTGTTGAATTGCTTCGAAGTTGCACCACATAAATAACATTTACGGGTTAAGGTGGTTTCAGTTAAAACATTACAAACTTTTCCATCAATCATGGCGAAAATTAAAAAATGATCTAATTTACAGACCTGTTAACATTTTTCTTTGAATCTAGCTGAAAATATTGAAATTTTACGGTTAAGTTCATTTATCTTAACGTCAGAACAATTGGTTCGGTCGTGAAGATGGTCCTTTAAAAATTTAATTTTTTCATTAAATTTTTGATATCCTGACATCTTCATTATATTAAATAACTCCATTCTAGTGAGAAACAAAAACAAATCCCTTGAATGCGAACCTACAGAAAAATTAGCGATTTAGATTTATTTAGATTTATGAACGAATATTCTAACAAAATTTTATTTAGTGATCATTAGCAAAAAAAATAAAAATAAAAAAAAGGCACACACATGCGCACCGATTTTTTTATAAACATATACTACATGAGTCCAGGTATAACATAATGTTAGAATCTCGGTGTAGAAGCATGTAGAAATATACTTTAACCTTAATGACTTATAATGGAGCTTTACATTTTCTTGAAATAAATATGTATAATTTCCAATAATTATACGAAATACCTGACTTTAATAAAAAAAATTACAACACTTGAAATATTAAGCACATACATGAAGCTGTCGATTCCATGTTAAATCAAAATTTTTCCGTTACTTATACACAAATTGTGACTATACAAATAATTGACTATTTAAATCACTTGTTAAAACACACGTGTAAGCTACAACCGCAGTCTAGAGTCAACTAAACGTCAGAGAGTGGGTGGGCATGTAACAAAGTTAATTATTGACGCGCATCATGCACTTGAATGTAATGTAACGGAATTCCAACAGTATTTGCTTATCTTGATAATTTGATTTTTTATTTTTTGCCAACATTGGTATATGGGCTGCCCCACTGTGCGTCGGCAGCTCCTTTCAGAAGAAATATGAGTTCAAAATTGGCGTTAGGGAATAACGCCCAAATCGAGAGTGATTTCGAGTGTTTTTTCTTCAAAATTTTAAATCTAAATTTTCTCCCTTCCTTTTAACTATCCCATCCTTTTCCTTCTTCCTTGTTTTTATTATTTTTTCTTATAATTAACACGCGCTAAAGACGTTATGACTACTCTTATAGTGCAATGTGATTTACACAGCGCGGGCATTAAAGAAATTGGGATAGAGAAGATAGGAGATTTCGATGCACATTGGTTCTAAATGTCTGTAAATTGTACTGAGGAGGAAAGACAGAGCTGGGCAAGGCATTCCACATTCGTGTTGTACGGCTTATGAAAGAATCTCTATCCCTATATTTCATAGTACGCCCGAAGATAGGCTGAATGGTAAACTGATGGGCATTCCTAGCAAGGCGAGTATTGCGGTTGAATTGCTGAAGGGGCGGAATGGAGCTGGCAATTTCATTTGAGCACTGATTGTTAAAAAACGATAAAACAGTGTGAGACATGTAACGTTTTTTCGATGTTCAAGCGAATGAATAGAATTCGCGATATTCGTATCTCCGATTAGTTTCAACGCACGATTTTGGATCCTTTCCAGTAGGTGCAATATGGTTTTCGGCGCACCAGACCAGATATGGGAATTGTACTCAAGTTTGGGGCGAATGAAAGCCTTATATATTGTAGCCAGATCAGAGGGGGTAAAATATTTCTTGCACCGTTTGAGAAAACCTAGACATTTCGCTGCATTCTTAGCGACTTCGTGTATATGGTCATTCCAACAAAGGTTGTCATGAACGCACATACCGAGAATGGAAAGTCTTTCGGTTTCGGTGATGCGAGTGCCATTCATGGATAATGGCTGGAGGTTTAGATATCGCTTTAGAGACAGCAGACAGCATTGTGTTTTTGAAGCATTAAATTCCACTCTATTGGCTGAACCCCATTTTAAAATGCTCACTCTAAAAAAAAAATCGTGTAATTTTACTATCATTAAGCGAGGAATCTACTTGCCTACCTTAATTGCAGTAATTTTACGCACGTATCAATTTTAAACATTTAATGCGTAAATTTTAAATCTTTGTTGTGTAAATTCAAACACAGGTTTTAAATATAAATGCGTATTTCTACACTTAAGATGCTCAAATTAAATGTACATCTACATAATTAATGTTTAAAATTCAACAGAATATTAGAAAGAAATGCTTATAAATCAACATAAAATGTGTAAATTCAAACCTTTTATGTGTAAATTTGTAGCAAAATTCGACATACAATGTGTAAACTCCAACAAAATTGTGTATGAAGACGCTCAAAATTAGACTTTTTTTGTGTAATTTTGCTTAAGTTTGGTATCGAGATTCAATATGAATGCGTATTTCTACACTTAAAATGTTCAAATTAAGTGTACATCTACATAATTAATGTTTAAAATTCAACAGAATTTTAGAAAGAAATGTTTATAGATCAACATAAAATGTGTAAATTCAAATCTTTTATGTTCAAATTTGTAGCAAAATTCTACATATAATGTGTAAGATCCAACAAAATTGTCTATGAAGAAGCTTAAAATTAGACTTTTTTTATGTAATATTGCTTAAATTCAATATTTAATCGTCAAAAAGTCTATTCAAAAAAAATGTAAAAACAAATAAAAGTATTATCATCGGCCTTGATACCCGCCACTGCAGTGAACCTGTCTAAACGAAATAAAACAATCCAAAAATGCTTAAGATATTTTTATTATAAATTATTCGTTTTCAAAAAAAAATTTTTAAATATGTACATACTTCAGTTTAAAAAAAAAATTGAAAATTCATAGCGTTAAAAGATAGGTATCAGTTCTTATTATTTATTTTAGCTTCCAATAATTTTCGAAATGAGCGTGTTCACTCGTTGCATGTTATTAACATGTTTTTTTGAGCCACGCGTAGAGTTAGGATAGTGCCTGTAGCAAAAGCGCACCAGGAACTCCATCGACTGCGACAGATGCGTGGGGTACATAATATTAAACGCGTAATAATAATTAATTACTTGCACCACAAGATCCAGAAAATCGATGTCTGGTTTGGGAAATCGGGCAACCAACTGGATTATAAAAACGAACACACGCGCACAAAACTTGTTTTCAATAAAATATGTAATGGGACTAAAGGTTGAACCGCTCCATTCAAAGGTCTGATCACATATGAGCTCGCAAATGCACCGTCACTCACAATCGAATGGCAAATTTACACATAAAATGTGTAACTTTCATCAGATGGGTGTAAATATAAGCATTGGTTGTTGGGCTTTAAACACTGTGTGTGTAAATTTCATAAGGTGTTTATATTTAAACAAAATTTGTTTATTTATAAACATTTTCAGAGTAATGTTTAAACAATAGTTGTTGAAAGGTACACAAAAGGTGTACATTTGCAACAAATGTTTGTAATATCTAACATTATGTGTTTAAATTTTTTTTTTACCTACTGTCGTGTGTATAAACACGCAACTTGCCTATTTTTACATTAAAAATTACATACATTTTCGTAGTAATTTTACACGCATTTTTTAGAGTGCTGTCAAGGACAGAATTTAATGAGCTTAACATACGTTGCCGTTCCAGTTCTACTGCCGAAGAGCAGGGACGTGAGTCCTGGAATGAATATGAGAAGCTAAGAGTGCTGTCATCAGCGAAGGAATGGATTGGATTAGAAGTTGCAGACAAGAGAAAAAAATGAGAAAGAGAGCCGGAGACAGAACGAAGCCTTGGGGAACACCAGCATTTATATGGTGAGTTTCAGACTTGAAACCATCCAAAACAACTTGAATTGAACGGTCAGAAAGGTACTTTCTAATCTATTGAATAAGAGACGCATCGATCCCATAAGCACGCATTTTCGACAAAAGAGCTTGGTGCCAAACTCTGTCAAATGCATTTGAAATATCAAGCGCAACAATCTTCGATTCACCGAAGTGATGGAGAGATTGGTTCCACTTCTCGGTGAGATAAGTCATCAAATCACCAGTGGACCTGTTGCCACAAAAACCGTACTGCCGGTCATTGAGGAGTTTCCGAGATTCAAGATATTTCATAAGCTGACGATTTATCAGCGTTTCCATATGACCTTAGAAAGAATGGACGTAAGTGCTATGGGTAGGTAATTGGTGGGAGAAGAAGATTCGCCTTTTTTAGGGACGGGCTGGACAAATGCTGTTTTCCACCTTCTCGGGAAGAGTCCAGAAGAACAGGAGAGATGAAAAAGCTTACGCAGTGGTTTTGCCAGCGTGGAAGAACACCTCTTCAGAACGATGGGGGAGATACAGTCTGGACCAGCGGATTTATTTATGTTGAGATCATACAGTACCCTAGCAACTGTGCGAGTGCGAAAATGGATTTGTCCCATGGTAAATTCGACGCTCTCGAGCACAGGTGGGGACAAAGCGCAATCTGGGAGCATCGAGCTGGCTGCAAAATGTGCAGCAAACAGATTAGCTTTGTCTATAGAGCTGACAGCTGGAATGTCATTGTAAATGAGAGTGGGGATCGATGGTGAGGCCGAATTCTTAACATTTTTTACGAATGACCAAAAGTTTTTACTACCCTTGGGACATTGTAGTATTTTTTGCCTCAGCTTTTGGTCATATGAGAATTTGACATGCTTAATAAGGACAGTCATTCCTGGCTCATTTAAACTTATTTCGGTTTTCCTCAGAAGGGTTGGCTTTATATTTCCGAAAACTTAACGCCTTTAATCTAACAGCTCGAGTCGTACCACGCGTTTTCTTTTGGTTTTATACTCTTTATCCTGTGAGGGATAAAGGATTTCATACCTAAGGTGATGATTACATTTGACATATCAGCGGCGGCATCCACGTCGTTATCGAGGAAGCATAACGACCAGTTAAAACTCTTAAAGAAGCTGTTAAGTCCACCCCAGTTGGCTTTCTCGTATTGCCATACGGTTCTTTTTGGAGTCTTTCTTTAACTATGTGGCCGGAGTACGAGAAATTAGCTGATATGGTGCAGTGGTCAGACGAGCCTAGAGGTGATAATACTTCAATAGAGTATTTATTAGGGTGGGAGGTAAGAAACAAGTCAAGTGTATTGGCGTTTTGACCGTCAATGTCTGTCTACGTTCTTTTAGCTCAAAACTTATGAGACATCACTCGGTAGACTTCTTTTATGGTGTCACATTTTGACATTAAACACATTCGTCATCATTACCAGCATTTTTTCTGAGGTGGCTTGTGAAGTCGCCATACTGGAAATACTAGTTTTTTTTTTTAAATACTTTTCTCGTGAAAGGCGAACCTATAACGCTTCAACAGCGCCCCGAGATGCTTGCAGATGTATGTTAGTTCTGCACTTAAATTGCTGCAAATTGTATACTTCTGGAAATATATCCCCAGGAAGCGAGTTCCAAAGTTTGCTTGTCCTGTAACAGAAGGAGTTTTGGAAAGTTGATGTCCTCGCGGTTGTCAAGTGAACTGTATGGTCATAAGTATTAGCAGACTGTCTTGTGGGGCGCCCAAAAGTTGCATTTCGAGGGATAATGTCTTTGAGTTCCTCGGAGCATCTACCATGGAAGTACCTATAGAACATGCATAGGTCAGCGACTTGTCTTCTGGTGGACCAACGGTTGAAGATTCGATGTGAGTGTAGGGTCTCCAATAAGTCGAACTGCTCGTCTCTGTATGCTGTCAAGTAGGTTAAGTGAATGTTTTGGTGCCGAGCTCCATATATGGGAACAATATTCCAGGCCTGGTCTAACCTGAGCTTTGTAGAGAAGGAGAAGTTGCTTGGGGCTAAAGTACCTCTTTGCGCTAAATAGGTAGCTCAACTTAGCGGATGCCGATCTTGGAAATGTGGTCCTGCCATGTGATTCCTGAATTGACTGTGACTCCTAGAAGGTGCATTGAATCCTTGGGATGGATTGGATGGTCATCCATTTGGATCTGAGGAACTGTTGATGCATTTTTATTGGGTATGCGAGTTTCTCACTGAGAGTGCGTGAGTTTACTCGAATTCAACGTCGAATTTTTTTTCCTGGGTGCTTCGCGGCATCTCTTTGTTAGATAGCTTATAGCCGCTAAAGGTTAATGGTCAATATCGATGTTTGCCCTTCGGAATGTTGCAAATGTGGATCCTATCCTTGCAGTGTTATCTATCACGAGTTCACGTGCTGCTGCAGAATGGATTATGCACTTATAGAGTTTGAGCTATCTAAGTGGTTTCTTTTTCAATCATAGGTTATTTTGACACTGACAACTGTTTCCCGCTCGAAATCTTAACAGAAAGTCAGTATCATATCTGCGCGGAACGAAATGAGTTGATGTTGAGTTACGCTTGAACAACGCAACGTTGGGAAATATTAGGCGCTTTTCTCTTTAGAGGGAGCGTGAACTGTCATAAAAAATGTTCGTGTTTCTTTTATAGCTCAGAGACATCAGATATCAGATTTTGTGTTTCTCAGATCTCAAGTGTGTTTCACAAACAAATCAGAACACTCCGAGCACGCTCGGTTCAGAGCGCGCTCATAATGCTCAAGCTCTATTGAGAACTTATTTCCAAAGTAGCCCAAACAGTGCGTTTTTTTGGAAAGAAGTTTTGGCCGAAATGAAGCACCCACGACCCACCGCGCCTGCTGTAAGCAAGTTTGTGCAAAAATTTCCTGAGACTGGTATGCTAGTGGACGTTATTGTCGAAAAGCCAATGCATCCACACGAAAATGAGGCTGGGAACAACAATCGCTACCAACACATTATCAAATCAAAGGTAAGGAAACTGGCAAAGTTAAAAGACTTAATCCTTCCATCTTATAATGACATGAATACAATAACAAATTACGCGGGTTAGCTTTATACGGCTTTGCTTCTCCCTTCACTCCTGTACATCAATAAATCAGTGCCGAATTAAACCAGCGCGGGGCCTGCAGAAAATTCTATCAAGGGCCCTTGGATTGCTTTAGGTCAGCGGTTCCCAATCTTTTTTGGTCGCGGAGCATTTTTCAGGAGATTATTTCCTCGCGGAGCACAACGTTGTCCGTATCCTATTTTTCGCAGTTATGGAAATCACAATAACTATTTTCCAATTTTTTTTAATTTTATTAAATTGAAGAAATAAGTAACATGTAGCTATGTGACCTTTTTGTTTATAAATAGTTGGGTGGTAGTGGGCTTTAGTTCTACAATGAAACAGTTCATTTTTTTCGCTACGTTTCATCCATGTCATCATGCAAAATATAGATTCACTTCTTTAGCTGATGATGTCCATAAACATGGACAAACGTAGTGTACAAAATAAACTGTTTCATTTTGACCTAAAGCCCACTACCACCCAAAAACAAGTAATTTAAATAAAAAAAAAAATTAAATAATAATAAATATACCTACATATTAACTTAAAAAAATTAATGTTTAAATATTAAATATGTACCTATATAAATGAAGTATTTTAATAAATATTTCATAGTTCTAAAATTTTTATTTTAGTGAGAGATACCGTGGTGACCACCGAATTACAAATCGATGTCTTTATATCACTTATCTACAAACAAAACATTTCTTTTAGAAACAGTCTCCACAGACAAAGTGGTTAAAAGTATTATAGACATTTTAATAAATATCAAAATTTAGTAGATACCTACCTATTTAAAAAAAAGAATTCAAAAACCTTTTTAACTTATTTTCGAGTTGGTCACAGAATAACAAAAACTTTAGGGTTCCAGTTTTCAAAACTTAAAAAAAAAATAATGCCAATATTTAGTGGCATAATGTTTACTTTCTAAAACGGGAGTCAATCTTTTCTGAAGATTTTCCACTAAAAATGGTGATTAGATAAGATTTAGTGTTCCAGACCTGCTTAATATTTTCGAAAAGCTTTTCAGCATTTCTTGGTTTTTTAGCTTTTAAAGCTCTTTCGAGGTATCGGCCAAATAGTTTTTAATTGGTTTTAGGTCGGGACTTTATGCGGGCCAATCCAAAACATTAATGTTGTTATCCGTAAGCCATTTTAAGGATCCCTAACATACGCTTTCCATTTTTCCAAAATTCCTATTATTTTTATAGGAGCAGTTTTGCAAAATCCAACATCTTCCTTGTTTTTTGTTGTATGCATCCAAGAAGATGTTGTTCTATTTCGGCGCCTAAAAGCCCTGGGCGAGAGTTCTTGATGGATTTTAAATTCAACAATGTCGCTAACTTTTATGGACATCAGGTCAAAAATGGGTTGGCTCTACTTGTTCGGCAAATCAGAGTCCTTTTCTTTGGATAAGTTTTGCATGCAATCTCCTTTCTTTCTTTCTTAACTAGCTATCTGATAAAATGTTCATATTTTTTCCTATCTTTCCGCGGAGCACTTGGATATTCATGGCGGAGCACCAAGTGCTCCGCGGAGCACACTTTGGAAAACTCGGCTTTAGGTTATCAAATTTATGGTATTAACTAAAACAAAATTGTTATACGAACAAACTTTTCTGAATTAAATTTGGAAAAATTTATAAATAATACTTTTCATATTCTTCTCTAAGTAAATCGTATTCAATATTAAAATGAGGTGATTAAGACGTTTTTGTCTCATCGTGTTCCTCAACTCATTTTTAACACGCTTTAAAGTTGGGAAAGATCGTTCACCACACCAGTTGGTGATAATGACTCATGAGAGACAAATAAATGCGCACATAAATTTCAACGTTTGAGAAACAAGATTATAAAGAATTATTTAACAAGGGAATTAGCTTTCTTTCAATAATACTAGCCACATCAGAATTGAACAATGCAGCGAACTGCGCTAATTCGTCGCCTAGTCTGTCCTCCAAATCACCTGCGTAAGCACTTCCGATGATTCCCTGTTGGAAGAGAATGTAGTTGCATACTCTACTAAAACTTAAATTATAGTCGAAGTTTTTGATAAAACTCTTTCATTGTAAGTATTGTGTCTACATTTGTTTTGAAAATATATTTTCTTTTCTACGTTGAAAGCGTTGGTGCGCGGGGCCCCCAAAAGTGCGGGCCCGTAGCATTTGGTACTCTTGTTACGTGTATAATCCGCCACTGGAATATGAATGCTGTTCTATGACTCGACAGCTAATCAAATTCAATTTCCTTATGCTAATATAGCGAAGTGTGGAGTGTAAATAAAATTGAATGTAAATCAAAGCAAAAGCAACTTGTACTACGACAATATTTGAACTACATAACTAATTTGATGTTTAACTTGTTGCACAGTCTAAAGTGTTTTCCCGCTTCAATAAGCAAACAAGGTAAACGTTCACTGACGCTGAACTCTTGGAAGCAATCTGAAAATGTTTCCTTCCGCAAATACCAAGGTACCATCTCTCAACAACATTTCTATACACAATTGCTGAGCTAATTTTAATGCAAAACTACGATTCTATGTTTGTCTGTCATTCAATCTCATAGGAAGGACCTTATACTACACATAAGCAACTATACCAATTAAGGAGAAATGAGAACTAATAAAATAAAAACAAAAATAATGTTTTTGACTTTGCATTTTATGCAACTCCGCTCCAACATGTATTCGAGTATATTTATGTAAAACGATTGTGCAATCAGAAGAATACAGAGCAAAGTCAACAAATGTTCAAAATGTAAATGTTCCGCAAATGAATGATCCTTCTTGGCTCTGCCTGAACTTGGAAACAGCTCTAATTGGCCTCAATTCTATCAGTATAAATATGAACCTGCTCCTTCGTCTCGTCCAACAACGATTGGGTAAGGAAGAATGCAAAGTGCACTTGAAAAGAAATTTCTCTGGGGATGAACCCTTTATTCCGCCAACTTTCGCATATAAATGGAATATTCAGAATGTACTATATCAGGGCAAATCTCCCAGGAGCCAGTACCTCAGACGTAACCGCCGTTAACAAGTTAATATAGATGCAAGTTGAACTGAAGTGCCTTAGCAGACAAATTTTCTGTTTTCATCTACATATTTCCTCGAACCATAGTTTAGTTCCGTGTGTTTTCTTTTTTTTTTTTTTTTTCGTTTTTCCTCTTTTTTTTCAGGGATTCCATTTGGCTTACGATTTTATTCGACATAGTTGCTTTCATTTCAATTTTTAATTGAAATACGATTTGTAGAAGTAGTGGATCTCCAACGAAATAAAAGAGAATAATAGTTCTTTTTTTTCCGTTTTATTTTTTCACTTTATTAAGAAAATAATTGGTGGTAGATATAGATATTGTTTCTGAAAATGTTAATTAATAAGAGACTCTACAGGCAATTAGTTGGAGGAACTTTTCCTTTGAGAACTTTTTGGCAAAATAATTTCAAAATGTCTAATGCAAACTTAGAACGTTGACAGTGACAGAGAAACAGAGTGCATTAAAAATAATTTTTCATAGATCCTTTTAATGCACATTTCAACGAGATTTTTATTACATATTATAATTATAATAACTTTGTTATAAGATACAAATAATTTTAATTTTAAAGTAGGTTTTCATTCATTTTCGGTGGCCCCCTTATCCATTAAGTGGGTCGCGGGTGTAGGTTGCTCAATCGGACCCTCCGTAGTTCTCGATTCTCCGCCATCGATCATCTAGATCATCAAGGGCAATCACCATCATATGGGTAGAGAGATTATGAACTTGATCGAACCATCTTAGCCTGGGTCTAGCTAAAGGACGCCTGCCTGATGGTACGGATTCCATAGCACGTCTTGGGATACTGGTTGAGGACATGCGTTTAACATGACCAAACCACCGAAGCATGGACGGCTCCGTCCGGAGAAGTTGCTGCTCCACATTGAGTTCCTCACGTATACTGGTATTTCTAATGTGTTCTGTGTAACACCATCAATACAACGGAGAATCTCTTTTCGGCAGCTTGTATCCGCGATCTTATTCATTCTCTCACGGTGAAAGGTATTGATTTAACGCCGTTTACCCGAACACATAGCTTTTACAGTTGTGTAGAGAGATTGAATGGTTCTTAATGATTAATTTTGTAATTTAATAGTTAATTAATTACTTCGACGTGTAATTGCCCTGTAATTTAATTACTTCGCAATTACTCAGTAATTGTAATTGCAATTTCTAATTACAATTACAAGTACAAGTAATTGTAATTAGTAATTGCGAAAAAATTACATCTTAATATTTTTTACAAATGACCAAAAGTATTACCCTTGGTCACATTAAAAATGTAATTAAAATCATCGGAAAAAAACTATCCAACGCAAATTTTGAAAGCTAACTCGAAATATAAATACCTACAAGTAGCTAGGTAGAGCAATAAAATATCGAATGCTCTTTTTTATACCTATAAACTAAATAAATGGACAAAAAATTGCTTAATTACGTGATTAATTACTTCATTCTAATTACGTCTCTAATTACATTCGTGTAAGTAATTGCAATTACTTATTGAAACATTATAATTCAATTACTAATTACAATTACTTGTAATCGTAATTAGAAATTGCAATTATAATTACTGAGTAATTAAATTACATGGCAATTACTTCTGCAAGTAATTGTAATTTAATTAAAATTTCAATTACCCATCACTGCTCTTAAGAGAGAACCGTCAAAAACATACACCTGTAATACACTCCAGAGTTTACCTTGAGGGACTCGGTAGTATGCTTTCTCCAAATCTACGAAGCATGAGTAAACAGTTGTAGCATACTCCCAAGCCGTCCAATGTACCATTATGTGAGTGAATAAATAGTCGGTTGTGCTTCTGTCGGGACGAAAAGCTCTCTGCTCATCTCCTAATCGTGACTCGACCACAGCTCTACATCGCATTTCCTGTAGGTATCTTGGCAAAGATTTTTCCGGGGAGACTTAAAAGTTATATACCCCTGTAATTGGAGCAATCCCTTTTATCACCTTTCTTGAAAAGGAGCAAAATCACCCCAATCTACCAATTGCTGGGAGTTTCGCCGCATTCCCACCCCACTTTAATGACACGACAGAGCCATTTAACTCCCTCTTCACCTAAGGCCTTAAGCAATAGCATTTCTGGCCGGATTTCATCCACTCCAGCAGATTAGCCAGCTTTTAGCGATTTGATCGCAAAAGTGACTTCCTCTACCGTGGGACTACATATTTCCCCCCTTCCTAAGGCGATGGATCTGTCATCCTCAATGCCCGGGATTTGATTGAACAATTCAGAAAAGTGCTCTCTCCATATGCAAGATGTCCTCCTCATAATAAAGAAGGAGGATTTGACTCCTCCAATAATATTCCACTTCCTTCCTCTAATCTCGAGGAAAAATCTCGAATTTACTTTTAATTTTTGAGATTTATTCGAGATATAGTCTTTCGAGATTTTTGTACATTCGAAATTTTTGCATTCGGGATTAAAAAAGAAATTTTCGTGATCTTTAGCCTTCGAGATTTTTGGCATTCGAGATTACGTCATGATCTCGTAATCACAATCTTCCAAGATTGTTCTTTGGCTGCTTTAACTGCCAATTTGCAAGCGCGATCTTCAATGTAGGTTTCGAGAAGGTCAGTCCCCTAATTGAATGACTTTTCCTCTCTCTAATGACTTCTTGAACGTCGGACATTTTAAACCACGCAGTTCTTTTCTCACCACCAGCCGCAACACCGAGCGGCATCACTTTGCCAACATATCCTGCAGAAGCAATTACTGCTATTGATAACATCCGCCATTCTTCCTCTACATTCAATGGAATAGATTGTTTAAAGTATTCAAATAGAAATTTGAAAATTTTATTTAAAATACCCAATAACTTCTTAAAAAAAAAGAGAATTTAAATGGGTTCGTCTACAAGCTAATTAATATATAAAAGTTCATTGAAAATACCATAGCCCATGCATGTTGTGGATATTGTCAGCTAAAAGAATAATTTCCGCGGTGGGATTGTGAATCTATACTCGGTCAATCTGGTTAGTTGGCTTATGTCAGGTTTCGGCTTTATGGAAAAAACAATTAGTGCTTTGACGCCGTTTTGAGACTTAACTCGCGAGAACTGTATAGGTAAAAGAAAATGGAAGCAAAGCTTAAAATCAGCCAATGAAGTAAAAGCAGTTGGTACATTTAATGCCTCGTTCACAATGTGGGCGTGATAACTAGACGAGAGCGAGGCGAGAATCGCTCTCGCCTCGTTCTCGCTTTAACCTCGTCCGGCAATTCACAATGAAACGTGGTACGTCGGCGAGTTTTTCTGACAACGAATAGAGGGACCACTGAAACTACATACCATATTGCCACTTCGATTTTTTTACAAAACAGAGCTGCACTTTTATTGCTTTTTTAGCACTATTGCATGCAGTTTGAATATTCTAAAAACAACCAATTCGCAGTTTTTAGGCGTCGCTTATATAACTATCAGTAAAATGCAACCGAAAAAATTTCTGTTGCTTTTTTTGAGCACTTAAACTTAATGACAGAACTCAATCTTGGTCTTAATATGTTGCTTATGAATTATAAAGTTAGTTAAAAAAAAATTAAGCAATTGTTGTCTAAGGTTGGAAACTCACCCCATAAAGCAAAACGTGTTTTTTTTTTTCGTGAAACAAGAGCACATTGTTTCTTATGAGTCAACACACACCAAAGCAAATGAAACAAAACACATGTTTTTGTTTTTAAGTGTTTCGGTGGTGGTTGTCAAAAATACACCGAATGCAACAAAACTGTTTCGAACCAGCGTCGTTGACGATAATTGCAACACTCGCCAACGAAAACAAAACATAAAAACATGTTTCGTTGCCGATAGTTAACTTGTTGTTTTTGCGAAACAAAATTTAATTTTCGTTGTTTTTAAAATGTTAATAAGATTTGCACAACTTCATCGTCTGAGTCCGACCAACACTAAAATAAAGCCTCAAATTCCACACCAAACGAAACAAGAAAACAATACGTTTTGTTTTGTTTCATTCTGTTTCGCTTGGTGTGTGTTCAAATAAAAAAAGTTTTTTTGACTTTCGAATCAAAGACGTGTTATTTGATCTGATGTTTAAAGAAATACGAAATTCCCCTTTTCACCGTCATTCATTATTATGGGAAAATAAGTTCTAACATTATCGCTGACTTATTTAAAAATTTCTCAGAATAATGAAACCGTATCAAAATAATAACAAAAAACGAAAAAAGTGCCGCCCTGTTTGCTTGAGAAAATACAAGTGGCAACCTTAAGTAAATTTCTATGAAAATGGCGTCGCTTCCCACTCAGAGAGTAAATGTCATCGGTGTCTCGGGCAGCGTTGTTATATGATCTTAATTATCTTATTTTTTAAGATATTGAGGTAGTCTCTAGATGAGAAGATATTCACTCAATTTTAATGCATTTTTTAAGATTTGTAGAATTTTAATAAGATTTGTTAAGATATCAGCTTTAAAATAAAAATTTAATTAAAAAAACTCACTTCGAATATATTCTTCATATTCTATTCTCCATATTTTTGGAATTGAAGATACCAATTTTCTCAGATTGCTCATTACGCGTCCAATTCAATTTAGCATAGTCTTAGCGCTCAAAATTGGTTGCCAAACATTAATGGCATTGATTGTAATTTTAGTTTTCAAATTACATCGCGATAATCTGTTGAAATCGGCTATTCTGAACGTTTTAAATAATTGTATTTATTTTTAATTCTGCAGAGTCCCTTTTATGGTGTAGTGTGAAGTTGAATATTTGTGGAGAACATTTCACAATTCAGTTTCAATATGATTTAAGCAGTTGCAATAAAGCTGCAAACGACTAAGGCTTGACCATTTTACTCAGTACAGTAGAACTTGCAAAGTAAATAGTTAGCGAGCTTTGCACAGCCTCGTGTTATAGAGCAGTGAGAAATAATTGAAAGCAATTTGGAATCTCAGATTGGCTTCTAAAAGTGGTTTCTTTCAAATGTCGCGATAAACAAAATATACATGTGTGAAAGTAGGTACTTTTCTTAAGATTTTTTAATTTCACTCTTTAATGGGATTACAGCTCTCCTGAACTCAAAATATTAATACTTCGACTTATCGGTCTAATTGACTTAATGGCTGCTTTACATAATAACTATATTCCCATCAGATTTTTTTTTCAGATATCGAAATCGGGGAAAGATGTTGATAAAAATCGGTCTGCATTCAAAATAGGATTACCTATCCATGTCTCAAAAACGGTTTTATGATTTTTATGAAATTTTGCATACGGTTCCAACTGAGTTTTCAAAACTGGTAGATTCAAAAACAGAGCATATCTAAAATACCTTCAAAAACGCTGCACAGGCACACCTAGTTTTTGACTAGGAAATATGATACATTATTCAAAATTTCTTTAGATATAGGTATAACTGTCATTTAAGATTAAATAAGATATGAAATCGAAAGTTGTAAGATCTAGAAAAAATCTTTATAACAACACTGGTCTCGGGCGAAATTTTTCCAAATTTCCGAAATGGTCGCGAGACGAGGCAACGAGCCTCGCGCCATTGCGTATTGCTTTGCTGCATGCATTTCCATTGATTGGAAATTATTTGACAACTCGCACTAGACTCGATCTCGCTCTCGTCTCGCTCTCTCGCTGTATTGTGAATTGGCCATGATGCCTGAGTTTGCGGAGAAAATATGCGGCAGCGAGTGGTATGAGGTCAAGTGAGTTATTAATGGTCAGTAACCCGTACTATGATAGCCTTAGCGCGGTCTATTCAAGTTCTTGATAAGATGCTCTTTTTTGTATAAGAATTTTTCTGCGGTTGTGGTGGTGATGCTCTGATATATTCCCCTGTTTATCTGTCAAATATTAAAACTTTCGACTCAAGCTGGTCATTAATATAGAAAAGACTTGACGAAAATATAGATCCTCTTGATGTATACCCACTTCTGCGTTTATAGCAAAGGAATCCGATGATACGTCATCTACCCCAACTTGTATTGATCTAACCAGGAGAAAGCTTTGCATCGATTCAGAGGTCTTGTGGTCATTCAAGAGATGAGAATTTGATTCTTGATGATGAGTCCACCCTCTACAGTTAGGCGGCTACAGTTAATGAGAATACAGAGTAGATACAATTGTCCGAACACATTGAAGCAAACATATCGGCCTTTTCTTCAGGGTGTTTATGTAGAGATTTATTAGTCTTCCTTCACTAAAGGTGAAAAGGAATAAGAGCAGCTCAAGTGGTTATTGCCTTTTCAATAATCCAGAAGGTGCGCGAATCATTAGAACATGCAATTTTAAGGTTCCGTTCCCACAGGGACAAAACGGAACCCTACTGTTTTCGCTACGATGATTGTCTGTCCGAACCCACCAAGCCAATTTTGTACCTACAATGAGCGTCGAAATAACAATAGGTAACAAAACGTATTTAATTTTTACAGCATACAGTTTTTTATATGTATTTAAACGAAATTGTTTGCCAACTCCAAAAACAAAGGAAAACAGCATTTGTGTTCAGGTTCACTCATTTTTGACGCTCACTGTAGGTCTATCTCATAAGAATCAGTAGAAATCTGAAATTTGCACACAACATCAGGTATAACCTGACAGCGATAAATTGACTGGTTTTTGAGTTATGTATGTAATTACCTAACCTAGTAATTCGGTGAAAAAAATAATTTCCTTCAAACAAAAAACTGATTAATTTTGTAGCATTTATACCGAAATATGCACAAATATACCTTAACGAATAGAGCTCAAATTAAGCTACGAGTACACGACATGCCAAACACGACATACGCATACAACGCATGCCACTCTGACGTCACGATAATTACTCGACATATTGTAGAATATGTAACGTTTTATATATTGTGGCATGTGGGAAAAATATGCCGAGTACACGGCATGCACGTTTTGTCTCAAAGTTGTCATATTCGTATGTCGACAGTGACTGGCATGTGATTTGAGATGCATGTAATATGTTGTAATATGTAAGGTGTTGAACAAAAATATTTTTTTTCTGATATTAAAGCGTCAGTAAATGCCACGCACTTCCATCGCTATTGGCTATTTCGGAGAGCAAAAAATCGCCTCAATTGAAGATTTCTTATACGTTTTTTAATCAATTGACATCGTAGCCATCCTTTGATGGAATTTGTTACTTCATGCCTTGATAGAAAGAAGACGAACCATATTTTGGGATATATACCTACTATATTTATTTCGAAATGTCACCAGAAAGCCCTAAAATCTTAATTTTTCCAAGCGAAAAATAATCACTCAAATTTTTAATATTTTATGCATTAAAACACCTCACGAATAAACCTCATATCTAAAAGACAAAATCGAAAAAATGGTTTAACTGCATATTAACAGACCCTTCAGAAATAGGTACAAAATAATTAAAGTAGTACCTACCTAAAAACTGTATGGCAACATCCCACATAATCAAATTCATTTATTTGCTCTCAAAAGCTGTAAAAAGCAACAAAACACGAAAGCTCTTTGACAAAATCCATAGAAAAACCTGTAATGATATTTTTGCAAATGAATATGGTAACACTCTTCTGAGGTGCTTAAAACACACACCAACACCACACATGTTTATTTTCGGTGATAAAATAGCAACCGCACACGAGAAGATCACCCTCACCTCATGCCTCATCACTGTTGTTATATGATCTTAATTATCTTATTTTTTAAGATATTGAGGAGGTTTCCAGATGAGAAGATATTCACTCGTTTTTAGAGCATTTTTTAAGATTTGTAGAATTACAATAAGATATGTTAAGATTTCAACTTTAAATTTAAAATTAAATTCTAAAAATCTTTTCTGAATTAGCTCTTGTCATTAAGTTAGGTATATAATGTAACTAATATCGAGGACCCTCTGGAATCGGCGATTCTGAACAGAATTTTTCTAAATTTTAACGCCTGCAGAGTCCGATTTAAATTAGCCGTGAAAAGTTGAAGATTCGTAGAGTACAATTCAACATTTTGTTACAATTATGTAGTTGAATCAGTTGCATTGTTAAATGCAATTCCCCAAACAGTTTGTCAGTTTGCTGAATACATTAAAAATGACAGACTTGGGCTTTTGACCTAGTACGGTAGAGCTTACTAAGCTAAAAGTTTGGGGAAATTCTCAAGGATATCGATCCAAAAATAAGTTCAAAGCGGGAAATGTTACTTTTCAAAAAGATTAAGGTAGGTACTGAAAAAAAAACAGAAGTCTTTCTAAATGATTTCTAAAAAAGCTATTTGCCTACAAAATGTTTAAAATAAATACAAAGCTGTTTGATGATACTATAAAACTATAATGCAAATCTCGCAGTCGAAGACTTGCACAGCATCGAGTTACTGAATTATGGTAAATAATTCTCTCTGTACAATTTCTAAGTCTCAATTTGGCTTAAAAAAATGTCTGCCAAATGCCGCGTAGAAATATATTATGTACATTACACGGTACGACAAAACGATTGGTTGTGAGAAGCTAGGCCTAGGGTGTCTACACGCCTGTTGCGCCACCTATTTATTTATTTTTTTATAACACTCCTAGCAGATGAACACAAACTGATTCAATGTCGGAAAAACGATGTTAATACAAATTAACGATTTTAATGAAATTCTGCATTGAAATAATATGCGTTCAAACTCAGTTCTTAAGAACGAAAATTTAAAAATAGTGCTATCACTTCACTTTACGGGTTGTATTTATAATTAGGTAAATTTTAAAATTAGAATAATTTGACTAGAGAATAGGGTAGGTACATACCCAATTTTGGTCTTTCCAAAATTTGTTTATTTTTTATTATTTCGTTCAAACTTGTAGTTTACTAACCTGGAGATAATATAATATGTGCATGTGCACTCGCACTACATTTATATATAACCTTATATGAAACACTCTACTTATTAACCTATTTTCGAGGAAAAAAAAACCTTGACATGCCGCGATATAAAATGGTTTGACTACTTACATTGAACCTGTTTACTTGGTTGGTATTGTTTCATGAAGTTATGCCATAATCTCAAAATTTTATGCGTTTTTGCGATTTAGGTACCTACTGTTCAATCACATTTAAGATGAGTTAAGATATGAAACCGAAATTTGTAAGATCTAGAAAAAATCTTTATAACAACACTGTGCCTCATCGTCATCTTCATTCTGCCAGCGCTTGCGAGGCAGACTGGTTATGGTGGGATGTACTCGCCTTTGAGGAAAATTCCTTCATAAACACACTGGTCATGGTGTTTAGTGGCAATTCTTGTGATTGAGTGCCGTGAGGATATCTACTGGCACCATTGGTAGAAAAAACAGCTTCCCATAAGGCCTGTACTGAAAATATAAATTGGACAGAGTATAGGTCAGAGTATATATCAAATGAAAGAACAACCAACACACTAACGTTTTCAAGACATCAACTCTGTCTGGCCAGGCCATGTACGGAACCTTCGGTGCGCGAGTGATACCCGCACCTGGGCGGTTTTTTTAAATAGTCTTTTCCGCTTTAATGTCGAGCTCTAGCATATTATCGGGTTGGTGATGATATCTCCTTTTCCAAAATCCCTTTTCCAAAATCCCCTTTCCAAAATCCCCTATTCCATAATCCCCTGTGCTGGAATCCCTTACTCCAAAAGACCCTGAGAGAAAATCCCCACGGGACAAAATATCCCATTTTTAAATTTGGTGTTATTAATTCTGTCACGCGACAGAGTGAGATACGTATAGGGGGCATGCTGGCCCCCTGCAACCCCCCTGCTTGGGCTTACTGTCAGATTTGCGGTATATGTGCGAAATAGGGTATATGCAAAGTTTATATTATGTTGTTTGCTTAATTTTACTGCCAAAACTACGCGTTTAAAAACGGATAGATTCTAAACGAACAGGGGATTTTAACGAGGGGTTTAATAAGTATGTATGTAAATGGGAGAGTTTGGCATAGGGGATTTCGTCCCGGAAGATTTTGGAAAAAGAGATAAAAAAAATGAGAGATTATGTCCAATAAGGAATTTTGTAAAAGGAGATAACGTAGGGATCCCACTTTTATCTTAGTGTGCGCGAAAGCATGTGTTTGTGTACTTTAGTGAACCCTTACTGGCGATACCTTTATGAAGTAAATCACACTTCCCGCTTACAACAATAGGTTAGGTTAGGTTTGAGGGAAGTGCTCAGCTTTGAAAGTGCTGTGCTACCACGGGGGCCTTTTGGTCAATTGTGATCCCTTAGTTTGTAGCGTAACCCTGCCATATATATTTATCAAACGAAAATTACAACATTTTTCTTCTATCTATTTTGTATCTATACAAACTAACCGAATTAGTTTGAATACCTACATATATGGCGCATCCCGCCGGAAAAGCCGCTGTACTTAGTCTACAGCGCCAGCAATTTCATTTTCGGAAGTGCATATATACTTTTTTTCCTCGACAGTAGATATAAAAACTCATGCACTGCCGCCCACGTTCTTTTCTTTCGTCTGGTGTGTGAGCGGTCAAGTTAATTTATCGTGTACCTATCACAAAATTTATAGCGCAAATTTCTCATCTAAAAGTGAATATACATTGTTTTACGAGTGATTTTATTGGATAATATTTCCTAGATAATATTGCATATACACCTATTGTAACAGAAAGGTAAGCATTGTCGTGATATTCTCTGTAAAGTGGCCTTGTATCTTATCGCGACTATCGTGTTCTTACAGGCCTATTTGCCATTTGGGGTGAATTGTTCCTTGAAGCAGCCAATTCGGCAAGCCTGAATGTGAAGTGTTCCCTGCCAAGCCAAAAACTTCAGCCAGCAATCCATCGTAACAAAATCAGTGGCGCATATACATACATATATTGCGGCTATATATGCGCAACACTTCAAGAGAAATTGCACGTGGTTCACTCTATCCTCGATCGGCAATAGACCGATAAATGTACACGCCCCTCACCCACCAGCATTTGTAGTGTGCTACTCAGTTAGTTATCAGTCGCCATACAACGTCATCCAGAAGGAATCATCATCCAAGCGTTGGAAACGATTGATTAACCTCACTTCAGCCTCCTACAGTACGGGCCAATCTGAAATTGACGTCAAACCAACCTCCCGATAGACCTCTGCATACTTACGTCTTCAGTCTATCTAAGTTGCTTTACACCACCCCACCACCACCAGAAACGAGACCTGATCAGTTACCAAATTTAGTAGCCACGAATTATTAAACGTCGTGTGAGCTATTACCTCAGTAAATGGTATAGTCAGTGTCCATAATCCCAGGACAAACGTTGAGAGGAAGAGGTCATCACATCGTGCGGGCTGAGTACTCGCATATACGAGAAGAGAACGAGCGTTATTCATTTTTTTTATTTAAATTTCATCAATTTAGAATTAGACGTAGTTATAATATAGATTAATTGTTTGTTTTAGTTAAGATCTTCAATCTCAGGTAATGCCACATTTAAGAATTTACAAAATAACTAATTAATCAATAACAAATAAATTTTCTCTAGCATACAAGACATACATACAATCATAATCATCCAACGAACAGCCAAAATTATTACGAAGCTACGAAACGACGACAACGATTTGTGCGCACACATCGGAGATCGAGCCTGGCAAATGTCTGCTTCATTAAACGCAGAGAATAAACCTCAAGAAACAGATTGTAAGTCACACCTATTTTATTTTGTACATTCTTTGGCAACTACCTTTTAAGTTTTTTTTATTGCATTATTATTTCTTATACATTTTAACTTTAATTCAACTTTCCATACCCTATGTTATAAGAATAATTAAAACCCAAATTGATAGATTCATTGAATTAATCGCGAATGTTATATGGCACTAGCGATACTACCTTTTTTTTTGAAGTTATCACCTTTTTTTTTTTGTGAATAGTTTCGGTTTACCTTATTCGCATATTTTGATACTTGAACGGCAACTGCCTATTAATATAATAAGGAATTGCATAAGCATACCTACTACTAAATGCATCTAATAGCAATTAATTTTTTTTTGTTTTGAATACTCAGTTAGATGAGAATTAGTATCCTACGCTATAAGTTTTCTTTAGATTTTGATCTTTTTGATGAATAATGAATAAATATGTTTTTGTGAAATCCAATGAAAAATTCTACCGTGTTAATTAATCCAACATGAATCAGTGAGAATCTTTTTTTTTTGTCGATGGAGGTGTGATGGGCGATCATAAATGAAATGCAAGCGTAATATAGGCTGTCAAGGGGCTACCTTTTAACTTTTATTCCGGCGTATGGTAGCCACGGAGCTCATGACTTCGCGTATGGTCATAAGTAAGAGGCGGGTATAGCCGATGGTGCAGTAATGAATACAGAATTGCTGCAAGGTCGTTTCCACCAGACCAAAGTCTCTTTTCATTCTTCTTTCTTTTGCTTTCTTGATTTTCCTTCAACGTGTTCTCTATTTTAAGTCTAATAGTTGTACCTACTTAATGTTACATGTGATCACCAAATTGATCTCATACCCCTTTCGGACAGGCCCTGTAGATTTAGAGAAAACGTTATCATATTAGCGTTTACTCCTTCTTATCTGGCACGAAAATCTAGTTTGTAGTGAGGCAATGCAGCAGGAAGAACCACCCCAACCCGACGAGATATAGCCCGGCTTCTGCAAGCGTGCCAATCCTCTGCTACAAGGGAAAATATCACCGCACATCCTCCCTCACCGCTACAAAATGGCGCCCAACGTGGGGCATGCAAATACCATGCACCTACGCTTCAGCAACTCATTTAAACATTTCAAAGCAGCACATAACATCACCAACATAATATATTAATAGTTGCAATAGCGAGTTTTCTTGCGGACACTCGTAACACGCTGCAAATATCTTTAACATCTACAGGTTATCTCTTAATTTTGTTGTTCTATCGATTTAACGATCTTTATACCTACGTCAGAACCAATTATCATACAATATATACTAGGAGTCCATTCTCAAGTGATTATACATCATAAAGAATTGTTGCACTAGTATATTACAGGATTTTTAGTGTCGACGTACTTGAGTTACGCAATTCAGGAAGTTCATCTGTGAGTCTTTAGAGGCTAGCGAATTTATGTGTTCTCTAAATAGCTACAGAAAGATGCCAAACATTTATGTAACACAGTGAAGTTCAACATATTATTTAGGATTGTGCTTGTCCTTTTCTTCATTTTATTTCATTTTCTATCCATTCTATATTACGCAAATTATTTCATTTTGATATTCCCGGATCACCTCATATCGACAAAGTACATAAATACATTTTGACATCTACTAAGACCACACAAGCAGACATACCTTATTAAATACATATCAAACAAAAATACTTAAAATCCACAAAACAATTCATACCATAAAAAAATAAATCATTAATCGAAGATGAGCGAGAAACAAAGTAATGGGACAATCCCCAAGCAAAAGCGCAATGCAGCTTTTGATGACAATAGGCATTCGATGCAAACTCGTAATCGGAATATTATTCCGAATACTTTCTCGGGTAATAATAGAAGTGTACAGCACTCTCCCCCACAAAGAAACTCTTACGCTCCCAATAACGATGTTTTCCTACCTCTCAGCCATGATCAAATTCTTAATAGAAGCACCAATAACAACCGTTTACTGAATGAAATTCTTCTCCCGGCCCCGACTACACTTTCATCAGATTTCGCCTCTAGAAATAGTATATTTACAAATGTTACAACTTGTACAGTAACCACAACTACTACCGCTACTTCTGCTCTCCCAATTATGTCACTTTTTGCTGACGTCCAAGCTGGTGATAATGCTTCGGCTATGCAGAGTACTGGTCCCATTCATAGATCTTCTGCGGAGGCTGGTAGTGTTCAACAAAATACAAACCAATCATATGCAACCAGTCACAGTCACCTGCACTCTCACATTAAGAGTATAGTTGATGCGAGTTTAACGGACTTGCAGAGCGCACTTTTCAGAGACTTACCCACTTTAATACAGCAGAATGTGGAGCAGAGTGTGAAAAACATAATGCGAAATGTTCCACAAAGCAGGGCTTCGTACCATCAACCACCCATGGAAAATATTCATCATAATTTGAGTCAACAACCAAATGCCCAGTTTTCTGTTCGCTCTGAGAATTTATCAACAAGTTCCAGACTGTTTAATCCATCTAACGAAGGTGTGGCTCAGCCAAATTTTAATGAACGATTTGATACTAATTATAATGGTGACAATAACAATCGATACAATTCAAATTTCCGAAGACCACATTTTGATCAGAATTCTGATAGATCAAACAACCGTCGGTTTGAAGTTGATCGATGGGGTATTTGTTACGACGATAGCGCAAAATGTATCTCTATTGAAGATTTTATCTTTCGTATTGAGATGCTCAAAAGCAGTTATAATTGCCCATGGGCAGAAATAACTAAGAATTTTCATCATTTGCTGTCAGGCACTGCGCAGGACTGGTATTGGCAGTACCTGAGGAATAATCCAAGAGGAGACTGGCCTTTACTCCGAGCGGCTTTGCTTAAACAATTCAAGAAATATGAGAACGACTTCGAAGTTCTGAAGCAAATAATGGACCGTAGGCAACTGCCTATGGAATCATTTGATGACTTTTTTAAAGCAATCATTCATTTGAAAAGTCAGATCAAGGATCCAATGCGTGAACAGGATCTTATTAAGATACTTAGAAATAACATTAATCCTAGGTTAATGAATTTCATTTATCCAATGCGTATTGAAACTCTTGATCAATTTAGAGATGAATGTCGACGAACGGAAAAGATGTTGCAAACTCGTTACTCAATACAACCGCGTGTAAGTAATGTGCGACACGTTAATGAAATTTATTATTCTGACGATCCGATAGAAGAAAATTATGATTCATTCGATCAAGCTGAAAGCATCTCTGCAGTTTCGTTTAATAATCCGAAAATTTCAAAAGATCCACAACGTTTTCCAAAGAATAATAATAATTTTTGTTACAATTGCAAACAAGTAGGACATATCTTCATACATTGTAACCTACCAGTTCGCAAATTATTTTGCTATAGGTGTGGTACGGATAACTTTACCGTTTTAGATTGTCCTAAATGCCACCCAAATAAGGGAAACCAGAAAACGAGCGTGACAAATTCTGGGGAGTCAGGTTCGACGCAAACCTCCCTCCCAGAATAAAAAAACAAGATGCTTCCACCAATACAACATTCACGTTCGTTAAGAATCATGAAAGAACTAGCGAAGATAATATCAATGACCTTAGAAAAGATAATTCACAAAATATTCCTTTTTATAAAAAGCCATTCGAACAAAGATTATTCGAATACAACCAAATTCGAAATAGAATTTTTCAAATAGAAGAAATTGCGCAATTGCAGATTCCTTCACGGATATTAAAAACACGACAAAGATGTAGGATACGACGGGCTTACCGAAAGCTCATTAGTGAATCATATCTCAACAACACGTTTACTGATACAAGGCCCTACGCCAAAGTTATAGTTCAAGGAAAGCATATGGAAGGACTGCTCGATAGTGGTGCTTCAGTTTCCTGCTTAGGAAAAAATTGCATGGACATAGTGAAGGATCTTGGTGTTCCAATTGTCTCTTTTAATTCGAAGATAAACACTGCTGATGGGAAAGGTCAGAGGATAGTTGGACGAATTAATGTATCTCTAGAGTACAACAACAAATTGGAATCGTTAGATCTCTATTTAGTTCCCGATCTTGTCCAAACTCTTTACCTTGGAGTCGACTTTTGGTCAAAGTTCGAAGTTGCTCCCCATATAATCAGCGAAGTTTATTCTCCTTCGGATTATGATGACAATTGCAATACCAAACCGAAGCTCACCCCACCAATGCATATTCTCACCACCGAGCAGGAACTTAAACTACAGTCAGCAGTTTCCCACTTTCCGTCCTTTTCCAAACTCGGACTAGGAAAGACCTCAATTGAGAAACACGTGATTGACACTAATGATGCTGACGCGGTAAAGCAAAGGCATTACCCTATATCCCCAGCCATTCAGCAAATAATCTATGAGGAACTGGATCGCATGCTCTCTTTGGGTGTTATTGAAGAGAGTCACAGTGCTTGGAGTTCTCCCATAGTCCTTATCAGGAAACCTGGTAAGAATAGGCTATGCTTGGACTATCGCAAGGTGAACTCTCTTACAAAGAGAGATGCGTACCCGTTGCCTCATATAGAGGGTCTGCTCAGCCGACTTGGAGATACGCACTACATTAGTAGTGTGGATCTCAAAGACGCGTTCTGGCAGATCCCTCTAGAGGAGAAGTCAAGGGAGAAGACCGCTTTCACTGTGCCAGGTCGACCCCTTTATCAATTCACCGTCATGCCCTTTGGGTTGTGTAACGCACCCCAAAGAATGTGTCGGTTAATGGATAAAGTGATCCCCAGCGCACTAAGGGAAAACGTGTTTGTCTACCTTGACGATCTCCTGATTATCTCCCCAGATTTTCAGCATCATATAACAGTTTTAAAACAGGTAGCAGACTGTTTGAAAAAGGCTAACTTGACAATAAACGTAGAAAAGTCATTTTTCTGCTTCAAAGAACTTCGGTATCTGGGATATATAATTGGGCAGGGTCATATAAAACCCAATCCGGACAAGGTATCCGCAATTCAAGAGTTTCCTATGCCATCCACACAGAAACAGGTAAGACGATTTCTAGGCCTTTGTGGATGGTATCGTAGGTTTATAAGGAATTTCTCGTCTTTAGCAACACCCCTTACCGATACCCTTAAGAAAGGAAAAACATTTAGTTTATCTCCAGATGCCGTTGCCTCCTTTGAAGCATTGAAAAGCGCTTTACTTTCTGCACCCCTGCTTAGCAATCCTGATTTTACAAAATCTTTTTCCATTCAATGTGATGCTTCGTCTAAAGGTATTGGCGGCTTATTATTTCAGTATGACGATGGGCATAACGAGAAGCCAATAGCCTATTTCTCCGAAAAGTTGAACTCTTGTCAGCAGAAATACAGTGTGACGGAGCATATGTAGAAGGAACCTTATTCACCATTATAACTGACCACGCAAGCCTGAAATGGCTGATGAGTCTAAAGGACCTCAGTGGCAGGCTTGCTCGATGGTCCTTAAAACTACAGGCGTTTACGTTCAATATTGAGCATAAAAAAGGGACCCAGAATATTGTACCTGATACGTTATCTCGGGCGTATGTGGAACATATTTCTGCAATAAATTCGGAAAATACTTCACTTGATTTGAATTCGGCTGAATTCCGTTCGTCAGAATATTTAGATCTCGTGGCATCTATTCAACAAAATAAGAACAATTTGACAGATTTAAAAATTCAAGATGGTTTGGTTTACAAACGAGTTCCTCTCAGTGGAAACAATAATCTTAGCAGCCAATGTCAATGGAAATTGTGGATTCCCCCCGGTTTGACTAAACTTATTATAGAAAAAAATCACAATCCACCCAACTGCTCACATGGAGGAATTCGCAAGACACTGGAGCGAATAAAAGAATCATTTTATTGGCCGAATATGGCTCTTCAAGTTTCTATGTTGCAAAATGCACCGAATGTAAGGAAAATAAATCCCCAAACTTTACGCTCAGGCCACCTATGGGAGCGCAACATGAAATCGAAGTGCCATTTCAAAAGATTTATGTCGATTTCATGGGACCTTATGTTCGAAGCAAATCAGGAAATGTTTTTATATTCGTCGTTCTCGATCAATTTTCGAAATTTGTATTCCTCAAAGCAATGCACAAAGCCACTTCCAAATTATGTGTACAGTTTTTGGAGAAAGAAATATTTCATAGGTTTGGAGTTCCCGAATTCCTGCATAGCGATAACGGAAAACAATTTACCTCGCAAGAATTCGGCAACTTTTTGTCAAAATATGGCATAAAACATATTAGAAACGCTGTTTACTCTCCGCAAGCAAATGCTTCGGAGAGGGTAAACAGATCCATTCTGTCAGCTATTCGCACCTATTTGAAAGACAGTCAGAAGGATTGGGACATTCACCTGTCTCAAATCCAACAGGCCCTCTGCACATCGGTCCATCAATCAATAGGAATGTCACCATATTTGGCCATTTTTGGACGTCACATGATTTCACATGCGGATATGTACAAAATAAATAAGAAACTGGGAAGTTTAAGCGACGGTGAGATAGAGTGCCTACCACTTGCGAATGCACTACAGCTGGTTAGGAAAACGGTTCAAGAAAATTTAGCGATGGCATTCAAACGCTCTGAAAAATCGTACAACCTTCGATCCACAGTTCGATTATTTAAGCCAGGAGAAGAAGTCTATCGAAGAAATTTTGTTCTTAGCAACGCTTCGAAGTCTTTCAACTCCAAGCTAAGTCCAAAATTCGTAAAGTGTCGTATTGTAAGGAAAATTGGTAACTCTATTTACGAAATTGAAAATATGCAAGGCAAATCTATTGGAACTTATCATGCCAAGGACCTACGGCATTGAGCTCCTTAGATGAATAGATGAATATACCTAAAATAAACCTTCAACAATGCATTTATAAATTGCTCCTCATTACTTTAATATTACCTCAGGGACATGGGTCGAGCCGACACATAAGATTCCTGACACAATTTAAAAATTTGTTTGCTTCAAATATATGGCAGTGCTTCGGTCTTCATGCATTTTTCTGTCACAGGTGTTATAAAAATGCACGACTTTGTAGCGTAACCCTGCCATATATATTTATCAAACGAAAATTACAACATTTTTCTTCTATCTATTTTGTATCTATACAAACTAACCGAATTAGTTTGAATACCTACATATATGGCGCATCCCGCCGGAAAAGCCGCTGTACTTAGTCTACAGCGCCAGCAATTTCATTTTCGGAAGTGCATATATACTTTTTTTCCTCGACAGTAGATATAAAAACTCATGCACTGCCGCCCACGTTCTTTTCTTTCGTCTGGTGTGTGAGCGGTCAAGTTAATTTATCGTGTACCTATCACAAAATTTATAGCGCAAATTTCTCATCTAAAAGTGAATATACATTGTTTTACGAGTGATTTTATTGGATAATATTTCCTAGATAATATTGCATATACACCTATTGTAACAGAAAGGTAAGCATTGTCGTGATATTCTCTGTAAAGTGGCCTTGTATCTTATCGCGACTATCGTGTTCTTACAGGCCTATTTGCCATTTGGGGTGAATTGTTCCTTGAAGCAGCCAATTCGGCAAGCCTGAATGTGAAGTGTTCCCTGCCAAGCCAAAAACTTCAGCCAGCAATCCATCGTAACAAAATCAGTGGCGCATATACATACATATATTGCGGCTATATATGCGCAACACTTCAAGAGAAATTGCACGTGGTTCACTCTATCCTCGATCGGCAATAGACCGATAAATGTACACGCCCCTCACCCACCAGCATTTGCAGTGTGCTACTCAGTTAGTTATCAGTCGCCATACAACGTCATCCAGAAGGAATCATCATCCAAGCGTTGGAAACGATTGATTAACCTCACTTCAGCCTCCTACAGTACGGGCCAATCTGAAATTGACGTCAAACCTGACCTGATCAGTTACCAAATTTAGTAGCCACGAATTATTAAACGTCGTGTGAGCTATTACCTCAGTAAATGGTATAGTCAGTGTCCATAATCCCAGGACAAACGTTGAGAGGAAGAGGTCATCACATCGTGCGGGCTGAGTACTCGCATATACGAGAAGAGAACGAGCGTTATTCATTTTTTTTATTTAAATTTCATCAATTTAGAATTAGACGTAGTTATAATATAGATTAATTGTTTGTTTTAGTTAAGATCTTCAATCTCAGGTAATGCCACATTTAAGAATTTACAAAATAACTAATTAATCAATAACAAATAAATTTTCTCTAGCATACAAGACATACATACAATCATAATCATCCAACGAACAGCCAAAATTATTACGAAGCTACGAAACGACGACAACGATTTGTGCGCACACATCGGAGATCGAGCCTGGCAAATGTCTGCTTCATTAAACGCAGAGAATAAACCTCAAGAAACAGATTGTAAGTCACACCTATTTTATTTTGTACATTCTTTGGCAACTACCTTTTAAGTTTTTTTTATTGCATTATTATTTCTTATACATTTTAACTTTAATTCAACTTTCCATACCCTATTTTATAAGAATAATTAAAACCCAAATTGATAGATTCATTGAATTAATCGCGAATGTTATATGGCACTAGCGATACTACCTTTTTTTTTGAAGTTATCACCTTTTTTTTTTTGTGAATAGTTTCGGTTTACCTTATTCGCATATTTTGATACTTGAACGGCAACTGCCTATTAATATAATAAGGAATTGCATAAGCATACCTACTACTAAATGCATCTAATAGCAATTAATTTTTTTTTGTTTTGAATACTCAGTTAGATGAGAATTAGTATCCTACGCTATAAGTTTTCTTTAGATTTTGATCTTTTTGATGAATAATGAATAAATATGTTTTTGTGAAATCCAATGAAAAATTCTACCGTGTTAATTAATCCAACATGAATCAGTGAGAATCTTTTTTTTTTGTCGATGGAGGTGTGATGGGCGATCATAAATGAAATGCAAGCGTAATATAGGCTGTCAAGGGGCTACCTTTTAACTTTTATTCCGGCGTATGGTAGCCACGGAGCTCATGACTTCGCGTATGGTCATAAGTAAGAGGCGGGTATAGCCGATGGTGCAGTAATGAATACAGAATTGCTGCAAGGTCGTTTCCACCAGACCAAAGTCTCTTTTCATTCTTCTTTCTTTTGCTTTCTTGATTTTCCTTCAACGTGTTCTCTATTTTAAGTCTAATAGTTGTACCTACTTAATGTTACATGTGATCACCAAATTGATCTCATACCCCTTTCGGACAGGCCCTGTAGATTTAGAGAAAACGTTATCATATTAGCGTTTACTCCTTCTTATCTGGCACGAAAATCTAGTTTGTAGTGAGGCAATGCAGCAGGAAGAACCACCCCAACCCGACGAGATATAGCCCGGCTTCTGCAAGCGTGCCAATCCTCTGCTACAAGGGAAAATATCACCGCACATCCTCCCTCACCGCTACAAGTTCTGGTCGTGGATAAAATTTTTAATTTTATTGGACAACACAAAAAACAGGCATAAACACTTTACCTGATTTCTGGAGTAACTACTAGGTAAACCACCCCGTACTTTTAACATACCTGATTGTGTCCGTCAATGGCACCTACACTATGTCCTCTAGGTCTCCGAAAAGTCTGTCTCCCAGATATCGGAGAGAGTCGACTAGTTTGGAGGTTTGGGCATTCGCAGAGCAGGTGCTTGATGGTCTCCGTTTCTTCTATGTCTTGACAGCTCCTGCAGTAGTCTGGTGAGTTGTGTCTTGGGTGCCGTGAAATAAGACCAAGTTAAATTAGGCCAAATCTGAAAATTTGGCCTTATTTCACTTTGCAATAGTGAAATAAAGCCATATTTCAAGGTTTGGCTTTATGTCACTTTAGTAAAATGAAATAAGGCCAAGTTGGCCATATTACGCTTTTAGCTCATATGGCCTTATTTCGCTTAGAGAAAGTGAAACAAGGCCAAATGTGGCTATCCTGAATGCAATGTAATTTTGAATAAAACGATTTTTTTGCCATTATTTAATTTTTTTTCAATATGATTAACTAAATGTTTGAATGTGAGTAAATGTATACACTGAAAGAATTTTCAATTTTCTTATTAAAAGCAATAATAGCAATCTTATTGAAAATTCGTGCGTGGCGCGAGGAGCGATGCGCGGTTTGTCGCGCGGAGAACATTATGTCCGTAAAGTGAAATTAAACCATATTTGGTCTTATTTCTCAAAATGAATTGGCCTTATTTCACTTCACTAAAGTGAATTTTGGTCAATATTTCTTTTTGCTACACTAATTGGGATATGATATTTACTCCATCAAGCTCGGACCCAGTTCTTGCCAGCTCGTCTGCTTTTTCATTTCCATCAATGTCACTATGTCCAGGAACCCAGCAGAGAGTGACCTTGTGTTTCTCGCCTATTTTGTTTAGGGCTCCTTGACAGTCCCTGACTGTCTTTGCTTTAATAGTTGCGCTGTCTAGTTCTTTAATGGCCGCCTGACTGTCTACGAAGATTGTAATCTTAGAAGGGTCGAGATTCTTTGTAGATATTATACTTGCTGCCTTTGCGATGGCGACTATTTCAGCTTGGAAGACACTGCATTCATCTGGGAGTTTATACGAGTCACTTATACCTAAGGACTCGCAGAATACTCCGGCTCCTGTGCCTACTTCCATTTTTGACCCGTCAGTGTAGATTTGTATTTCTTGTACGCTTGCGTGCGTGTTAGTAATCCAATCCTGTCTTTGGTGTCTTTGGGGTATAATATGCAGAGTAGTTTTTGTTGAAGCTCTGGTACGGAATCATGTAGTCGGTTTTTCTGGCCAGATCAATACTCAAGTATTCTTGAATTATGGAACCGTGCCCATAGGAGCTGTGTGCTTCCAGGTTTTTGCCTCGTTTAGGCGGAGGGCTCCCTTGGCTGCCATGCTGCAAATGTATTCACTTAGGGCTGATTTAAGATTTAGAGGATTTAGAATCATCTCCAGCCCGGCTTGAGGTGTTGAACTAATCTCTGTACCTTGGATTTTCTATTGCCTTCCACCATACAATGAACCCGTAAGTAAGTATGGGTCTTATAATTGCTGTATACATCCAATGGATTATATAAGGGCGCATACCCCAGCGTTTTCCAAAGGTTTTCTTTCATGCGTAGAAGGCACATAGTGCTTTCTTTGCTCTTTCTTCTGTGCTTCGTTTCCAGGTAAGTTTTGAGTCCACGATGATGCCCAGATACTTAGCTTCTGAGGAAAGTTTCAGACGAATTCCGTTCAGCTTCGGCAGATCGAATTTCTCGATTTTTCTTCTCCTAGTAAATAGGACAGTTTCGGTTTGGCTTGGATTAACTCCGAGACCGTTTGGTCCTGCCCACGAGGATAATTCCTTTAGAGCCGATTCCATGAGTTCGCTATAATAGTGGGGAGGTACCTTCCACTTATTAGGATTACAATGTCGACTGCGTATGCTACAATTTTTGTCCCTTTTGTCTTTAGAGCCATAAGGATTGTAAGGAACGTCCTCGTCGAACGGCTGACATCAGTTGGGGAACTGTTATTTGGACATAGCCCAATTGAAAAGCGATAAGATCTCCTCCGGCACTATCGATCGTGCTGGCGAAGGCCTAAACCGCAGATGGTCGAAAAATCCCTAAATGAGTCTGAGTCCGAGAACGACCCTCCCTCTAACACTATCTCCACCCATATGACCCAAACTAACAGGACCTTTGGGGCAGTCCGGGCAGACTAGAAGGAGGGGTGTCCAGGCCTCTTGTGGCTCAGGCATAATCTTTCCCACGCTAGCTCAGCGATGGGTATGGGATCTTGCCACAAGTCCTGGACTGGGGTTTTTATACCCTTCCTTGAGGGACGCCTTCACACCCATACAGAGACAGCTCGATCGCATAATGGCTGACGCTTACTTCCGCGTCTTAGCCAAATAGGTTATTCTTAACACCGAAAATTCATATTTTTATTTTAAAATTCAATTTAAAATATTTAAAAAATAGGTGTGACGAAAACAGAATTTTTTGAATTAAACTTTTCGAAATATTACCAACAGGAAATCGTTCGTGCTTGTTCGCCATTGGTAATTGCAACAGTGTGCGTGACTTCGATTTTCTGGTGTTTGTTTACATTTTTTTTTCTGCAGATTCTTCATTATCCCAATAGAGCCTCTTTCGACCATCGAAGATCATAATACGGTTTGGCTTAATGGTCAAATCCAGTGATCATGTTTTGTTATTTTTGATTTCGAACATTAAACGAGTGGGTTCGAGCCTGGTCCGAGTCTTAATTTTTTTTTGTTTTTTTTTTGCCGTGATTTTTGTGCTTAGTGCCCAGGCCGGATAAATACATCTCGATTTGCTTCGTTGGGAATTTATTCACCACACTGCGTCAGATATCGCAACCACTATATCCAGTACACCAACCATCTTCGACCAGATCTCACGACGACATCATCCACAATTCATTTTCTACTTATAAATAAAATATTTTTTTTCCTCGTACAAAAACCGAATGAAACCATTAAATACCATAGACTCTCAAACTATTATAATTATTTGAATTATAACGCTCTATTCAATGAGACGTTTCCTACAAAACTTTTTCGTTTTTAAGAACTGTCGCCTAAAACGGAAATGGGAAGAAACGGTTCTATTCGTCATGCTCGACTCGACCCACCCCTGAGACATTTGCTAGAATCTCATGCTCAGACTGAGCTAGTCGGGCTTAAAAAATTGCAAAAATACCTGATTTGTCTGTAACCTTTTGCTACATATTAAATCTGTAACTAAACATTGTGACTTATCGGCGAATATCTTTTGTGTGGGTAACACCTAGGCTATTACCAGATACATCTACTAACTCATAGAGATTGTTTCCTATAACTTTCTTGATCCTAGCCTTACAGAACTTTGGACATAATTTCGAATTCCTCCCTTTTGAAGCATCACTCAAAACGAAATTTCGTCTGTACACTTCGTCACCAACCCTATATTTTACTCCGGCACTGCGGGTATTATATACTTTTTCATAAACGTTATGGGCTTTCTCGAGGGAACTTTTGATGTACGAGTGTAGAATATTCATTTTCGAAGCTTTTGGTAAGATATCTAGTTCGGAGTTGTTTAAGCCACCTAAGTCCCTCAACAGCTTATAGTCACTGGCATGCTCAATCATTCTTTGACCGAATACAGCTTCGTATGGTGACATCCCAGTTGCCGAATGAACTGCTGTTCTGAGTGCGCAACCAATTTGTGCTAGATTTGAGTCCCAATTCATTTGATCCGCATCAATGTAAGAACGAATTGCCGCTAATATTGAACGGTTTACGCGCTCACTCGCGTTAGCTTGCGGAGAATATGGAGCTGTTCTTACATGATTTATTCCAAAAGACTTCATAAGGATTTGGAACTCTTTACTGAGAAACTGTTTGCCGTTATCGGACAGAATGGTTTCCGGCACTCCGAATTTCAAAAATATATCGTCGCGAAGAAATTGTATGGCTAAATCGGATGTGGCTTTCCGAAGAGGCTTTATAAATACAAATTTTGTAAGTTGATCTAATGCCACAATTATGTTTGTATTTCCTGATTTAGACCGAGGATACGGACCTAAAAAGTCAGTATAAATATGTTGGAATGGTCTGTCAACAGTGAAAGCATTACCCATCGGTGCTCTTAAGATGTTATTTGGTGCTTTGGTGGTTTTGCACACTTCGCATTTGGTTATAAACTGTTTAACCTGAGTACTCATGTTGGGCCAATAAAATTGTTGTCTCAATCTATACAACGTCTTAGCGATGCCGCCATGCGCAGCTCTTGGTGGACAATGAGCAAGAAGAATCAAGTTATCGGTCAGCGCTTTGGGAACCCATAACTTCCAAGTCAGCTCATCCTGCAGCGGATTGCCAGAACTATGCCTAACCTTTTTGTAGATGAAACCATCTGAAATGAGAAGGTCAGGGAGTTGATCTTTATTCAGACTAACTTTCTCCACAATCTGACAATATTCTTCTGACTGAAAGGCCGGATCCGCTAAATCTATGTGCAGGACGTCTGTGGATTCCTTCGAATTCGCAACATTGGTTTGCAATGCATCAACTTCAAATGCACGCGATAATGCATCGGGCACAACATTCAACCTACCTTTACGGTGCTCAATTTCGAAGGAATACCCTTGTAATTCCAGGCTCCAACGCGCTAATCTTCCCTTAAGATCCTTCAAGCTCATTAACCACTTCAAGCTTGCGTGGTCCGTTATCACTTTAAATTTGTAGCCCTCAATATACGGCCTAAATTTGGTAATTCCCATTACAGCTGCCAAACACTCCCTCTCTGTTACTGTGTAATTTCTTTGCGCGTCATTCAATTTATGAGAGTAGTAGAATATTGGACGTTCTACACCAGCTTCGTCCTCCTGGCATAATACTGCGCCGATACCAGTTGAGGAAGCATCACAAAGTATTATGAAGGGTTTGTCGAAGTTTGGATTGACTAAGACCGGTGCACACGTCAAGATTTCTTTAATCGAATTAAACGATTCTACTGCCTTCTCACAGAAATTGAACTTAACGCCCTTTCTCAAAGTATCGGAGAGATGCGAAGCAAGGGATGAAAAATTGGGGACGAACCTCCGATACCAACCGGCCATTCCTAAAAACCGTCTGACTTGGCGCGCGTTCTTCGGTATCGGGAAATCGTTAATAGCTGCAACTTTGCTAGGATCTACTTTTAGTGTACCATTACCCACTATGAACCCAAGATATCTGAGTTCCCTATAACAAAACTTGGATTTTTGCACATTGATGGTTAAGCCTGCCTTCTTTAACTTGGAAGCAACGAGATTGAGAAGTGTAAAATGTTCTTCAAAAGTCCGTGAGAAAATCAGCAAGTCATCCAGATAGACGAAAACTTGCTGCCTCAATTCATGCGGGATGACCTTGTCCATCAGTCTGCAAAGACGCTGCGGTGCATTACAGAGGCCAAAGGGCATCACCTTGAATTGATATAATGGTCTACCGGGGACGGTAAAAGCTGTTTTCTCCCTCGAACTTTGCTCCAACGGTATTTGCCAAAAGGCGTCTTTCAGATCCACACTTGAAATGAAGTATGTATCTGAAAGCCGTCCTAGCAACCCTTCTATATGCGGCAGGGGATATGCATCCTTCTTAGTGACCATGTTAAGCTTTCGAACGTCCAAGCACATGCGATTCTTCTCTGCTTTCCTTACTAGGACAACAGGGGAGCTCCATGAACTTGAACTTTCTTCGATCACGTCCAAAGCAAGCATACGGTCCAACTGCGCATAAAGAAGAGTTTGTACCGCCGGAGATACGGGATAATGACGCTGTTTTATTGGCGGCGCGTCCCCAGTATCAATTATATGTTCCTCCAACTTTGTTTTACCTAAACCAAGGTTAACAAAGGAGGGAAACAGGCTAACAGTGTTTTCTAACTTTCTGGACTCCTCCTCTGACAACTCGTGGGCTAATGAAAGTATGTTACTTCTCATTGGGACTTCAGATGAAAAATCTCGGCCTACGAAAATGCTTTCTAAGTCAAAGGAATTACTAGATATTTCGGCAATGAGATTTGGAGCTATATGGAACCGTTGCCAAAAGTCGACACCGAGATACAACTTTTTCGTCAGAGAAGGAACGACATATAAGGTGATATCTTCGACTCGATTTTTATACTTGACCTTGCCCTTGACTATACCAACAATGTTTTGCGCTTTACCATCAGCCGTAGTTACCGTAGAAGAAAACGATTTATAGGGTATGTTATTTTCGTGCAGGAATTCAACCCCACCAGCACCCAAACAACTAATACAGGCTCCGCTATCCAACAGTCCTAGCCAATCTCTACCGAAAATATTTACATTAGCATAAGGTCGGGGATCGTCTGTTGAAGACTGTAATGTCGTTGCAGCAATTGCTTGGTACAACTTTCTTTTCCCATCGAAACGTTTCCTTAGCTTTTGTATCTTTACCGGGACAGGTGGACTGCGGAAAATTCTTACTCTCGCACTGTAATAATCGTTTAGTCGCTGATGTAGAGACTTTCTTGGAGTATTAATGGCTTGTGTACACTCTACAGAATTGTTCGAAGTAGAGGAATCTGGAGGACGTTTAAGTATGGAAGTAGGTTGAGACTTGTTTGGTTCTTGAATTAATTGGCCGGATTTTGCCTCCTCGAACAATTCTCCCCGGTTGGAGGATTGCTCTGCTGGGAGTTTCCCGAGCAAACTGGACAATGCGGGGTGGTTGTATTCTCGCGACCACATTTGAAGCAAAATAGGGATCGTTGCGGAGTAGGGCAATCAAAGAAAGTGTGGCCTTGTTCTTTACAATTCCAGCACCTTATGGCGCTGTTCGGTCGTTGACGAAAATTGACGGCTTCGATTTGAGACTGAGAGGAGGAATGCGTTTCTTCAACTGGATCCGAAAGCTCGCTAACATTACGACGAGAAATTGGTGGTTGCTGATAACGTTGCCTTTGAGTGTCATTGTCGTTGACAAACTTTTCAATGGTGCGGCAAACATGTACCATTTCGGGTATACTGTGCGTGTTAAACGTAATGAGATGTTCACCTACTTTAGAGATTGGCTAGGATTCGCTTGACGTTTTGCTTCATAATTTCAATGAGCTCACGGTTCGTTTTCGGCACACGCAATCTGGAATTCAATTGCATTATGTCGCCAAAGAATTGGTCAAATGGCTCGTACAACCCCTGACGTCTATCGGACATCTTTCGCGAAAGCTCAAAATCAGACTCCAGGCTTCGGTACTGCTCTATGAGAGCAAGGCGGAGAGTGGACCAGTTAACTGCCGGATTACTTTTTAGATACATCCAGAACCAAGTCTCTACTTGCCCAGATACAAAGTGATGGAAATTGTTGACAACATCGACCCACGTGACATGATACGATTCCTTGAGTCTTTCTAGACGAAATAGGAAATCGTCGACTGTCATTCTGCTATTGTCGAATTTGATTCCCCACTTGTGGTAGTTATGGAATCTATCTACTGAACTCGAAGGCGAAGCTGATGGTAACGTTTCATGACGCTGAATGGGATCACTCACATGCATATTGCTGAACTGTCTCAGAAAATTGTCAACATTACTGCTTTGTGCCATCTGGACTGGATATATCGCTGGATTAACAGTAGGATTAATGCTTTGCTGCGGAACCGCGGGTCTAGAAACGAATTCGGGACGTCTGTTAACGTCGTAATGGCTTTGAGGATTTATAGAAGTTGGAACAGAGTGATGTTCAGCATTGTTATGGGGCACCACAGATGGAGGGGAGGTGTTGGTGTACAATTCCCTAAAGCTGTTCTAATTAAAGCTGTCACTTCCTGTTGAAGAGCTACTCTGTTTTTCTCTAGCTCTTCTCGTATAAAGCGAAGCTCGTCTGTGCGATTGATGCCTACTGTCGCGGATACGACATCCTGAACGTATTGTTCGAAATGCACCGATTCGCTGGCATCGTCGGATCTCATAGGAGTACGCTGGCTAGTATTAATGGACTGAGTTAAAGGAGGTTGAGGTGAGTTAGGTTCCGGTCTATTAACAGAATTAACTTCACAACTTTCATTTTCCCTGCCTTCCGACATATTGATCTGATGATGGGACCTTTCTTCTCCTTCACCTATTCTCTTACTACTCCTATTACGAAGTGGATATCTTTCTGGTATATTGCTTGACCGACTAGGACCAGGTTCAGACATGACGAAATTCAAAATAAAACTAAAATAAGACTATTAAATGAAAAAAAAAAAATGATATGGATATGCAGAATAAGATGTTTAAAAAAAAAAATAATAATAATAATAGTGATAATAAGTAACTAACAAAACTATAGCTAACGCTCCAAACTAATCAAAGAGAAGCAAAATAATCAAAATATTTAATGGAAAAAAACTAATTTATTACATTGTATGGAGGATGTGTGAGACCAGACTTGTATGGACATAATACCAAAGGACATAAAACTAAAAATCTCATATTCCGCTATGAATTCTTTGAATAAATCTCCAAACAAACTACTATGCCAATGTTCTGTAAGATGAAAGTTTGAACTGATTTTATTTTGCTATGTCATCTGCGTTATTTTAATGAACTATAGGTAGAGAGGTATGAAGCAACTGACGTAAGTGGGGACTAAGTTCAAACCCACTTACCGGACTTAACATAACAACTCAATCTATCTTTAACCAGATGCACGAACTTTAGTCAAGAAACCAAGCAACGGACGTAAATGGAGAACGGATTTCATCCATTTACCGGACAAGAGTTCCTTGATCTAACGTACACAAGATAGCAAACTCGTAGACTTTTAATCGCTTGCAACTGACATAGGTAAGGACTTAGTTCAACTCACCTACCGGACATGCGACTAAAAATGAAACGAAAGAAAAGTATAAATAAAACAATATTGGCTAATGGTTAACCGAATTTCGATTTCCAACTGGTGCAACAACTATCAGCGAGGAACTGACTTCGACTCACTGAGCGGACATGTTGGAAATCTAAATATCGAAAATATTTGTGGAAAAGAAAACTTACTGATTATAAGTGGAATCACAACTATAAAAGATTTTAAACTGGGTATCAACTGTTGACAAAATATCGGCCCCACGTTGGGCGCCACCTGTAACGAACGTCCTCGTCGAACGGCTGACATCAGTTGGGGAACTGTTATTTGGACATAGCCCAATTGAAAAGCGATAAGATCTCCTCCGGCACTATCGATCGTGCTGGCGAAGGCCTAAACCGCAGATGGTCGAAAAATCCCTAAATGAGTCTGAGTCCGAGAACGACCCTCCCTCTAACACTATCTCCACCCATATGACCCAAACTAACAGGACCTTTGGGGCAGTCCGGGCAGACTAGAAGGAGGGGTGTCCAGGCCTCTTGTGGCTCAGGCATAATCTTTCCCACGCTAGCTCAGCGATGGGTATGGGATCTTGCCACAAGTCCTGGACTGGGGTTTTTATACCCTTCCTTGAGGGACGCCTTCACACCCATACAGAGACAGCTCGATCGCATAATGGCTGACGCTTACTTCCGCGTCTTAGCCAAATAGGTTATTCTTAACACCGAAAATTCATATTTTTATTTTAAAATTCAATTTAAAATATTTAAAAAATAGGTGTGACGAAAACAGAATTTTTTGAATTAAACTTTTCGAAATATTACCAACAGGAAATCGTTCGTGCTTGTTCGCCATTGGTAATTGCAACAGTGTGCGTGACTTCGATTTTCTGGTGTTTGTTTACATTTTTTTTTCTGCAGATTCTTCATTATCCCAATAGAGCCTCTTTCGACCATCGAAGATCATAATACGGTTTGGCTTAATGGTCAAATCCAGTGATCATGTTTTGTTATTTTTGATTTCGAACATTAAACGAGTGGGTTCGAGCCTGGTCCGAGTCTTAATTTTTTTTTGTTTTTTTTTTGCCGTGATTTTTGTGCTTAGTGCCCAGGCCGGATAAATACATCTCGATTTGCTTCGTTGGGAATTTATTCACCACACTGCGTCAGATATCGCAACCACTATATCCAGTACACCAACCATCTTCGACCAGATCTCACGACGACATCATCCACAATTCATTTTCTACTTATAAATAAAATATTTTTTTTCCTCGTACAAAAACCGAATGAAACCATTAAATACCATAGACTCTCAAACTATTATAATTATTTGAATTATAACGCTCTATTCAATGAGACGTTTCCTACAGGATCTTATTGACGACTAGGAGCCACAAGAGAGGAGATATTATGACGCCCCCCTGTGGAGTGCCCCCGGTCATCATTCTCCGCATGTTGCTCTCGCCGATTTCTGAGTTAATTACTCTGCTGTTAAGCATTTCGTAGATCCAGTTTGTAATTTCTTGTTTCACTCCCAGGTCTTCGAGCGCTGTTTTTATGGTCGCTGTTTAAACATTGTTAAATGCTCCTTCAAGTCCAAAAATGCTGCTGGAGTGAATTCTTTATGGTATAAGCCTTTTTCAATGATTGACACAACTTCGTGCAGAGCTGTTTCCACTGACTTACCTTTAAGGTGGGCGTGTTGAGTGCTACATAGGTTATGTTTATTGAATAGATCCCTTATGTATATACAAGTCGATTATTCTCTCCAGTGTTTTTAAGAGAAACGAGGAGAGGCTTATCGGCCTAAAATCTTTTGCGGTGCAGTGCATATGCTTTCCTGCTTATTAGGAATAAATATCACCTTTACTTCTTTCCAGCTTTGCGGTATGTAGCAGAGCCTTATGCAGCTTTTAAAAATTACTTCTAACCATGGTAATATTACAACAATAGGTACGAGTGTACTACTCTACTACCTTATTCAGTTTAGCAAGCAAAGTATACCTCTGTCAGCCGTCTATTGGGCAAAATGGGAAATCAAGCCGTTTAACAATCTAATTTAGTCATAATGAATTATAAAAATTAAACAGCAGACAGTAGTTGTATCTATTCTATACACTAGGGTGGGTCGAAAAAATTTTTTTTTAAATTATGGATAGCGATAAAAAGTTGCCAATTGGAGTCTATAAAACATGTGTTGAAATATTTTTGAAATCTATGGAGGGTAACTGCCTCCGGATTACCATCAAACTTCGCATCTTTTGGTAGTAGGTATTTAGAAAAAAAATAAAATATTTTTGTATTTTATTTTGTCCTTAAAATACAATTTAATAACAATAATATGTACTAAATTTGAATTATTCGTATTACATATTTGGACTTTTCGGCAAGATACAGGAAATAGTTAGTATTGAAATATAGGTTAGAAGAGTTTCTTTCCTCTAGCAAAATTTTGTTTCATATTTCATCCTGTAAGTGTCAAATTGTATTTGCCCAAGGGATAGAAATGACCCTTAAATTGAACAAGAGTTTCTTGCTCATAAATATGATAATATGCAAGACAGAGGTATTCAGCACAAGGACAATTAATAAAAGCCTAAAAAGAAAACTTAACAGGGAAAAATCAAAAAGTTTTTCCAAAGAAGAAGAATTTAATCGACTTCTATTTCATTCATTAACATATCATCTTCGGCCTCCACATCTGGGGTATCTTAAACTGCAGTTTCAACTAATATCCGCTGTAAGCCACAGCCATCCGCTGCAATTAATTACTCCGCATAGTCTCAAGCCTGCGGCCGAAACAGGGTGTCAGACAGAGCAGTCTAGGAATCTAAAATTACCAAGACTATACTTATTATTGACAAGGGGAAGGGAACGAAAGAAAGCTAGAAAGATTATAAAGAGACAGGCTTTATAATAAACTGTTTAATTCAGTTTTTGAGTGTTTTTGCGAGTGTTTGTGTGAGTGTTCGGCTCGGTTTGTATGGGTTATAAGAGTCTCAGTTCTGCCTAACACTGTATTCGCATAGAATTGTATCAGGGATTATGACTAGCATTTGTCCCAAAGACCTAGTTGAAAATTCTACCGGAAAAATGCCACCTGCTAGGTGGCTTACGCGAGCTAATCGGGCTCTTCGCCTAGTATATTGCAACACCAGCTCTTGTGGACAAACTAATAACTTTGGCAACATATGTCATCAAAGTGTATGCTCCAACTTGGCTCTGTATTAAAAGCCACTGGACTTGCGAAAATGGAGGTAGACATTTATGGCAATTCATCTTGACATTCCGTTACCTATTTTCCGAATTTAAGGATTGGTCGCTTGATAAAACGCAACAGTTTCTTTGCGGAAAATCTATTCTTAGCAATGTTATCTGACTCCAAAAAACATATCAGAGAATTGGCGCTGCGTCAGCGTCGTATTTTGAAATCTAATCCGTTAAGAAAAACAAAATCGACGTGTGAAGGATATGTAATGTATATTAAATCTAAGTTAGAGTCCCGTAAATTGATGTCAAAATTCCAAGGCAGAAAATATTTTTGTGTAATTTATTAATCATTAATTACAAAAACCGTTTAATAATACCTTTTAATTTGAAATATGTAAAAAAGTAGGTAGTAAATCCTATATTAGAACAACTCATTTTAGTATCTATCAAATTTTTTGAGATTTTTTTTTGGGTGATCACAAAGAAGTCACAAGATTTTTATATAACCTGATTGTGTTAATTGTTAATACACAAGTACATAGGCACATTTTTAATCACTTTTACAACTTAATAACAGCAAACAAAAGTTTTTTTATATTTAAGAAAAAAGTACAAATTGGTACTTTTTTTTAGATATTTTACGATCAATCCGGAGGCAAAAGATATTATCTGATCATTATGAAACTTTATGTATTAATTCACAAGACCCTTTGGCACCTTTTGCTCACTATTAGAAATTGTTAAGACAAAAAAAAAAATTGTTTCATACATGAGTGACCCACCCTACTATACACACCTTCAGCTACATCTGTTTGCATTGATAAAATAGCAAATATTGCCTCTAGCATGTTCCCTTAAACACCCTATACAAGATGTGCGATTGTATTCGCCTGCCTGCAAAATTTACTAATTATTTTGTTAAAGGCCTTGTCTTCTGCATTTGGCAGGCAAAGGCTGTAGGCAAAAACATCCATGGTCTACCGTTAACCAAAATTATGTTTCCACCAAAAACAACACCGTATACACCTATACAGTAAATATTTCTGTACATTGATGCCCCCTGGAAATTTACACACTTTCCCAACACACACTCACCGGTGTGTGGTGTGTGGCCTCGACTTTTTACATAGTAATGTGTGGTAGAAGTTTGACTTGCGGTCATGACCTGTCCAAAATTTACACAACCCAGGTGACATGACCACCACACCAGTGTACACCATCAAATGAAAGTTATTCCGCACATTTATGTTTATGCCTCTAGTGATTCTATGCCAGTAATATTCCTAAAGGAAGTTACACACCCAAACGCTGGGTTTGTCCTCTGGGTTATAGGTATGCGGTCTCCATAATATCTAATAAACTTTGTCTGAATGCTCCATTCGTGTATTAAATTTTTAAGAAGGCAGCAACATTTATATATTGGTGAAATTCTTTGGATTAGAGTTCCTACTTCCTACTTCACATATGTAAAAAAGAAAAAGTACAGGAAAAAAAAGGAAACTTGAAAGCTCACAGTTCATGAAAGGAGAAATCGCTTTTTCGGATTTGATGAGGATCTCAATCTGTTGGGAAAGTTTTTTTTTTCTGCGTCGCAATTTCAATTTCAAATTCAATTTTATTTTAATGGAGATATGAGATGTTGCTAGCACATCCAGGATGTTTGCCTTCCGAGAATTCCTTGAGGAAAATCCAGTATATAACAATATTACTGCTGTGTGGAAGCGTGGCTATGCGCGCATATCAAATGTGCCAGAATATGTGTTTAAATTAGATTGCATTTGTTTCTTTCCTTTTTTTGGGAATTTCGAGTACCAACGTGTGTTTTTTTTTGCCAGAATGTAACTGAGAGGATTACCGTTAAGCCGATTTGGTTTTTTTTTTTCGCTCGAAATAAAATGCAATTTCAGTTCGGTTTCCTCAACTGAGAAATTGCTCTGTGTTGCAGTTTTACATATAATCTTCTTTATGACTTTGGGCGATATATCCCATTTGCCTATTTTGTTTCGTGCACTGTATTCAAGCTTGTTACGAGGCTTTGTCTGGGAGGGAAAAAAATGTTCGTTTAATGAAGATCTATGTGTGACAGTTTAAATCTCATTTCATGCTGATTTATTCGAGTTTAAACAATGATGTGATGATCTAATTTGTCCATATTGTGTGTCTGTAGATTGGATCTTTTTTTAAAGGTACTTAGAGTAGTCGAGGCTCGAATGTTGGAAGAGGATGGAAATCTAAAAGCCACTGATACCTAAAAAGCCAAAAGAAAAGACAAGCCGAATCCATTCCAGCCCCACTCTGCTTCTGGTATAGTAAGCTAAACAGACCGCTAAAAGGATGAGGTCTGGATAGGAAGTCTAAAGGCAACCAAAGACACTGTACATCTAGATAGTTATGATTGACCGTTCCGATCCTGGCTGGAAGATAACAAAGGATAAGTGACTGACATTGGAAATGTATATTCTGCAACCGTTGATTGGAGAAATGGTTGAAACGATGAGCTCGACTTTGACGGTGTCAAGTTTGTAGGTTACAGCAGAACAAGAGACCCCGTGGATTTGATAAAGCGTTTAGTCAACGACCTTGGCGAACTTTGGCCAGGTTCTAACTCTAAGTTGAAGATAATGCCCCGAACAAATCTCCTCCGGCAATTGATATCAATATGGTATAGACAAGGCCACATACACATCCACTTTGAACACGGCTAACATTGGTAAGACGGTAGGTACTGTGAAAAAAATCGATATCTACCAAAGCAAAGGAAACAATGTGCATATCTATGGACAAATTTATTGATCCGGTCTTTATGTATGTACATGTCATTCGTGAGGCATGTCAGCGCCGATTAACACCCGATCACGAAGTGTTAAATGTTCGGTCACGAGGGTATCCTTTTGTCCCAAAATCTATACCTATTCACGTGATTCTGTGATAGCGATATCTGGCGCATGATAGGCCATCACACATCGTGTAATCATGACACAATTGACACGATCGTACTTTATATAAATACTGCTGATGACGTGCAGCACAATTACTCAAAAGTTGGTTGCTGGTACCTTTAGTCGGCGTTAAACCACAACGTCCAAATTCAAAAATGGCATAACGCCCAAAACATTACTGGGCAATTTGTTACTGTAAAATATTCACACAAATTGATTTTGGGCGTAATGAAAACAGTGACCCCAAACAGGGGGGTTGCAAATGCGTATTAAACTGCAAATGCTTTTTGGGCCTTATTTCCATCTTGTTGTTTATTTTTGGGGGTTATGTATTGTTTTGGATGTTATGACATTTTTGAATTTGGGCTTTATGGTTTTGGGCGATAAGACCTAATGCCCCTTTAGTCATTTCGCTTGAACTCTGGGTGTTCCCATAAAGCTGGATTTCCTTCAATTACGGTCATCTTCAAATTGTGCGCAGATATTTTTATTACTGTTGTTTCCGCGATGAGTTTCACAATAACAACAACAATGAAAAAAAGTCACTCTAAAAAATTGTACAGTGTCACGAGTTGTCAATCTGTGACTTGCTTCAAAAAAGTTTGGCTTTCAATCCCAACAGTACTGACAAGGTGATCACTCAGTCATTCAGTTACGTCATATGATCGTGTCATTCAAGTCACGTTAATTGTATTACGCAGCATAAGCAGCGCCATGCGACTAAGTAGATAACTACTCCCCGTGTCATCACAGGACAATCGCAATGTTCCTACTATATGTGCCCTGCCAGTTGGCCTAAGATCCTTGTTGTGTTTGTGTATAGGTAAGGAGGTAAGGTATCTATCTAATCAATGACATATCAGAAGGAACGAACAAATGGTCTAGGCACCCATCATATCACCTGGATTGGTTTTATTACTGCATTTCCGCGCCATTCTTCTCTTTCTGGATACGATATACTATATGGTATATCGAAGCCCAGCGAAGGGCAGACTACATCCGTTATTATTGGATTGTCATAGAAAAATTCGCCCAATTGAGCAGTGTCCTATATTGCTTTTATGAAAAGAGTCTGAGTTTGTGAGAAATGTGTCCAAGGCCGCCGTGGGTTTTGATCGAAGTGCACGGCGATTTCGGCCCTTCTCTGTGTTGCTGCTAATTTTCCCGCTGTCGATTTCCTAATTGTTGCCTTCCACCATACATGTGCCCCATACGTCAATATGGGTCTGACTATCATTACATATAGCCAGTGTATCAGTGTTGGTTTCAAATCCCAGGTTTTGCCTGCTGTTCTTCTACATATGAAAAGTGCATTGTTTGCCTTTTCTTATTCTTTCCTGTGTGTTTAAGTTCCAATTTAATTTCCTATCTAAACTTATGCGAATATATTTTACGTGTTCTGAGAGTGGTAACTCTGTACCATCTAGTTTTGGCAGCCTGAATTGTGGTGTCTTGTACTTCCTAGGGAAGAGAACAAGTTTCGTTTTGGATGGATTGACGTTAAGTCCATTTTCCCTTGCCCATTTGCTAAGGATAACCCAGAGCGACTTCCATAATTTCATTTAGTGTGTCTAAGAATTTTCCATGAACTATTATTACTACGTCATCTGGCATCTGCATAAGCCGTGACGTTGATGCCCAATGATCTAGTCTTTTGAATATTTTATCGATAACTAGGACCCATAACATGGGGGATATGACTTTTGAGGGGTTCCTTTTGTTAACGATCTCCTTATGGAACTATCCAGTTGGTTACTCTCTGATCTGTGTTAACTCTTCCTAAATTATTTTTAACAGCCATCGCATTTAAATTATTAAAAACTCCCTCTACATCTAGAAATGCAGCCAGGCCGTATTCTTTGTAGTAAAGCTTTTTTCTATTTTTCCTACAACTTCATGTAGAGCTGTTTCTACTAATTTGCCTTTGGTAGCAGGAGTTGTGACGTGCTAATTAGATTATTGTCACATTTGGGTCTCACATAAGCATCCAGGATTCTTTCGAGGGCCTTTAGAATAAATGACCGTCATATGACCCTGTTTCCCTGCTTTGGGTATGAAAACTACTTTAGCCTCCGTCCACATTAATGGTGTACACCCTGTTCTAAGACAGTGCTTAAAGATTTCCCTAATTCTTTGTGTTACCACATCCGGCGTTTTTTGCAGCATAATCGGTAGTAGTATGCCGTCTGAGCCTGGGATTTGTATGATTTGAATGACCAAATGGTCCATCGTTCTTTCCTCCTGTTTATCACCCTGTCTATTGTTTACAGTCAAACAAATAAATATCTATGCATTCGTAATCATAGTCATAGGAATAGATTAGATATACATATAGGTAAAGAGATGAATTCTATTTGTAACGTTTCAATATTGTATTTTCAACTCAAAACTTCGACTTTAATTTTATTCAAATTTTGATGAAGGTAGCTATGCAGGTTTGCCATGTGCTATCTAGACTAAACGAAATACCGAAAACAATATGATTAACGAAGATACTTTCAATAAAATGGAACAGACACAGACATATTCTGAGCAACGAAGCACACAGCTATTTAATAAGATGATAGACACATATTTAATAAGAAATACCTACGACGACAGTTAGCTCTTGAAATGAATATCCGTCTGCTATGCCAACTTCTTTTGAGAAATAAAATAGTAATGATGAACGAAATCCGATTGCATCTGCATGCCGCTTACATTTCCCAATCAATTATGTACGTTAAATACACCACGACTTTTCCTAACGAATAGGGATCTAACGGTAGGCAAAAAAAAAAAAAAAGAATCTGCAAAATGCAAAGGAACGGAAACCGAAGGAATATTACTACTCCGCGCCGTGTATTGCTCTCCCATCATCGACCTTAAGTAAATAACTTTATTTTAATGCAACGCCAAACTTTAAATTTGAATAAACTTACAGGATTGAATGCAAATTCCTTTAAGCTTGCGGAAATAATAAGGAGTCGTTTTTGCTAGACAATCCCAATCCCAGTGCCAGTCAGTCAGCTTAGAATAATATGGCATCTTCTTCAAATGAAGTCTAGCGAAAAAAAGGGATGATGCAGGAAAATTCCTTATTGTTTGCGAATACAATTCAAGGATAAAATGTGCATTTTCTGCAGTAATCGAATTGTTCAGATAGAAATGATTTCTCTCTATCTCCCTCTCTCGCTTTCTCTCTATCAACCCACTCAACACGAGTCAAGGAAACTGATGATTTCCTCTAAGGGGATATCCCGACCAGGATGTGCGCACATAAAGATAAACACGTATAGGTACTCGTACAAATTCAAATTGAATAAGGATTTTCACTACACATCCATTGTGCATGACTCTTTTGATTTGTTCTAAAGAAAATGAAGTTAAGGCAGAACCGTATGAATAATCAAATGATTTCTTGGCATTTGCAAGTTATTTAATATTTACTTAAGACCTTTAAAGCCGGATATGGTGATGTGACTATCTGAAGTCCGAAGTGGAGTTTTTACAACAGAAAGCGGATATAAGAGATCGAATTTAATTAAAGGTGGAAATATTACAGCGAATGGTTTTTGGGTTAAATGGTAGTCCATTGATAAAATTTGATTAACCTTTCCGTAACTATCTGGACGATATGCGTATTAGAGGAAACTTGAAGTTTATTAAAACAAAAACTTAATAAACACATTTTGCGGATCAATTTAAATAACAATTAAGCCCACGAAAATGGAGAAACAAAAATATTGTCTACACGTTGGCCTTACAATAAATTATTAAGGGTATTCATGCGACGTCGTAAGTTTACCATTTGCGTAAAATGGCAAGTTTATGACACACGTATCATGAACGCCCCATAGAACTACATAAATAAGTAAAATTTGGTAAGTTAAAACCCCTTTATCGATGTAGATAAATGTACGACTACGGAAGAAGAGGACGATATTTTGGAAGGTTTGACTCTCACAATGATGGTAGCAAAACAAAAACTTTTCAAAAGACGTTTCGCCTTATTTGGATGAAGACAGGTTTAAGCAAATTTTACGTGTCAATTGGACAAATGTTGGTGTAGTCCTTGACCTAATTAAGGATGATGATGTTTTCCATGGTCTTGCCTGCAATTTTCTGTGAAAATGCAATTGATAATCGTTTTATATCGATTGGGCTCCAGCGGAGAGGGAACCACAGTTGCTAAAATTGGAAACTTGTTTGGTATTGGTGAGGGCCTGCGGAACAATTCACGTATTTAATTCAAACTGTTTTTATAGGTTGAAACCTATTTTGCAATTGATTTTCAAACTTTTTTATGGTTCTAGTTCTAGAATCTATACATTATCACTGAAAGAGTTCTTGGAGAAGCTGAGAAAGAAAGTTATGTATATTGGCCAGACGCTTCAGAGTGAAAAAAAGTTGCTTCGGAAATGTTTCATGATTTGCCACACTGCATCGGTTTCGTGTATGAGACTGAAATAAAATTAATTTGCCAGAGGTCAACTAGCTAGTTTTTAATAAAAGGTAGTATGAATAAAATATTTTGCTGAACACATACACAGTTATACTTCTATATCAACTAAAACAGTGTTCCAATAATTTCTATATTGTCAATATTTCATAACATTAATTTTTTCAACTTTCGTTAGAGGTTATGTATGATACTGATACATCATCATGATTTAATATGAAAAGTTGATTTTCTTTTTCCTTGCAGCTTTCGAAAAAAAGAACTTAAACAATCTCCCTCATCGTCCATATCCGATTGACAAAAAATGGCAGCAAATACTTAGTTGTTTGTATTTTTCTCCCGTTTTATTTTGTTTTTTGCCCCTCCAAGGACAAAATGAAATGCGAACCGATTTTGACATTATTAATTTTATCTTGTTTGAGACCTCGGATTTTACATATTTTTCATCAGATGATAGCAAACTTTGTATCTAGACGTTTTATCATTCAAATATAAGAAATTGTAATGCATATCGAAAATATGCAAAATATATGCAAAAAATATGAAAAAAAGTAGATATACAAAATATGTGCAACATTTCATCAAAAAATTGAATTCCAATCGTTAAATATTAAAGTGCGAGTAATGCAGAAGAATATATAATATATATAGCATATACCACTTTCCCTTGCTTTCCCTTTCCAACGAAAATGGTTTAACAGCCTTTCCGAAAAGTGCTTCAAAATGTATGGAAACAGTATAATTTGTAGGTACAACATGTGACAAAAAGGTGAAATTTAAATAATCAGACTTATGCCAACGAAAATTCAAATTTTTTTAGGAATTTCAAAATTTGTCCATCGAAATATTTGTTTTCAGTGAGTCGGATTGTTAAATTAAAATAACTTTCTAATGTTTTTAATAATTTAGCTTCCTTGCGGAAAAAATTTGAATTGCAGCAGCATATTGCTACTTCACTTCACAGAAGTTAAGGCGCAACCTATTTTAACTTACTATTTCAATATTGACTGAATTATTAATAAATGAACTTAACGATTATTCAAATGTGCCGCCAAAATGTTTGGGCGAGCCATCTTTTTATTTAACGTAGAAAAATAAATATATAATATAGTCGATGTTAGAGCATAAGCGGAAAATAAAAATCACTTCTTGTTACACATTCGCTGCGAGCAGTCTTATTTTTCATTGTTGCTTCCGCTCGCACATAATCGTAAAAAGTTAACCGGTACAACGTTTTTTATCCGAATCTCATACACATAGCTTATTTGGCACACGGTTTACATTTAATAGGTGAAAAAGTAAGAACATCGTTTTCTGTCGCTAACTCGTGTAAAAAAAATTTTCATAATAGCTCCGCTCAAAGTAGGTACAACTAGTACAACGCTACAAGCTAATACTAAAAAAGGAGTTACCTTACCACCACCAGAACCGATCATAACCAGATGGGGTACATTGTTGAAGGCACGGCATCGTTGTTTCCCAAAAAAAATTTAAATTTAATAATGCTGTTGAATATTTTTTATTCATAGTGTGTTATTTCTGTGTCCAAAAGTCAAAACATCTTAAGTCGACTTAAGTGATTTTAGCTATTTAGCTTTTTTTGAACTGCCCTTACCTTTAATAATTTTTGTATTTCATCGTGATATCAATATCTCTTTTTTTTTTTTTTTTAGGTAAAAAATTTTAAGTCAGTTAAGTTGTTTTACCACAGATGATTTCAGAGAAAAACAGTTTTTACGTTTACTTAAGATGTTTTACCGCATGCATATCCGTTATTTGTAGCGACTTAAGTTACCGAAAGCGAAAGAGTACAGTTGGATTCCAAAGTTAGTAACGTGAAGAAATCAAGAACTTTGCAGACCAGAATTTTTTCAAAATGCACAAGGTATTGTTTACATAAACGGTTTGTGTTTTCAAAAAATTGAATGCAATACTAGCTAATTCTTCAGATGGGAATTCGTACTTTGAAACCACTTTTGATGAGGTTGAAAATCTACCAAAGTCAACGATATCGCCCGCAACAGGAAGTGTAACCGAATGTTCAACATGACACCGAGTCTGGTCAACAATTGGATTTCGATTCAGATGATAGTGTAGCCGATTCTGACTTCGAGCCGGACTCAAATTCTATTAGTTGTTCGAATAGCGAGGTAAGTGAAGAAACAGAACGTGCTGTGCAAATTTTGGAAAAGAATCTGACAGGCGGAACAGTAGAAAGTGCTGAACAAACTTTGGTCACAAATTTAGAAGGTGAAAAGACAAATCGTAAGCTAAGAACATCAAAAACGAATTTCGGTCAAGGATGTGTCAATAATTCTGGAAAATATATCGAAAAAAGAGAAACGAAAATATTGGGACCTTGTCGAATCAAAAAAATTTATTTCAATATTCCATTTACCATATTTTTCTACGGCGCATGATTGTTTTCAGATAATTTTTGCAAACTTGAAATTGCTCTCCTGAAAAGTATAAGAAATATGTAGGTTGAAGATGTTTTACTTTTTCAGCACAGATTTACCTTTGACTTAATTTTCCAAATTATTTTGGATAACCCATTATTATTGGACAATGACAATATGCATTTACTTTAGTTTGGTAAAGAAAACAATAACTAAATTAGCATTTTAGGTTCTTAAAACACTGAACCAAGAAGATGCTGAATCTATAAAGCTAACAAAAGAGCTGATAAAAAATCCCCACCTATATCGGGATTTTATATTATATAAAATCGAATTTCGAGAGCATGAAGATTCATTTCCTTGGAAGCGAAGGGTCCATCATTAGCAAAGTCAATGAATTTATTTAAGGAAGCTGAAAATATAGTTCATAACATAACTGGTGATTTTGGAATGGATTTAAAAAAGAAATTTGAAAAGAAATCCAGACTTTAATATCATTTCAAAAATAAATAGTATTTTAAATCTCAAAGATGAAGATTTGTCTGGACTTGAACCCGTCACAAATGAAAATATCATTAAATATAAATTTGCTGCAATTACTTCCTTTTTTCACTTACATATATTTCATTTCTTTATTTGTGAATGCTTAAAAACAGTAAGATACAATATCTTATAAGTTTGTCTTAAGCTAATTTTACAAACGTCTTGTGACGTTGAAAGAAGCTTTTCCGCTTACAAAAAGGGTTTTGGAGAGCAATGTCAAAGCCTCTCAATTAAACATTGTAATACCTATTATCTTGAATAATTTTTGAACCTGTAAAGTATCGTATGTACCTAGGTATTAAGTATCATTTGCTCTACTTTAATATCTGACAATAATTAATAAAATTTCGGCTAGATTTTACGTTAATGCCCATTCAAAAAAAAAAAATCTAGCGGTCTCTTAACGTTTGGGCGTGGCACGCCCCCAAAGTTAAAAAAATACAATATAAAATAGTACCAAAATTTCAGGAATGGAGTGTCCAATTTTCGTATATTCCCTAAATGTGCAGTTAATTTATAAAAAAAGTTTCATCAAAATCTTCAAACCGTACACGAACTTTTTTCTTTTGCTGATGCAACAGTTGGGCAAGAAACAAACGAATCGAATGTTGTTTGACAGAGCAGCAGCAACTACATCAGGTGAAAAATTACTTGCCAAATAATCCCCAATAAATATAACGGGACCATAGTTAAGCGTCTAGTATTAGGAATAAAATGATTTAAAAAACTAGTCCTTAAAAAGAGCTCCGTCGAACCACCCAGATTTGCAACGGTTGTATCGGGTTTTAGGGAAACCACCTTGCATCCAATTTTCCCATAAGTGTTCCGGCTTTATACACTACATTATGGAATAATTTCCCCTAGAGTACATTTCCCCACGAAACATTATGGATATATTTGACTTGATGGAGTTCTTAAAATCTTCCGGGTACCTAACTCCTCTTTTAAAAACGGACTTCTTTGAACCGCGATCACCAGAGAGATTGGTTTCATCGTAATTAAAAAAAATTTTTGGAGGTATCATCGAGCCTGTCTCAAAAGTCAAAGCTATCTTAAGATTATCAAAAAATGTCCGAACATTGTCTCTTGGGTTTTGACGGTTTTAAATTTGGCTAGACCGCGCACACATTTTATTTGTTTCAACACAGTGTCCAGATATATACTGATTTCGAACTGGCAACCCTGACTACGTACTCAAAACTGTAGTTTTCACTTAAATCCATCATGTGAATTAAGAAATAGTTTTTCTGCAAACCTAAGTTCAATTTTTTTTTATTTCGAGATACTGATGCAAAACTCTGGGTCGGTGTTTTTAATACGGTGTTAATTTATTTTGGTATTCACGTATACAATTTCTTTAAAGGACATTGTTTTAAATGCTTCGCAATCTTCGAAACAACTTTTTCGATTTGGTTCTTAGCATCAAAATATATATTTTTTAAGTGACAGAATCAAACTCCTTTATGATAAGGATAACACATTTACCTTTGCATTTTTCGCAGGTACCTAAGAAGCAGACACTACTTTTCTGTTACCAATGGACAGCTAATTGCTTTAGTTAAATCATTGGTAGAGTTGTATTCCAGGATCCTGTACATAAATAAAGAATTGATAAGCAGATCCAAAGTCGTGTGTCGTATACATTTACAGGTTGCTCTGTCTCCAAATTTTATTTCTTTTATCCAAAAAGGCCGATTTTTGCAAAAAAAAAAAAAAAACATAGACAAGTAGATATAGCAGAAACAGAAAGATCTGGATGTTAAGCTAAAAATATTTTATCAAGGTTCCTTACCAATTCAGGAAACGTTTTTGGGGGTTTTTCTTAAATTTGGTTACTAGCTGTACCTACCTGTTTTCTCTTTTATATATTTAGAAAGCAATCTTTATTTCAGCAATATTTTCATAAATTGGTCCTACCTTTGGAATGGGAAGATTATCATTCATCATGTTTTTGTTATTTGATTGAGTATGTTTTGTCATTTTCGTGACCAAAACTCCAAACTGTCATTATCAACCAAAATAAAACCGTACTTTACTAAATTTTTAAAAACTTAACTTAAAAACAAAATGAAATAATGAAAATTATAGCAACAAAGAGAAAAAACAATAAAACTCTTCTATTGGATTATTCCATAAATTGTTATTTATTTAAGGGAATTTTTTCACGCACCACAAATGAAAGAAGACGGATCCTTCTTGAGTCGTTTGCATCGTTTGACCTCGTGCTGATAAACTGCTGGAAACGAACTTTTCCGTTCTTACCTTCAGTAAGAACGGAAAAGGATCGGTAATCGACATCACTTTTGTGAGCTCGTGTTTAGCGCGAAATGCTAGGTGGGAAATAAGTTCCCAGCATACACACAGTGACCACCGAGCGATTATATACGAACTACAAATAAATCGTAATATAAACGCACAATCACCAAGACGACAACCACTAAAACACAAAAAAGAATCATGAGAATCGGCCCAGCGGTTATCGAGTTATAACGTCATCGAGTTTCACCCCATAGAAGATGTTTTTTGTATGGGAGGTGCCATGCCCCTTTATCCAATTTTCATGGAAAAGCTCGCGGGCCAACACCTAAGATTATCTGTACATTTTAACTTAATTGATTTGTCGGTTTTCGAGATATAAGATTTTGAATGCTTTTCTTGTGTGGATTGTGTCACGCCCCTTTGTCCAATTTTGACCAATCTTAACAGGAACACTTCTGGGCCAATACCTAAGATTGTTTGTAAATTTGAGCTCAATCGGTTCGGCGGTTTTTGAGTTATAAGATTTTGAATATTTTTTTTTGTATGGGTTGTGCGTTGTCCATTTGTCCAATTTTAACCAATCTTCACAAGAACACTTGTCTGTAAATTTGAGCTCAATCGATTCTTCAGTTTTCGAGACTAAGATTTTGAACGTTTTTTTATTGTATGGGCGGTGCCACGCCTCGTTGTCCGATTTCAACCAATCTTCTTAGGTGCACTCCTGGGCCAATATCTAAGATTATCTATAAATTGGAGCTCAATCGAGTCGGTGGTTTTCAAGTTATAAGTAGCCGAACACAAATCAGGATCCATTTTTATAATAGAGTTTATTAATCAAAATTTGGAAGAACGGGATTAATACGGGACATTTGTAAGTAGGTATGTCTTTAAAAAGAAATCGGGACTGTCCCGGGAAATACGGGACGGATGGTCACAGTAGCGTAAGGCCTTATTTGTTAATCGTTTTAATAGTTCTTAAGATTTTTGCGGAAATACAATTTTGAAAAACAGTCTTACGCAGGGTCTGGCAAAAGTGATGGAAAATGGGAACTCGTGCAAAACGGCTATATCTATCCTCTACAATTACCTCGCAAAATGTCATCGGCCCAGAAATCATGCGAAGAATCACTCTTGCAAATAGTTCTTTCTTCGGGCTTAGGACATCTAAAAAGTTAAGCCCTTTCTCACAGAACCAAGGAGATATTGTACAAAACCATCTAAAATATCATTATCCAAAAAAAGTTACAAAAGTTAAAGTTATATGAGTCACTGCCACTTATAGGTAGGTATATGCAAACTCAAATGACACTTTGTTTACGCACATCCTTTCGGAATGGGCCCTCGTGATACCACCATCTGGCTTTATTATATTTCATTGCACTGATGACCAAAGCAGCAAATGAGACCATAAAAATGCAAATATCGTTTCTTGCAATACCATTTTCCTTGAAGCCCTGCGGGGTGAATTCCCATCTTAAAAAGAAGGAATGGACGTGCTTTATTCCTTCAAATTTATATACTTTATGACACCCAGCCCAGCTACGGAGAACCTACCTTATTCTTAGATCTCCTTTTGCTCTTGAACTGTGTGAATAAAGCGAACAATTTTAATAATTGTTTTTTTTTTTTTGTTCTTAAAGGCGAATAGGATGAGTTATGAGAAAAACTTCCGTCCCAATTTAATACATTCTAATGTAATCAATTTTATGTTTTGAATAATCGCGATATATTGCAGGGCGGGGTGTAAAAAAATATTCGAACAATACAGTTGATACTACATAAATCCGATGAAGAATAATATTTATATCAAATTAGATTTTTCCAATTTTTTTTTTTTAGGTCTGATATTTACAGTTTTATTTTTGCACCTCATTTTTTTTAGTCATATATACAATCCATATTTTACATAAAACAAAAATAAAAGTGGAACGGAAATAAAACAACCTCAACCTAACAAACAGCAAAAAGGTATCGCGTACATTTTTGCAATGCGATAAAAATTGCGTCACATTTTTCTCCGCTTTTAAAATGGATGTGAATAGATAGAAAGGGTTCCCGTAATAAATCTCGCCTTACAAGTGGGGAATATATTTTATGATTACTCCGGAAATAAAATGCACATTTGTCATTGTAATCAATGCTATACATTAGAATGCATGGGGCGTGGAAAGTCTATTCAGAATTATCAGGGGCAGATGTTGAAAGAGTGGATCAATTTATAGGTATAAATGGCAGGCTATCTGATAGGACCGCATTTTCACGTTTAAGATACTAATGATGAATGGAAGGATATTAATATCATTGCTCTGAAAGTTTTATTGAGAATTCGACAGACAGGTATATAAGTAAAGGGTGTAGTGACAGCGGCTTTTCTTCAATAATGGTTTGGAAATTTAAAATTAAATCTATACATATAATAAAACTGTAGGAATTTTCTTTGTCAGCTAAAAACTTGAAAACTACTGGACAGATTTCGATGAAACTTTTTTTTAAATGTTCCTTAAGACTGTTTGACTGCTATAGGCCATGTTGTTTACAGCCACGTCCTTAGGAAGATTTTTTAACCAAAATGTATTTTCTGAAGTGAAAATATATACATACACATATACCTTGCTACAAATGGATTTTTATACTTTTACGATCGTGCGACAGGACAAACAAAAACAAAACAACACTAGCATACGTATACCTCCCATTCGAAAAGGTTAGGTATGTATATTATGAAGATACGTACAGACGTTCATTCTGATATGGGGTATGGTAACAGGGTAGGGTTGGGGTAGTTGTTTGGATTCCATAGGAAGAGGGTAGGTTAGGTTAGGTTAGGTGGCAATTATCCGTTAATACGGAATAATTCACTTAGACCAAGTAAGGTCCATTGTGATACCACAAGCAGAGTCGGTTATTTCCGCTACTCTTGGAACCATTTCGAATTTTGGAGAAATTTCCGTATTTTACTGATATCCGTTTCGGCAATATCAGCAAGCTCCTCAAAGAAGTACTCTCCTAGAGTTTGCTTACTAATCGAGGATAGCGCCGGGCAGTTACATAGTAGGTGGAACGGAGTTTCCTCTTCCTCCTCATCCATGCAACTGCGACAGAAGTCATTAGCGGTAACTCCAAGCCTTACGGCATGTCTTCCTAGTACACAGTGGCCTGTTAGTACTCCGACAAGAGTTCCGATATGTTTTCTACTGACGTTTAACAGGACCTTTGTTCTGCGCCGATTTATTCGTGGCCAGGTCTGTTTTGCGTGGTTGCAGGTGTCAATATCGCGCCATCTCTCATTAGCCTGTTGCAGTGATAGTGTGGAGATGTTGTATCTTACCGTTTCAATTGGCACATGGGGCTCTCCTTTACCAGTAGAGAGTTCCATTTTCGTGCCGTTCCTTGCTAGTTCGTCTGCTTTACAGTTACCTGGTATATCTCTATGACCAGGGACCCAGCACAGCGTTAACGTGCACATATCCGAGATCTCATTTAAAGATTTGCGGCAGTGCCTGACCAATTTGGATCTTAATATTGGTGATTCGAGTGCTTTAATAGCTGCTTGACTGTCGGTGTAGATGACGATGTCTGAGTTCGATATCGATCTCACCTTCAGCAGTTCAGCGGCTTCGCGAATAGCCATAACTTCTGCTTGGAAGACACTACAGTTATTTGGTAGTCTAAAAGACTGGTTTAGGGAGAGTGGAACTGAGAAAATCCCGGCTCCTACTCCGTCCTCCGTCTTAGACCCATCTGTGTATACTTCTAGCGTATTTTCATCTATAACCGTATTCTCTTCCCATTGCTGTCGGTCGGGAATACTGGTCTTGTAATTAATAGTGAAGTCAAGGACCGTGATTACGTAGTCTGTAACTTCTGTTGTAACATTATTAGTTTTTAGAATATTGGCATGCCCTGTGTCACTGCTTCTCTATTGCTGTGATTCTCTCAGGCGCAATGCCGATTTTGCCGCCATCAGTTTCCTGTCCAGAACCAAACCTAAGTATTTGGCGCTGTCAGAGAAGCTGAGGCGGATCCCCTTTAGTTTGGGTGGATCAATTTGAGGAATTCGGTGCTTCTTCGTGAATAGCACTAGCTCTGTTTTACCCGGGTTTATATCCAGGCCGCATTTGTTAGCCCATTTGACCAGCGTTGCGAGGGCCGTTTCCATCAAGTCTCGTAATGTTGGGAGGTATTTCCCAGTAAATAGAATGGCGATATCGTCTGCGTAGGCTATAACTTTACCACCATTTTTCTCCAGGGTTACCAGTATTTCATTTACTGTTAGCAACCATAGCTGCGGTGAAAGTACTCCACCCTGCGGAGTGCCGCGTTGCACAGACCTTCTCAGTTTGCAGCTGCCAAGTTCCGAATTGATAACCCTGCTTAGCAGCATTTGGTTGATCCAGTGACTTAGACTAGCGTCAATCTGCAGGTTTTCAAGTGCGTTAATTATCGCTCTCGGCTCTATATTGTTGAAAGCCCCTTAGATGTCTAGGAAGGCTACCATTGTAAATTCCTTGACGGCTAGTGATTTTTCCACGGTGCCGACAATGGAGTGTAGAGCTGTCTCTACCGATCTGCCCTTACAGTAGGCGTGTTGGGATTTCGAGAGAGTTCCTGCTTTGATGTTGTGGCGAATATATAAATCTATCATCCTCTCTAGTGTTTTAAGTAGAAAAGATGACAGACTAATAGGCCTGAAATCCTTTGGAGTGGTGTGAGAGGCTTTTCCCGTCTTCGGTATAAAAACCACTTTCACCTCTCTCCATAATTTTGGTATGTAACCATGGTCTAGGCTTAAGGAGAACAGTAAAATCATCCAAGGTTTTAGAATGCCATAAGCATGTTGCATTTCTGCCGGGATGATTCCATCTGGTCCTGCCGATTTAAAAGGGAGGAAGCTATTAATCGCCCACGAAAGTTTGCGTTCGCTTATCACTTCCTTTGAAATTAAATGAGTTCTGGGATGGGACCGTTCTTGAGTCGGGATATAATCCCCTTGGGCACTTCCTGGGAAGTGAGTGTCTAGGAGCAACTGGAGTGATTCTTGACTAGACTGCGTTTCCGTTCCATCGGATTTCTTTATGTAGCTAGGTATAGAGGGAGACTTTGACAGGATCTTCCTAACTCTACTAGCCTCATTGTTTTCTTTAATTTTGGAACAAAAACCTTGCCAGGAGTTTCTTTGCGCGATTTTTATTCCTTTTTTGTAGTCTTTAAGGCTTTTCTTATAACAGTCCCAATCTGTGGGTGATCTTGTTCTTTTTGCCCTGTTAAAGACTTTTCTACTTTCTCTTCTTAGTGAGCTTAGCTCTGTAGTCCACCACGGGGGTTTCTTACATTTAGTGTGTCTGCTTGCCGGGCACGACTTTGTGAAGGATTCATTCATGGCAGAAGTAATCTTCGTCGTCAAGGAGTCAATGTCTTCGAACGATGAAATTGTATCAGTGGGTATGTTACCGAGAGCCTTTGTTAGGTTGGCTCGATAGCTATCCCAATTAGTCTTCCTGGGGTTTCTAAACAACGCTACAGGAGGAGGGGTAATGTTAAGACTGTAGAAAATGTAACAGTGATCAGAAAATGAATTATTCTTGGATACTGCCCAGTTTTCCACGGAGATAGTGGGAGAGTTAGTAACTAGCGTAATATCTAACACTTCCTGTCTGTTTCGGGTAATAAATGTAGGTTCATTACCGATATTGCAAATTACGAGGTTAGTCTCTACAAGAAAAGTAAAAAGTGACTCACCTCTTTCGTTGATGTCGCTGCTGCCCCAGATGGAGTGGTGTGCATTTGCGTCGCATCCGAGTAAAATTGGGATCTTCCTCCGCTCTGATTCTCTGACTGCATGACGTATATTTGTCGATGGTACGGGCCCGATATCATCGTAGGCCATATACGCCGATGCAAGCCAGAATTCCTCTTTATCAGTGATCTCCAGTTTGGCCACTGCGAAATCAGGGTTACTGAAGCTCTGTGAAAGGAAAAGTTTTAAGTTAGTTTTTGCTAAAATGCAGGCTCTTATTTTACCTTTACAATCAGCATGAAAAATTTTATAATCTGGTGTCCTCAACCCCGCTATGCTGTTGTCAACGAGCCACGGTTCTTGGATGAGGACTATGTCGTCCCCACTTGCTTGTAGGTGGAGAATAAGGTTGGCAGAGGCCACCTTACTGTGATGTAGGTTTATCTGGATTATCCGCAGCATTGTGGCTACTGGATAAACCGGAAACCTCAATCACAGTGGTGTCCGTGTCCTCTGATTCAGAAGACCGTCCGTGATCTGATCCCCGCCGTTTTGTGAAGGATGGAGGGACAGCGGGGCTATCGCCCAATGCTTGTCTCCCATCCTGTTGATAGACGTGCAGCCTTATACGTTTGAAACACTAGCTGACCTCGTAGTTTCTTTCTTTTAGTAGTGGAAGCGATTCTTTGTCTAGTAGTATGGTGATAGACCTTGAATCTTTCATCACCTCCGATTTTACTACTTTCCACTTTTGTGTTGGGATGTCCCGATTCTGGCTCTGTATCAGAAGCAGAATGTCTTGTGGGTCGCTTGGCACCATAGGGACCCAAGCGCGAGCTCTTGGCCTGAGCGGGATTTCGTCCTTTCTCACGGCCTCCAGCTTAGCGCCCTGCCATAGATCACCCGCGCCGGCGACTGCAGCCTTAATAAAAGTTACCGCAATCTCGTCGTCGCAGGCAATCAGCCTATAGCCTCCATGATGCCAGCCCCTATCCCTATACGACGGCATCGGTTTGGAAGGGTCAGTCTTGCACTGAGAGAGGAGATAAAGGTTTATCTTCGTCTCCACCTTCTCCCAGTTTTCGCGGCTGATCTTGCACTCCTCATGGCCGCGGTCTATGATCGCCATGATCAGATGATCTCTCACAACCTCAGTTAGGAGCTTGGGTTCCGAAGCGGTGCCCTTACTCTTCTTTGAGGTAGTGGGAGCGTCATCCTGAGACCGCTGCCTCTTGGATGCAAGTTCCCTCTTTGTTTCGCTGCTTGTGGAGGGTCCCTTAATAGGTCGACTCTTACTTTCCTCCACCACTTTCGTTGCCCATTCATAGGAAGCTTTGTCTTTGTCATCCCATTTGTCCTTGCCCTTTTCTTCAAGTCGACCAAGACATAGGAATGCATTCCTTCTTTTTCTATAAGCTATTGTGCTCGCTCTAACGTGTTTCCTGGGAGGAATCGTCGCTGGAGCATTTGACGCGCTACCGTCGGTGTCGTCTGTAAGAGAGTGAGAAGAGTCAGAGCGCCGTTCGTTGACGATTCGCATCCTCCTCATCTTCCTCTCAACTTTGTCCGTTTTTGTTATCTGTCCAGTCCTGTCAGTTTGTTTGGTTGGTCCTGTCTGGGAAGTACTTCCCGAAGATGTTTTTTGTTTTTGTTGTGTTGTTGGTTTCATTTTGTTTTGTATTGTGGTCCCACGAGTAGCTAGGGAAAAAACTGTCCACCATGCCAGAGCCCCGCATACCATGGTAAGGCCACTACTTACACCCTGATGCGGCCTGGTTTCAGGGAGGCGCCGTTAGAATACAGCCGGTATACCCCCTGGCTGCAAACCGTCCAATGGGCACGGTGTCGCATGACACCCTGGATTAGGGGGGGTTGGGCAGTTCTTAGTTCGTTACTCTTCAAAGCAGCCTGTCTGTCATGGGTGACCCTTCAGACGACTACCGCCTCCGACAGCATAGCCTGTTGAATCATTGCAACTTAAGCCTGCGCACCAACGTCAATTTGACGCAACGACAAGGTGACCGCCCCTCGCGCTAGGAAGAGGGTAACAAAGGAAAGGAAATGCAGTGTTATAAACAAGAGTAGCAAGATCATGGAGAGGGAGGGCGATGCAGATGGTGCACATTAAAAAGATATCTACACTACGCGAAACCTACTGGACAGATTTCAATGAAACTCAAAGTGTAATCTTAAATGTAGCAAATATAGTTTGTTTGTTTGCTAAAGGCGAGCGGCGCAAGTCGAGCACGGGTCAGCTAGTTTTTAATAAAGCCTTAAAATGTGTTGCAGAAAAATTCATAAACATCGATTAAGATATTTGACAATTAGTCACATTTGTGAGTTTTTAAGAGCTTTATAACTTTTTAACTTGCTCCTAAAAGGCCGCTAACATTGTTTTTGGGAACAACTTTGGTCTCAGGATTTTAATCGGAAATTACATTACATTACTTTATGTCAAAGGAACACAAAAAAATGGGACTGGCAGTTCCGTTCTTCACTGGTATACACTCAGCTAAAGCGGCCTGGCAGTTCCGTTCGTCCCTGTTATACACTCAGCTAAAGCGTAAAGGGTTTGATTGATTTACTTTAAACGTTGTACCAACGGGTTTGGGTAGTATTTTCATTTACACTCCCCAAGTGGAAAGTCTCAAATGGTGAAAATTATTAAGTTTCAACATTGGCAAGCAGCTAACAAATCCTTGGGTTCGATCTCTATAACTTTCTTAGCCGCTTTCGACGGGTACATGTCATAACGCCCGGTGTCATATCGCTCACGGGGCCTTAAGTCACTTTTTTGCGGGCTTTATGACACTATAAAAAGTGCATTAACGCCCAAAATGAAATAATACCCGAAACGTATGAGTCCTGAAAGATTTGGAATCCGCTTTAAAAAAAAAACAAACAAAATTACTTTAGCATAATTGTTCATGCGTATCTTCGAGGAGCTTATAGGCGTTCTCTAAATCGATGGTTAAAGACTTCCTTAGTTTGACTAAGTGCGCTGCATATGACAATTGTGTCTTGTTGGTCAACCTCGGAAATATAGTCCACAATACTTGACATTGATAGAGTTCTTAGCGAGGTTTGGCAGTATCTCACCGAGGTAAGGTATAGGTACTAGGTACATGTCTACCTGAAAGCAACCAAGGTCAGAACTCAGCAAAATGAACACCACCATGCACTGCACATGCATGCCAGTTATCGAATTAAATAACAGCCACATTAAAACAAAGTTAAATAAATAACCAAATCCTACCTGTGTGAGTCATCAATATTATATTGGCAAAATCCGAACTACCACTGTTGCCGAAATTAGTACCCATGGGTACATTTATAATTTAACTGCTACTCATATCCAATAACTCCTTAAAGAAATCTGCGAAAAAAAACCGTTAATGCAAAGCTAGTCGACGACTGGAAATGAGAATAAAACGCATAAACATTTTATTTGCAAAAACATAAACAGGACTCGGTATATACGAGTGAAATAAGACATGGCCGTCCTATAGCAAGAGTTCATAAATGTGCCAAAAAGAGGGTTCCGTTCCGAATAATCTTTGATGTGGAAAAATTTGATTAGGATAATTCTTGGTGCCATTCGGCCGGCATTTAAAATGTCATCTCATTTATTTTCGAAGGTTGTTTTTATATATCCTTCGGTGTAGAGACTGTCATGGCATACATTGTAGTGACCCAAAATATAACAGTTCATGTTAAGCAAACGGCTAGGAACAAGGAACAACTTGGAATACATAAAGTCCTTAAGAGAACTGTTTAATTTTTTTGTTCTCCATGCACCATCAATATAGCTCCTCTGTCTCTGTCATTGTCTGGACTCGTCGTCTGTTCCTATCCTAGTGACGCAGTTAACTTTCTAAGAGAAAAAGGAGAATGACATGAACTTCTCGAAATCCAAAAAAAAAAAAAAAATCCTTTGGCAGCCATTTTCCATGCGCAAAATGGAAGTCAAACAACATCGAATCGGAACGGAACACTTTAGAACCGGGTCATGGCAAGGATAACATTTTATAACTTTGTATGTTCAGTAACACTGTGACCTTTTGCAATTTCACAAGTACCATAGTACATCCACGTAATATTGCAATATCCTCACGTATGCAATCGTGTCTGTGAAGGATTATGTCTGCCAGGATTTTAAACTTACAGCACAGTTCCCATTTATTAACGCCAACAAAGAGCAAGCCCGCGGGGCACCTTCCGCACAATACTCGTATTCAATGAATGACATTGGCGTTCTTGGGGAAATGTCTGTCGCTGTACCGATGTACTTTGGCATTATAAACTCATTTAATTACACCCAGGGGAGCGCATTGTTTCCGTTCCATGGTTGCCTTCAATGAATAACTGAATTTGGTTGGTTTTCGGAATCAACCACAACCATAGATATAGATGGTGGTCATGATTATGATAGTATAGGATAGGACATTGTAAATTTTCAATTTTCCATGCGGCGGCGGCGGTGGTAAATATGTTTTTATATAGCACTTTTGCGGCGCGTAGATTATAGACACAAACACTGCCCACAGCACAGACTGTTCATAAATCTTATTTAAGTTGTTTTGGCTTTAAAATTAAATTCATGATTTATTTTCTTCATGAATGAGAACCATGTAGCTGTGCGAATTGTGTCGTGTCGTCATAACTCTTAATTTACTTCGTATATTTCAAGTTCACATAGTGTAATTGAGATTAGTGGGCTATTTTGTAGCCAAGTATGTATTTTAGTAATACCTTCCTGTGTAGGCATAATTATGTATAAATTTTTCATGGGGTTTCAGTGACTGAAAGTTGGTACATACGAAAACTGACATTTACTAATGTCATTTAGAAGTACCTACCTATCATTTATCTGAATACTAATTTGTCATTGAAAAGATAAATCCCAATGTGCAGACATGTCCCATTGGAGAACTAAGACGACAGCATCGAAGAAAGCTTCTACGAGACCCTAGAGAGAAATCCCTTAACTAGAGTGTTATATAAGTATGACATTGAAATCATGTTTGATGATGCGAAATTGCTAAAGAAGAGGTGAGGAGAATACCATCGGTAAATAGGTAGGTATTGATTGTATTTTATTCGAAAACATTGACGGTTGTTATATGAGCTAAGGCTGGGTGGGCCACAGGGACATCTTAGGCATAGTGGAGGAGGACGGTCACGGTGGTACGCTCACGGTCGAAGAGATATACAGTGAGTGTCAAAAATGAGTAACTATTTCCCGATATATTTTTTTTATGTTTATCTACCTATACATTTTTGGGTTGTAGTTAGGGTTGCCAGAAATCTTTTGAAGAAAGTAGTTATCGAGCATGAAAATCCCGGACTTTCCCGGACAAAATAGGATCTAAAAAAGATGACAAAACTAGGACAAAAATGAGCGTACTATTTGTTACAAAAATATTTGAACTTTCTCGTTTTCATTGAGGTAGGATACATGTTTTAAAAACTCAAATCTTTAAATATCTAGAGATATTTCTTTGTTTCTTTGGGGGAAGAGATATAAAAATAAATTTCAATTTCTGGGAGGGATTGGGCGACAAAATATATTTCGTATTTTTCAAACAAAAAGATAGTGCTTTAAATTACGTGAATTTTGGGTGGCATTCATGGATTTTCAAAATATTGGAAAAAGTTTTTCTCATTGAAAAAAAAAACAACACAATCAAAATTTTATATTTTCAGTGGATTTTTAACATCTTTGGAATATTTTTTTGGGGTTTCAAACATAAGCAAACGTTGTTCCACTGCCGGGTGAAGAGCTCCTTTTTGAATGATATAAAATTGACTGGCATTCTATATTCATTGCCGAGCAATTCAGCAAAATATTTTATATTTGTAAACTGATTACATCGACTTCAATAGGTAAGATCGCATTAGAACTTTTCATTAAGTGTTTTCGAACCTCTCTTTTGTCGATTTCCAAAGTTGGTATTACAATAATTATGTTGCAGAATTCAGAAGTAACAAGTTAAAGAGAGAACAAAATTGGAACTTTCGAGCTCTTTTAATTTCGAATCCATTTCTCTCGACGATGAAAAAATGAAAAAATTAATCTATAAAAACTATCCCGGACGTTCCCCACATAGGCGAAAAACCGGACGGATGGCAACCCTAGTTGTAGTGGACTTTAGGACAAAATGAGGCAGTTTATATTTTTCACTACGTTTCATCCATGTCTATGGACATCATAATCCAAATTTATAGATCTACTTTTTCATCTGATGATTTCTATAGACATAGACCAAACAAAGTGAACTAAATAAACTGTGTCATTTTGACCTAAAGCGTTCTACAACCTATAGTACCTAGTAGTAACTTAAAGTAAATAAAAGTAAACAAAAATATCTACAAGCCAGGGTCGAGCCACAGAGGCAGCTTCGGTACAGATGAGGAGCGCGTGGCATGCTCGCGGTCGCTCGGCTCAGCTCGACGGATGGGGGTTTTCTTGCCCCCTCATCATGTACCACCTGCTTAACTAACTTTTATCCATGCCAATTAAAGCAGAAGAAAAAAAAAAAAGAAGAAAGTTACTCTAAGAAGACATCAGTCGGACGGGAGGATAATTAAATAAACTAAAAAGAAAAGAAGCAAAGGAAAACGTTCAAGGACTTCTGCCAGTACCCTACAGAGAAAACCTAACTAACCTAAACTAGACCTAAACTAACCTAAGGGTATAACTACATCCTAAGCTAATCCTACTATAACTTACAACTAGACTCCAACTTTACCCTAAACGCTCTTTCCCTTCCCACGGTCTCTATAGGGTAAAGGTTCGCAACGAACCCAAGACATGCCAGATGTTGTTGGCAATTAATGGCTAACCCAAATGCCACCACTCTGGCCAATACTACGAGTGGTAGCCCCTTAACGCGCCCTCCAGTCACAACCTACGTCGTTGTCGGTAGTGAAAATTCAGTCAGTAGTTCGTTATGTCGCGTTACGACATCGTTAAACTCTAGAAGGACGGCCTTCCCACCAATCCACACACCAAATTTTAATGACCTAGCCGCACATGGGCATGGTGTACCTCATATAAAAAAAAACCCCAGTTCAATAAAGTCCAATACATTATACATAGTGCCAAATTTTTTATTTAAATAAAAGAACCTTACTAAAGTAAATTCAGAGCAAAGGAAAATTCAAAAGCAAAATGAAACTAAAAATAAAGAAAATGAAACTAAAAACTAATAAAGAAAAATAAAATTCTGCACTTAACACTATACCCTACATACTTAACTCTAAAACTCAAATTAATAAAAGACATGAAAATAGCAAATATTGACGCACTCCGCATGCTGTTGCTTCCAAGTTTATCTGTGATATGTTACGTCTTTTATGTTATTTATTTTGTTTATTTATTTATTTATAGAGTTTTTTTATTTACATAGTTTATTTATTGCAGATTTTATTTATTGACAGAGTTTATTTATTTATTTATGTGTTTATTTATTCGTGATAGGAAGAGTTTACTTATTATTTATTTTTATGTTATACTTATGTACGCCTTCGTGTAGTAACATTGAACACAGGCCCGGTATATAACTAATTAGACACATAATCTCAGGGTCATGGGCCCTTGCCACACGTTGGCACAAAAGCTCTAACAGGGTCGATCCAAAATATTTGTTGACAAACGATATTAAATGCTGAACACAGGCCCCTTTTCTTTACGAGGTCATTTGTCTCACGGCCACTCTACAAATGCCGTCCAGCCTGTTAAGGGGCCATGTATGGCGCCGTAACAATTTATATTAAAGTAGGTAGTGCATAATAAGTCTAACATCTCTTTGGGTAAACTTGATTTTTCAGTTTTTTCAAGAACACGAGCGTTTGATAGAAGTGGACCGAAGAAAGGAACAGAGAGTCTATCTATCAAATCAGTGTTGGTTGCAACTCTTGAAATTTTCCGCGTATTTTTTCCTTAAACATTTTTACCCCCTTATTTTTAGCTTCAGCAGCTTCTTCAGTTAACTGCCCTATGGGCAATATTGCGTGTTGGACAATTTGTCCCCCATGAATAAGTAGTACCTAGTACCTTATGTACAGAAGCTGGCATATGATACCATGGATAATCATTAACAATTTCCATTTGCGGTTTGTAATGTATACTTCTCAAAAGCATTGGCGTTTATGGCAAAGCTACAGGCCAAAGTTTTTAATCTCTATTCTCTATTAACGATTTTTTTACTCCAGTTATCTCAGAAGAAATGGAAGGGTTTCAATTTTTCAATTTTGCCTGTTCGCCATTTTTTTAATTCAAGCGTATTATACGCTAAATGAAAAAAAAAAAAAAAAAAAAAAAAACGTATCCACTCATGTAATGGTGCGGATATACCGAAATCCAAACATTCGATATTTATGTTTCTTTGCAAGGAACTTTCAATATCGTTCATGGCAGAAGGTTTGGCTAAACAAATGTCGCAGATCTCTTGTGATGAGGTATTACACACCTTTCCATCTACCATTGTTTGTTTAAGGTTTTACCAATATTACGATCAAAGGCAGTAAGAATAGTAGTACTCGACAATTTCTCGATTTGATCTTGAATGTATTTTTGTTCTTCTCTGCTCAATTATTCAGTTTCCTTTTTAAGTTAAAAACGCACAGGTCTACAGTATCTGGTGGATCCAGGGCGAGAATTCTGCTATACAATATGTTTCGGTACGTCAGGATTTCCTTCTTTAAAAAGTTGAAGGGGAGCATACGGTTATGAACATGTCACTATCACTAAATTCAGCCGTGGTTCGTTGTTTGTATTCTGATTGTCCGCTGCTGCCATCAAACCCCCACTTTCCAATAATCGTTCAGTTACAGGAATCCCCTTGAAATCGTTTAATGCCTCTCCTTGCGATTGGACAATCCGTTTTTCTGTATGATTCAAAAGCCCTTGAAGAGTAACCTCAGCCAATGAATAACTTTTTGTTATTGTAACCGGATCCGGATAGCAACCTTGTTTTGCTTTTAAAACTTTTGCATAGCATGGGAATAAATCTACATCCGTAGATTCATTCACCACACTCCTAATTACATCATATTGTTTTTTAGACAACTTAGCCTTAATCAATATTCTTAGAGCGTAATTCACGTTGAGCGTGATATCTGTGTCTTCGCAATTTCTTAAAGGAGAGGCTATATCTGGATCTATTGATGCAATGCTTGCAATACGTCTTCTTTTTGTTTTAGAAGAGCATTCTAAAAATGCTTTTTTTTTTGGTCTGCCTTGCGACCTATGTACTTGTACATGGATCATTATTCTCATAGCTGAAGTCTTCTGTGCCCTTAAGCCAATCATCGTTCTTTGCCGAAAAAAAGTTCTTAAAGCTTTATACTTATTCTATATTTTTAAAAAGGACTTGCATAGAACATTAATCTTTTTAACTAAAACATCACAATGTAATAAGATATATATTTCTAAAAACATCTTTCAAGCTTCTTTATGCTTGGAAGCATCTCCAACCTTCCTCACCTTATGCCAAATATTAAATATACAGTGATGGAAAAAATAATAGAAACAAGTATTTACATAATGCTGAACCATCATTAACTGCATACAATTTAGTCTTTCTCCGAAATCAATTCTATACTCAAATGCTAGGTAAAAGTACTTTGAAAAGCTGCAGCAATTCGCTCTTATCAGCTTTTAGTTTTCGTCTAACAGTAAAAAGTCTGAGCAAAAATGTTATTTTGCCTGGAAAAAATAATAGAAACAAACGATTACCACAGTCGGCATCAGTGATTTTGAAGTAAAGCTCGGTATTGTTTTAATTGAAATAGTTGTAAATTAGTTTATCCTGTAATTTAGTGTTTTTTAGAAGAAAATCTTAAAACTATGAAATTAACATTTTGTCAAAATGGGTCTAGGAGTCCTTTGCACCAGTTCTGAGCGTGAGGTGATAAAAAAGACGGCAAAACAATGGATGAAATATCTAAGGTCGTAAAGTGTTCTAAAAAAACAGGTCTAAAAAGTATTCTTAGCTATCCATTCAAGTCCCAAAGTAGTAACCAGATGCAGAAAACGAAAAAAGACGCCATGATTTGACAAACTGTTAATACGACTATGCAAGAAGAAACCATTTTTTTTTTAAATGATTTAAACGCACCCGTTACAAGTCGTACAATAAGAAATAGATTAAAGGAAGCAGGTCTTCCTGGGAGAAGTCCTAGAAAAGTTCCATACTTGAGCAATAAAAATACTAAAGAGAGACTAAGTCTCGCCAACAAACACCTCCACCGTGCTAACTGGAATAACGTCTTATGATCGGATGAAACCAAGGTCAATTATGGACAATTTGTTTGGTTCCGATGGGAAAATGTACGTCAGACGACCAAAGAATTCCGAATTCGATGCCAAATATACAAAGAAGACAGTTAAACATGGCAGAGGAAATTTAATGATTTGGGGGTGTTTTTCAGTATCTGGGGTTGGTCCACTTTTCATGATAAAGGATAAAACGTAGACTACGTGGAAATCTTAAACAATGTTATCCTGCCATTTGCTGAAGAGGACATGCCTATTAAATGGGAGTTTATACAGAACTAGCGGACCCGGCAAACGTTGTTTTGCCTGCTCGTACATTTTCATTTCATTTTTATTTAACCGATGTGTCCAGACTGATTCTGTACTCCGTGTGCTTTGACCGATATTTCCTCGGACGTTTGTATTGTCTAGACAAATTTGTTCCCATGACTGTCGTAGAATAACGTTAGATATTGTTATGAGAGGTGTCACGCCCTTTTGTCCAGTCCCGCCAGGTTTTGTAAAATGCTTCAATCAGGCAATGTTCAGATATCGTGATTTAAATAACTTTTTTGTAAGGGTGGTGCCATGGCCCGTTTTCCAATCCCACCCACTTTAGCTCCCATGGATGTCGAGAAATAGGATTTAAAATGTATATTTTTTTATACGGTAGGTGCCACGCCCCTTTGTCCTATTTTGACCAATATTCACAGGAGCACTCCAGTGCCAATAACTAAGACTATCTGTAAGTTTGAGCTCAATCGATTTGGTGGTTTTCGAGATATACTATTTTGAATGTTTTTTTTGTATGAGCGGTGCAACACCCTTTGTCCAATTTTGACCAATCTTCACAGCAACACTCCTGGGCCAATACCTAAGATTATCTGTAAATTTGAGCTCAATCGATTTGGCAGTTTTCGAGATATACGATTTTGAGTGTTTTTTTTGTATGGCAGGTGCCACGCCCCTTTGTCCAATTTTGACTAATCTCCTTCAGTGCACTCCTGGGCTAATACCTAAGATTATCTGTAAATATGGGCTCAATAGAGTCGGTGGTTTTCAAGTTATACGTATCCGAACACATTTTAGAACTCATTTTTATATATATAGATAATGACCCCAAGCACTCCTCAAAGTTGGCCAAAGAATGGTTTCATAAAAAACAAAATCAATGTTATGGAGTGGCCATCACAATCTCCTGATCTTAACCCGATAGAACATCTATGGGACACCCTTATGCGCAAGATCGGCGGCTGCAGAGCCAAACTAAGGAAAAACTGTGGTCAATTATTCAAAATGCATGGCACTCTATAACTCCCAAGACCTGTGCCAAGTTGGTTCATTCCATGTGACGAAGATGTGGAGCAGTTATAAAAAATAAGGGCCCAACGACCAAGTATTAAAAGGATATGAAACACCTTTACTGTAAATTAATTCCTAACAGAAAAAAAACAGAAAAACTAATTTGTTTCTATTATTTTTTCCAGGCCAAAATTAAGGAAAACCAGAATCGACATTTATTCACTATTTCTCTTCTTTTTTTATTAAACATTTTAATGTTACATTTCTTCATTACATTGTATAAAAACTATTAGTATGGGTTTAATTTATCTTTTTTCCCGAAAACATTTTATTTTTGCGATAAGCGACGAAGAACCAGCTTGTTTCTATTATTTTTTCCACCACTATATCAAGTCGTTGAAAGATGTTGGTGGATTCTAAAAGTGAATAAAAACAAATTACTTTGTTCAATTAACGTTCGTTTTTTTTTAAACTTTAGCATAGCTATTTTCGGAAAAAATTACTCATACGGCTTGAAAGGTGATAATTTAGCCAATAAAACAATAAATATGTAACTTTTGTTAGCGGCAAGCAGGCGGCACAGTAGTTATGCACTTTTGAAAGTCAACAAAAAAAAAACAAAAATCAATCACACCTCAATTGAGTACCTAACGGTTTTCATATAAAAACCTGAGTTATTTCATACTAAAAAATATACACAAATTATCTAGATCTACTTACATACCATGTTCTCTCAATTCCATAACTCAAATTTCAAAACTAACTAGTACTCCCCGGATAATAGCACATGCGGATGGGTATGAAATTATAGTGCTTATAGCCGGGTTTTCAATTAAATTCCTATTAAGCGGGGACCCTTGTTATAGCACATAAATGTGTTTATATGAGGGTGTTTTCTAAAATGTATAAATATGTAATTGAACTTAGTTACAAGTAGCTACATTAAATCTCATGTAACAAAACACAAAAATATTGTATTGGACAAAATGTGTGCAAATTAAATATGCTTTGAATACATTTAATTAAACAACATTTAAAATTTTTCTTTGAATCATAAATTTTTCAGTAGTTTTCTTAAGATTATAATTTAATTCATCCAGAGATTTTATACTTAGGCCCTGTTTTAATTGGCCTAAATAACTATCCTGGGGTAATTTTCTGGCGCTATCGTGGTGGGAAACGTTTCAGCTGCCAAAAAATAATTAATAGTGTGAAATTTGATAAATACCTATCTGTTCTAAGATTAAGGTTCGCTGAACTTTTGTTTCAACACTTTCATAAGTGTCAACAAATTTGCCGAAGTTATTTATTTAGCGCATGGGCGCAGTAGCGCAGTGGTTAGTGTGCTGGACTACTGTGCGAGGGATCCCAGGTTCGATCCCCGGAAAAACACAAACCGAGAGTATGACTGTCCTGAAAAAGCTTCTCAATTCAGCTGTTCGGGCTCGGCATAAAATTGTAGGTCCCTTCCATTTCGTCCCAAATATAGAAACTAACACAAAACGAATGGTTGCGAGAAGCTAGGCCTAGGGTGTCTACCTGCCTGTTGCGCCACCTATTTATTTATTTATTTTTAATTATTTAGCGCAAATGACATCAGCGTGGCTAAGCTTTGTGTGCATCTTGTCTTGAAGGAATTTCAACCACATTCTCGGGTATCTTCACCACCGGTTACTAAACATTTTTGTAACTTCACGCCAGCAAACAATTTGTGGCAATATGCAATGTCAACAAACAAAATTATTTGCCTATTCAGTCCACTTTCGTCCGCATTAAAAATATCATTTTCAGAAAATATTTTTAATAATATGTGTCGAAAAAATATTTTCGGTCCATTGCTGAAACATCAGCATCATTTCTTTCACTGTGAATTTTCTTGAAACTAATGTTTGCCAACTCGAAAGCCAGCCATTACTTGGTTCAAAATCAGTGCATCCCGAGATTATCTTCCTTCGTGAAATTTTATTTTATTTAAAAAAAATCAAATGTGCTTATAAAAAGTTAAAATACCAGGTAAAATAAAATGTTTGTTCAGATTTTTATTTGATAATAAGAGGGGTTTGCTTAAAACCGGGTTGGTATAAAGCGGGTACAATTGCATAGAATGGCGCTTGTGAGTCCTAACACTGAATAATTTGTTGCAATAAAAAGGGTTTTGCTATTAAGAGGGTTGCTTTTATCCGGGGAGTACTGTATTATCAAATTATATTTTACGTGATTGTAAATGCAAAAAATGAAAATTTTAACTTTGCTAAAATTGGAAAAACACACAACTTACATGATCGATCTTACCATAATGAAAACAGTATAGAGGAAAAAGTTGGCTGGGATTTATTTGTCCCGTTATTGGAGATAACATTTTCATACAAAATAATAAATAATTCTAAACTTGTGTCTTTTTTCATCTATCCGCGGAGCACACTTTGGGGAACTCTGATTTAGAGTATTATGGGATCTCCGGTGACTCCTACTTGGCATTACAAATATAATGACAAAGTGAGTAGGTATACCTTCCTGTGGATGGTATAAAAAGGAACCAACAAATAATTGCACAAATATTGCATAAATATTTAAATGAAGCAAACAAAAAATCTGTTCTCTAGAAACTAAATTCAAAATTCATTAATAACAACAAAAAAAAAAAAATATCTTCTCGACGGAATCGGAAACGCTATTGATTACTCGGCAGCACTTGAGAAAGTCCCCTTGGTAAATTAACTTAAGGAAGAAATCAAAATTCTGTTGTGACCGACTAACCTTAACGACAGGATACTGAATTTACTTCAAATTTACGTTAATTCGAGCTGAAGATGAAACAAAATTCTGTCCATTAGCTAAATCACTTTGAATAAAACATTATGCATCATGTGCGCCCATATTTCATATTCCGATGTCAGTCCGGTGCTTCTGATTTAAAGTTGTCCAGCGGACCACTCTATGGCTTATGGGAATGAAGGTTATCGCATATAAACGACATAGGCAAGCGGTAGGTACTTAATGATGCTTGTGCTGCTAATGGCGATTGCCCCTACCGCTACCGCCTGTATATTTATTTATTATACCCTCCACAGGAAGGTATATACACTTTGTCGTTACATTTGTAACGCCAAGAAGGAGTCACCGGAGACCCTATAAAGTATATATATATATATTCTGAATCAGGATCACATTCTGAATCGATTTAGCCATGTTCGTCTGTCTGTCTGTCTGTTGAAAACACGATAGCGTCCAAACGAATCGACTTAGGTTAATGAAATTTTGTGAGCTGACTTCTTTTTACCGTCGTCAGGTTGGTATTGAAAATTATCTATGTCGGTCAAGTAGTTCTGGTACCTCCCATACAAAACCATATTAGACACATGCGTGTACCTGTACAGTTACAGTACATATATATCTATCTACTAACTCGCATGACAAACATTTTGCCTGACTTTTATGCGGTGGAGGGTATCAAAGCATCAAACCACACTGGTAGGGGCCAATCAGTTCGTTGATAATTGATTTCAGGCGTTACTTCACATTGTGCGGAAGACTGGATCTTGTATGGAGCCTGATGAATCTATAGTTTTGAAAAGTAAGAAAAAAATAAATAGTTGGCGCTACAGGTCATTGGAACTCTTCTTTGAGTTTTTATTTTTGGTACAATTTTATGCCTATTCCGAAGGGCCTAATTGAGAAGCTTTTTCTTTTCGGCCTTGTTGTAGATCAGTTATAATAGCTATCTCTTTCCTAATTTCTCTGTTATTTTTCCAGTCTGAGGGTATCTTTCCTATCCTTTTTGGTCGAAATGAGTGCGTAAATAATAGACAACGCTTAGCCCCCGCTAATCGTAGCCATGCAAATTTTGTATACGATACCACTAGCCGTGTAGAAGTCCACTATAAGAAGGGATTTTTTGATGAGTGTTTCTTTATTTTTAAGAATTCTTCCTTTAAAAGTTGAAAATGTTTTATGTTTTCTTTATTACAATCAACTTGCCATATAACTAAAGTTTAAAATTGTCCTAATGCAATACTTCTCTGAGTATTTTGAGCTTTTATTCAACTTTCTACTCCGTACAGAGACTGAGATACAATAAATTAAAAACAGGTTTTGTTTGATCAACAAAAATATACCTATGCGGTTTTGTCGATGGATACCGTACCAACGTCCTACACACATCCACATCGGCTTGGGTATGGGGGCTGTAACTAGCCGAGAAGGATTCCCCAGACCACCCGGCAATGGAGATGATGTTGGGTGCCAAGTTCCGTTGATAGCAGGAGAGTCCCATGTCCCTTTTCAAGCCCGATTGTTTCTCGGGGCTTGAGTAGTACATAGTTTCAAGTCGCAGTATCATGTCATAATATTCGTACGCTCCTTTATTCCTTTATATGCTTGCAGGTTTGCGTATCTGAATCATTGCAGCTCATGATTAACCGGCTGTGTCAATATTGTAGCCTTTGGAACTTGATAGTAAATCTAGAAAAATCCAAAATTATGATCTCCAAGAACGGAGGAGGCAGAAACTGTGCAAATGAAAAATGGTACTACAACAATGAATGGATTGAGATTGTTAAAGAATTCAAATACCTAGGAGTACACTTCACAAAGGAGAAGCTGACTAAGGCTAAGGCTCAATCTACATAATTTAATCGACTACGATGATTGGAAAAGACTGATTCACCAACTTGTTTCTGCAGTTGACTTAAAATGCAGAGAGAAATTTTTCAACAACGCCACAGGATCACTCCATAGAAACCTGTACTCTTAATTGAATCATAATCTGGAAGAGAATGATCATGAAAATGGTGTCGATGAAATATCGATGATAGTCAAGTTACGTGGAGAACGCATGTAGTTTAAACTTTATTCCACATAGAGAGGATTTACCCATCCTGTGCAGTGTGCACATTGTGTAACTCTGTCGAAAGAGAGACTTTCACTTTATGGGAAAATGTCCTATTTTAAAAGAGTTTAGGAGGAACACATTTGGAAGCGATTTTTTGACAGAAAACCAAGTTATATCACTGCTCAACGATATGGAAATTAAAAAAACTATTCCAATATTTTAAATTGGCACTGGGCTATAGAGAGCGGATTATTAGTGAAAGTTTTAAAAAAATAGTAAATAAAAATGTTCCTGTTCATACGAATGTAATGTAATTATTGAATATATTTTGATAAAAGATCTTATTTGATTGTAATATAATTTTGTTTTATCAACTAGACAGACGGCATAAAAGCCATGCTTTTTAATTTTTTTGTAATCTCTGTAAGCACTATCACACCAAAAACATAAATGTAAAAAAAGAGCCAAGTTCTCTTAAGAACAGCAAAAATTTGGTGCGTAACTAGTCAGCCACGAAAAGTAATGAGATTTAAATGTACGCCAAGTTCTTATCTTAGTTTAAGAAGGTTAAATGTTAAAAAAAATTGCACTTTATGCATTTTACACCCACCACAGCCGACACATATTAGGTATCATAAATGGAGGCACTCTGTGAACACATCCAAATGACAACATCAAATGTGTTCCCCTGGTGTTCAGAATTGAAGAATGCTCCAAAGTTGGTCTTGCTGGAAATGAATAGCTTGTGTGAATATCAGTGGTGTCAAATTGGGTGCAGTTGTTGTAATTGCGTGTTGAAAATCCTACTTTACTTTACTTCACTGAGATCGTTGAGGAAAAAAACAGACCTATTCTACGGCAATTGGAAGTGGCCCAAATAAATAATAACCAATTTTCAAAAGTGGGCGTATACCACGCCCCCTGAATGGAAAATCTCAAGTTTTGGACTTTTCCCAGTGTATGCACCACAGGATGTAGCATTCTGCCAAATTTCACGATTATAGGATGGCCGGAAGTGTTAATCATAATTTTGACGATCATCTAAGTGAGTGAGTGAGTCAGTCAGTTACGGTTTTTGCGATTTTTGAAGTCCTGTATTTTGAGAACCACTAATGCTATAGAGATGAAATTTGGTGAGGTGAACCTTTTTAGTGAGTTTGATAAATGTTTCAAGTTTTTGGCTCAATCGGTAAAAAAGTCTTATCTATCTATCAATATCAACATCCTCTTCTCCTTCTTAGGATTAGAAGTAGCTCGTTCACCACAAGTTTCGAAAGAAGGGGGGAGATCATCAGCACCACCTTGTAACTATTTCTACTGGCGAATCTAAAAAATTGAGGGCTGTTAGGCCCTAGTTATAGCTATCATTGAAATGCATCATTGAACATTTTTATTTCCGATTTAAGGACGATTAATTAGACAAATTATATTGGCTTATTTGGTATCAAAATAAAGCTAATCAATTGTGGATTTTTTTACGAAAGAAATTACTTAATTCTGATTAAAACTTTTCTTTAAATCCACTTTTATTATTTCACTGATCGAAATCGATTGCAATGAACAGCTGATTCTCGTTTCTCTAATTTGGAACCCAAATCGTTTCACTGATGTCTTTGATTCTCATTCTATTCTCAGCTGTCAGTTTGTCTTTCAATGATCAACTCTAACCTCAAAACCTAGGCTTGTTTGAAGAAAAGTCACTGACATGAATTTTTCAATGATTGCTATAACCGACTTGTCAAAAAAATGAAACCACAATTCCACTGATTTGTTCCAATGATGCATTTCAATGATAGCTATTATTTTTGTCGTCGTTGTCAATCGCTCCCTCAATCCTACCAATTGTATTCCTTGCAATCTAAAGACTTGTCAATACTATCATTTACTGCAATTGCATATTTCATTTGAAAACAATTGCCCTCCATACCTTACCCAATTAACGGTTGCGTCTTCCCGCAAGCCTTAAGCTATTTGGATTATCACAATCCGCAAGGTTCTTATACCCCAAGTCTAATCTAATCACTACGCTAAATTGCAACCATAGCCAGTGGTTAATTGTCCATGCGCAAGCACTTAAATGCATAAGACGATTAAACGAACTCTCAGACATTAACTATTCATACACCAACCCCAGGTATATAGAGGTTCACATTCGCTCTGTATTAAGAGCAACTTAACATATGCTCCCATTATTACATTCCTATCGTTTACTGTGCATTGTATACATACGCTAACAAGATGCTTGTACTCCTGCCCAAGTTCTAAGTACCACCCATCATTTTTGTCCGCCCCAACAGACTGAGCTCTCCATAATGAACTCGAAACGACAAAAACCGACGAAGTAGAAATACATGGTATAGGTATGTACAAAGAAAACAGCTTAGGGGGGTAAATGCTGACTCCGGAATTTGCTCTAATCCGATATCCGATCAAAGAAAGCAACATTTAAGGAAAAAGAAAAAAAACTCAGAACGACGAAAAGGTCGGATGCTTTGCCATTTTCCATGGAACGTTTCGCACATATTGTAAATCGCAAAATAATTTAAACTCATATAGCTTTTCCCTCTTCGTTTAACTATCCTTTTTGATAAGTTGAATGGGAGCACCCTTTTGGATAAAAAACTTCCTGAGAGAAAGTATCTAGAGCTGTACACCCTATCCAGTGCCAAAATTGAGGCCATATATGAAAAGTACAAATACCGCACAAGGTTGGTGAAACAAAAATAAAGCGGTTGAACTAGGACCGTGTACTTTTGTTCCCTTTTTCATATTTTATTACTTTTGTGCGAGTATTGGCTGTTTGAAGAACGTTTTTGATTGTTATTGCTTTCAGATAATCTTTTATATTCGCTGGCACATATTGGAAGGGCTGTGCGGTGCGTGTATTCACCTATATAGACGTTGTTGAATATTCAATAAGTTTAAATTTGGCATCACTTTCAGTCCACACTATCCATCCACATTCACTATCCACACCCACCTATGATCCACTCATCTGTCATCCTATCATCCATTCCTCTTTACTTAGAATTTACTAAGAAACCTCACTTGAGATTCTTCCGTCCGCCAGGCAAGTTCCTTTTCTTTACAGCATTATTATATTGTTTATTATATTGAAATCTTTATTGAAACTCATTTTAATTTGTTTTATTTTACCATTTGTTCTCTTTGGAACTGCTTTTTTTGAAGCAAGAATTTAGAAAAACCCAACGAGCACTAAACATTGGTCCTTCTTCGTCGCATAATTAAAAATTATTGCTAAAATTACTGAATCAGCCATTTTTAGTGAATGCATATTATATAGATATACATATTATATATATGCGCAGTGCAGTGTGCGGTTAAAATATTAAATTTATTATACGAGCATAAACGCAACAAATTTATTTATTTCGTTGACGAGTGCATTTTATCCATGAGTCTCAAGTCATAACTTGTCCTTGGCGAATTTTAACTTACGGTACAACATACCTACGTGCATACCGTTTTTTAGTTTTTTCTTAGACAACGCTATTCGTTAATAGACTCCGTTAATTCTTTCAGTTTCTTTCTTGCAAATTCATTAAACAGTTCTTTCATTAAACAGTTATTTGAAACGAGACTAAAATTAATTTTTTTTATATTTACTTGAATTTAATACATTTCCCTGTTGGAGTTTTAGGGTTGCCAAGTGCATTTTCTTTTCTTTATATTGATTTTCATCTAATTTCTGAATCAGGTAGTATAGATCTTTGAAAACAGTTTCGATTTTATTTTTGAATATGGAGGACACTATAGACACACTATGTTTGAAGCAAGAAAATTTGAAAGAGGACTTGATTGTTTTTAAAAGAAATTTTGAGAAAAGTCCTAAAAGTCGTTTGGCTAAAGCTAGTCATTTGAATGGCCGTCTACAAATTCTTGAAGAGCTAATGTCAACATTTCGTGAAAACCATATCAATCTTTCTCTTCTTGCTAAGGAGGAAGGTAAATCAGATGCTAAGTATTTTGTTGGGGGTGACTATGAATCATTTCAAGATATGTTCTTGGATATAAAATCTGATATCGTTGACAAAATAGATGCAATTTCTTCTTCCCCTCCGCCTGCAGAGGGAATTTCGGTCAATCATAATGCGCCTTCTGTTGATCGTAGTTCTAATGACGAACATGGTGTGCACCTTCCAATAATAAATCTTCCTGAATTTGACGGTGATTATAAGAACTGGATGCATTTTCAGGACTTATTTACAGGAATGATTCACAATAAACCTGGCCTAGATAATGCTAGAAAACTTTATTATCTAAAGAAGTGCGTGTCAGGTGAAGCTGAGAAAATGATTCACTCTATTCCCTGTACATCAGCTAACTATGCTTCTGCATGGCAAATGCTTTGCGATCGGTTCGATAAAAAACGTTTTATTGTCGAATCCTATTTGAGAACTTTATGTGAACAACCTCTCATGAGAAAGGAGTCATGTGAAAATATAAAGAGACTTCTTTATACTACCAAGGATTGTTTGACCTCAATTGAAAATTTAAAGGTGAAAACGGAATCGTGGGATGTGTTAGTTATCTACATTCTGTCTCAAAAGCTGGACAGTCAAACTCGCAAGAACTGGGAGCGCTTTGTGACTGCAAAAAGCTCGCAACTCAGGTCTTTAAAACTCAATACAAAAGACACAGACTCAACGGCGGTAGAACAATACGATCTTCCGAAATTATCTGATTTTTATGAGTTTTTAGAAGATTCCTTTCGCTCCTTAGAAGCAATTGACTCAAAGCCATCTTCGATATTCAATGAATCAAGGGATAGATATTCAAATAATAAACGACAAAACCAGGTCAGGACATTTCATGTTTCCAATAATGCTGGTTCCTGCCCAAGTTGTAGTGAACCCCATCTTCTTTACCAGTGTACCAATTTTAAGTCACTTTCTCACGAGAATAAAATGGATTTTTTAAGATCTAAGAATCTTTGTTTAAACTGTTTGGTAGCAGGTCATTCTGCTTCAAGATGTCGAAGCAAGTTAAAATGCAGGCATTGCAATAGACGGCACAACACTGTCATGCATATTGAGCATTCGAATCTAGCTTCAAACGACACTCCTACTAATCCTCTTGCCAGCTCTTCCAACCAAACCCTTTCTCACGTTTCAACTAATGTTGGTTCAAATTTTGCTTCACAAATACTTCTCGCAACAGCAAAAGTTAAAATATCCAGTGCTGCTGGAGACTTTTTTTTCAGAGCCCTTATAGATCAAGGGTCTCAGTCATCGTTTATAACCGAACATTGTGTTCAAAAATTAAGACTCAAGAAAAATCCTCTCCATTGTGTTATTAATGGTATTGGCTCAACGACTTCGAGCACGTGTACAGGGTTTGTTGAATTCAATCTCAGTTCCTGCACAAATCTTAAATTCTCTATACTTATGAATGCTTTGGTTATGACTTCCATAAGTAACTACCTTCCTGCTAAAAAACTTAACGCTACATTGCCTTTCAATGTTCCTAACGTAACTTTAGCAGACCCGTTTTTTGCAGAGCCTGGACGCATCGACATACTACTTGGTGCAGATGTGTTCCATAAAATCATCCTCAATGGTATTATAAAAACTAATAATGGTCCATTGGCACAACAAACTCATTTAGGTTGGATCCTTTCAGGACCAATAGAGAACTCGAATCCTCAGAGCCCTGATGTTCAAAATATTTTATCCTTTTCCACTCTAGTGAACATAGACAATACTCTTCGAAAGTTTTGGGAACTAGAGGAGGTATCTACAGAACGTGTACAGACTACCGAGGAACTAGCTTGTGAAAAGTACTTTCGAGAAACACATTATCGTTCTTCTTCAGGGAGATATGTCGTTAGGTTTCCGTTTAAGTCAAAAGTCTTAGGCGAAGATTACCCCTGCTTTAAAAACTCAAGTCATAATGCTCGCAAAAGATTCGAACATTTAGAACAGAGAACTTTCCCTAAAAATACTAATCTTAAAACTGAGTATTCAAAATTTATGAAAGAGTACATTGATCTCAATCATATGCAGCACTCATGCAATCTTGCTGACCTATCTGAGTCAAAAAATGTTTTCATTCTTCCACACCACGGTGTATGGAAGGAGAGTAGTTCCACCACCAAATTACGTGTGGTATTTGATGGCTCTTCGAAGCCTCCAGATTCGACAGCCCTTAATGAAGAGTTACTTCCAGGAGCAGTTTTACAAAACGACTTATCGTCCGTCATATTACGTTGGCGATCATACTGTATTGGTTTTACTTCGGACATTGAAAAAATGTTCAGACAAATACTAATACATCCTGATGAAACTAAATCTCAACAAATTATTTGGAGAAATTACCCTGCTGAGCGTCTACAGCTGTACAAACTCCTAACTGTTACCTATGGTACGACTTGTGCACCATTTTTATCAATACGTGTGCTTCATCAACTAGCTGACGATGAGGCTAGTAATTATCCAATCGGATCAAAAATTCTGAAACGAGATATATATGTCGACGACATTATTTCTGGAGCTGATGATGTAAACACAGCTAAAAAGATTCAAATGGAGCTCCAGCAGATTCTCAAATCTGGTGGATTTAAATTAAGAAAGTGGTCCTCAAACTCTCCAGAGCTCCTTTCTGATCTTCCATCAGAAGATCGTGAATTATCTTTCGATTTTGACGGAAATTCAGATTCATCGATTAAAGCACTAGGACTTTTCTGGAATCCTCATAGTGATCACTTTTTCTTTAAAATAACACTACCAGTACGTAGATCACACACAAAACGAACTTTATTGTCTGATGCTGCTAAGCTCTTTGATCCTCTTGGGTGGCTAGCCCCAACGATCATTCAAGCAAAGATCTACTTTCAAAGATTGTGGTGTGCTGGAATAAGATGGGATGACCCACTTCCCCCTCCACTAAATGCTGAGTGGGAAAACTACCGCAAAACTCTACAGGCCTTAGAATCTATTAGGATCCCAAGATGGTTGGGAACTAAGACCACGTCTTTTGGAGAAGTGCACGGTTTCTCAGACGCCTCAAATTTTGCTTATTCAGCAGTACTATACTATCGATGCGTTATTGATGGTAAAGTTTTCATCAAACTGATAACCGCAAAAACCAGAGTTGCTCCTATCAAGCAAGTATCGCTACCGCGACTTGAATTATGCGGTGCCTTGCTACTCGCTAAGCTGTTTAAAAGATATATGACTGCAATGGGAAGTCAGTCATCTGATATTAAACAGTATTTTTGGACTGATTCAAAAATCGTCCTTGCATGGATTCATGCATTACCAATACGTTGGAAAACATTTGTCGCCAACAGGGTCTCCGAGATACAACAACTAACAAATATTTCAGATTGGTATCATGTACGCTCTGAAGACAACCCGGCTGACTGTGCTTCACGGGGAGTTCAGCCCCCTGATTTACAAACCCATGCCTTGTGGTGGTCTGGCCCTAAGTGGCTTAGTCTTTCTCATTCTGAGTGGCCAAATCAACAGGTTTTAAATTTTCAAACTGAACTGGAGGAAAAGGCGGATATACATAGTTTAACAGCAAATGTAACTTCTACGTTTGACCTTCTGTCAAGATATTCTTCGTTAACTAAACTTCTTCGTGTAACAAGCTATATATACCGACTTTATAAGTTCAAGGAAAGAGATACATTCAAGGAAATTCTAGATCCCAAGGAAATTATAGATTCGCTTTCGAGTCTCATTCGTTTATCTCAGTCTCAGCATTTTGCGTCAGAGATTAAAGATTTACAATCAAACGAGCAAGTCTCAACTAAAAGTAAACTTAAAAATCTTCATCCATTTATTGACGAAGAGGGTATCTTGCGCGTCGGTGGAAGATTGAGATTTGCTGATATACCCCAATGTGCAAAGCACCCAATTATTTTGTCAAATCATTGCAATCTAGCAAAACTTATTGTTTCGGATTCTCATATCAAAACAATTCACGGTGGTCCTCAATTAATGATGTCCTATATAAGGCAAAAATTCTGGATTCTTAATCTAAGAAACCTCACGAAGTCAAAGTTTCATGCCTGCACTTTATGTCTTCGTTTCAACCACAAGCGTTCAACACAGCTCATGGGATCACTTCCTAAGGTACGGGTGAACGAAACCAGACCCTTTCGACACACTGGAGTTGATTATGCTGGTCCATTCGACATCCGTATCTCTAAGGGTAGATCTCCCAAAACTTATAAAGGGTTCATTTGTGTGTTTGTCTGCCTAGTGACGAAGGCAATTCACATCGAAATTGTGTCAGACATGTCTTCAGAGGGATTCTTAGCTGCCTTTAGACGATTTACTGGGCGTAGAGGGAGCTGCAGTAACTTATACAGCGACAATGGGACTAACTTTGTCGGAGCAAACAAAATTCTACGTCAGAAGAAAGCAGAATTCAACGAACTACTGACAAATCATGTACGAGAGACCATTGCATCTGAAGGAACTTCATGGCACTTCATTCCCCCTGCCTCACCACACTTTGGAGGATTGTGGGAGGCAGGGGTAAAATCAGTTAAGTACCACCTAAAAAGAATATTATTAAATAAAATTCTAACTTTTGAAGAACTTAATACACTCTTAATTCAAATCGAATGTGTTCTAAATTCCAGACCACTTTGCCCTATGAATGATGACCCATCTGATACCAGTGTTCTTACACCCTCACACTTTCTCATCGGAGAGCCAGCTTTTATAATACCTGAACCTGCTCTACTGGATTTGAAAGAGAGTCGCCTTCAACGTTGGCAGCAGATCCAACAAATGTTCCAACATTTTTGGGAGCGATGGAGAAAGGAATATCTCTGCAGACTGCAAAACCGACCCAATAAGCTATCCAATATTCAACGAAACTTCCAGGTGAACGATATTGTTATTATTACTGATGAACGTTTTCCTCCAGCAAAGTGGCCACTAGCAAGGATTATTCAAGTCCACCCAGGACAAGACCATATTTGCAGAGTGGTCACTCTTCTATCAAATGGGAAACAGTATAAACGTCCAATAACAAAGCTTTGCCTGCTTCCTACAAGTGATCCGTTGGATACATCATTATCAGCTTAAGATCTCTATTTTTTTTTTATTGCAGCGAGTACCAGGCGCTGAATAACCTGGTCCCCAGAAATAAACATATGGGAGCAAATGCCCATATATGTATAAACTATTGTATTCATTTTATGTTTACATAAATCTTAATTAAATGTTAATTAATAACAGTCGTTCTTGGCGGGCGGTATGTTGAATATTCAATAAGTTTAAATTTGGCATCACTTTCAGTCCACACTATCCATCCACATTCACTATCCACACCCACCTATGATCCACTCATCTGTCATCCTATCATCCATTCCTCTTTACTTAGAATTTACTAAGAAACCTCACTTGAGATTCTTCCGTCCGCCAGGCAAGTTCCTTTTCTTTACAGCATTATTATATTGTTTATTATATTGAAATCTTTATTGAAACTCATTTTAATTTGTTTTATTTTACCATTTGTTCTCTTTGGAACTGCTTTTTTTGAAGCAAGAATTTAGAAAAACCCAACGAGCACTGAAACAGACGTACCTACCTATACGTATAGACGGATTTCAATATTTGATGGACTGTAATGATTGTAAATTATAAAGGCCTTTACTTCGTTATAACGTTGTGGGAAATGTTGACTGCCCATGGGAATTGTAAAGTGGTTTAACATACTTAAATGACAATAAAGCTTAATGTGGCACATGTCAATTAATATCACGCAGTGGCATCGGCAGTATGCAACTCTTCAGTTTAAATAATATGAATTGTGTATTTTACATGGCCCGCAGGTGTAAGGAGATTACGCATATTTTAACTGCTAGAAAGGGAATGGTTAATGACATCGTGTACTCAGTACTATCGCATCTTTGTTAAGGGACAATGGTTATTTATTGATTGAATATAAATAAAACCCACCACCTGGGGCGAACACATTTTTACACTGCCATGTTATGACATGTTGAGTGTTGCGACGGACATTTTGAGAAGTTCATCATACGATACGGAAGCTCATCGATTTTAAAGTTATACCTGAGGTCCTGCAGGTGTGAAAAGGTAGTGATGCGAATATATGAGAGGACAAGCGTTCTCACTTTAGCCTGTCACTGTCAATTCTTACTCTACATGTCGGTTATATGTAGAGACAAGTTCTCTAGAACCTTGACTGGAAATCAAACCGACTTGGAAAGCGAAGGAGTGTCTTAAGATAATTCCTCTTGATCCAAGAGGAAGAGCCAGGAGGACGAAGTTCCTAGATGTTTGTCAGACGTCCGCGAGAGGTGTAATAAGATGTAATTTGTGTGTTTTCTTGAAAACCTGAAGATTAACGCAAGGCTAAGTCAATAGATCAAACAAATGTTGTTAAAGACGGTTATCAATTCAGAATTTGGCTGCTGCAAACTAAGAAGGTCAATGCAACGCGGCACTCACAGGGCGGAGTACTTTCACCACAGCTATATGGCTGATGTTAACAGTAAATGAAATACTGGTGCCCCTGGAGAAGAACGGCTGTAGAGTTATTGCCTATGCGGACGTCGGACGATATCGCCATTTTATTTACTGGGAATTACCTCCCAATATTTCGGGACTTGATTGAATCGGCCCTCGCAAAGCTGGTCAAATAGGTTAACAAATGCGGCCAGAGCGAGTGGTATTCACGAAAAAGCACTGAATTCCTCAAATCGATCCACCTAAATTAATGGGAATCCACTTCAGCTTCTCCGACAGCGCCAAATACTTAGGTCTGGTTCTGGATAGAAAACTGAGATGGAAACTAAACTTGCATAAACGTACTAAGAAGGCCACAACCGTTCTCAACTCATCCTGCAAAAGGATCTTGCGCCTCAGATGAGGCATTAGTCCATAAATAATGCTGTATACAGCAGTATTCAGACCAATACTCATATACGAAGTCATCGTCTGGTGGCCAGCACTAGACGAAGTAAGCTACCTCTCCCATGTGTATGCATGAATAGTACCCTGCGGTCATGGCGGACAACTCCAACCGCAGCAATATAGATCATGCCGAGGGGACCCCGATGTGCCCAATGAAACTGCAAGATACATACAACATCACATCTCCACACTAGCCCTGCAACAGGCTAATGAGAGATGGCGGGATCGTGACACCTGCAGCCATGTAAAATAGGCCTGTAGAGTATAGCCTGTGACACACATGTGGGTTTCGATACCATGGTATCAATACTATGGCATCGTCAATACCATGCTAGGCGACACACTATACAACGTAGTATTGTTTGACAGTTGCCATTCTCGGGCAGACATTTGATTCGAATTCTTTGAAATTGAGACTGTTTAACGTTTTGTGATGGATCTGTTGAGCTTAATTACATTAAATTATCAGATTCAAAAATAAATATTTGCAAATTAACTTCAAAATGACAGTAAGTTTAAGTAAAACTATGCTCCACTTCATGAGAGTGGCGCAGTTTTCGCTAGGGGGATGGCTATACCTCGCAAAAAACCCTAGTATCGATACTACGCTCAAACCACATTGCTCGCCTGGTATTAGCGTGGTATACAATGACAGACATGTGGTTCATCTCGATACCATGGTATCGAAACCATATGTGTGTTACAAGCATTAGAGATCACACATCGGGACTCTTGTCGGAGTACTTACTAGGCCACTATGTATTAGGAAGACATGCCGCAAGACTTGGAGTCACCGCTAATAACTTTTGTCGCAGTTGCATGGATAAGGAGGAGGAGGAATCACCCTTCCACGTCCACCTATACTATATGTAACTGCCCGGCGCTATCCTCGATTGGAAACCAAACTCTAGGAGAGTACTTTTTCGGGTATCAGCAAAATACGGTAAGTTTTCCAAAATTCAAAATGGTTCCAAGAGTAACGGAAATATCCGACTCTGCTTTTGGAATATCAAAATGGACCTTATTTGCTCTAAGTGAGGGTGAGTTCATAATTGCAAACAATGTTACCCAAACCATGCAACAAATATTCATTGAACACATTTATGAACGCAAACGCAGCTGCATGAATGCGGTCATCATGCATTGACAAAAGTGAGTTCATAATTGCATATGTAAACAAAGTCATAAATGACAATCAAAAACCATTTTTTCAATGACAACTCGTACATCAAATAATTTTAGTAAGTTTTAGATACACCATCGCTCAACATGGCTGATAAAAAAATGATATTAAGACTCATTTTAAATCTCTTGGATGGCATAAACTTGGAAAGCATCCAAAAAAAACTGGCGGAAAGAAAAATCCGCAAAAAAAGGAAGATATATTTGTTGTCTACTAAGAATTGGAGAGTGATGGCCAGACATATTCCAAAAAACAGGACCTTTTACAAAACAATTTATGAATTTCCCGATGATGTTTTTCGACATCATTTCCGTATGTACAGGTCAACATTTAAGGTACCTTTTCAGTTAATTACATATTTAATTTTTAAGTTTAAAAATTAATATTCTATTAGGTTGTGGAGAATGAACTAAATCCATTTTGGAAAAGTAATTTCGGCCGGCCTAAAACGGGTTTGAGGCTAGCACTATACCTAACTATTTGGAAGCTTGCCAATAACTGTTCGTTTAGGGAAATCAGTAATTTGTTTAATATTGCTAAAGGAGCAGCTTTCAAATATTTCATTGAAATAACTAAATTGCTTTTCAAGTTAAGAAAGAGACATATAAAATGGCCTGATTCAACCAATGAGCAAAAACAAATAATGGACAAATTCGCAAGCTTAAGAAATAATCCGTTTCCAAACGTTCTTGGATGTGTAGATGGTACACAAATTCCCATAATAGCACCCAAAATAGACCCCACGAGCTACTATAATCGTAAGGGTACATTTTCTATTAATATGCAGGTAGATGTCCTACATTTTATAAGTATACAAATTTTATACATATTAAATTCTTTGCTTCTTCCTAGGCTATATGTGACCATAGTCAAAAGTTTATTGACATATGTTTTGGCTATCCTGGTAGTTGTCACGATGCTTCTGTTTGGGAGCGCAGTTCAATTGGAAAAGCATTCAAGAACGGTTCCAAAAGAGTGATCCAGGATGGTCATATCTTAGGCGATTCTGCCTATCCACTGAATGGTTATCTTATGGTGCCATATCGGGACCACGGACATCTCACCACCACTCAAAAAAATTACAATTACATACATAGTTCAACGAGAGTTTGTATAGAACAATCTTTTGGAAGATTAAAATCTATGTTTCGAATTCTCAAATTGATTGACATCAAAAATTTGGTTTACGCAAAATACATAACATTTGCTTGTGTTGTTCTTCACAATATCATCATAGAACAGGAGAAGGATCTTGAACCTCACTCGGCTGTTCAGTCACGAGACATAGAAAGTGATAATACAACTAACACTTTGGAGGAACATCAACAAGTTCATGCTGCTAATGAAGCTAAAGAGAAGAGAAATCAAATCGCAATGTTGTTTTCGTCTTAATAAGTCTGTAGCTTACCTTTCGATGTTCAAACCTGAAATGCAAAGCAATAAAATATGTATGACAATTTGGTATTTTAATGATATTCACATTTTATTTAATTTCATTATTTGTACTATTACATATATTACAGCTCATTTAGTACAATTTAAGGATTAAAACATAAAAAAAAATCACTTAATGGGTAATAAATCACAAACTAAAAATCACAAACTAAAAATCACAATCCATTTAAGAAACTGGCAGCTCAATTGGACATTCGTTCCAAAGCTTCTTTTAGAGATAACAGAACTTCTAATCTCTGTTTCTCAACCTTAATTTTTTCGCGTTCGACGCTAATAATTTCTTTGTGGCGCCGCTCATCTTCCTCAGCTTCCTTTTCCAAAAATGTCATTATATCGGTGTTCGACATTTTGGAATTTTTTTTTATTTTCTTCGTAGGAGTCTCTTGCACGTCCTCCCCGTCGTTGTCACTTTCATCACTCTGTCCAAAGACTTCTGCCACAAGCTCGTCTGGTGGTTCGATGTTATGACGAGTTCCATATACCCGGTCGAATTCTTCAAAATAATCCCACGAAGAGACGTCCCTCCCGCTCTGTTTGTTTCTTTTCTTAATCCGCTGGTAGGAAACCTTTAAATTTTGAAATTTCCGGACAATTTCACCCTTGTCATACGGAAATAAGGGAAAAAGCGTCTTTATCTCCGATAAAAGTTTTCCCCAGAGCACCGACTTCTTCCTTCGCCCAGATATAAATTCGGCTTCCATTGCAAGCCGAAATGATACAAGCAATTTTGTATCCTCATCCGACCAGATTTTTTGCTCTTGTGTATTCCTATATAAGAAAAATGATTCATTAATGTTTTAAATGCGAAATAAATAGTTATTTATACATATGTCTGAGTGGAAAATTAAATAATTTGCAAAAAAATTACTTACTCGTTCTCTCCCGCCATTTCTCTGCAGCTCGGCAACAAAACAAAAACACATGCACAATTGACAGCATGCTGACTGTCAATTTTCTTTTATGAACGCAGGTGCTGCCAAACTCCTGCAATGATAATGCAGTACTTTTACAATAATGAACGCGGAATTTGCAGGCATGCAGCATTTTTACATTTATGAACTCACACTGAATTACTCCGTACGTAGCGGATAACTTAACCTAAGGATTTGATAAGTCGTCACCGACCTGGGTGGAGGGATGCCAAAATTCGACATGGCTCTGTATCGATCGTCTATTTCTATTAGATCCTGATGTCATAGGCGGGTTTGAAATAGATGAAGAGATGATGAAAAAATGAGTTCGTGCATGCTACCAAGTCAAATGCAGCAGCCATAATTTGCTAGCAAGGTAGACAGTCGGGCCTAGAAGCTTTGTGCTTCTTCATCTTGGATATTGCTATCCTACTTAAGAAATATTTTTTTTATATACCTATACCTACTCAGCACCGACTGTGATTTTAAAACAAAGTTTCAAAAGATTTTCTTTTTTCCTTTTGACAAAAATTCCGTACATTGTTCCCAGTGGCAGTGTGAGGAGGAGTGTCACAGGACCCGGCGGCAAATTTTGAAAAAAATATGAAGTGTTATTGGTATTGATAAATTTTTGTATAATCATCCTATTCTATTTATTCTTAAGTTGCTGTACGTACTTTCGGGTGATTTTTCTATCTCAAGGAATCTCTTTAGAAAAAAAAATACGTCTATGGGAAGAATGTTTTTTATTTATTGTCCGTTTTCGAAACCATTTTAGCAGTATATATATACTAAAAACTAAATTTAACACACCATCACGGAAGCGGTAAAAATTCGTCATTCTTAGGCATCTCTACCATTAAAACTGCTTTAAACTTAAGCATACATAGCATAATCGTTTTCCATCGAGAACACTGTGATATAAAATGCCAAACGAACGAGTTTAAGAAAGACATAAATAACATTTTAAAGATTGTACCTTAATCGTCTCAAGTGAGCCGTAAACACTTCCAAGGAATCTTGCAATGCTTGCGTTCGAAACGCAAAACAACGTTTGGACTGGATAACAATTTCTCCATACCTACACTTTCCGTTACCATTTCTCTGTGTGTGCTGTGGGTGGATATGGATGGGTCCTTCGAGCTAATGTGAATGGGAAAAGTGGCTCTTCGCTAACATTCTATACAGAGAACAAATAAATAATTTATGGCTTCTGGTACAAGGTTATAATACAAGAGGCGATTTGCCTCCTTTCCCGGAAATACTATGGTCGGCTCGGCATGCTAAAGTCTGAAACAGTTGAATCGTCAGGAAAACCAAATACAAAACAAAACAATTTCCTTGTTAAATAAAGGGGGTTGCATAGAAGATAGGAGCACGCATCTGGAGTCCTCCTCTATACCTACCTATATTGCAGCGAACTGCCGTATAAACCTAATGGATGTGTAAATATGTATTAATGTAATTTTATTTGTCGGCTATTTTCGTATTATTACTGTATTTAATTAGACATTACTGGTTATCTGTGGAGGCGACTCCATGAAATATGTATGTAGATAGGTGTAGTTTGATGACGTATGACGTATGAGGGTTTTTTTTTAATTCAATCAGTGTCTTCAAACCACTTAAAAATTGCCAGCCATTTATAGGGATAGTGAATTATTTATACGAGTTTGTGAATCTGTTATGCGAAAAGCGCACAGAACTGGATTCATATTTGAATATGTATTTGTCTTACGTATGGATGCAAAGTGCATTTGTATGTCTGATTAAACGACCTTATGCATTTTTGATGGTGAAAGTGAGTGCACCTTATAATTACTACAAATTACATACTTTTGTTGTGGGTTGCAAGTGATTAGTTTAATTGGCTGTTGGGGTAAAACAGTAACGGAATGTTACTAGCTGAAAGGGGCTCGGAATGACGTCTTAGATACATTTCAGCAGCCGTACTTTCATGAGTGAACAAAGGATACATGCATGTATTAGAGAAGAGGCTGTCGCTGAGTGGTGGTTGCGGGTGTGTATGAAAAGGGGAGGGTCGTGGCAATGTTCAGTTGTCGGAACTGTCTCATATACGCACATTAATTGTGGTTATTTTACCATCGGGTACTGGGACTTGCATTGGCCATCCGGACGCGACTTGATAAACTTATAAGTGTTGAAAACGAAGAAATTAGCACATAATACTGTAATGTTGGAACGACTGACTGATTAGAGTCTTAGGCCCATTTCACACATACCCGGCAGCCGGCTAACCGGTACCGGCTACCCGGTCGTTGGGAATACATTGTTATGGGCGCGTTCACACCTGCAAAGGGAAACCGTCCATAAAAATGTATCCCAACGACCGGGTAGCCGGTACCGGTTAGCCGGCTGCCGGGTATGTGTGAAATGGGCCTTAGAAGTCTCAGAAGGCTCAGAATTAGTTCTTTTGAGAAGACCGTCCGGTGTTTCGGACCCATCCGTAAATATTCCATATATCCGTCGTATAGGATATATCCTGAAATTCATTGGTTCCTGTCCTGTATTTCATGTGTGAAGCGTTTTTCGAAGTTGATTTTCATATTCAGTTAATCTAGTACCTATAGTACAACAAAAAATTTCGTAAAATTCTGCGAATTAGGGTGACAATTCATATTTTGGAACCTTTTTTAATTTTTCAGTTTGGGGTAAAATTTCATTATGAAATAAGACCCCAAAAGAACGAAAACGTATGGGGGGCATGCAGCCCCCCTGCAACCCCCCTGCTTGGGTTTCCTGTCAGATTTGCGGTCTTATTTCATCGCAGTGGGGTATTATGTCATTATGAAAAACAGCCCCAATTATGGGGTGATTTTTCATTCTTAGTTTGGGGCCATTTTTCATTGGGCCCAAATTTCATGTAGGTAGAACTCGAGTAGGGTTCAATTGAGGTTTGGGGGAGTGACGAAAGGTTAGCTTAACTTCCTACTGAATAAGACTAACTCCTTTTGGTTAGGTTTATACTAAGACCATACATCTGTTGGTCCAGGAGACTAAAGATTACGTGGAGCGAATTGCAAGATGTCAGAAAGTTTTTAAGGATACTTTTGCTAAGTAAGTAAGAAAACGTGGATCATCCGCATAAGCTACAACTTTGCAGCTTTCCATCGAGATCAGAAGTTTGTTGAGAACTATATTTCACAACAATGGAGATGATCCATATTTTCAGCTTCCATTAGGTCAAAATATTTGAACATTAAAAGGCTTTGGCTTCTAAAAGGTGTCCCATGGTTTGGTTGGTTGGTTGGTTGAAAGTGGCTGTCAGTTGAAAACGCCAACACACTTAGACCAGCATGGGTCCATTGTGATACCACGAAAAAAGGATCATATAAGATCTCCCTACTAGTTGAACCATTTTGAGCTCTTTATAAAGCGTAAGAGGCTTCTGATGTATGTGTTTGTCAGGTCGCCCAACTCGCTGTAATGCGGAAGGCTCCTAAGTGAAGCTTCCTTCTACGGGAGAGAGCTTGGCAGTAACAAAGAAGGTGAGGGATATAGTTGAGGGATATATAAGTGGTGCCACTTGTCCACCTAAGATTTGTAGTCTCGATAGCATTCAGCCTCAATTTTTGTTTGCAAGTAGCGATTGGTATACCTATGGTGCCCTTATCCGGCAGAATGGGTTGAGTTGTTCTTCTTCTAGCGAATTCATCGACCTTACAATTCCCTAGAATGTCTCTATGCCCCGGGACCCAGCTTGGGTGAATGTTGAACTGTTCGGCCATCTCCGATTGGCAGTCGAGGGCTTCTAGAGAAGTTATAGAGATCGAATACAAGGATTTGATGGCTGCTTGGCTGTCCGAAAATATGCAGATATCCTTGGCGGATATGACGTTTTTCTTGAGCCAAGATAAGACTTCTTTGATCGCCATTATTTCCGCCTACTTACTGGAGACTTTGGTAGACGGAAGGAGAGCTTAAGATTAAGACTTTCGGAGAAAACACCCCCACCAACTCCGTCTTTGGTTTTTGAGCCGTCAGTGTAGAAGTGAATTGATTCATCTTCTGGGAAATTATCCTCATCCCAGGTTGCTCTGGAGGGGATAGTGAAGAGAAAGTTCTTGTCAAAAATGGAGATGGTGTAGTAAGTGTTTTCGGTTGGGATCTCCAAGTTCTTCAGATTAGAGGCGTAGCCAAAGTCTTTCCTTGACCACTGTGACATTCACTCGCTACCATTTGGTTGCTAAATATATCAAGGGGTAATAGATGAAACAATATGTCTACTGTCTAGTGCCGTAGAGGAAGTTGTACGTAGTGCACCGCTTATATACATGAAGGGTGTCCCATAATTCACGCAAAATTTGAATATTGCGTCATTTAATAGTACAGTGATGACAACGGAAAAAAAGATGATAATGTGATAGCTGACAGTTCGGGGCTAGTAAAAAGGGAGCGCTATACGAAAGAACAACGCATTTTCATTGTTGAGCAATATTTAAAAAATAATGAAGGTTTGTCAGCTACAGGCCGCAATTTTCGAACAAAATATGGCCGTCATAGTGATTTAAAACCTTCAACTGTGAAGAGAATACTTGCAAAATGCAGAGAGACTTAATCAATTAAAGATCTTAGGGTGTCCTCTCACAAGTCGTTTAACAGAAAACATCGAAGCAGTTCGCAAGAGTTGCTGAATAGTCCAGGGACATTAATTCGGGACCGTAGTCAAGAATTGGGTATTTCGAGAAGCTCTCTACAGGAAGTTCTCACGAAAGACTTAAAACTTGATGTTTACAAAGTTCAATTGACTCAAGAACTGAAGGCTACTGAAGACTGCAGCGCGAAGAGAGTTCGGCGTTGAATGGACTTTGGAGCAACAACAAGTGGATGCTGATTTTTCGAACAAAATCGTCTTCAGTGATGAAGTTCATTTTCATCTTGATGGCTTCGTTAATCATCAAAATTGTCGAATTTTGGCTGGAGGCATTATCGGAACATTTTTCTTCGAAAATGCGGCTGGTCAGGCAGTAACAATTAATAGTATTCGTTATCGTGACATGGTAGCCCAGTATTTAGTGCCTAAATTACAAGATATGGATGTGACCAACATGTGATTTCAAAAAGACGGTGCCACATGCCATACAGCCAGAGAAACAATTCAATAAGTGCATGAGTCATTTCCTAATCGCTCAATCGGCCGTTTTTGCAATCAGAATTGCCCATCTAGATCTCTCGATTTAACGCCATTGGACTTTTTTCAAACAAGCTCACCACGACCAAGGACTTGAACGAGGAAATTGGGAGGTGTATTAATGAATTTCAGCCATATTTATGCGAAACGGTCATAGAAAATTTCAATAAAAGAGTAGGTACGTATTTGCCAGCAAAGGCGTGGCGGCCATTTATCCGATGTGTTATTCGATACATCACTCCAATCTGTATATTCTAATCAATAATTTAAGCTTTCTACCTAAAAATCTGTATTTTCTATCAAAATTAGATTTTGCGTGAATAATGGGTGTCCCATAATTTGTAAGTTGTCGATAAAGGCTCCCTGAAATTACGCCAAAAGAAATTACGCCAAAAAATTAAAGTGGAAAAAGAACCCAAAAACATCCATACAAATTTGTGGCATTTTTTTCCTAGGAACAATCGCCCAAATATTTTGACATATTTAATTTTGCCATTTTTTCCAAAACTCTTTCGGGCATTTTTTTCTATTTAAGAAAATTGAGAAGACGCCCAAAAAAGTGTTTTGAAGAAAAAAAACCCCAAAAAAAAAACGTGAAATAATACCTTAAACGAAACCGTATGGGGGGGCATGCTGCCCCCTTGCAACCCCCTGCTTGGGTTTACTGTCAGATTTCGGGCTTTATTTAATTTTTTTTTTTTGGCGTAATTTTCATTTAACTTTTTGGCTTTTTTTCCAAAAATATGGCGAAATTTCCTGGCATGCTCGTGAATTTTCTTTTTTATTTTTTGGCGTTTTTGCCAAAAATATTACGCCGCTATTATTTTGGTCTTCTTTCCAAAACACTTTTTGGCGTAATTTCTTTTGGCGTAATTTCAGGGAGTCGTCGATAAAGCTTCTAGAGGAAACACACGCTCTATCGAAGTCTGGACTTCTGTAAGACTGCTTCGTTTAGGTCGATCTGAAATACGAGCATGCTATTTTATAGAGTAATAATTGGCTGTTGGTTTCCGATAAACTTCGATAAGTATCTATACTTATGGAAAGGAGGCGAAGTTTCAGCTCCCATTAAGCTTCAATGAAGTGGTTCTTTCAAAGTTCCATCACTTAACCTGTAAAAAAATAGAAACTATACATAAAAGAGAGCCCAATATCGGGCAACATATTTGAAGAAAAAGTGGCCTTACCTAAGGTGGCGCGGGCTGTTATTATATTTCAAAATAACATAAGTATAAAAGGAAAAGGTATAGAATTATTGCAATATTATATAACACACCCAGGGTTGGCCGAATAAACTACACTACATTTTCTACATCATTAACTACGCGTAGTAAATTAAATAAACTACACGCCTTATTTACTACAATTTGCTACGTCTGCTACATTGGTAGTAAATACAGAAAAATAATAGAATTTCAGTTAACAAGATTCACTTTTTTTTACTTTTCTTGTGAAAGTTTGTTCCTTGTTTTTGTGTGAACAAAAAACCAGTGGGAAAAAGTCTTTCAATGGATGTTGGGATTGAACAATGTACATTCGAGAAGCGATTTCGAATTCAAAAGCAAGCGTCCCATTTCAAATTTGACAGTTGAAGCTACGTCTGCTACAATTTGTTTCATTAACTACATTATCTACATTTAACTACATTAACTACATAAACTACGTAGCAGACGTAACAAATGTAGTTTTTTCTAAAAAATGACAGTTCGGCCAACCCTTACACACCTCCCCTCTTAGATTTTTCAAATAGAGTTCCCAAATCGAGATGGTGGTTTGATTATTCGTCCATAACGAGTGGTTATTGCATTATCAGTATTAGATGTGGAACATATTGTTTTCTCAGTAACTGGAATTAATTTAGGGTCTTCGCTATGTTGTGTTTCATTCTGGTTGTCTTGAATAACTGGGTCTTCAGCTTGTTGGTGTTCAAAATTTTGAGTTGTAGTTTGTTGATTTCGAGGTATCATATCAGATGTTTGGATAGGACTGACAGCATAACTTAACGTATCTTCAGAGTTTGTATTCACGGCACCTGGATAGTGAAAACTGATTATATTATCTTGAACTCTTTGACGAATTTGATTTATGTGTCTTCGCTGTGTCTGGTTTTCGTTACTTTTGACAATATATGAAACAGGTCCGGTAACTTTTATAATCTTTCCTTTAAGCCATTTTGGTCCGTTTTCGGTGTAATTTTTAATATATACCAAATCGCCTACATCAAAAGTTCGGCAGATAATCTTCTTATCCATTTCAGATTTGACTGGTGTGGAAACTATATTATCAAGATGTAAAATGTCTAAAACAGTTCTTAGTTTCCTCCCCATTAGCAATTCCGCGGGTGTTCGACCTGTTCCAAAATGTGGGGTTGTGTGTTGCTTAAACAAAAAACGTTGTAACTTTAAATGTATGTCTCCTTCTTTCATTGAAGCAAGAGAGGATTTGGTATATGCCACCATTCGCTCTGCTTGTCCGTTACTAGATGGGTGATACGGGGCGCTTGAGCTGAACTTAATACCATTCCGTTTGTAAAAAATTCTTATTTCATCGGAAACAAAAGGAGATCCGTTGTCAGAGATAACTTTTTTAGGAATTCCGTGAATAGCAAATATTTCCCTTAATTTCTTAATAACTTCATTTGACGTCATATTTTTAAAAATTTTAACATCCAACCATTTTGACATTGAATCGACAACTATTAGAAAAATAGTTCCTTTATATGGACCAGCAAAATCGAGGTGAATAGTCGACCAAGGATTCTCGTCCGGGGTAATGAATTGTCTGGATGCTGCGGGTGGACACAACGGAAACAATTATAACGACCGTTTTCTTTTGAAAACGAACTATTTTTTGAAATAGCCATGACTTCATTGTTGTTACTTACATTGAGTTCGTTGTTGTTACGAACATTATTACGATTTGCAGCTTCATGTGCAATGGTTATTTCATAGGCACGTTGAAAAGTTAAATCCGGCTCACTAAACAAACGATTTTGAAGTCCTTCATCAGAGACCCCACATACAATTTGATCGCGCAACATTTTGTCCAATTCTAAGAAAGAACAATGTTCGGAAAACTTACGTAAGTCTTTCACAAAATCTGCTATGCTTTCGCCACTTCTTTGACACCTTTTGTGAAAATTATAACGCTGCACGATTTCATTGGGTTTCGGATGGAACATCATCCAGCTTCTGCAAAATTAATGTAAAAGATACATTTTTTGGAAAAAGTGGAGTAAGTAGAGAACGAATAATTTCGTATGTTGTCTCCCCCACACAAGTCAAAAAAATTGCCCTTTTTGTTGCTTCATTTGAAATTCTATTTGCTTCGAAATAGAATTCCATCCGTTCTTTGTAATTATTCCAAGACATTGTAGGATGAAACTGTTCCAGTTTTCCGAATGCCTGCGTTGCTCCAATATTGTTAGATGTAGACTCCATTTGATTATTGCCTGGCATGTTTATAAACTCTTTCGGTTTTCCTCGTCGCCAATATTATATTCCAAAATAACAAGATATATTCTAAAATAACAAATCCATTTATTTAGATATTTTCTATTTGAATTCAGATATTCGAATGAATAAATAATTTAGTCAAAAACAAATAATAAACAAAACAAATGTTAGGATGTTTCTGGTACTTTTCGAAGGCCTGATAAATTGATCGGGTCTCGGAAGTTATCTGTTTGCATAGTTACATAATGCTGCTCGGAACTGAGAAGACAATAGCTCCCCGATCATTTGTAATCCACAACACCGACACACACAGACCGTCTATGTATACTTTTCAAGGCCACCTTGGTTGCCCTAAAAGTATAATCCTGCATTGTGGAGAAATTGTTGCTCTAATATTGCATACCTAAATATATTTTTACCTGTATAGAAGAAATGCATTGATATGTTTCAATCCTTTCTATTTATTAGATGCAACATCTGTCGAAAACTATACCCACCCTTGTGCAGAGGTAAAAGTTCCAGTAGGGATATTTAAATGCATACATTACCAACATATGTAATTTCATTGAGGAAACAGTATTCAAATATACTGTACAAATACTATTCCAGATAGATGCTGTTTGCAAATGGAAATCATCAATTCAGTAATGCTAGAGTTGGAAGTAGGTAATAGATGCATACCGCATGAATTATTTATGAATTCAATTTTCTGCTATATGTAACGACTTTAGGGTGAAATTTACTTATATTTCTACAGAGTAATGAATGATATTCTCTCCTTGTTTATATTATCCGCTTATTTGCAAAATTATTCGCTGTTTGTTTTTATTTTGTTGGTTTCATAATGCAAATGGTTGGTAGCGATTGATCAGGTTAGTATCCTGTGGATAGTTATTATTATAACAGACGAGTGCCTGTAGCTAGAAAATGTGATTAATAGTCGGCCATAACAACACATTGACCGCCCAAAAAGAGGTCAATATGCTATACGCGAACGCACTAAAAGTTTCGGTCAGGACCACCTCAGATTGTCAGGTTTATCCAATAGGCTACATTTTTATTATCGAATTAAGCGGTACGTGGGGATTAGTCCAGATAAGTTATGCTGTCTTGTCCGAAACCGAAAGCGACCTTAAAAAATAAATAATAAATAATCTTTTATAAAGGTTAGTCAATTATCAAAGGTCTAATAACCGCTTCAATTAGCGAGCTAGACGTGTGCTGACTAATGTGGTCTTTACATGCAAAGCAATAACAAATTCCATCACGTATTACTCGATCATGGTAATTCGGCTCCAAAAAAGATAATGATTGATGACATTCGGTTTTTGAAAGTGGTATTCACCAAAGATGAAAATTATTTTTTAAAATTTGTGAACTAACGAAGATGCACATTTTTGGGAAAACAAGTTTCCTTCCTGGAGTTATACCTTCTTTAGAGAAGAATTCGATTGCAGCAGAGTAGGGTGCTCTCTCAAGCGAAATAACACATCAACTTGTCGAAATCTTTCTTTGATATAAAAGGTTTCGGTGAGACTGTTAAATAGTATTTATTCAGCTTGACTGTGAAATTGCATCTTTGACGTTTGGAGAAGTGAGTTCAACACCGACTGTGCTGCGAATCCACTACAACACTACAAGGTAATACAGGCGTGCCAAGCACAATTATGTTCGTAAGAAACCCAGTCGTCAATTTAGGCAATGACATATAGAACGCAGGAAGAACTCGACTGCATCATAAACCCTAGCTCAGACACTGGTTGAAGCTATTCCTAAACGCAAGGAAAGTCTATGTTCAATTTGCTCAACAGTCGAAGGTCTGGTGTCATTGCATCAAACGGCATGTCGATGCGAAACCCCAGGTTCGTAATATATACGTGCCCCGCAAAGATATTCTGCGGTACTAATAATCATTTTTAGTGTCCAGGCTAACTTTTACGAGGTCACAATGGCGAAAATTTCCATATAAAATTATCCATTGCGACCGGCAAAATATTTAAGTAGAAGATTAAAAATGATTATTGGCAAGGCCCATTGAAACTCCAGTGCGGTTAATAAAAGAAAAACCTCTCCGCCTAAGACCGCATATTGCTTTGATAGTAAAGTCCATGATAAAGGTATCAATGGTACTTAAGAAAGTTCTTTGAACTTGTAATCATGCCAGAGTCCTTACTTACTTACTTAAGGTGGCGCTACAGTCCGGGGTGGACCTGGGCCTCAACCAACAAGCGTCTCCAGCCAGCACGATCTTTGGCCAGCTGTCTCCAGTTTCGCACGCTAAGTTGGTTGAGGTCCCCTTCCACTTGCGTGCGCCACCTGAGTCGCGGTCTTCCTCTACTGCGCCGTCCCTCGGGTGTGGATTCGAAGATCTTCCGGGCCGGAGCATTCACGTCCATTCGCTCTACATGACCCAGCCACCGCAGTCGTTGGACCTTCACTCTTCTGGCTAGGTCGATGTCGCTGTACAGCCCGTACAGTTCGTCGTTGTATCTCCTCCTCCATTCACCGTCTATGCAGACGGGACCGAAAATTACTCGAAGAATTTTCCTCTCAAAGCAACCAAGAGTAAGCTCATCCGCTTTTGATAGAGTCCATGCCTCTGCACCATAAAGTAGGACTGGGATGATTAAGGTCTTATAAAGGGTCACTTTAGTTGTTCGAGAGAGGGCTTTGCTACTCAATTGCTTTCTTAGCCCAAAGAAACAGCGATTGGCAAGAGTTATTCTTCGCTTAATCTCAGCGCTGATGTCATTGTCTGAGTTCATAGCGGAGCCTAGGTAGACAAAGTCCTTTACCACCTCAAAGTTATATCTGTCTATAGTGACATTCTGTCCAAGACGTCGGTGTTGGGTGTCCTTTCTTGATGACAGCATATACTTTGTCTTGCCCTCATTGACCGCTAAACCCATCTTCGCCGCCTCCGTCTCTATTTCCTCGATCGCGCGCTTCTCGTGCTCTTTCTTTTTTCTCCTGAGAAGCCGGTGTTCGTCTCTTCTTTTCTGCGCGTAGAGCTCACGAGCAGCTCTGGTCCTTCTTTGCAGCGCCGCTTTGTATGCCTCTTGTTTCGCTGCATGTGCTTGCCGGCACTCGTCGTCGAACCAGGGGTTTCGTTGTGGTGGTCGTGTGAAACCAAGCACATCAGAGGCGGCGTCTCTGATAGCTTTTTGGCAATGTTGCCACTGGTCTTCAATGCTTGATGCTGGCTGCATAGAACCTCTTGAGAGATTTAGAGAGACTCGATCGGAGAAGGATCTGGTGATCTCTTGCGATTTTAGCCGTCCGACGTCAAACTTCCTCACAGTATTTACTTGTCTTGGCGGTGTTCGGGATATCCGAAGACGTACCTTGGCTACGACAAGGTAGTGGTCCGAGTCAATGTTCGCTCCTCGAAACGTTCGGACATCCATAATACTGGAGGAGTGCATTGCGTCGATCGCAATGTGGTCAATCTGGTTGACGGTTGATTGATCGGGAGATCTCCATGTGCCTTTATGAATATCGAGATGCGGGAACCGCGTACTTGCTATGACACCATTTCGCCCCGCCGCGAAGTCGATCAGCCTAAATCCGTTATCGGAGGTGGTGTCGTGTAGGCTGTACCTTCCGACAGTACTACCAAAGATGCCCTCTCTTCCTATCTTTGCATTAAAATTACCTAGGACGATTTTAATGTCATAGTTAGGGCATTGCTCGTACGTCTTGTCTAAGAGCTCGTAGAATCTTTCTTTGGTGTCGTCGTCTTTCTCCTCCGTGGGGGCATGGACGCATATTAGGCTAATGTTGGCGAATTTAGCCTTGATGCGGATTGTCGCGAGGCGCTCGTTCACACAGCTGAAACTTAAGACTTCTTGCCTAAGTCTGCCTCCAACGACGAAACCACATCCAAATAAGCGCTGTTTTTGCTGCCGATAGCAGTCGCCATAATAGATGTCGCAGTTTTTCATCCTCTTCTTGCCCGGTCCATCCCATCGCACTTCTTGGATGGCGGTTAGGTCTGCTTTATAGCAGTTCAGGGCCTCCGCTAGTTGTTCGGCTGCACGTGGTCTGTTAAGGGACCTAACATTCCAAGTGCAGATCCGAAATTCGTTGTCCTTTATTCGTTTGCCAGGTTCGTCAACAGTAAAATCATCCGTATCCGAGGCTTGTTGTCGTTTCGGAACTATTGTTGTTTTCCGCAGTCGGGCAGTTACCCCGGCGTACAACCCCCAACCTGGAGGGCCAGGCCCTTTGTTGGACCCCTTGGACGAAAGGGGCCGGATTCCTCCGGTGTCAGTAACCCACTTCGGGGATGTGAGAGCTGCCGTTGGCCCATAAAGGGTTCATCCGCCACCATCTCTGTTTCAGGACCCTGACTAGTCCTGAAAAATCCTCACTGACCTCAGCTACAAATATGTCGAAGTAGCTCAGGTAAGGTATCTGCCAAATTGACTGTTGCCGTCACCGTTGATTCAGTCTAGTGAATTCATCCGCCGTACGTCCTCTTTCTGAGGGGCTCATGTAAGACTTCTGAGACTCGTTCAGTCAGTCATTCCGACAGAGCATTATAGTGTTGTTATTTTCTTCGTGTTCAACACTCGCGCTTATAAGTTTAGCAAGCCAAGCCCGGAAGGGCGAAGCCAGTGCCCGGTGGTTACCACGCGGAGGTAAAATAAGCACAATTGATGTGTATGAAAAAGTTACAACAGCTGGGCACCGCCAAGTTGATGCCAGTCAGCGCCTACCCGATTCATACACACCCAACCGCCAGAGTCCAGTCCACTAAATAACCGACGATTGCTAAAACTGAGGGCACCTCTTGAATGTCTTCCACATGCATTTCCAAAGAAGTGTCTTAAATACGATCATTCCCACTCTGGATAGTGATAAGTGACGCCTTATTTAGCACTGGCTGAGTCAGACCGCGTTAATAATCCTCCGTCTCGTAAAGCAAACAACATCAGTTTTCACGTCTTGTCTTGACACGTTATTTTTATGAAAACATTCTTACTTGAGTAACACACTAACACCTCTCTTTTCCCTCTTTCGTTTAACTTTTACTCGTAGGGCTTATCAGGGATGATAATGCTGAACCCAAAAAAGGTAGCAAATTGCACGAAAAAACGAAGTAGATTTACAAAAAACGAAACTTACAAAATGCGAAATGCATTTGGCGAAATGCTCAAAATGATAAAGTTAGGTCTTCAATGGGATAATGGGATCTATAGATAGATGTGTAGTGTGACAGAATCAGAATCACATAACATGATATTCTATAGTGCATTACACATTTTTTCCCTGATATTTATATTTCGTTGATTTTTTCGTCGTTGTTGATGTATTTAGGGTCAAATTGATCAATATTGTCCATTTTAAATGATATTTTGAACCTTAAATAAACGAAGTAGAAATAAGTTGCTACGTAGCAGATGAACAATAATTACAAAATGAAGTAGATCTAGCTACTACATATGAAGTCCATTATCATCTCTGGGGCTTATACAAGCTGCTTTGTGAGGACGGTCGGTTAAAGTCTCATACATCAGTTGCGGGGTTCCTCATGGCTTATTGCTGTTTGCATCTATGACATAATTGTCTTCGGCACTTGATGCTGGCCTGTATAGGAAGGAACACCGCTATGCAGTCAAAGAATACCGTTCTTTGAAGTTCTGCAAAACTAACAGTGCTTATATTCCACAATCATATCCACATATCACTATATCAGAGATCTCGCACGTGTACGGTGTACACTGGCTAACACGTGTCGGGATATTTGCAAAGATATAATAATGTAATCAATTAACAACCTATCGATAAATACGAATTTTTGCCCTCATTTTTCAGTTGTCAGCAGTGCTAGCTTAATTGATATAACTTCGCCTGTTTGTGATGTAATATGTAAGTACCTACTCAGCTAGATGTGTGCCCTGGTGGTGCCTTCACACTTTGGTGTAGTCTCTTCGGTTCGACATTAGTTGTTCCTTTAATAATTGGTATATTCCGTCACTCACGCACAACCAAGAGATATCCGTTTATTTGTGTGATATTGATTACAGGTAATTGAAGTGAATGTCCAATAATTGTTGTCTACACGTAATTGGCACGAAGGTGTTTTGGTAGTTTGGCAGCTACGCTTCCCCAATTAGGGCTGATCCAATTAAGCGAGTAAACTTACTGTGATCAAAATTAATGCTTGGTTTGGAACATTTCCAGAAATTTCGCCAGTCTAATATGCTCGTTGACGTTGTGGTTTAATTCAGTTTAGTATACCTATTACGCTGAAAGTAGTTATAACAAGGATAAGGATTGATCATTAGATATTATTGATGCGGAAAATTCTTTGAAATAGCTGGAATGAAAATGTATCGCTTTGGGATTGAAAATATTGCTGGAGTCGATTGAACCACAGGTTTCCGATAGAAAATTGGTATATGTGATTCTCCGACAAAACTTGAAAAAATGTTAAGGAAAAAAATATTGCTTGCTTCGATGTGGTTTCGTTAATTGTGAATGGATTCCTCCATACATTGGAGGTGGGTATTCCAAAACGCAAAAGACTGCCTTAAGAAAAACATTTTCAGATAAGCATTTAAGGCTTCCACTTTTTTGGGCCTATCCCATGACTAGGCCATCATCATTATAGTGGCAAATAGGCAAACGAAGCTGCATACGTGACTTGACTTGACTTCCTTAACCCTAGAACACTAACCATAATTGTTAGTACGTTATTACTAACCATGAGTCAAATCGACTCACCCATGTCAAAAACGAGTGTAATTGCGTAAATAAAAGGCATTTTTGTTCAATATTAAATTTTTTATTTAAACAAAGTAAAACAGTAAAAGAAACTTTAATCATTTTTGATCATTACAGTATAAATTCAGCAATTTTCGTTTTTTTAAAACATCAATACTTTGCTTGGGTATAGTTTTTGCTACTGTACTCCCTGGAAAAGTTATTATGCTGGAACTTGAATCAGACGAGTCGAATGCGACAGATGAAGTCTCAGTAGCTGTTGTTTCAGTGAAAGCAAAAGTGTGAGCGGCCAGGGCCATTGCTGGGCCCTCGCAATCTTCTTTTTTGCCTATGTTCACTTACTTATATTTCTATTCTGTTATTACTAACCATGAGTCGTTTTGACTCACTTACCTTTGTTGTTGATAATGTCACGGGATACACACTGACAGCAGCGACACAACGTACACGGCGTCTTGACAGGCACTAACCAGTAGAACCTTAGGTGGCGCAACAGTGCGCTAGTGCATCATGCGAACTGCGCATGCTCAGTTATGTGTACCTTGTGAGTCAATTTGACTCATGGTTAGTGTTCTAGGGTTAAGATAGTCTGTTTGATCTCGTCGTCTGAATAGATCTAGTCGTCTTGTTAATCCTCCTTACCTCTGGTGGGGGAAGGAATAACAAATGCCTGAATTCACTCTTGTGATGGAATTGCTTTATTTTACTTAAATCGTTTGTGTTAAATACTACCTTATTGCTAACTAATCATAATAATGCCCTACTGACATTTTGGTCATGCCTGCCATGTTACGCCATGTAATTGTGCTGCGTTTGCATGGCAGTCGTTGTTTTTATTTTCTTATGTTCTAGTTCTTATGACCTAACTTACTATTATGGTTGTTGACTGTGTCAACATTTTTTGTATTCTAGTTCTTACTATTTTGTTGACTGTGTCAACAAGTCCTATAAAGAATATTTTTGATACAGCAAGTATCAAAGGACGACTATTCCTCGGGTCCAGGTGGTCTCCCTGCCATAGTTTTAAAGAAATGTGCTCACAAAATTCCCTAAACTTTGGAAGGACTCATTTATCATTCCCATCCACAAAAAGGGGTTTAAGGTCGATATATCGAATTCCAGACCCATTGCCAAACTCTCTTGTATATACCGAAGCTCTTTGAGAGCATTGTTTACGACACTATGTTCTTTCATTGCAAATCGATTCTTTCCTCGAAGCAACATGGGTTTTTAAAGGGTAGATCCAAAACCACAAACCTCACGGAATTTGTATCCAACACATTATGCGCCTTGGAAAATGGTAAGGAAGTGGACGTAGTGGCTACTGATTTCAGCAAAGCGTTTGACAAAATCTCGCACAAAGTCATACTCCTCAAACTAAAAGCTACCGGTTTTCCACCGCGGTTTATTTCCTGGGTTAAGTCCTATCTAGAAGATCGAAGGTATAGTGTCCTTTTCAGGTTTTCCGTCTCTAACCCAGTCATAGCGTCCACTGGTATACCACAGGGAAGTCATCTAGGACCTTTGATCTTTAACTTGACAATAAACGATGTAGTGCGTGTTATTTCACACTCTGACCTAGAGATTTACGCAGATGATATGAGGTTCTCTAAGCAGATATCTTGCACTGCTGACTCCCTCGCTCTACATTAGTGGACCTGAACCACTTCTATACCTGGTGTCAACAAAATCGTTTAGAGCTTAACGTGAAAAAATGTCAAGCTATTACATTCTCTCGTAAACGTCATCCCCTACCTGAAAGGTCTTACTTCTTTAACAACGAGCTTGTCTCCCCTGTTTCCTCAATTCGCGATCTGGGCATCATCTGCGACACCCAACTTAGCTTCCGCCCCCACATCGACAACGCTATTAGCAGAGCTAACTCAGCACTTGGCTTTATTAAACGTTGGTCGAAGGAGTTTTCTAACCCCAACGTCAATAAATCCCTTTACATGACATTCGTAAGGCCACTTCTCGAATATGCCAGCCAAGTTTGGTCACCTTACCATCAGGTGCATATTATGAGAATTGTAGCTGTCCAACGTAGGTTCATCCGGTTTGCCTTACGTGGGCTAGGCTGGGATGACCCATACAATCTCCCTCCCTATGAGAGTCGCTTAAAGCTGCTTAATTTACATGCTCTTAAAACTCGTCGAGATATCGCTGATATAGTTTTTGTTCACCAGCTTTTATCTGGAAACATAGACTGCCCTCATCTACTTCATCAGATCTCTTTGAACACCAATCCTCATTACTTAAGATCAGTACCCCTATTCTGCCTTCCCCAGCACCGTACCTACTGACTATGGTCAACATGAACCCTTAACAAGAATGCTCTGCAAAGCAAACATGGTTCCCAACATATTTGACTTGAACTGCACAAAACCAACTTCGAAACATGCTCTTCATAACTACCTTAATCCTTGTCTACCCCATTTCTGTTCCCAACCACAAAATTGTTAATTTATACCCATATTTATGCTTTTAATTTGTGATTGAACTGTAATTGTAATCGTAGTAGTCTTAAGATCAGTAGATTGTTTATGTATATATTTTGTTCTTTCTGTACGCTTGTATTAAGCAATAATAATAAAAAGGGCTATTGTAAGGCTGGTATACAAGTCACCCCCTACATTTGTAGATGCACCGATTACGGAAGACGAGTTGAAGGGAGTCATAGACAATGCGAAGAAGAACAATGCTCCAGGGAATGACCGTATCCCATTCGAATACTACAAAAATAGTACAATAGAATATTTGAAAGTGCGGAAGCGGATGTCCCTGAATCTTTTAAGAAAGGACACTATGAACACGTGGAAAATTGCAGAGGAATATCGCTTTTGAACACATCCACAAAGTTATTCACCGGAGTGAACTTTACTCAGTGGGTGGAAAGGAAGAAGATCCTGTTAGAATTTCAAGCAGGTTTTAGACGTGCTTATTCAACTATCGACCAACTATTTGCACTTAAGTATTTATCTCTTCTATAAATCTTTGGTAATAATGCAGGCTTAAAAGAGCCCTTCCTTCGACATTTTTTGAAAGCCAAAGCCGCCTTTCAATGTTAAAACAATATGGGCTAATGGACAAAGGGTTGCCGCTCGAAATGTTTGCTCTGCTGCAAACGAAAGGGATAAGCATTAGTGACAAACCGTTATATAGGTACAACTATGCACTCAGATCTATGAACTTACGGAACTTGATATGATTTGCGCTGTTACAAATCGTCTTCCATAGACTTTCAGAGGGCATGAAGCCTTGCATAAATTATAGAATATCTTACGGACAGATTCATGGTCAACGAAGACGTTCTACCATCGTTCCAAACCCTGCTGCCGTTGTGAGAGTGAACGAAATGGAAAAGCAATTTCATTGTCAGCTGAACATATTTTAGTATGTTCGTTTAAGTACCTACATACGATTTAAAAACTAATAAAAATCAATGAATTGGAATATTTATATAGTTTTTTGTTAAAGAATTCCTCTTAAGATTCCACCCTGATTCTGTCCCCAATAGTAATCCCTATAGAATGCATCATATTCGTATGTCACAGTCCTTTCGATCTATTCCATAGCACCTCTTGAATGAATATTTACTATACACTATCATATACCACAACCAGCTCGAACTGAAATAAAAACACCCGATCACCATTATAATAAAGTTCTAAATTGATACAATCTGGTAAGCCCGGCAGTTTATTTCGCATAAGCTTGCGGCTAACATAAAAAACCATGGTTTGAATTGTTAAATTATTCTACATTTCCATGTAGATTAAGTTCTCAATTATATAATTAATTTCGTACATTTTACAAGTAGTCAGTTAGATCTACCTCAATACCATACAAAGCACCCTTCGTGAATTTTCTATTAAAATAGTAAAATGGAAACCTCGCACGACATCGAGTACCTATCTGCAATTCAAATTTCGGTTGTAAACGGTAGCAGAAAAATAAATTAAAATGATTCCAAACAAAAGTGGAGCCTTACAAAATGCACTGCACACAGTGAACGGCAATCAATCATTTATGAAATTTAATTGCAATGTATGGGGATTGTGCACATACCTATTCACTCCGACTCCATATGAAAATGTGGATGGGATCCTGTCGATGTAGTGGAGAATTGGTTCGAATTGTATGAATAGCACTAGCACATGATTATGGGTACCTAATTTGCATAAAATATTTTCAATTTCTATAGTGATGTGATAACTATGACTGTGTAATTAAAAATTTTGTGATATGTTTAAGTAGATGCTGCACAAAATGTTTATTTTTCTCTCTACCCACGATTAATTAAAAAAAAAATTAATAAAATAAAATAAAAAATTAAATTAAATAAAAATGAAAAAAATAAATGCAGAAAGTAGCGAAAAGTTATTATTTTTAAATCGTTAAGGATGGAGTACATAGTATAAATAATAGAGCAATTAATACAAATTAAATTAAAAAAAAAAAGATTTTTCACTAATGCCCAAAACACATGTGCAGAAATTCTGTATGCTTCCTTTCAAGCAACACTGTAGATGTCAGTACACCGTTGCAGACACAAGCGTAGTATCTATGGGCCGCTTTAGTAATAGAGACACATTGGAGTGTTGCTGCTGCTGCTGCTGTAGGTGCATAATATCATTGAGTTTATATACATAGAGGAACCACCTCGACGAAACGAAAATAGTTGGTCAACGCCTCGCCAGATAGCGTCTCTATTTGCCCCTGAGGGTATGCTCATTTACCCCTAACGATATGCTGATTTTCATATCCAACCATGTGGATTCTGGATTGTGGATAATTTGGAATGTGACTTAACATAACCACAAACTACATAAATAATATAGGCTTAATATAGGTATAGGTTGTTGGTGGGCATGAGCAGCAGAGCAAGACGTAGAAAAAAACCAGTTTGGATGAGGATGAGGATAGTATCGCTGGAAAAATATTTTCTGATGTAGGTACGCGATCGAAGATAAATGATTACTTAATTCGATTGGGGAAAGAAATATATTTCCTATTGAAATTTTAAAGGGTTTTTCAATAATGATGGGCCAATTTTGAAATGGAATAAAACAAGAAGTGTGTTTTAATTTATTAACGTAATTTTTGTTTAATGTGAAGGGCACATACATGAAGGTAGGTATGCCATTATGTATGGAATATAACATCGTTCAAATGTCCGTCGCGGTGACACGGATCCGAGTGGTCCCTAATTTTGGCCAAACAATCATCTTTATCGACGAGGCGCATTTTTGGATGAGGCTATGATGCCTTCACCATCAACGAGAACCCAAATTTGGTCCAAATTGAACGTGTTATTCTGTAGGTCCATACTTTAAAAATTTTCTTTTCATCAATCAATAGTGGTAAGACATCAGTTATATAGGTTTTATATATGTAGGAAAATGGATCCGTAAAAACATTAAACAGAACAAAACTGAAACATTTAACCCCAGTAATTCATAGGAATTCAGTGGAACATTTTTTGGAGTTTTACCTTGCCTGAATTAGGATCAAATAATTTTTCGAGTATTTTCCAAGAAACTCGATCCGGAGTCAGTCTTACGCTCTTAATAAGGTGTGGTACATTATGGAGTAAGAAAATTTGTTTCCCATTAAGATTAAAATAAAGCTGTTCAATTGTCCCTCCTAAAATTCTGTACGCACTTCTGTTGTTGTTTCCTTGGTCGGTGCTTACTGCATTAACTTCAAAACCTAAAGATGTTACCTAAGCTATGCAGTCCTTAATAATATTGCTTAAGAGCACTCCATTAACGTTTCCTATAAAAATGCCTATAGTTTGTTTCCAATTGCAATTTAATCCTCTCAACATAACAAGAAGTGCATGGATGACATTTTTCCGACCAAAACTGCCATGATCTATTATGCCTTTTATATCTTCTATGATGAATTATATTCCAATTCAGGCTTTATAGCCATTTCATCTAGCAACAACACACATTTTTTGTCTATTGTTGAGAGGGAAGTGCTTTTTATTTTTAACAAATCAAGAACGCCTTGAGATATTCCTGGAGAAAACTTTATATTTGAATGCCACTTTCGAATTGTTGAAATTGAGGGTAACAAAAATCCAATCTCAATTAAATAATTATTGTATACCTACATTACTGAAAATGTATTAGATACATTAGCACAGGCCTCGGCCCTCATTGAAGCTAAGCAAATGGACAAACTAAACCCGTAAATAAGCTGATTGAATAATTACAGAGACGTAAATATTCAAGGTTCTTACATATTACCGTTTGAACTGAGTTTTGGAACTCCTCCTGAGGGATCTTATCAAAGTAACGCTAGAACTTTGACGATGTTATTATACCTGGTGGCACCCAGGTGTAACCCAATTGTCGTGGGTCTGATTCCCATTGTGTTGGCGAAATACTCTTGAAGTAGAGGCGTTCGCGAACCGATGTGACGATGTTACACATTTTCGGTTAAGTTTCTAAACTTAAAATAAACATGTCTAACTAAATTACCTTTTCAGTAGCTTCGTACAGATATTTGATAAAAATACACTCTTCTTGAATCTGTAATTTTATAATGGTTACATCTTGATCGTTGACCAACAGTTCGAACTTTCCACTGTTCTGCCTACTTGACTCTTCTCTAATTCGTCCTAATTTTGTGACTATCTTCAGTATACTAAAGGGGCTGGCAAATATTAATAACTATTTAGTATTTATTAAATTGATTTGAAGTGATGATTTTTTCTTTTTGTTTAATTTTTTTCTTATTTTTTTTTTGTTTTTGATTTTATAAACTATAATTTATTTTGCAAAGCCTACTAGTCTCTCTCCGTAAAAACTATAAACTTGTATACCTACATTACTGAAGATTTATAAAAATATTATATAAATGTTTTTCTTCACTTTTCCACTGACAATTTTTTGTATATAGGTACCTATGTACCTACTAATTGAGATAAAATAAGGATTCTCACAGGATCGGTTTTGGTGCTGAGCATTTTATTATTTTGTTTCCTATTTTCATCATCACTTTCGACTATTTTCTTTGGAGACCTGAAAAGAAATCGTGGAATGCGAGATGACGACGATTTTTGCTACATCTACGCTTTTTTTCGATGCAGACGGAAGCTCTGTTTCTGAATCACAAGAATATCTGGTGTACCTACTAGCTTTCTATTATAGAAAACTCTTTAACTAGGACCAGGTGGTGATCTATTTTTTCCTTCCAAAGATAAGAAATTATCTTCATATAAGCGTAAAGGGCAGTCTATAGGCGTAATTGTAGCAGCTGGATGTTTTCGTTTAAGATTGTTTTTTATTCTCTCCTAACATTTTCCTTCATCTAATGTCTGCTCTGCCAAAAAAGATACTTTCATACTTACTTTCAATCTTCACATACTGTATCCCTATACAGTGGTCGGCATAAGTATTTTGACAAAACTAAAGTTAATTTTGCTCATAATTTGAAACTTACTTCATGTAAATTTTGGCATCAATGGAAAGGTCATTTAAATTCCGTTTGAATGATACAAAACTTTCCTTAACCCATTAAGTACCCATTTAAAAATTTTAGAATTTAGAATTTTTCTCAATGCCTACTTTTTTGACTTTTATCCTCGGTCCAAAAAAAATGTTTTGATGTAAAAAGTTTCTTCAAACAATTCTAATAGTGACTGCAAAAAAATATTTTCAAAAATCTCTTCGCTAATATTTTTTATGATATCCTATAGGATATCCAAAATCGTATCAGTTGAAGAAGTCGCTTTAAAAATGGATATACCTACTGTAACGATACGTTACGGAACCGGCACCAAAAACTGTGCCATGTCAAATATCAAGCCAAATACCAGTACCAGAAATCATGACAACAACCGATCTCCGCACATGGATAGTCCCTAACAACCGGCATCATGTCAAAAATCAAAGGTTAACTTCGAATGTCCAGACTCCAGATAGTGATCACGTTCATTGTATTTTTTCGGTGTTGCCCATTGGGACAAAATATTTTTCCGCTGTATTTTTTAATTGTGAGTGATTAAAATTCAGTGAACAGTTGTTTTATATAATGTTTTATGTAAATTAAGTGTCCAATCGTAAAACTGTAAATATGTCCACGCGGGAACACGTGGTCCCTGAATGTAAAATTGTATCGTGGGACCAAGTGCCCACTTCAATAGACTTGGACACGTGTAATTTTTTTTTAAGATAAAATCGTTGTTATGAAGTGGAATAATAAAAAAGATGTTCTGATGCTGAGTTTAAAGCACGATATACCTATCATTGATGCATGTAACTTTCGTAAGATCGGTAATCAGCAAACCTGAAATGGCTGTCAACTACAATAATAATATAAAAACTTAATTGGTCTACTTGACCAAAAGTCCGCATGTTTACCGTACTTATGCCAAAAACTGAAATAGTAGAAACGATTTTTTTTTTCATTTGTTTATTAGGTAGGTAATCCGGCCGTTGTCTTGTAAACTCTGTCGTTCAGTTAAAAAAAAATAAATAGGTACCTATCTCTAAAACAAACATAACTAAATTTGAGAAAAAGTTTCGTTGAAGACTTAATGCCTAAAACACAATCACGCTTTGGAGCTTCGCGTTGACAAACGCATTTAGTTCAGCCATAGGAAATCAATGAAACCTATCACAAAGCTGCCGTTTTAACTTCAAATTGGCAATACATAAAACCAGAACGGAACGTAATGTAACGTTGCTGTAAAGCGCAGCCAGTCAACGCGAAAATTCAAACAGACTCGAATTGTCAAATATTTCCACGTTGTTGTTGCCGCTGCTGCTTTCGTTTGGTTTGGTTGGAATTTTTTGTTTTGTGTTGTTTGAGGTAAGTAAATTGATATATTTTCTTTAAAATAAACAATTCATACATCCTTACATAATATAGAATAATTATCTTTCCAAATAGCTTACTTTAATGATGCTTTCTGTGTTTCTTTCAGATGTCTTTCGAAGAATCCCTCATCGCTCTCGTAAGAGATAGGGAGTTTATTTATAACCCAAAACTAAAGCAATATAAAAATACCACCAAACGGTTTGAAGCCTGGGAGGAGATAGGGAGATTGCTGGAGAGACCAGGTAATTTAACAAACAATAAGTATTAAAGTTGTGTCAGTATTTCAATCCAAATCTTTTTAGCTGATGATTGCAAACAGCGATGGAAGAGCTTGAGAGATCGCTTCGTCAAGGAAAAACGATCTAAGGATCTTCCATCCGGTAGTGCAGGCAGGTTAAGGGATGAATGGGAACATTATGCAAGTTTGGAGTTCCTCATTCCATCGATTTCGACAAGAAAATAATAAATAAATAGTGCGTATTCTACCTAAACCCGAACCTAAGTTCTGAAATTCGAGTCTGCGTTGTGTGTTGTTTATGCAATTCTTTCAGGTAGGGAAGAAAAAAAAAACAAACATTTTAAGTCCATATTTGGAAAACGGTTTGGCAGGTAACTACTTCCAGCGCGCTATGTCACCTTGTTCTGTGTTAGATAGTTTTTTCTGGGTGTAATTCCACGTAGGTACGTGTGGTATTAGGGGTGGATTTTAATTAGATAATTCCAAGTACATATTCGATGCCAGATACAGGTATCCGGGTACCGATCATCATTATTATTGCGGATATGGCCAGTTGCGCGAACTACAATTATGTTTGCTACATTTTTTGTTTTTTTTTTTCAGGCAAACCGGAAATTATGCGAGAACTGATGAGAACACACCCGGACCCGACTGCTCTGATCCAAACGAAAATCAATTGGAGGAAGAGGAAGCTATCCCAAGAAAAGGAAAAAAACGACAGGCGGCTGATAACGATTTTAAAAACTTTTTGAATTGGCTCTCTACTGCAATAATTCCCTTCTCCGGTCTACCTCCAACATTGGATACCGATGAGGAATTCATGCTTAACATGGCAAAACGAATGAAACCATTGCCAGAAGAGGCAAAAATGCGGCTTCATTCTAAGATATTGGGGGAGATAAACAGTGAGCTGCTAAGGAACGTACAATAAATAGTTCCTTTTTTCGATTTTTTTTATTTTCTTTTTTATCCTAATGAAGTATTATTTTTTGTTTGTAATTGATAAAAAAAGTGTTCTCTTATGTAAAGGAGGCTGTGAATTTAGACTAAGAAACAAAAATAGTTGTGTAGGTATTTAGTTTTTATTGTTTTTTTTTTTTTTTTTTTGTGAGATCTTATTTGCTTAAACTGAGATGCCAAAAGCATTTTCTATCACTCGTCGAGCCCGGGAAAGTCTCTTATTGAAATTGTATTTTTTAGGGTCTAATAATTTGGCCGGGTAGGGACGCATTAAATATGGCTTTAAAGGAAAAGCCGAATCTCCCACTATATAGTGATTGCAAATGTAATCAGAATTCGGAAGGTTTTTAGGAGGAGGAAAGTTAAGATCGCCAGATATCACTTTTCGTCCAAATGATGACTCAGCGAAAATTCCACCAGCACTCTGACTCGCATAAGCGCCAATGTCAATTGCGGTGAACGTATAATTGGCCTCACAAGAAGCACTACGGAATGATGACCTTTATAATTGTAGTATTCAGATCCAGCTCCAGGTGGACAGCGAATATTAATATGCTTCCCGTCAATAGCGGCGATGCAATTTGGTAAGTCCCACAGCATCTCGAAATCCATTACGATTCTTCTCCAATCATCTTCGGTTGGTTGCGACAAATAAATAGGCATCAGAACATCCCAAAGGATATCGCATGTTTCGTATATGATGCTCGCAACAGTCGAATAACCCATGCGAAACATCCAAGCTAGGACTTGCTTGGGAACTCCTTGCGATAGATATCTAAAGCAAATGTAAGTATATTAAAGTATGTATGTATAACAAACCAATCAAATGAATTGAAAACTTACAAAAGTGTCAAAAACAAGCGCGCGCTGGGCTCGATTGGTTTTCTCCACGATGTCTTTAAAAGTTTAGGCTCTATTAGTGTCCGAAGAACTTCATATGTTTGAGGTGACATTCTTGTGATTTTATAAAAATGTTCCGGATCTCGCTCCCTCATTTGTTCAAAATTAATTGCGTAGAATCCTTCCTCATCTCTTTTGAGATTTAGCTCTCGAACCCACCAACGCCTTTCGGTCGGTTCTTCGACTTCCTCCAGATATCTTAAATATCCCCCATATGCGGTATATGCTACTTTTATTCCATATAACATGGCAGATATTCTGGAATTCATTTTCACTTTACAAGTGGACTATTTGAATATTGTTATTTTGTTGAGAAACAAAACATTTGTAAACAGCTGAGTTGAGAGAAATGTCAAAGCACACGTAAAGGTTACTACGTAAGTTAAAGCAACGCACGCGCCAAAGCGCGATTGTGATACAGGCATAACGCGCAGGATATATGATACCCGAAATGTATTACCAATCGTGCCTCCGTCCACATCTACTTTAACCAAGCGCCTAAACATGCTCTTCAGTGCCTGGCCAGAAGCGACTTACTCGAAAACTATGCGCCGTATTTTATAAGAATATGTCCCAAGAGCAAATAGCTGTTTATGCGATATGCCCGACAGAATGCCAATATGACATACAGCATGTGCATTAAGTGTGCTTCAATAATTTAACACAAACACATAATTATACCCGGTACCACACTGTGGTGAGGGTATATTCACTTTGTCATTCCATTTGTAACGCCCATAAGGAGGCGTTGTAGGTATGACAAACTATATATATTATTGATCAGCATCACTTTCTTAGTCGATCTAGCGATGTCCGTCTGTCTGTCCGTCTGTCCGTCTGTCCGCACCATTACGGCCGTAATTTAAGAGCTATCGACTTGAAATTTGGTATGTAAGCTTTTATCCACCAAACTGAGGCTAAGTTCGAAGATGAGCAAGATCGGATGAAAACTACTACTACCTCCCATACAAAAATATCAGATTTATATAGCTTTTTATGTTAAAAATTTAATTTAAATAGCTACAGTAAAGATAGCAAGTTTAAACTTTGCACATATTGTTTTAATAATATTTAAACAATTTTGACAAAAAATGAGCTTGGTCGAACAAAAACTACCCATACCTCCCATACAAATATATATCTAATTTTTTAATACTAAAATATTTTTTTTTATTTTACAATAATATAGTACCGGGTATTTGAGCTTCGGCATAGTCGAAGATAATTGTCTTACTGGTTTTTTTTTTTTTTTGTTAGGTGTGCTGTGTGCATTAAATAATCTGTTCCTTATCTCATTTAGTATTTTGGTTAAAAATGAAATTGATGCCCCTATTATGTAAGACAACTACAACTAAAGTTGAGTTGTCACTTGGTTTTATGTAATTCAAAATTCGGTATTGTCCGTATTGTAATACACAACCTTGATAGAAAAGTTGTCTGTCAAAACACAACAAAGATGGTAGTGGTTGTCTTTAAGTTGTTAGTTAATTTGGGTTGTGTGAAAGTTGAGTTGAATTGAAGACAACTCAACTCAACTAAGTTGAGTTGTCTTACATAATAGGGGCATGAATCAATTCATATAACAAATAATATGTATATTAAATATATAGTAGGAAAATATAGTACAAAAACATAAAAAAAATTGTTCACTCAAAACAACCTAATTTGCTAGAACCAACATTTTCTCTAGTGTACAAAACCCATACATTTCGTGTACACCAGTGGACACATGGCACCAAAGTCAAATAGCCATGTGTTGTGTACCAACGATGGACAAAAAAAACATTGCTTTTGATTTAAATGATCTCGGAGTAACTGACTAAATTTAATATCCGGCTACAATATTAAAAGCAAACAAACTAGTGAGACATAAACCCATATAGTGAATTGACCCTATTTAGAAAAAAAAGTGAAAGAACTTTTGGAAGTAAATATAATTAAGCACTCGAATTCCGAATATGCTACATAAATGACGCTTATAAGAAACACGCTTATAAGAAAAGCACCTTTATAAGAAACCTGAACAAAAGCACCATGTATGTACGAGCACATTTACACCAATGTAAAAATCATACCTTATAAGAATCACGCTTATAAGAAAAACACTGATATAGTGAATTGTTTTTACAACACCGATTCTCAGTTTTCCTCTGAAATATGATGTGTATAAGAAACTTTTGTATGACACAAAAAAGTCCCATTAAATGTCCCTTAAATGTAAACGAACACGCCCTTAGAAATACATGCATTTCTGAACTCTCAAAGAAAAGCCATAAATGTCAAATTGAAAAAAAATGTCACGAAATAATATTTCAATTAAAACGAAACTTATACACTCCGCGCCACTTGAATAGCACACCTCCTAATGTCGATTTTCTATCGCCCACTGGACCCAAACCAAGCATGCTAGACTGCTAGAGACTTAATTTTTTTTTTAAATCAAAGTTCATTCAATTTTTGTGATTTGACCAGAAGGAAGATTTAAAACTAAACCTTTAAGTATTAACAAAAAATTATTAACTAAAACCCGGCAAATTGTTTGGCCCTAATTTTGACCCACTTGAATAAAACACTTATAGCCGGTTTTACAGTGCGAGTTTAAACTCAGGTTTAGTTAAACTCACAAGCAAGTTTAAACCAAGTATTACAGTGGAATTTGAACGAACGTTTAGTTAAACTTCCGTTTAACTTTTCTAGTGGAGTAAAATCAAAGATAAAGGCTTGCACTTGCGAACTAATTGGTTGCATAAAAACAACAATGATGCAATGTTGCTTTGTCATAAACCAGCAGGGAGATCGTACTATGAAATTTCGGAAAATAAACTCAGTTTAAACCCCCATCCCTGGCCGGTTAAGTTAAACTCGGTTTAAACTCTCGATTAAGTTTAAACTAGCACTGTAATACACCTTTTCGTCTTAAACGTCGGTTTAAACTTGATATCTGGTTAAACGGAGTTTAAACTTGCACTGTAAAACCGGCTATAATAGCAAGTTTAAACTCAGGTTTAGTTAAACTCGCAAGCGAGTTTAAACCAAGTACTTAAACCGTGAGTGTATTACAGTGAAATTCGAACGAACGTTTAGTTAAACTTCGGTTTAACTTTTCTCGCCTGTTTTGTACGCCACTGTAAACGTAGAACTCATGTGTATTTGAAATTTCCATCAGTTTTATTTATTGTGTCAGTTTGGAAATTTAAAAAAGTGAAATAGTTACTTTACTTTACTTTTACTTTTGATGGCACTATAAAGCATGGTGCTCCTGGGGCTTAGATACTTATTATGCGCTTCCAGCCGACTTGAGCCGGCACTCCAAGCAGTCGGAGGTCTCCTTCCACCTGGTCGCTATCTAAGATGAGGTCTTCTTTGGTGTCTCCTTCCCTCTGGTATGGCGTCGAAGACCTTACGCGCTGGAGCATCGATATTCATCCGCTCTACATGGCCGCGCTGGCTGATTTTGTTTTCCGCAGTGCCCAGGTATAGACAAATTCACTGACTATCTCGAAGTTATCCCTATCAATTGTCACGTTATGACCAAGTCGGTAGTGAGGTTGGGCTTTTGTTGATGAAAGCATATACTTCATCTTGTCCTCGTTTTTAGTCAGTCCCATTCTGCTTGCTGGTACTGACTCTACATATTATAGTGAAAGCACGATCTCTTTTTTTATGGATCGGACAGATGGTACCGAGATTCCATACTTCGGGCATACTTTCCTCCGATCACACATTGCAAATGAGTTGGTGTGTGCTCCTGCCCATGTCATCTCCAGCGTTTTTAAAAAGTTCCGTGTAGCCCATCGGCTTCAGCTGCTTTGTTCGTTTTTAGACGGAATACAAGTATTTTCTAGAAACAATGTAATACAATCAAAGATAAGGAATTGCACTTGCGAACTAATTGGATGCATAAAAACAACAATGTCGCTATGTCGTTTTGTCATAAACCGTGAGGGAGATCGTACAGTACGAAATTCCGGAAAATAAACTCAGTTTAAACCCCCATCCATGGCCGGTTAAGTTAAACTCGGCTTAAACTCTCGATTAAGTTTAAACTACAGGGTCCGCCATCTAACGTTTTTTTTCAACTAGTGCTTATTTCGCGAATGGTAACACTTAGCTCATGTCTGATTTGACAAATAATTAGTTTTATCCTTCCGCTGAACGAATATGGTTGTGTATAAGCTTGAACAACGCTGGGAAATATTGCGACATTACTTTGAAAATCATGGTAATGTTGCAGAATGTGTGCGAAAATTGTATACGGATTTTGGAAGAAGAGAAGCACCGTCAGCTCCGTATGTTCGTTATCTTGTGAAAAAAGTGAAAGAAACTGGCATCCTCATCGATAAACCAAAGCCATTGGTGAAATACAGCTGCACACAATCGATAATGTGCTTAAAAATTGGACCGATCGTGTAGGCTACTGCATGGCCAGCCGAGGCAGCCATTTGAATGAAATTATTTTCCATTATTAACCGGAAGGATTGTACTTTCAAATAAAAAAAGAAATTTGAGAAAATATTCAGTAGTTTTTTTATAGCATTTTCAAAAAAAAAAAGTTATTTGGCGGACCCTTTAGCACTGTAATACACCTTTTCGTGTTAAACGTCGGTTTAAACTTGATATCTAGTTATATACAAATTGGCCAAATAATTTAGCGAAATCGAGCTCCAAGCTAATTCGACAAAAAAGGAGGCTTTGCGCATTTCGAACCGGGTTAAGAGGTGACGCTTTTTTTAATATAAGTCGCCTTTCCGAATTTGTAAGCACACTGTGTATGAGGCCTTTCATGTTTTTTTTCATAGTTAGACTTACTTACTTAAAAATATGGATATAACGTGTCGGCTCCTCTCAAGTTTCTTAGCTAATTTGGCAATAAATAGGCGAGTGTTCTTTAAACTTTGATTTGTCCTTTTTCCGCCTCGGTTAAGGCTTTTTCTCCACCCATTTAATTTTTTGTTTTAAATTAAATAGTCGAAATAAACAAAAAAAGATCTATCAAAGAAAAATATGAGTCCACGTGCCAAAAATAACGGCCAAACTAAATGTATGTTCTATTCAAGTTGCGCAAAAATGTTGCCTATTTTTATTTCAGCGAATGCTAAAATAAAGTGGAAAAAAAACATATAACGGCTCTTTTCCAGAACTTGCATTGCAATTTGTCACAATGAAATAAGAGGAGTTTCCCAGAAACAACGTTCAAAAATACCATTATTTTATCACTCCGCTTTGGAAATATGAGCAATATGAGGAAATATTGTAAAGAGAGTGTTCTATTCATAAATATGTACCTATACCTATTTTTTGTGTTTAAAAATGAAGGTTTTTTTCTGAAAGACAATTTTTTATAAGAAACTTCTGTCTCTTATATCCGTGTTTTTCTTATAAGAAACTCTTTTCCGTGTTTAGGATATAAGAAACACATAAGAACAAACATATAAGAAACACACGCTTATAAGAAACAAAAATTGTGGCATTTTGGAGTTTCTTATAAACGTCATTGACTGTAGTCCCTGCAATACTTGTTAAAAGAAGTATATCGTCTTTGCACTGACTATCATCGCTTAAACGGAATTAGATTCGCGAAAATGTCCCCATTCCAAACGCGGAAGAACAATTGAATTTAAAGTGCAATGGCCGTATCTTTATAATGTAGTTCTCGATCTAATGAGCGGGTACACAGCAACTATAGAAGAACTTCTTAATATCCTCTGGCAATTAAATGTTACCCTCAATATAAAAAAAATGGGTTTTCTTTACAAGAACAATAACCTATTGTTACCGACCAAATAAAACACCACAGACTTCGTTAAAACATTTATTTATTTATTACCACGTCTTTCAAATAAACACGTCTTTCGTCTACGGCTAAAAAGGTGCGACTGACTGCCAATATCAGAACACAATACATACATCAACCACAAACCAGTAAGAAATAGACCGTCGACTCCTCCCACATAACGGACTTTGCCTACAAGCTGTTGGTACCATAGGATTTATTTATGTGTTGGGCCTGTATAAATTAAAGGGAAGAAATTACGGCACACGCATACGTAGCAAAATCCTATGGTAGTTGCACCTGGCTGTGGTTTATGGCTGTGGGGATGTGTTCTGCAGGTTTCTTCTTTTTTTTCGGTTATACTTCGTTCACATCACAGTTTAGTTTTAGGGAATGTTAAATTGTTTAAACTGTTGATATCAATTAAAATCGGCGATGTAAAGGAATATTCACATGAAAATGAACGAACGAATTGATATTATGCGAACAAACCACTTTTGATGCATTTATATAAACAAATTGCTCATTTTACTATTGCAAGAGTACCTAAGTAGAATAATAAAATAATCCATCAAAATATGGGAAAAAATATTTTCAAAAGCAAAAGAGCATAAACGACAAAATTTCGAACTCCAAACTTTTTGCCTCGAAGAAAAACACCCTTAGCGCGAATTATCACAAGTTTATTCAAAATTCACAACATTCAAATCCGTTCCACAAACTATCAAATAAAAAATTCGTTCGAACTTAAACTCAAATCAGAGATTGTTAGGTAGTAGAAATTGATGTCTGAACTTCGTGAACTGTTACGACCAAGAAAAGTGGTCATGTGAATGGACTGCCAAAACCTGTGAATATTCCTTTAACTTTTACCAGGTTCCCACCAACGTGATTTAGCTAAATTCACTTGATTTAGCTGTGATTTAGCTAAATCCTCTTGATTTAGCACAATTTTAAATCCTCTTGATTTAGCTAAATCATGTCATTAATTTCGTTAATTATTATACATTTTCATTATTGCTAATTACGTTATACATACGCGTTTTATTTTTAATTGCGTCGCTCTTGTCGCAAAATAAAATAAAACATACCTTTTCAACTGCAGCTCTTTATTCAGCTGTTTATTTAGCAACAAAACTGTTTCGATGAGCTTATGATATTTATATTATATTCATATAAATAAAAAAGGAGTTCTATTCATATTGTCAGGTAATGTTTACAAAACAAAAGCTGTTAGAACAGTGAACTCAAATTGATTTTGCACCACAAACAATTTTCTTGCTTGCAGATGTACATATTTCCATCTCTTTTTATTATATTAAATTCCTACATCTGCTATTTTTTTCTTTCTTTTTGCGTTTGTTCTGCGCCTTTTAATGAAATATCTTATTTGGATCGTAAGTGTTTTATTTTGTCATCCCATCAGAAGCAAGAGAAACAATTGGTCCGAAAAAGACTTGCTCCTGGTACTTTGGAATGAAGAGCTTCAATTGATGGCAATGTCAATGTAAATTCGGTGGAAACGCCTTTCGTGATTTATTAATAATTGTGGCTTAATCACGTGATTATCCTTTACATATTAGTTATTTTTATTTTGTTATTGATGAAGAAATGCTGAAAAAGTTAAAGTTTTTCGGAGACAAAGATAAAACACAACCAACTCCCTGAAAAGAAAAAGGACGCGTGGGATTATTCGAAATGATTTGTAAAACAGAAAAAGCAGTACAATAGTTTATGGTGATGCCGTAAGGTATTGTTCTCATGTTAAACTAAACAACAATTCCAACAGTTATCCTTTAGTTGTTGGTAGCAATTTTGACAAATTTGCTGGAACGTTAAGTAAAATGCCAGCATTTTTTTTTACATTTTACGTTCACTAGGTGATTTGTTGTTGCGATAAAGAAAGTAGTTTTTGAATATGCGAACAAAATATTATTAACGATATAAATTATATTTTCGCTCAAATTGAATTTAAATCATTCCAACCAACCGTCTATTTCCAATATGATTTTATCTGAAATGTAAACAGTACCTAATTTTAGTTCCCCATAATTCCCACCGTTTCTTAACGCATCTCAACAAATGGCCGCTTACATGTTATATTTACATTGCCGCCATTAATTTTGACATTTACACGTATTCACAGACAGGGTAATATTTTTCCGGGGAGAATCGGGTAGGTGCACGGGAAGTCGACGGTCTAGTTCTCTGTGGTTTGTGACATCAACATAAACGTGTCCTGGCTCGTATCGTATACTGCCAGACCACGCTCGCAGTCACAGGCAGATGGCACCTGGGATGCGTGCCGTCACACCAAGATGTTGTTTGCGTTACATTCGGCCATCCTCAGGTTGAAACGACCCCGTTTCTACTTCGTCAAAGTCATCGAGTTCAGGGTCAATTTGGCACCACGGTTTCATTTTGTCAGATGCAAATACTATTTGATAGAATCTACTTTTTCTCTGCATTCCGGGCACATCTTCGATGATATATCTATCGTTAGGAAGAACAGCCGACACGATGAATGGGCCCCTATATTTCGGTTCCAGCTTGCGGGACTCTCCTGTTGACGGTGGTTCTGTCTCAATAACTACAAGATCTTCTTTGCTGTACTTCGTGGGTTTGCTACGGGTGGTTGCTACTGATGTGTTGGCTGGCTCTTCTGCGTCTTGGAAAACTAAAAGTAACTTGTTTTGGAGAATGTCCCTAGGTCTAAAATCAAAAAGGAGTTCGTTTGGGCTTTTCCCTGTGGTGTTATTTGGAGAGCTATTAATAGTCCATTGTATGTTACGAAGTGTCTTATCCCAGTCTCGTCCAGTATCTTTTTCTGTCATGGTAGTAATGGAGCTAAGTAGTGTTCTGTTCGTGCGTTCAACCTGCCCGTTAGCCCTAGGTGTGCGCACAGCATTTTTAATATGCTGGGTATAATTATCGTCGCAGTAGCTTTCAAACCCCTTGGATGTGTAAGAAGTTCCCCTATCTGTTATGATTCTTGTAGGTATACCAAAAATAAGAGTAGTTTCATTCAAGAACTTTAATACGTGGGAAGTTTTTGTATCCTTAACTGCCTTTATTACTACATATTTCGTAAACGCGTCAGTTAGAACGATTATGTATTGATTTCCAAATGAACTCTTGACAAAAGGCCCCAGGTGATCAAGATGGATCGTATGGAATGGCACAGAAACAGTTTCTGAAAAATGGAGCTCCCCCTCTTTTTTTCCGCCCCGTCGTTTGTTGTAGCAACACTCAACACATGCTCGTATATACTTGTTCACAAATTGGCGCATTCTTGGAAACCAAAACGTTTTTGAAAGCTGTTGCAAAGTTCGTTCAACTCCGAAATGTCCCCTAACGTTATGAAAATTTCTGACAATTTGCGAACGTACACCTGCAGGAACTACCCATATTTTATTTCCGTTTACATTCCGATATAAGTGATTGTTTTTTAAAGTGTAGTCCATTCGTAACTGTTTTGACTCGTTATCTTTGTTTTTCGCTTTAAGTGTATCTATGATCTTAACTAATTTAGAGTCCTGTGCTTGCAGAGATGAGACCCAGTCCGTATTATTAATTTCTATTTTAAAAACACTTCTTCGGGCAGGTTTTTCAATAGGCGATTGTTCAATAGGCTGTCGACTTAGCGCATCTACATGCTCCATATGCTTTCCCTGTCTATGCAAGATGGTAAAGTCGTACTCCGATAAGCGTAGCCACCACCTAGCGATACGTCTATTTAATGCTGTGCTATCCTTTAGAGCTTCTATCGCTTGGCAGTCAGTAAGTATTGTCAAATGCTTACCCAGGACATACATTCGAAATCGCTCTAGACTATTGACAATGGCGAGTACCTCTAATTCGAAACTGGAGTAGCCGCTTTCAGCAGCATTTGTTTTTCTACTAAAATATTGAACAGGTTTCAAAGTACCAGCTTCTTCTTGCATTAATATACCGGACAGTCCAACGGTGGACGCATCAGTGTGAAGCTCGTGTCGTGAGTCTACATTATATATTGCTAGTAACGGTTCATTGCACAACAAAGTTTTTAATTTACAAAACGCTTCATCTTGCTGGGACAACCATTCAAACTTTGAATCCTTTCTAAGTAGTGACGTTAACGGTTCTGCTAATATCGCATAATTTTTGATGAATCTGCGAAAATATCCGCTTAACCCTAGGAATCTCCGTATATCATGAACATTTTGCGGAATTGGGTATTCTGAAATAGCTTTTGTTTTCGAGCCCGGTCTTATGCCAGATTCCGTTATAGTATGCCCCAGGATTTCAACGGTAGTGTTGAAAAAACTACACTTTTCTAATTTAAATGTCATTCCAGACTCTGTTATTGCTTTAAGCAAGACTCGCAATTTTCTTTCTCCATCTAAAGTAGTATTACTGAGAATTACTATATCATCCAAGTAAACCAAAATTGTATCGTCATTGACTTGTTGGATTATCTTATTCATAATGCATTGAAAAGTAGCGGGGGCGTTCTTTAACCCAAAGCTCATCCTAAGAAATTCGTACTGGTTTGAATTTGTTGAAAATGCAGTGTACTTTCTAGAAGACACGCCAATTGGAATTTGATAATAACCAGAGATTAAATCGAGTCAAGTAAAGTACTTAAAACCAGACAATTTTGATAATTGTTCCTCTATATTTGGCATCGGAAACGGTTGCCCTTGTGTAATTCCATTTAATTTGCGGTAATCTACACATAATCTGTCATCGTTATTTTTCTTTTTAACCAATAAAAGTGAAGATGAATATTCCGAAGAGCTTTCTTGAATAATTCCATTCTTAAGTAAGTCCTCAACTATTATTTGAACTCTGTCCCGCTCAGTGAATGCTAACCGATATGGTTTTTTGTTAATAACTTCGTTAGACCTCAGCTTAATATTAAACTCTGCCATTTTACATAAACCCAACTCTGTCAAATTTTTGGCAAAACAGTGTCGGAATTCGTTAAGACAGCCAACAAGTGAACTAACTTCGACCTCTGTTATATCCGTGTTATACTTGATGTCTTGAATAGAAATTGTGTCGACACTAGTGTTAACTATACCACCATCTAATATTGGTTTTCTGATTTCAAATATCAATCGCTTGTAGTCTTTGATTACGCGAACATGCTTCTGATCTAAAAAATCTCTGCCAATGAGAATGTCTGTCTTTATTAATGGATCATCTACCACGAGCAAGTAGATACTAGCAATTACTCCATCAATAGAAACTTCTACCAGCGCTTTCTCTGAAGATTTATAAGAACCACCCCCGAACCCTACTAAACGATGCTGGTCAACCGTGGCAGCTGTTTGAAGACTTAGAAATTTACCTCTTTGAATCATACTGCACTCACTCCCAAAATCAATGAACGCAACATAGGTTAGATCGTTTATTAGAACACGCTTGTGATATTCGCCTGGTAGCGAAATTAAATTCACTCGACGCTCCTCTACATTAACCTTACCAGCAGCGGCAGGGTTACTCCTGTTTGGGCACTTGTCTTCGGTATGATTAGTCCTTGAGCACAAATTGCAGCGAAGTCGCCGTGGTGGTCTTGGACAATGTATTGAGATATGTCCTCGCTCCGAGCAATTGAAACATATACGACTGTCTACCAACACGTTTCGTCCCAAGTAACTTCTTTCATGACCGACATTGTAGGAATTTTGAACGTTTATACTGTGGCCTAAGAAAGGCTGGGAACTATGACCGCTCTCAAGTGATTTGATTCGAACAAGTAATTCATTCGTTGACCCAAAGGGTACACCTAATAATAAGTTTGAAATTACTGGGTTACGCAGACCAGATATCACATATTTGGATATGGCTGGAACCGACAAATTAGCCTTTGTGCCTATCGCGCACATGGAAAAGAAATACGTCTCCAGATCCTCGCCAACGCGACGAAAACGACTGGAAAGTTGAGCATGCACATCGGCTTCATTAACGATACTTGGGAAACTCTCAAGTAGAGCGACTGAAAATGAATTCATAGTTTGAAAGAGTTCCCTCTGACCGTCGAACCAGATTCGAGCTGCACCCTTCATTTTAGTCGCCAAGGCGAACATTAGTAGCTTATCGTTCCATGAATAAACTTCCCTCAGTGAATTTACTTTGTCGATAAACTGCGATGCTGTTAGTCCCGCCAACTGATCAGCTGGATCAAAATTTGGTAATATGTCCATAACATCACGTGGATTAGAAAACATACGCACATTTTCTTCACGAACCGGCGTAGCCAGCAATAAACGTTCTAGATCGTTATGCTGATGCACTTCACGTTGCTTTTCCATCTCACTTATTTTTGTTCGCAAACATTTTATCTCAGTTTCCAATACAGTGACATACGACAATCCCTGTTCTTTGCCTGATCTTTCTTTCACCGGTTCAATAATTTCTGGTATGAGTATGACGTCGTCATTTAAACCAGAACTACCCCTTTTTGTTGTCTTTACAGTAGTTTTGTCTGTCACAAACAAGTCATAACGTCATGCAGAGAATAGCCCAACGAAAAAAAAAGGAGGAAGGAAGGAAGAAGGGGAGGAACATTTTTCGCAAAGAGTAATTACAAAGAGAAGAGAAAAAAAGAAAACAATTTAATAAATAATATATTTGAGATGTTCGTTCGGAAATAATTCGCAATCCGATTAATTTCATATCCATCCAATTACCATGCGCATGTTCGCTATGACATAACAAATTTATCAAATCAAGAGCAGACAGATGCCCACTGCGACCGATGAAGTGATGATGAACAAAAGGATTGCGAACTTCACACACTAACACAAATGCACATTTTGCATTACCCGACAAAACAGCAGCTGTTGTACCAGCCGCTAAAACCAGTTCATCTCCGTCGGAGAGTTTTCGTTTTCTCCGTCTGCCTCTTCCCGTCATCGTATTTTTCGTTCCCTAACCAATTAAAAAGATAATTCGTTTATTTTACCATCGTTTTCTATCGTTTTGCAATCGTTTTCTATCGTTTTACAATCGTTTAACGTTCGTTTATGTTTTTACTATCGTTTATTCGTTTTTTCGTTCGTTAATATAATAATAATAAATGTAAGAATACCATTATGTACTCGTATATGATTTATGATTACGTTTGACTGATTTTTTTTTTATTTTTTTATTTTTTTTTTTTTCGTACACAAACACACAAGGACACGAGGATTCACCAAACTTACGTTTCGTTTATCGTTTATTTTTACATTACACTTTGTTTATGGGTTTATCCACTTCTGAATTTGTTACCGACCAAATAAAACACCACAGACTTCGTTAAAACATTTATTTATTTATTACCACGTCTTTCAAATAAACACGTCTTTCGTCTACGGCTAAAAAGGTGCGACTGGACTGACTGCCAATATCAGAACACAATACATACATCAACATAAACGTGTCCTGGCCAGTGATGCCATTCTGACCGGATTCCGGTCATATCTGACCGGAATCTGTTTACTCTGACCGGAGAAAATTTTGAAATCCGGCCTAACCGTTTTTTGACCGGAACGAAAAATGTTTTTAACCGGAAAACCCTTTTTTGACCGGAAAAATAAAATTTCCCTACTGACTATAAATAAAGATAGATTTCTATAATTTTAATATAACTTTGCCATACATTACGAACATGCTCCCAAGTTCAAACAAATTCTGCTCAAGGAGCAGGATAATAAATATCTTATAGGCTAATTTGTTGACGTTTTCTTTTGCTAGAATTTTGAAGAGAAAATTAAATATTGAATTTCAATTAATTAAAGTGTGAAATTCGATAAATCTCAGTTTGGTGAACTACTCTTTTCAAGTGTCAGAAAATTATTCGAGAATAATTACTTAGCCCAATTGACACACGGCCTTAGTACATGGCCTGGCCATACACGTCCTCCCATGACTTTCATTTCCATTAACAATTTGGCTACACACAAAAACCAGGCGTCATTGCAATGAAATAAAATTTGGCTGGTAAAAGAATAGTGAAATTGAAAACACAGACAATTTCTATGGTTAAGCCGAAGCGGACGCCCGTTTTTGACGTCCTCACTCTATCAACGCAAATATCAAATAAAGATTTGTATCGAAAGCACAATGATGCGAAAAAGAACGTGCCAGAATTATTTCTGAAAGTAGATTTTCTATGCTACCTTTCTCCTTTACTCACTCAAAATCTACCTGTGTCGCTGGACACCTCGTTCATTGGAAGGCGTGTATGGCCATGCACTAAAAGTGTATTTCAGAACTTAAAACATGTCATATAAAATGAAAAATTAGTTTCAGTAAATTTTAAACAAACGAAATAAAAAACAAGTTCACAAACTGAAGATTCACATATTATAAAAACGTTTTCTAATCATAACATAACATAAAAATTCATAAATTGTATAGGTAGGTATAGGTATTTTCTCTTTTTGACCGGGTTTCAGGTCAAAAATTCTCATTTTAACTTTTGACCGGAATTTTTGACCGGATTTAGAAAATAAAAATCCGGTCATTCGGTCAGATTTGACCGGATTCACTTTTTTTTAGTGGCAACACTGGTCCTGGCTCGTATCGTATACTGCCAGACCACGCTCGCAGTCACAGGCAGATGGCACCTGGGATGCGTGCCGTCACACCAAGATGTTGTTTGCGTTACACTATTTAGAACATGAAATAAGTGGAGATGGTGTTAAGCCTGGCAGTATAAAAATGAAAGTAATAAAAAAGTTCCCCGTACCTACCCACTGAAACGCGTCAAGTCAAAATATTTTACACTTTTAATGAAAGAAGTCTTTTTTAACTGGACAAGTGATATGCAGAAGTCATTGAAACGACTTAAAGGAACACTTCGTACTGATTTTTTTTCGCTTTTGTTTTTGCCATGAGCACGAACTTAGATCCATGTCAGATATTCCGGCAAAAAGGGAGCAGTTTCATTCGTTAGATGAAACAAAATGTATATCAAAGCTAATCTCGAGACACTAGCTATGGTAGAAATTCGAAAGTTTGCACCGCTTTAAGTACTACCTAAACCTACCCTTGCACATGGCCAGTGTCTATTTTTAGGCATTAAGTATTTGTCTTCCGTAATATAAGCCCCCGGCTGGTCATAATCTGTATAGAAAGGAGTTATCTTTGTTATTATCAAGCATAGCCTGCTTGACAAATGACAACACCTCCGGTAACAGACTCATTCTAAGACTTTACTACGTCAGCATTGTAGAAATTTCTTCAGTATTTTGGGTGTCCCAACGTTCCGAGCGGGTATCACAGACGCGAAGCACTACTATGGGTAGACAAAGTACGGATGCAGATATCCACTAGTCATAGACAGATCTATAACAGCAAAAGACCGCCAGAACTTTTTTAGACCGAGCCGACCCTCTCTAGCAAACACATCATCTGTAAATGCCTCTGCGTCGAAATAGTCTACTTTTCAGGCTGTTTTTGGTTAATTCTTGCTGGTTTCGACTCTGCTGTCGATAAGATTGTCAGTGCAAAAAAAAATAGGTGGCGCAACAGGCAGACTAGACACCCTAGGACTAGCTTCTCGCAAGCATTCGTTTTTGGGTGAGTTTCTATTTTTGGGACGAATGGAAGGGACCTACAATTTTATGCCGAGGCCGAAGGGCTGAATTAAGAAGCTTTTTTCAGGACAGTTACTCTCGGATGATTGTCAGACGTTCGCGAGAGGTGGCGCAGTAGAAAAAACCTTAAGATGTAATTTGTGTTTTTCCGGGGATCGAACCTGGGATCCCTCTGCGTTTGCAGTGCATAGCAGCTGTATATTTGTATGCCAGCGGCAGCGACTTACAAGACCATCACCTGGCGTTGGCACTATTTCCACAAGTCCATTTTGCAGCTTTCGCTATAGCATCGAATGTCCAGGAACTTGATTCCACATCGCTATTAGGTTCCATGAGTTGAGTACGTCCAATTTTTTTTTTTTTTATCAGGTAGGTAAGAGTTTTTCTTTTATTGCCTAGCATGGCTGCGTACGAGGGCATACCATTGGCATCGCCCTGAACATCGTATCCGGGTGCGGTTTTCGTCGTTCTATATGGTTCTGCTTTCTGTCTCTCTTCTCTCGCCGCCTGTTCCATTGCAGGAGGAATTTTTACTGAAACTGGTATACATATTTTTTTTTTAATTAAAGGGAGTTTAACCACGTAATAAAACCCCAGAAACACGGTAAGGCATTTATTTTACAATCAAATTCCGCCAGGTAACTAGAGGCCTCCGATATTGATACTATAGGAGGATATTTGTTTTAAATCCCCAACACCATTCAGGCTTCCGCATTGTGCTGTGCCTTTGGAATAGCAGTGGGTTTTAGTCGCTTCTTACGAAAGTATACCTTACCTAAAGGAGCGTTTCTGTATTGGCTACTACATATAATACTTCTATACATATTTGAGTTCAGGATGTCTCCGTCCCCATAACTTTCTTTCAACTAAAACAGGATTCACATACATTATTATATTAGTGTTGGTACATTCAACTTCCCCCAAGTCATCTCCTGCCGTTGGTATAGGCCAACCACCTTATTCACCAATCAACCAAAAGTATATTTTACCTGCAACGACAATTCCACTTGAAACTGCTCTTTCAGTTCAGACATTTACTAAGTCCGCTAAGCGTTGCGGCGACCATTCTTAAATATACACAGCAATTTATGACGGATGCATTGAATTTTGAGTTGGTCTGCCGCACTTCACTTCAACCTGCATCAAAGCCCGAAACAGTTTGAAGGTACAAAAAATTCGGTGCACCGAAAACCCATCTCCTCACAATACACCCATAATTGGAGTGCCTACTGTATTTTGCCGGCAAAAACCCCTTGAAATTGAAATGCACTTCCGCCGGTGTTTATGTTCAACGAATTTTTAATTATACTCGCAGGAAAAAAGAAAAAAGAAAACGAATCCTCCCTCTACAGTCTACTGTACCTTATCTCGGCAGTCGGCACTCTGCTGATGTTTGAACCTGGTTCGTTATTTCTCTTTCATGGACGTTCGATGGTCCGTAGGGAGCCCTTCAGTTAGTCTGGTCTGCCGGTAGTGATTAAAAACCCGAAAATATCCTTTTATTGATGTTTCATAGTCAGAAATGAATATAATGTTTTGTTCTTGTTGCATTATACACTTATACACAGTAGACGTAAAGTGGAGAAACAAAAAAAAAAATCAAAGGTCATGAGATTTTTTAATTACAGTTAAGCGCAACGGAAAATATTCTCTCCGTACACATTGAAGTTTCACCCATTAAACATAAAAGTTTGTATTTTTCTTCAGTATGGCCAGAACGCTAAGTGGGCGGGCGGGCGGTCTTTTGAATTTTCTCTATACGCAAACTAATATGTGAACTTTGAAGTACCGAGCAAAAATTTCCTCAAATATACTCATCACACATTCAATTAGGAAACCTAAGTTTTAGCAGTGACCATAGACATGAAGGTCTGCACAAACTATATATCTGAACCTATACCATAACCACATATGTAGCGCTTTAAGGTTATACGGGGTCAATGGTTGCTCTCTTGAAAAGTTGTATAATGACTTGTGGAAAATAAAACAGACAAAAAGTTGAAATTGTTTGCCGAAATGTGTATCCTTTCATTGTTTGCCTAAAAGCAGTGGGCAAATTGAAAGTAATTACTTAGCCAACCAATTAGCAAATATGCTATCCTCTCTTTAATATAATTAGAATGCCAGCTTTACAAGTACACATTTAAATTGTACGGATTGTAATTAGTTTGTTTATTTTATGGGTTGTTAATGCTAGAGAACTGTAATATTAGAATTTAGATTTTGGAGTTGTTTTTCAATGATGCTGTGGATTGGATAGTGGATATTGAAAGAGATTTTAAAATTATTTCTGCTTTAAGAGACAGTTCGGCTTTTACTTTGATTTAAGACACGAGCTCTTTTGTCAATCCGGTGCTTCTCCAGACGGCGGATAGCGGAAGACTATACGTACTGTGGCGTGGTAGAGATACTTACACCTCCGCGTGTAAAGTCTGATATGTTGGATATATACTGAACTGAAGCAAACAGAAATAAAAGAACTTCAGTGGGGGCCAAAAGCGTTGTATATCTATACCCTCATTAGAGCCGGTACTTAACCCGGGGAGCCGAAATGGCTAGAAAGAGCTAGATATGCCGTAATTCTCCAGCAGAAAAAGAAAAAGAATGATAAAGTGAGCCCATAGATAGCTCTTCTATGGCAGAAAGAACGAAACTTATATCACACCAGAATCACGTATAGACAAATGTACAAGAACACCTAAGGGTCTGCTGCTGCTCTCAAAACGCACTAAGATGCGGTCAATAGCTTATGTGAAGGCAAAGTTAAAAGCAGTTTGCCCAAAAGGTCTAACATAGCACATCGGGCCCATCCTACAGTGATACTCGTAACAGGACCTAAAATAATATAGGTTGCTGTTATACATTACATGCGCTTAGAGCAGATCCTTACGGAGGAAAGGATTAAACTAGTTAGGAAGAGTCTATACTGAAAGTGACAAACAAAAACGACAAAAAACAGTGTTATTCTAAAATTTGCATCCACCTCAACTAGAAGCGGATAGTTGTCGATCACCTGCAATGACACTGTAACCAAAAATTGGCTCATGTCTATACGGTTTAGGAAAAATCAAGCCATGGAAAAACGCAAATGTGGGTATAAATCAAAGACACAAGATTGATGCACATAATTCTTACCACAGACATTTGCCAGACTGAATCGTCAAACAAAACCTGGGGCTGTTTTGAAAAGCTGGCGATTTTTAAGTATCACAAACGACAAGAACTGATGTTACAGACGTTGATGTCTGGGAAAGGCCGAGTTTTTGTGTGCTGGGTAACCTGGTCGACTCAATTTTGACCACCAAACGTTGAACGGTTGAACAGTCGACTTAAAAGAACGACCCTATAAAATGAGCGCCACGGGCACATCGTTGTCGCAATAAAACACCGATTTTGATAATTAAGTTTTATCATTTTGACGTGTTCCGCGACGCTGTAGCTTCCAATGGTCATTTGCCGTTTTTGTCAGAAAAATAAAAATAAAACAGGAAAATGAACAACAGCTCCGAAACAACATCACCGTCATAAACTCTCAAAATTTATTCCACACTATTGAGGCACTTCTAAGCAACCCTTGTAGTATTAGTTAGGTGCATACAAATATTTCAACTATGAACTTGCACAAGTTACCCTATTTTATGTAAACTGACCATAACATCGCCAAAGAATTTCGCGTTTAGATGGCGTGCTCATGAAGGATTTTCGAAAATCCACCCATTCGAAATTTAAGCATATGCGTGTAAATTTCCGCCCAAACTTTTTTCGCACTACAGACCTCGAACCAATAAGACACTAATAATATAGATAGAGATACTATTAACTTAAGCATTTAAAATCAATTTTTGTATGTACTAAGTTACAAAAAAAAAAGTATATTAAGTTTTTAGTTCAGTCAACACGCTAATTAAGTGCTTAATTTTATAAAATTTAAGAAGTAAACCTGTTTTGAAGAGGTAAGAGTTTTTACGTGCTAAGAAAATAAATTTGAAAGCTAAGAAAATTAAATGTTCCATTAGGAGCGGAATTCGATAGCCTAGAAGGGAGTCGTTGAAGATTTGCGTTGTGCTGTCAAGAAAATTGTGCGTTGCTTGCTCCTCACCTGGTCACCCCATCAGACCACATGCGCTTTGCATATATGTGCACAGACACATACGCAAGCACATAGTCAAGAAAAGCAGCACCACAATCAATTTGATCAGTTGATCGGCACGCGTCTTCAAACCAACCACGCCAATTGCTCCCGAAAAAAGCAGCAAAAAGTCGGTATCCACCTCAAGACCCCATACTGGCAAACACCCGAAATCGCGCTGAGAAGTCACCGCTCCATCAAAAAGTGTTCCCACATGTGCTTATATCTATATATAAAACTTAAATCTAAATCTAAAGTTAAAAGGGCATAGTCTAGATAATAATTAATTGCTAATATCTAAGCTAAAAAGAAAAAAAGTGTATATACATAATACATATCTTATACATACATATATCTACATAATTCACCTAATATACCATACTTAAAATTAATCTTGTCTCTCACTCTAATTCATGCTTACACAATTACACATACCTACATAAATTATACATAGTACTTAAAAACAGATTTTTCCTTGCATTCAAATTCATTCACACTTTCATACATACTTATTAAATAATTCTAATTGTAAATTTGCCTAAATTATCTAATTATCTAATTATATAAAGTGATATAGTGGTTCTTAATTTTAAATCTAAAATACCTAAACAAAAAAGCATATAACGCATACGCATACACACAAAACACAACAACATCATAGCAGCAGATCATCGAGACATGTCCCGAAAATCTATGGATAACAGGTAACAAATTACATTATTTAAAAGTGAAAACACATAAACCACTATTACACATAGATACATTATTCAATAGATATTTTTTTTATTACATAATATTTTGCAACATTTTCATAATATAAAATTTGATTATAAATCTAAAGTTAATTTGCACACAACATATCAACAAGTTTCAATCATTCATGAATTTTATATATCAGTGAGAAATTTTATCAGTATTTGCCATTTACACTCATATCAATACACCCACACATACTTTTGTTTTATCTGAGTGACTTTATAATACACTCAAGTTTTGTTTTGTTTTGATTCTCATATTCTATGAGACATTTTTTTATGGAATAAATTCTTTAAGTTAAATCAAACCATAATGTGTTGCTAGAAACTTACTTTCGGTCATTCCCATCATTCTCATCAATCCTTAACAGCGTTGTGTAGACTTTTGAAGGGAACCGCAATATTTTGGTACTCTCTGTGAATTACGTTGTCTTCTTACTCTCTAGCGGTGGTATGATCTCTTAAGATCAGCTTTAACTATATTCCGTTTTCTTCTCTCCCCACACCCAGCCGGAAAACATTGTTAGAAAGGAGGCATTATGGGAGAAGATGGAATAAAGTGTATAACAGTTCAGTTTAGACATTTGCTTCCTTCAATTTTAATGGCAGTAGTCATGTGAAGGCTATGGAGTACATACTCCAACCCCAAATATGCTACACCCTCTACAATGCTCTGTCGAATTGACTGCTAGAAAACCTACCTAAGCCGGAACTGTAACGTTTAAAGTCCTTTCTCGATGGCAGCATATACTATACATACTTCCGTTTATCTTCATTAACATCTTAACCTATCTCTGAGTCGAGAATGGTGTTAAAGAAGCTAAATGATAACGCGTCGCACCTTGTCTTAAAGCCTTTTCGACGACAAAGAGGTCCTTAGTGATCCTTCTGACTTTGACAGAGAGATTTCTCCATCATTATTCTACACAGACACACAAGTTTGGCAGAGATACCGAAATTTGGCATGGCTCTCGTAGGCGACTTTGAAGTCGATAAAGTAATGTTGCGAATCGTTCTGAAGTTCCTCCGTCTTTTTTTAAATTATTGTTAAGGTGTGAAAATTTGGTCGATTGTAGATTTTAATGGCCTAACTACCAACGAAACGTAGGTACAGCCGACTTTTTGCTAAAGTTTCCAAAAATTTGACAATTAGCTAATAAAATTTGACACGTCAAAATACGCATAAGCAGGAGCCTTTAGGACTAATCTAAAGGCAATATTATTCCTCTAGAATGAGAGTGTTGATGAACTGGATTTTTTAATGTATTTTTTTTTTTCTGAAATAACGAATCAACAAATTTGCCAACAAACGCCAAAAAAGACTGACAAAAACTACTAAAAACGATACAAGAAATTCAAACAAAAGGATACAAAAAAAAAAACCCAAAAAACTCTCCGATGTTAATGTTAAGCTTAAGTTCGTCGTTTAAAGTTTAAACCCACAGTGTTATAAACATTAATCAATTATTGTCTATCAAAATCTGGTTAGTTGGGTGGGGTAACTATATGTAACACCCTAAAGCGCAGTAAGTGGTCAAAATAGACTCCCATCCCATCTCAAAATCCATATCTTTATCGGATTTATAGGAAGTTGTAAAAGAATGCAATCATTTATGCTTTTTGATTCAATTCACCGCTTTCAGATTTTTGTACTACCTCAAAGATCGCAATGACCAATCATTTTGATGTCGTTGCGAATGCAATCAATTTTTACCAATCAAATGACTTAAACTCTAATGCAATCGTTTCCAATTATCGCACCAAGTAAGTCTAGGTCATCGATATAATGCGTTGTACCTCTGATGTGGAGTCTAAGCCTATTCGGTCCGCAGCGCAGGTGTCCATTCGCTCTACACGTCCCAGTCATCGTAGTCTTAGACGCCAGATTCGTAGTTTTCTGGTCGATGTTGCTGTATACAACTCGAAGAGTTCTCTGTTAAATCTCCTTCTCCAAATCAAGTCAACGCAGACGGGACTAAGATTCACTCGAAAAATTTTGCGTTCAAAACGAGCCTACGGGAATTTTTAAGCTTCTACTCCATGGTTGCCACTCGACTAGAAAATCAGGAAATGTCAGGTAAAGTCAGCGAAATTTAGGAATTTTGAAAGCAAGCTCCATTTAGCGGGACTGGGATGATGATGATTTTCCTTAATGTTTCTTGACAAGGCCTATTACTACTCAATTAGGCTTTCCCACAATTGACATGTATTATATTTATATAGTAACAACCCTGGTTGTCCGCCATGTTGACCTTAGAGTTTGGGCTGGGCGTTGATGATCAGTGAGTCGGAACTTTCATTTTTATATATATAGATGAAGGCAGATATCCATCAATAGCCTATAGACAGGCAAGTATATAACAACTAATTAGGTACTTCCATAAAAATGTTGCTTACACTAATGCTAATAACCGCATTAACAAGCTTTTACCGACTCTTTTGGTCGAAGGTCTTCTTAGGGCCTTTTTATAGTGACCTTTCAAAGTAGAATTGCATACAAAGACAAGCAGCAGACAAGGGTTTGTGTAACACTTGTTCAGAATTCAATTAACACCTCTTTCGTTGTAAAATAAGAGCTGCTCCTAATGAGGCAGATGCAACTTGTGCGGTTATTCAAAGAACCAAACCTACTTCAATCCATTTCACGGTATATAAGTTAGATAAAAAGTACTTTAGATACTTTTTGATCTTTCATATTATAGAACACCAATAACCATTCATCAAGAATGAAAACTTGATAACTCTGCGCCACAACATGGGAGAGGTTCACAATGGTGAATTAATCCCCCCCCCCCAGGATCTCCTTAAACTTTCAGAAATTCTTACAAAATTTTGAGTTGTTAGTTTGCTTTCATGTTTAAGCAATTCTAATTACAAATTATTAAATTTTGTAAAAGAGAACTCTTACTGAGGACCACCATTCACTAAATACCAAATTTGCACTTATGTAAATATAGGTATCCGTATCATAGTCGTAGATTTATAGGAAATTGAATATTATATATGTACGACTATAACAGACCTACTCAATTACCACCCATACACACACGTTATATTGCATAAAAGAAACAATTTTTTAATGGCTTTTTATAGCTTTGTCTGAAATGAACTAGGCAAACCAACACCAAGTGCATTATATGAGGCCTTTGATAAATCTGATTTTAATTCCCAGTTTTGGTGGTAACATAATACACGGGATATACCACAAACTTTATCCGCTTTTGCTAAATAAAATTGGAACACTTTTGCATGTTATTCCATCTGATAGTTTCATTATCTCTTTTTTTTTGTTTGTGATATTATACGGGAGTGTACCCGCACTCGGATTCTGATACCATGCCATCCATCCTAAAAGGGAAAATCTATAACATGCCATTTGGTGTTCACAAAAACCCCGATGCAGACAGGAAATGCCCCTAAAATAGGTCAACTTTTCAACTTTTGTTCCATACTCGAACGCCTTTTTATCCAAAGGATCGGCCAGGGAATGTGAAAACAATAAATCACAATGAGAAATGTCTAAAAGTTCGGTTGATTAAATTTCGTTTTTAGTGAAAGCGGTAGTATAGGACAAAGAATCTCATGGGATTCCGGCCGAAGTCCTTTTATTTCCTTTTTTTTCTTTTGCTCGTTTTGGTCGGTGGTGGTGCTTTCCAAATTGAAATGCGGATAGGACATTAGGGGCGACAACTTTTCTCCCATTTGTGTCGTCGACCAGGTGAGACAACCCCCAGCCGGGTATAGAGAGATGGTGGTCATCGAAAATGATTTCGGTAATTTAAGAGGAGAGAGGTAAAGTACCATTCTAAATTACACTATCCATTTGAAACGACTGGCCATCACTGCTGATAAAAATACAAAGACGACCATCATTGAAACTGAATTGAGTATATGAAGCAAAAGTTTTCAAGTCACTTTGAGGTGGACATAGAGGTTTAATTATGTTCTACTGATCAGCTGCCCTACTTATTTGTGGTTTTAGAGATGGGTTGCTGTATGGCTTTGTAGAGTGAGGATCTGCTTCATTTATTGGCTATTAAAAAAAAATTTTTTTATGTTCCTGTTCCTGTCGGTAATTAAAGAATCCACATGTCCTGCAAGAAAATGTTTCAAATAAAAACGAATTCTTTGTTAAACATCGGAAAAAAATGTACACGGACCTTCCGATTTTCAACTAAATGTATTTGGACTCTAAATAGATTAGGGGCAAATGCCAATTTAAAAAAAGGATTAAACTACTACAAAAAATTTAAGGAGCGTATATTTAGGTGCAGATTCATAATAAGCGATCGACTTACCGAGGTAGTATTGAGATTTTGACAAGACTTAATGCTAATGAGCACAAAAGCTGAATTTGCTAACATTCTCTATGTCACATAACATGTCATGGTGACAAAAATCAAACAAAGACCTGTAGAGACGGACAAAAAATCATCATGAACGGGTCTGAAAATATGGAAGACATACTTCCGTAGATTGTTAAACAGCTAAAACGACCCAAGCATTTAGCCGAGTTTTTCGTCCACCCGACCAAATTAAAGTGAGGATAGCAATAATATAAACGCAAGTCCAACAAAGCTGCAACGAATTAACAGCGAACTATTGAAAGAAGCTGTAGTAATTTTCACTATAATTTACACACGCTAGAAGTATACACAGATGGGTCTAAGACGGAGGACGGAGTAGGAGCCGGGATTTTCTCAGTTCCATTCTCCCTAAACCAGTCTTTTAGACTACCAAATAACTGTAGTGTCTTCCAAGCAGAAGTTATGGCTATTCGCGAAGCCGCTGAACTGCTGAAGGTGAGATCGATATCGAACTCAGACATCGTCATCTACACCGACAGCTATTAAAGCACTCGAATCACCAATATTAAGATCCAAATTGGTCAGGCACTGCCGCAAATCTTTAAATGAGATCTCGGATATGTGCTCGTTAACGCTGTGCTGGGTCCCTGGTCATAGAGATATACCAGGTAACTGTAAAGCAGACTAGCAAGGAACGGCACGAAAATGGAACTCTCTACTGGTAAAGGAGAGCCCCATGTACCAATTGAAACGGTAAGATACAACATCTCCACACTAGCACTGCAACAGGCTAATAAGAGATGGCGCGATCTTGACACCTGCAATCACGCAAAACAGAACACGCCAAGAATAAATCGGCGCAGGACAAAGGTCCTGTTAAACGTCAGTAGAAAACATATCGGAACTCTTGTCGGAGTACTAACAGGCCACTGTGTACTAGGAAGACATGCCGCAAGGCTTGGAGTTACCGCTAATGACTTTTGTCGCAGCTGCATGGATGGAGGAGGAAACTCCGTTCCACCTACTATGTAACTGCCCGGCGCTATCCTCGATTAGAAAGCAAACTCTAGGAGAGTACTTCTTCGGGGAGCTTGCTGATATTGCCGAAACTGATATCAGCAAAATACGGAAATTTCTCCAAAATTCGAAATGGTTCCAAGAGTAGCGGAAATATCCGACTCTGCTTGTGGTATCACAATGGACCTTACTTGGTCTAAGTGAATTACTCCGTTAATTAACGGATAATTGCCACCTAACCTAACCTAACCTACACAATTGGGACAAATGAAAATATGAGCGTTGAAGCCCGATCCATAAAAAATACGACTCTCTAAATTGCACCAACTACAGAGGCATCAGCCTGATTAATATTGCATTACTGATAAAATATTCAACGGAATGCTTGAGAAAATTGTACAAAACTTACAAGTCAACTCCATTTTTAACAGGCAAACGTTGACATCCTCTGCAGCTCCTCGCCTTAAATCAACTTCACGCAGTGGATGTGACCATGTCACCAATCTGAATACATTCAGGAGCTTCTCAGGCAATACAGACTACATAGAATTTTGATAAGAACTGTACTGCCAAATCATTCTGTGAGATCCTTGGATGATGGATGAATCGATCAACTTCCTTACAGATGCATAAAAAGCTGTAGGCGGCGCGGCGGTGTCTTCGCCGATGGATGCCTGTTGTAAAACGTGGCGGAGAAGAATTAAATAAAACACTTATTTAGACTCGACGGATTCTGTTTTACGAATGCGCACTTTCAATTTGACAGATATGCTGATCGCATTCGTGCAGTCAAAATTGAGAGTGGCATCGTTCAGTGCTCCATTATTTATTATAGGGTATTTACAATAGGTATTATAGGAATTATTATAGGGTGCTTACAATACTCCCCCTTTTCTTAAAAAAAAATGTTTACAAATTTTATTATAATATATACAATATGATAATTTCAATAAAACGATTTCATGATAAATACAATAGAAAATTATGAAATTTAAATTGTATGTTAAAGCGTTTAAATTTATCTTGACTAGCAGCTTATAAAATGAAAGTTACTTTTTTAATACAGTTATTTGTACTGGATGGTAGTAATTCAACATCCTCGTTGTAAATAAATGCTGGTTTTAACCTATCTATATTTATATTAACTACTTGTCCATCTACATTTATTCTATATACCTTTTCGTTTCTTTTTATAACCGGATGAGGACCTGTATACGGAGGGTTTAAACTACTTTTGTAAATAGGATCCTTTAAGAAAACATGAGAACAAGTTTTGAGATCTTTTGGAACAAACGTATACCTTTGACTGGTTTTAAAACCTTGATTTATGTTAGGATTGATTTTTAAAATACTGTCACGTATTTCTTTCGTTACTAAATGCGTAGGTTGTTCATACGTTGAAGAGGCACATGCCACTAATTCACCTGGTAGACGCAAGGACTGTCCATATAACAACTGTGCTGGTGAGCAATTAAGCTTTTCGATCAAAGCTGACCGAAGCCCAAGTAGTATCCATGGTAATTGATCAAACCATTTTTTGGGTTCGTGTGATGCTCTTATGGCTGTTTTTAATTGACGATGTAGGCGTTCAACGCATCCGTTGCTTTGCGGATGGTAGGACGTAGTACGAACTCGATCTGAACCAATGATGTTCGATAACTCTTTAAAAAGTCCCGACTCAAATTGAGGTCCCTGGTCGGTTGTTAAGGTTGCCGGTACACCATACCGAGAGACCCAATTTGTTATGAAAAGCTTGCTGATAGTCGTCGCTTGAATGTTTCTTACTGGAATGACTTCGGGCCAGTGTGAAAATCGATCTTTAATAGTTAAAAGGTATGAAAATCCTTGAGATGGTGGCAAGGGCCCAACTATATCCAAGTGCACGTGTTGGAAACGTGCTGCGGATATCTCAAAACTACCTAGGGGCGAGACGGTATGTCTTGTAACTTTAGCCTTCTGACAACGGATGCAGCTTTTGGTCCAACCATTGATATCGCGGCTCATATTAGGCCAAAAATATTTTGCTGAGACCAACTTTCTTGTTGTGCGAACGCTTGGGTGGGAGAGCGTATGAATCTTGTTAAACACGATCCTCCGCAAACTCTCGGGAACATAAGGCCGGTTTATGCCTAGTGAACTATCGCACCATACTTCCATCTCTTCCAGTGGAATTAAAACCTTTTCTAGCTTCCAGGTTGAGTTCTGCCTGGACAGATCTGAGCTTAAGAGTCGTTTTAACTCTTCATCGCGTTCCTGCTCCTTAAACAAGATGTGGAAACTTATCTTGTCTTCAGCTATAGCATCTACGAATGTGCGTGACAGCGTGTCAGATACAATATTGTGACAGCCTTTTACATATGTCGGATGTCGTCCGTAAATTGTGAAATGAACGATAACTGGTTTATTTGACGCGGAGACTTGTCGGACTTGGATGCGATTGCCTTCGTCAACGGCTTATGATCCGTATACGCCGTGAAAGATCTTCCTTCGATGAAGTATCTAAAATGCTTAATGGCTAGAAAAAGTGCAAGAAGCTCCCGATCGAAAGGGGAATACTTTTTCTGATTGGGCTGTAGGCGTTTGGAGAAAAAACCTAAAGGCCGCCATCCATTGCTCTCGTACTGCTGGAGTACTCCTCCTACAGCATCGCTAGATGCATCTACCCAGAGGCTTACCTTCCCAGACGGGTGGGGATGTGAAAGAGCAACACATTTTTCTAATGACGCTTTAATTTTGGAAAACGCGCTCTCCGCATCTGCGGACCATTGGAACTTTTGATCTATTTTACGCTTCTTACAGTTTGCATCTTTTAGAATATCGTAAAGTGGTGCTGCAATGGATGCGAAACACGGCAAAAATCGATGGTAAAAATTGGACATCCCAAGAAATCGTTGAAGCTGTTTGAACGTCGATGGCGTAGGGAATTCTCTAATTCCTGCGACTTTAACGTCTGACGGAAGGATTCCCTTTGAGTTGATTCGGTGCCCTAGGAACTCCAATTGGGATGCACCTAAAATGCATTTCACAGGGTTGACTTTCACACCGAACTTATCAAGTCTTTGAAAAAGTAATTGTAAATGTTCTTTGTGTTCTGCGACTGATTTGCTCGCGACCAAAATGTCATCAATATAAGCGAACGTGAACGTCAGACCATTTAAAACTTCATTGATAAATCGCTGGAATGTTTGAGCTCCGTTTTTTACACCGAAGGGCATTTTGAGAAACTCAAACAATCCGAAAGGCGTAATAACAGCTGTTTTATATACATCCTCAGGTGCAACTGGGATTTGATTGTACGCTCGTACCAAATCAATTCGAGAGAACATATGACATCCATGCAAATTGATGGTGAAATCTTGTAGGTTTGGCAGAGGGTATTTATCGAAAATACTCACAGAGTTCAACTGCCGATAATCCCCACAAGGCCTGAAACTTTTATCTTTTTTGGGCACCATGTGTAACGGCGAGGCAACAGGAGAAGAAGAAGGCCTACAGATCCCCAGTTTGAGCATGGTGTCAAACTCAGCTTTGGCCTGTGTGTATCGTTCCGGATTAAGACGCCTTGCGCGAGCGGATGGCAGAGTGCCATTAGTGTGTATGTGATGCACAACACTATGGTTCAAACTCGTAGAAAAATCGGGTGGTGTTTTCAGAGCTGGAAAACTATTCAGGATTGATCCGAATTCTCCTTCTACCTGTGCCAATTTTGGGGAGACTGTAATGACCTTTCGGTATAAACAATTTACGGAGAGATTTGTTTTTGAATCTACAAGCCGACGATGTCGTAAATCAACGGATAAAGAAAACTTATAGAGGAAATCTGCTCCTATGATAGGGTAATCCACATTTGCAACCATGAAAGAATGTACGAAAACTCGTTTGAGTCCCAGGGTTAACGAAATTTGTTTGTAACCAAACGTAGAAATCGGCATGCCATTAGCTGCGACTAATCCCTGAGAACTGCGTTGAAAAGTATTCGATATTTTATTTTTTGGGATAATGGACACATCGGCACCAGTATCGATAAGAAAGGATACCTTTGTGAGATTATCATATATGAACAAACGGCGTGAAATGGTAGTAGAGCTCACTGCCGTTCGTGACTCTACTGTGTTTAGTTTTTTGTCTCATTACTTGAGGGGTATGACGAAAAAGAACAAGGAGGTGAACAGTTCCGTGCATTTTTGCCATACTTTTTATGAAATTTGCATATACGACCGCGAGATTGAGAGCGACTTCTCGATTTGTTTTCATATGAAAACGATTTGTTACGTGAGCGTCGATTGCTGAGCTCGATTTGGTGCATTCTCTCCGAAAGATCTTTAAGAGTTTGTGTTATACTTGAAAGACTGCTTTCATACGGATGTTGCTGAACTGCACAAATCTTGGAAGCGGACGTTGCATCAGAAATTTTATCAGCAATCTTTAGAACCGACTCAATATTACTACTTTCAAGCATAATCACGCACGATTGCACAGCAGCTGGTAGTTTGTTTACCCAAAATGTCTTTAATAAAGACGAATTAACAAGGCTATTGCTTTTTGCTAAAGAATCCATTCTTCTGTACAGTTCAGATGGCTTAGAGTCTCCGAGTTCTATTTTATTTAGCAGAGTGTCAAGACGACGTTCCTCTGAGTCCCTACATCTGGACTGTATGGCTTCCTTTAGAGCTTCGTATTTACGTTGTGCTGGAGGGTTATACAAAACATCACTAACTAAATGCATAGTGTCCTCTGGCAAGCATGCAAGCACGTGACTATATTTCGTTTCAGACGAAGTAATACGTTTTATAGCGAATTGGCTTTCTATTTGAATAAACCATAAGTCTGGATTCGTTGTCCAGAAAGGAGGCAATTTCAAGTTATGTGTCTCAACTACGACAGATGATGGTCCTGCCTCCACCAGGGGAGAAATAGTGTGTGCCTCTTTATCGCGATCTGAATTTGACTTTACCGACCGATCGGAATTGGCATCTAACAGTAAATTTTCATCACTTCCCAACATAATTCAATAGGTATAATTATCCAAGAAAAAAAAAAATTTTTATAACCACGTACCAGCAAAAATGTTAGCTGTCGGAATATTTCTTAAAAATTGTTCCTATTTGCAAAAGAATATGCGCGGTGAACTAATAACGGTAGGGGTAGGTATATAGAAATAAAATGTACAAAAAAAATGGACTTACAATTTGTGAAGCTGTTGAAAGAATTTATGGTAACTGTAGTCTCGTTCTCTGCTGATGGTTCCGTTGGTAGCTGCGCATTTGTAGTGGTAGTTGCTGTTGTCTCTGCTTGTCTGGGTTTCTGCACTGGATGTATGTATCCACAGTATTGGTAATTGCAATTGCAATTTGCAAAGTCTTTCACTTGATTTTAATTTTTTGTTGTTGTCCCATGTGGTTTTTGGGGAAAAAGCAAAAAAACTCGATCGTGGTTAGATGCACCGGTTAATTTTTGTTTGTACCGGTAGGCAACGCATTCGATGGTGTGATGCTCACAATCCTACGGCACTTTTTTTTTTTTTTTTTTTTTTTTTTTTTTTGTACCAGTAGGCAACGGATTGGATGGTCTGATGATTTGTGGAGTCACAATCGTACGGCACTTTTTGTTTGTGGCGTCTATGTGGCCGATTTACACTTTTTACTTCCACACAAATAAATATCCCTTCCGACGTTTTGCACAACTTAGGTTTGCAGTAATTCACTTATTACGTTTGCCATTGCGGGAAAATAAATGCGTAGGGTTCTCCAAATGGCCGTGCGTGACTGTTGACTGCGTATTTTGTTGTTAAGCAAAAAAAATTATTTCACTTGCAGTATGGGGTATGCGTATGGCGAAAGGGATTTTGTGGCATTTAATTGTAATGGTGGGAAAAAAAAACTTGTGCGTCGGGGTCACCAATGTAAAACGTGGCGGAGAAGAATTAAATAAAACACTTATTTAGACTCGACGGATTCTGTTTTACGAATGCGCACTTTCAATTTGACAGATATGCTGATCGCATTCGTGCAGTCAAAATTGAGAGTGGCATCGTTCAGTGCTCCATTATTTATTATAGGGTATTTACAATAGGTATTATAGGAATTATTATAGGGTGCTTACACCTGTCTCCTTCCATCTTCCGAATTGTGGCGATTTCCAATCAATGCCTCTTAATCATAGTATCTAGTATATAAATTCTATAGTACAGAGTTGGCCAAAGTTGTCAGCCGATGTTCTTTGGCTGTAATTTTTTTTATGAATTAAAAACTTTGCTTCTACTTTTGGAATGGGTTTATTTGATGTTTTAAATTTTTTTTCATGAAGTCGATACATTTATATCGGCTAAGTGGCCGCCCGCCGGCCGTTAGAATTGATGAGTAATCGGGCTCAATTTATGGTCTCTCATTCTTGGCAGATCATTTCTGTGAGAGTTTCATGAGTCTGTTACTTGTTGGGGTGCCATGACATAAGGCCATGCGACATAAGGCCATATTTCGAAATATGGCCCTATGACGCTTTCGGAAAGAGACATCAGGCCATATTCGAACGTATGGCCTTATGTCACTTTGCAAAAGCGTCATAAGACCATTTTTTTTTTTTTGCGACATAGGGCCATATTTCCATCATGCCCTTAGGGCCCTGAGGGCCTTATTTTGCTCAGTTCAAGTTAAATTTTTAACGATTTGAATCTTAAGCCCACAATAAATAATCAGTGGAATTCACTTCAATTCAGATTCACTGCTAGGTTATGGGATAGGTGCGCGGTTTCTTTAAATCCACGCGAAACATTGATAAAAAGAAAATTTGCATATACTGCCAACAATTTCTGTAGAAACTGAATGTACGAGGGGGAGGAAGAGACTATTCTTCACCTCCTATATGCACTTGCCCAGCCCTGTCATCTCGTAGAAGACTTAATCTCATAGAATACTTCTTCGACAATCTCGGCGAACTCTCTAATCCAAGCATAACCTGCCACCAACGCTTTATTTTAAGCTTCTGCCGGTTCAACGGGTAGTTGTGAGATCATTTGATCATGGTGGAAACACAATGGGCCTTCTCTGGCGTGATGCGGCATGCTACTCTAACCTAACTTAACCTAGGAGTAGGTACCTATAGCGATTCATGTCTTGTTGACGTTTATATTTTGTATCTGTTTACTTTACTTAGAATTGACATTTGCCGCCATTGCAAAAATTATAGCACATTCCGATAGGGTATAGCTTAGCTTGTGTATTGTAGCTGTATAAATGTCACTTATTTCTTACAGTAATAGCGGAGCCAAGCGAGACAAGCTAATTCGGTCTACTGGATCTTAAATGCGTTAGGAATGTAATCGTCACTGGACGGATGTCAGAAAGTATTCCAACTACATGCACAACATTCCACCTTATCGACATCTTACAACTCACTGTCAATTGGAACACACCCAAAAAAATTCCCTGAACGGGAAACATAAAACAGGAAGTAAAGAAAAAGAGAATTGATACATTCTCCCCGTTCAAATCCCCCGGAGGAGACGGGATTTTTCCAATCATGCTCCAGAAAGCTAAGACCATTATTACGCCGGTCTTAAAAATACTTTTAATTCGCAGTGTGCAATGTGGCTACATTCCTAAAGCCCGGCGAGAGGTCAAGGTCGTCTTCATTCCGAAGGCAGGGAAATCCAGTCACACCACCGCCAAAGATTTCAGGCCTATAAGCCTAACATCCTTTATGTTGAAAACCTTTGAAACACTAATGAACGTCTTTATAAGCAGTCGACTGGATGACAGCGCGATTTCCACATCTCAGCACGCTTATATAAAAGAGTACTTAATACATGGACAAAACAATGCGGCCTTGGGGTTAACCCCCAGAAATATCCCAATCAGAGGCAAATTCGAAGACACAATCTCGAATCGTGTCCAGAGGGCTCTAAACCTAGTTGCTGAATGGTGTACAAAAGTTGGCCTCAAAGTCAATCCCAAAAAAAGCACCATAGTCGCATTCACCAAGAGAAGAAAGCGAGAAAGACTGAGAAATGCTACACTCTTCGGCGAAATAATATAGTTCTCAACTGAAGTCAAATATCTAGGAATTACACTAGATGAAAAACTCACATGGAACTCTCACCTTACCAAAACTATTGACAAAGCCAGGTTATCCTTATGGACCAGCAAAAGTCTACTCGGTAAAAACTGGGGACTTAACCCCAAAATGACACTGTGGATGTATACGGCAATAACAAGACCTATCATCACGTATGCAGCCGCCGTTTGGTGGTATAAAGCAACGCAGAGGTCAGCACAGGCTAAACTCAACAAAATACAGAGACTTGCATGTGTCTGTGCAACTGGAGCAATGAAAACTGCACCAACAGCTGCACTCGAGGTTATCCTAAACATCCCACCACTTCATCTAGAACTCATGAAAGAAGCAATGGTCAACGCCTATACGCTCATCACAGAAGATGAATCAAATTCCAACATAGTCCACACTGATATCCTACAAGAATTCAGACAAAATGAACTACTTGGAATACATTTGACAGACAAATGTCTACCACGCGTTAACTTCCGACACAACTTTAAGGTTACATTCCCAGACCGTCTAAACTGGGAACAGAACAGACCAACATTTGCCAACGGTTCAACTGTATGGTATACATCAGATGGATCCAAAACAGATGAAGGAGTTGGAGCCGGAGTATACGGTCCGTGCACTAAAACGTCCCTATTCGCTAGTATGGACATAAACAGTTCCGTATTTCAGGCCGAAATACATGCAATAGAACTCTGCATTCGAGAGAGTCTAAACAGGGCTATAACAAATAAGCACATTTACATTCTCTCTGATAGCAAGGCAGCTCTACTTGCAATTAACGCCTTTGAAATAACTTCAAAAATGGTCTGGGACTGCCTCCAAATCCTGCAAATACTGGCCACCACAAGCAAGGTTCACCTGATCTGGGTGCCGGGACACAGTGGATATGAAGGCAATGAAAAAGCAGACGAATTAGCCAGAAAAGGATCCGCATCCCAATTCATGATGCCAAGACCATTCTGCGGGCTACCAATCAACACTATAAAAAGTAGTGTGAAAACCTGGCTGAACGAAAAGAAGCTGCATTTCTGGAGGACCACCGAAGGAAACAGGCAAGCCAAAAACTTCATGCCAAACAGTTCCCACAAAAAAACGAGACAACTACTACAATTAAGTAGAAGTCAGATCCGATTGGTCACAGGCTTTCTCACACGACACTGTCGAGTCAAAAAACACCTGATGACAATGGGTATAGCACAAGACGACACTTGCAGAATGTGCAACGAGGACGCAGAAACAGCAGAACACATACTATGTGACTGCAACTGTTTAACCAAAACACGTCAACGTTATCTAGGTAAATTCTACCTCGAAGCAGCGGATATAGCTGCCAGCACACCCAAAGAGCTAGCCGCCTTTATAACAAACTGCGGCATCATGGATGAGCTATAAATGGAGGATATCACAATAGGCCCACTTGTGGCCGCAGTGATTTGGGATTTAATATACCACCTCCCCCCTACAATCTACAAAATCTACAAAAATCTAACCCCCAGAAAACTGAGCTTGTCCTGTTCACCAACAAAAGAACAATACCACTATTCGAGCCACCAACCCTTGAGGGAATACCTCTAAAGGTGGCGGATAGGGCGAAATATTTAGGAATGATATTAGATAGAAAACTTAATTGGAAGCCGAATGTCAATGAAAGAGTGAAAAAGGCAACTAATGCTTTCTACGCATGTAACCGCATCTTTGGCAGGAAGTGGGGACCGAACCCCAAAACAATCCTGTGGATGTACACGGCAATCGTGCGGCCTATACTCACATATGGCAGCGTAGTCTGGTGGCAAGCCGCGGGCAAGGCGACCAATCTTAAGTCAATGACAAAAATACAAAGACTAGCATGTATAGGGACAACCAGTGCGATAAGAACAACACCTACGGCTGGACTGGAGGCAATTCTCAATCTGACTCCTCTGGACCTATACATGGAGGAATCTGCTACCATAAGTGCCTTAAGGATCAGCCAAACTGGTACTTGGAACCCGCGCAACTTTGGTCACGCACAGATTCTTGGGAAATACATTGGGAATGTTGTCACTTCTGACTATATGATCCCACATCTAAACTTTGATAGACCATTCTCCTGCTCGTTCCCGAGTAGAGATGAATGGAATACAGATGAACCCACAAAGAGGAAATCGATATCCATCTACACAGATGGATCGAAGATGGACTGTGGAACCGGTGCCGGTATATTCTCTGAAGAATTAAATATACACTGCTCAATCAGGCTTCCTGACAATAGCAGTGTCTTCCAAGCAGAGGTTCTGGCAATCGCGGAAGCGGCCCGTAAGGTGTCATTGTTGGCAATACCAAGAAATGATATTACCATTTCCATTGACAGCTAGGCGGCTATTAAAGCAGTTTCTGCTACTGAAATAAAATCAAAGTTAGTACATCGCTGCAGCGAAGAGCTAAAGGTTCTCTGCTTGCAGCACTCCACGGTCCTCTGCTGGGTCCCTGGGCACAGTGACAAAGCCGGCAATGAGAGGGCCGACGAACTAGCAAGAAATGGGTCTGCAATGGATCATGATCTAGCACTGCAGTCGGTGAAGGCACCACTCTGTAATCTTAGAGAGCGAGTGGAAAATAAAATTCGCATGAAAACCAACAACAGGTGGAAGGGGCTAACTACCTGTGAAGTATCACGGAAGCTTTGGCCAAAATACGACAGTGGCCGGATCATCAAACTTCTACAGTTCGACAGGTCATCGCTGTCCAAATTGGTAGGGGCCCTAACGGGTCATAACTTCCAAAGAAACCATACTTACTTACTTAAGGTGGCGCTACAGTCCGGGGTGGACCTGGGCCTCAACCAACAAGCGTCTCCAGCCAGCACGATCTTTGGCCAGCTGTCTCCATTTTCGCACGCTAAGTTGGTTGAGGTCCCCTTCCACTTGCGTGCGCCACCTGAGTCGCGGTCTTCCTCTACTGCGCCGTCCCTCGGGTGTGGATTCGAAGATCTTCCGGGCCGGAGCATTCACTTCCATTCGCTCTACATGACCCAGCCACCGCAGTCGTTGGACCTTCACTCTGATGTCATTGTCTGAGTTCATAGCGGAGCCTAGGTAGACAAAGTCCTTTACCACCTCAAAGTTATATCTGTCTATAGTGACATTTTGTCCAAGACGTCGGTGTTGGGTGTCCTTTCTTGATGACAGCATATACTTTGTCTTGCCCTCATTGACCGCCAAACCCATCTTCGCCGCCTCCGTCTCAATGCTCACGAACGCGCCAGTGACATCACGCTGAAAGATAGTGCCTCTGGTGTTAGCGTTTGAGTTTTGCACTATTCTTTCAAGAACGATGTTGAAGAAGTCACATGACAGCGCATCGCCTTGTCTAAATCCTTTTTTGACATCGAAGGTCTCGGTGAGTTCTTTACCGACCTTGATGGAGCAGCGTGCATTCTCCATTGTCATCCTGCACAGACGGACGAGTTTGGCAGGGATGCCAAAACTAGACATTGCTCTGTATAGCTCGTCTCTATAAATGCTGTCATAGGCGGCCTTAAAATCGATGAAAAGATGGTGGGTATCGATTTGGACTTCCTGGGTTTTTTCCAAGATCTGCCGCAGTGTGAATATTTGGTCGATGGTAGACTTTCCTGGCCTGAAGCCACACTGATAGGGACCAATCAGGTTGTTGACGAAAGGCTTCAGGCGTTCACACAACACGGCAGATAGGATCTTGTAGGCGATGTTAAGAAGACTTATCCCTCTGTAGTTGGCGCAGTTCAGAGGGTCTCCTTTCTTGATGATCGGGCAAACAATGCTGAGGTTCCATTCATCGGGCATACTTTCCTCCGACCATATTTTACAGATGAGTTGGTGCATACTCCTAACCAAGTCATCGCCTGCGGCTTTGAATAGCTCGGCGGTTAGGCCATCTGCTCCAGCGGCTTTGTTGGGCTTAAGCTTAGATATGGCTATCTTCACTTCGTCCAGGTCGGGTGGACGGAATTGTTGGTCTTCATCGTCCAGGTTGAATGGTTCATTCTGCCTGACAGCGGTATTTAGTTCGTCATCGCCGTTAAACAGTCTGCAGAAGTAGTTCTTCCATATCCTCAGCATCGACTGCGATTCTACTATGATGTTCCCTTGTTCGTCCTTGCAGGCTTCGGTTCGGGCTCTGTAGCCTTGGCAGGTTCTTTTTACCCTTTGGTAAAACTTCCGAACCTCATTCCTGTTGTAGCATCTCTCTATTTCCTCGATCGCGCGCTTCTCGTGCTCTTTCTTTTTTCTCCTGAGAAGCCGGTGTTCGTCTCTTCTTTTCTGCGCGTAGAGCTCACGAGCAGCTCTGGTCCTTCTTTGCAGCGCCGCTTTGTATGCCTCTTGTTTCGCTGCATGTGCTTGCCGGCACTCGTCGTCGAACCAGGGGTTTCGTTGTGGTGGTCGTGTGAAACCAAGCACATCAGAGGCGGCGTCTCTGATGGCTTTTTGGCAATGTTGCCACTGGTCTTCAATGCTTGATGCTGGCTGCATAGAACCTCTTGAGAGATTTAGAGAGACTCGATCGGAGAAGGATCTGGTGATCTCTTGCGATTTTAGCCGTCCGACGTCAAACTTCCTCACAGTATTTACTTGTCTTGGCGGTGTTCGGGATATCCGAAGGCGTACCTTGGCTACAATGAAACTAAATCTCAAAGATGACGATATATGTAGAGGCTGCGGAGACGAAGAGGTACATGAGGACACACCTCACTTCCTCTGTCACTGCCCGAGCCTCTGTCACTTGAGGAACAGAACACTTGGAAGTCATTACTTCCTTGACCTACAAGAACTTTCTGATGTCTCACTTTCTAATCTTTACAGGTTTTTGAGGAAATCAGGATGGCTGGACAGCGTCGAGTAATCACCAGAAGAAGGGACATGAGGCTAACCACTCCAACATCACCGGTTAACCCCCACATAAAAGGGCATCACAATGGGTCCACAAGGACCTAAGTGTGGCACAGCAGAACATACCCTGCTCTGTCAACCCGTTAACCTAACCTAACCTAACCTAAAAAGAGAAAAAGAAAAAGTTATATTTTAGCGGTGAAGCCGATCGTGCTCTATAAGTAGGTATACATAATAAAACTTTGCTTAAATATTATAGGTGGGAGTCGGACAGAATCCCGAAAAATGTTATCCCGAAAGCCCAAAATCCCGAAAATCCAAAATCCCGAAAACCCACAATCCCGAAAAACCAAAATCCCGAAAAGCCACAATCCCGAAAATCCACAATCCGGAAAATCCAAAATTCCGAAAGGCCAAAATCCCGAAAGTGAAACTAAAAATTTTATTGTAGCAACAAAAATATAAGCCAAATTTATTTAACAAAATAAACAAAATAACAAATAACTTCAAATAAATAAAACATAACAAAAACAGTTAAAGTCTTATTAACAAAAACATTAAAAAAACGATCCATGACAAAACAATATCTAATACAAGTTCATATTGTACGCATTTCCTGTTAGAAAACTTATTTCAGAACGCTCGTTACGTTCCGCGTAAAATTTTGTAATTTTTTTTCCTTTGTCACGTAACGTTTTCTTAGTTGTTGCATCTCACCGGCAAATATTTTAGCCAAACATGTTTTCACACGGATTTGATCTTCACATAAAATAGCAATCAGTGAATATACACCAATGTGTGAATGCCCTGCGAGAACTTTCAGACGGCGGCGGAGCCACGAATCTACTATGTTCTGTGTCCGCGGCAGACTTTGTTTCAAAAGGTTACAAACCGACCAAAAATTAGGGGAGTATGCAGGACTTTTTCTACGCACTTTGTATTACGATGTTCACTAGCTAAAATCTAGTCGGTCAGCTATCACACTATATGAGATCAGCACAACTGAATGCACATTGCGAATTGCAGCGCAACATTACAAAACATTATTACGGTAAATGAAATGGACAAACACTTGTCTATTTTACATTCAAAACAAAATAAAGAAAATTTGCGCAAATTTTTCATTTTATATAATTTTTCGGGATCTCGTTTTCGGGATTCTTTTTTCAGGATTTTGGCTTTTCGGGATTGTGGGTTTTCGGGATTTTGGTTTTTCGGGATTTTGTTTTTTTCGGGATTTTGGATTTTCGGGATTTTGGATTTTCGGGATTTTGGATTTGCGGGATTTTGGTTTTCGGGATCGTGTCCCCAATCCATTATAGGTGCCAAAAGTTTTATTTATTTATAAAATAAAATCACATTTAAAACACGCTAGTAGTTTAAATACGCTAAGGCTAGATTCATGCATGCATGAATTCCGGAAAACATTTGAGAAGTTAGAAAATCAAGAAGTTCTGACAAATTTTCTTGATGAACAGAATAAAACTTAAAATAAAAGAAATTTTGTATTTTGGGAAGATTTTGTCCCGTGGGGGATTTTTCTCAGGGTCATTAAAATTTTGCACAGTGCCGATAATGGAGTTCAGAGTTATAACTACCGATACCGACCCGTCCTTGTTAGTTTATAAATGCCTATATGCAGGTCTATCGCAGTCTTTCAAAAGGGCTGATATCTAAAAACATTTTCAGTCGCTTGAAAATTGACTACCATCTACAAATTAACAATTATCAAAACGCAATTAAATTTTATAAAAACAGAACAAATTTTATTCACAACAAAATCTACTATTATTACGTTACTATTACGAGTTGCACTGATGACTGTGTGTCCTGGTTACCGTTGATGTCCCTTTTATAGTCGATTCGGGTGTGTCGCTCGGTGACCTTTCGCCAGATGTTCTATGATGGTTCTCACGATCGTTTGTTATTGTTGATGGGGGTCGGATGATGCAAGGTGTTGTGTTGGTTTTACGATCGTTCGCCAGATGTTTTCTCGCGATCGTTATCTCGTTCCCAAATAGTGTGGGAAATCAATTCAACCTCCTGCTTTGCTGTATTTTTGTTGTTGTTGTTGTTTGAAAATGGATAGTTCAGTGGGAGAACTAGAGTGTTAACTCCCCCTTTCCTTTAAAAAGCGCGCCCCGCAGCTTCGTATTGCCGTACAAGGTTTTGTATTTTTTCGGCTCTCTGTTCGAGGAGTTGTTCTGGGGTAGGCTTATGAGTTCTTCGTCTGTTCAGAACAACTATAAATGTTATTACGAGGACAGTGAATGAGACTAGTCCAAGAGTAGAGATAATAGGGCTTTTAGTTGCTTCTATCTGTAAAGATTGTAGTAGGTTTATATTATCAAACTTTAGTTGCTCATCAAGTGATTCCAGATATTGGCCAATTTCGTATTTATCGATTGTGAAGGTCTTCAGGTAATTCTGGATCAGGCGTGTAGGATTTTCGTACAATCTTCCATCGATCGTTGTGTTAATTTCAAAATTTACAAGGTAGACGCCCTTTAAAGTGTTCTTCTCCACGGTATGTTCGCCAGATATGAGAATGGTTCCATCTTTAATTACTTCTAAATCTAAGTTCTTCTCCTTAATTTTATTACATACTGTTTTCTGATTGTTTAATAGTTCTGATAGACATGTTTGGTTTTTATCTGTTTTGCAGAATGTGTGCTTTAATTCATGTTTACAATTTTGTATATTAATAAATTTTTCATTACATTTGGCTATTTCTTTACTTAAAATTAATTTCCCATCCTCTTGGCTTATGGCCCTACTTTCATATAATTTACAATGTTTGTTAATGATGGGGTATTTAATGTAAATTATAATTATTCCATTTTTTTGTAAAATCTTAAATTTAGACATATCAATTAGGTCGCTTATAGTAAAAGTTTTAATAGGTTCATTTTTTACAATTTTGTTTATATCATCCATATTTAATATAGCTGGATTTAAAATGTGTAGCTTGGCTAGAGTGAGTGTGTTTATCAAATTTTGAAGTTCAAAGATAATTAACTTGCATTTTTCGGAAATAAGTTCATTTTTAAAAACATGTTTTACAGATTTGATTGCTTCGAATATTTTAGAATTTGTTACAAATTGTTTATTGTTGTTTATTACAAGATCATTAATTTTATTCTCTATCGTAAGCTCATCATCATGGTCTGGGGTACCAGCTATCCATTTCCAGATAGTTCCTATTGTTTCGATTGCTCGTTTAGAGCGAGAAACCATAAGTTGGTCTAAAAGCATTTGTATGATATTGAAATTGTTATTATGTGTGTTATACGGCAGTGAGTCGGCATAGGTTTCCTTGTCATGAGGCTGTTTCAACGATTCCTTGGTTTTGTCAAGAAAATCTTGGAAATAAGTCAAGTTTGTTACGTGGAAGATGCTTGAAGTATTTTCGTATAGGAGTGCGTCCCCAGTTTCGATTAACACATAGTTGTCTCGAGTGTAGTCGATGATTTCTGCATGAGTTGTTATCATGAATGTTATCAGAAGGGTGATAATGTCCATTGTCTGAAATTAAAATTTCAGATTATCTTTGTGGACAGTTTTACCATTTTTAAGTTTGACTTTGTTCCCTAAATCTTCGGATACCTTCCGAGGTTTATACTTGGGTTGCAATTTGCCCCAGTGGGCACCTGTAGTCTTTTGATACACCGTTTCATTGGGTTTGACTTCTATAGATTTCCGTTTTTTATTAAGGGCTTCAAGCATTTTATCTTGGGCCATCGCAAGTTTTAATGGAACATCGGAATGATTAATTCTGTTGAACAGAACTTCTGCGGGTTTCTTCTCTGTAGAAGAATGAATAGTTTTATTATATTCTTTAGCTGCTCTAATGAATATTTCAACTGGATCTAATAATTTAAACTCTTCTTTAACGCATCTGGCTATCTCCTGAAGGGTACTATGAGCTCGTTCCACTTGACCATTGGTCGTACTGTGGTTAGCTGGTGTATAGTATACAGAAATTTTCGATCTTCTCATTAGTGCTACGAAGGAAGCGGAGGTAAATGTGGGATCTTGGTCGCAGACTAAGTTTTTGCAATCAGGAAATGCTTGCAGTAGTTCGAGAACTTTATTTTGCATTTCTTGACGATTGTCTAGAATTTTTAAAATTAGGAATTTAGAATATGCGTTGATGCATGTGAGAATCTTTATTTTTTCTGCAAACATTACATCAATATGTACGCACTCTCCCTCTTTTACAGGAATTGGTGCCTCGCCAATTGGTTGTTTATTAGGATGCCTATCGTATTTATTTACTTTGCATATCTCGCAGTTCCTCGTGAATTGTTGGAATTCGTCTGACATACCAGGCCAATAATATTTATCAATAACTTGTTTAAGGTTTTCTCTGAAGTTTCTGTGGGCGCGAGTGTGCGTTTGCTCGACTATTGATACCTGATCATCTTTATTAGAAATATCGTGGGCAAAATATTTTGCCTGAATGAATTTATTCTTGAAGCACTCTTTCAAAATGTTTTTGATTTCATAGATTGTTTCGGGGGTAGCAAACAAGGCTACTAAACCTTCTTTTATAAATTCCTTGAATATAGGTATCAGGTCGGAAGGTTCACTATATGTGATGATGTGTCTAACTTTTGTAGGGAATGGTTTAAGATGTTCGTGAATAGTTGCTATTCCTTTCTCTATTATTATCTGTTGGTTAAACTGGTTTAGAGGTCTATTAATCAATTCAATTTGATATTCATCACTACTTTCGGCTGAGTGCTGAGTGGCTTCAGAAGAGCTGTCCGAAATCTGGTTTAAATTTTGTCTGGATAGGGCGTCAGCCACTATGTTTGTAGTTCCAGGTTTATAGACCATTTTCGGTGCATGTTCTTCAATGAGAGCATGCCAGCGTTTCATTTTAGCATTAGGGTTTCTGGGTGAAACCGCAAATGTTAAGGGCTGGTGATCCGTATGAATCTCTAAATTTGTCACTCCATACAAATAATTGCGTAAATTTTTTAGAGCGAAAACTATGGCGTAGAGTTCTTTCTCGTTTGCCGCATAATTTCTCTCAGTTTTGCCTAATGTTTTGGATATAAAAGTAATAGGTTTTCCATCTTGCGATAAGACCGCTCCGATTGCGTCGTCAGAAGCATCGGTAGTGAGGACAAATTTTTTTGAAAAGTCGGGCTGGGTAAGTTCAGTCTCAGTTATTAGGTGGTCTTAAGTTTAAGTGTATTAAATGCTTGCACCGCATCCGCATCTAATTTTAATTTTTAGTAACCAATCATGCCTAAGAAACTTCTAAGTTGACGTAGAGTCGTTGGTTCAGGGTATTCTTTGATTGTTGCTACCTTGTCCGGGTTTGTTTTGATAACGTTATGTCCCACGACATAACCTAAGAAGTCTACTTTTTCTTGGTATAACATCGACTTTTCAATTGAAATTTTCATATTCGCGTTTTTAAGCACTTGGATTATCGTGTCCAAATGTTGTGTATGTTCTTGAATACTATGGGAATACACAATTATGTCGTCTATATAGACATGACATATTTTGCCAATATATGGTCGGAGAATGTCGTCCATTGCTCTTTGAAAAATTGAAGGAGCATTCTTCAATCCAAAAGGCAATCGTATGTATTCGTACCTGCCATTATTGACAGAAAAGCTTGTTTTTTCTATATCGGATTCCTTCATCTTTATCTGATGGAACCCTGATTCTAAGTCTAACGTGGAAAAATATTTAGCTTTTCCGAGATTAGATAAAATTACATTGGTATCCGGTATTGGATACTTGTCTGAAATTGTATTTTCGTTCAATTTCTTGTAGTCGGTAACTAACCTGCTTTTAGGCGAGCCATCTTTATTTGTACCTTTTTTCGGTACAACCCATACAGGGCTATTGTATGGAGATTTGGAAGGTCTAATTATACCTTCTTTTAATAGTTTTAGCACTTCGCTGTTCACAAAGTTATTTGCGGATAAAGGGTACGGATATTGTTTACTCCAGATTGGTTTATCGTTATTGGTGCGAATTTCTGCCAAAACGTCCGTTCTGAATGGTAAAGTAGTATCAATGTTACTATGAATATTTTCTATTTTCTTCATCATTGATTCAGAAAGGTAATCCGTATTCTTCTCCTGAATATTATTAATTTTAGTTGAATCGTTAAAATAAATTTTCTCCTTCTTGTCGCCGTAGCTAAGGATACTTTTTTCGAAGTCTATTTTAGCGTTCACTCGATTCAATAAATTAGCTCCGATCAGAGCTTCATATTCTAAATTTTTTAAAATATAGAATCTTGTTTTTGTCCCCAGAATTAGAGCTTCATGACAAGAATCAATTATGGTCTCACCATTGACTGTACATACTCTTTTTTTTACGGGCAAAATAATCTCATCGCTGAGAATACCAGATTTGCAGTAGTTGCAGCTAGCTCCGGTATCGATGAGTATTCTTATATTTTTATTGTTTATTCGTCGGCGTAAGTGGGGTAGCCCCACTCTTCGCCTAAAAAATCAACATCTTCGTTTAAATTGTTGATTCTCTCATTTTTTTGTGGGGGAGGTTGAGCAGAGTATTGTGCACTCGGTTCTCTCTCTCGTTTAAAGTTTGGACGCGTATTATTGTTGTGTGTGTTGTACTGGGGTGTTTGCCAATGTGGGTTTTTGTTATTATTATAAAAATAATTATTGTTACCACGGAATTGGTGGGCATTATTTGTCTGCTGATGTATTTGTTTGAATCTATTCATTTCGTGAGAACTGATAGGTTTGTTAGCGGAGCTGCCGAGAACCATTGGTTCACAATGCTGTGGTAACTGTCTATAACCATTGCTATTTTGGTGTTGTGGAACTTGGGCATAATTATTCCGTGTAGGAAAACGCAGGACGTTAGAATCTCTTTTATTTCCCCCTTTCTGGGAACTAAATTGAAGGGCGAAATTTGCTCTTGTGTTATTACTTTCTAATTCCTGAGCCTTGGCAAGAGCGTTTGGCAAATCTTCTGGATTTAGTGAAAACAATATATTTGCCAGTTGGCCATTTAGTCCCGTGATAAATATGCGCAGCGCGTTTCTGCGATGTATGTTATTTAATTCTAAAGTAACTAGAGAATTAGATCCGTGTGTCATTATGGTTTTATTAGTTAGCAGTGTTAGTTTTTGGTTCACTGTATTGTAGAAATCTAACAAGGACGTGGATCCTTGTCGAAGGATACTCAATTCTTGTTCTATAACATGAGCAGGGCGTTTATCCGCATAAGCAAAATCGAGACGTGCTATGATCGCATCGAAATTTAGTACTGTTCCGTGATTGGTGAGTACATCGTTAGCGTGGTCAGTGATTTTATTGCGGAATATTGTCAATGCCGCGAAATATTTTTTGCTTCCTATATCGTATAAAGATATAGAATTGTGAGCAGCCTCTCGCCAACTCACATATGCTGTTTGAATTCCAGAGAATTCGGGAAGTGACTTGATTACATCAAGTGCCTCATTACAGTTTATCGTAGGATCGATAGTCTGTACTTTATACTCCGTAATAGAGCTAGTAATTCCCATTGATGATATGAGATTCTCTAATTTATTAATTTCCTTTTGGTGTTTATTTTCTTGTTCTTGGAATGACCTTTGAATAGACTCGTTATTGAGTGTTAAAGCCTTCGCTATAATTTCATCAACTGTTTGTTGATTTAGAGTAGTACCAAAAGCCATTTCTGTTTTATTTTCAAGTTCGGAATCTGATTCTAAATCGTTTAATTTTAAACAAGTTTTATATGGCTTAAAATATCTGTTTTTAGTTTTTCTAAATCTATCCATACAACACTTTTTTCTCTTATAATCTTACAATTCTTAAAAATATTTCTTACTATTATTTTCTCCTTGTTTCTGGATACTTTTCCTGGTTTTCAAAGCTGGATACTCGGTCGTCTCGATCTGATGAATCCTTTTGCTTTTATTCTTTTTGATTTACTCTTTCCTCTGTCGTGCGGAGTACTTTGGCTGTTTATTTGGCGATGCACTGAGTTTAAGTTTACTTTATTTTTTCAACTTTAATTAAACTTGAGCATCCCGGTTGAGCCCCCAATTAACAATTATCAAAACGCAATTAAATTTTATAAAAACAGAACAAATTTTATTCACAACAAAATCTACTATTATTACGTTACTATTACGAGTTGCACTGATGACTGTGTGTCCTGGTTACCGTTGATGTCCCTTTTATAGTCGATTCGGGTGTGTCGCTCGGTGACCTTTCGCCAGATGTTCTATGATGGTTCTCACGATCGTTTGTTATTGTTGATGGGGGTCGGATGATGCAAGGTGTTGTGTTGGTTTTACGATCGTTCGCCAGATGTTTTCTCGCGATCGTTATCTCGTTCCCAAATAGTGTGGGAAATCAATTCAACCTCCTGCTTTGCTGTATTTTTGTTGTTGTTGTTGTTGTTTGAAAATGGATAGTTCAGTGGGAGAACTAGAGTGTTAACTTACATTTTGATGATGACAACCAACTCCCTCTGAATTTAATAAAATCATTTCTCATCTTTTAACTAGAAATCAAAAGAAACCGCGTCACAAATTTCAATATTGGTTCAGGGGTTAAGACTTTGATGGGGGCTTATAGTTACCTAGGTTCTCTGATTTCCCACTTGATTTTTATATTTTACAAATCAGAGTTTGACTCTCGGATACCTCCTAAGGATGTCATATTAAAACGAAAAACTGATTATATCGGAGAGCATCACAAACCAGATGTGAATTTAAAGAACTTCAACTTCATTACGACAATATAATATGTATATTCCCACCTAAGTAGAGCGTAGGTATGCGTAGCTAAGCTATGCTTACTTAATGCTTCTGGCTTAATGGGTTCAATACAAATAGTTCGTCATTTGAAATGTTTCCCAGACTGAAGGATACCTTTCGCACACTCTTCTCCAGGTATTCACTTTAAATAACTTTCGAATACCCGAGGGTGTAATTTATTAAACTCGAAATGCACCAGGAGATTTATTCTAGAGTGTGTGAAATAGCAGCATGGCTGCGGTTGCTTCCTTTCTGGGAGTAAAAGCATTCCATGGATGCGGAAACAAATTGCATGTAATTTTTTTCTGAGAGCTCTGTATTCTCTTGTTTTGAAAAATGTATTCCACTTCTACAAAGTTTAATGGATTATACCGGTTTTGGTTTGGAGGAGTAAGAAAGAGTACTCGAGTATGTAGCCAACTTTTCCACTCTAACCAAGAGGAGGCAAAGAATGTGAAATATTGTGTACGCTAAATATCTCAGGGGGAGGGGGAGGGCTTTGTATTTTGGCATTCGAGTGGAATCCTTCACTCAATCATGTGGTAAACCAAAAACCAAGGAAATCGTCTGCCAATATAAATCAAGACGGAGGTAGAATGTCAAAACTTTCCATTAATTACAGCTATACTTTGCATAAGAACAATATGTGCCCCAAACAGATGAGTGGTTAAGGAAGAACACAAAAAGTTTTATTCTGGATTGCAGGGATTATAATGGAGCCTTCGTCTACCATTGTCGTGATTTAACCTGAAATGGTAATTCCAATGATGCTATTATGTAAACCTACAATTTGTCATTTAAGAAAGGAGATTTGTTATCAAAACAAAGTCAAAGTTCATAGTTAAAAATGAGTCTTTTCGAGTTGATGTTGCTTAAATCGTAGTGTTCCTAGAAGAATCATAATAAACATAGAAATTGTTTTTCCTTTGTTTCTAGACTATTCCACTTTTTTTAACTGTCAACTTCAAAATGACGTTTCTGTTCAGTTTATTATGAAAATGCTCAGAATTTTTAGCTTTTATAAGCTTTGACCAGTAAAATAGGGCGAAATCAAAATGGTGATGGTTTTTGAATAACGATTTAGGTAAATTTATTAGTTCCAACGATATTTTTCTGATAGGAGCCGAAGTAGCTAGCATTCGAAAATAAATTTTAAGCTTGTTAATATTTTAGTATCAATTCGTGATACCATTTAAAAATAGTTTTGTTAACGTTTAGGAATTAGCGCAATAAAAAATTGAAATTGTTTTTGACTCATTAGTCATTATCCTTTTTCTTTGAGTTCGCAATTTCAGGAAAACAGTATCAAGTAGTTTACCTTAGTGGTCACATATACTTATATTTTATGTTTCTACTCTTTACACACGTAAAAGACTGAAAAAATGTTACACAGTCAGAACAAAATTTTCAATTATTCACACTCAACCTATCTTAGCAAATAAAGGGCCAAAAGGAAGAGATTTTTAGTACTAAAAAACGGCACTAATCAGTTTGACAAAAACTTAATGGAGCCTATTAATATATTGCTATAAAATTAATTCGAATCTGGCGAATGGCCACAACGTGTGCAGTCTCAATTATGCCAGTATAGGTAGTAGGTCATTACTAACCCATTGTGATGCACTTAGGGGTAAGAGTTTGTCCCTTACCCATTATAACCCTGTATTCAATATTCTTACTGTGCTGCTACATACAAACCATCTTGTTGATTTGACGAAGTTCATTATCTTGTCTATTGATGTGCTGGAAAGCTTGTCTAGGTCGTTGAAGAAGTGACTCCCTAGGAATTTATATACCTGGTGTGTTGGAGACCTGGGCAGTGACATAGGAAGTGGGTTGTGTCCTCAAGAGCTCCCTCGTCACCGCAGCTTCTACAGAATTCTTCTTCCGTTAAGTCCATTTTCTTCATATGGTACCTGGTTATGATACCTACGAGGGTGGACAGGGACTTCCTATCCTTCCGCATTATCTTCTCGATATTGGTTTCATTGAAAGACGGCCACAGCATTCTTGTGGTATTACAAGTATTTAAGGTGGCCCATCTTGCGTCCGCCTCTATTGTGGATTTTCTCCCTGCTTCAAGCCGTGTGCAAGAAGGGATGTTCACAGAGGGATCAGCTTTTTCTGTCCAGCTTTTCGAGCTTCGTCTTGGCAGTTCATCTGCTTTCTCTTTGCCTGGAATTCCTTCATGCCCCGACAGCACTTCACAAGCTTCAATTTTATTTCTGATGCATTTATTGCTTTTATTGCTGCCTAGCTGTCGATAAAGAAGGTAATACCTCCAGGTGGTATTGCCCTTACCACAGACTCACGGGCTGCTGTTGTCACTACCACGACCTATCTTTGCAAGACGCTGCTAAGTCGGGGAGGCGTATCGATTTGATATACCCAGCGATTAAGAGAAGACGCCTGTCCCTACCCCAGTGTCCATCTTAGATCCGTCTGTATAATACGACTATGGTTTGTATGCTAGTTACGAGTCCGTCTCTCCATATTCTTTCCTGCTGGGATAGGCGCTCGAGAAAGCCCTTGTAAACTCTAGATAAGACGTTTCGTTCAATTTCCAGTTTACTGATTGGCTGATTTTTATTGCACTAATTGCGGCCGATAGTTGTATGTATATGAATGTCTAGCGGAAGCAGGTTTAGGATAGCCTCTAAGTCATGCGGTTGGAGTTGTCCTCATCGCTATAGTAGTGCCGATGCACGCTAGTCTTTGAAACTTCGTTAACGCTTTTAGCTAAGTGGCTTTATTGATTGCCGGCCGTGCCGTGTATAGCCGTGTACATCCACAGCTTAATTTTGGCAGATGGTCCCCAGGTTTTCCCGAAGATTCTGCTGCAGAAATAAAAGGCTATTGTGCCTTTTTTGATTCTTTCATTGATGTTCAATTTCCAGTTTTGTTTTTTGTCTAGTATAAAATAGAAACCCCAGGTACTTTACGCTATCAGAGATTCTGAGGGGTGTGCTGCCAACAGAAGGTGTAGCAAACTGTGTTATTTTCCTTTTATTTGTGAAAATGACCAGTTCTGTGGAGTCACTGTTAGGCCGTAGTACCTGGTCCAGGTGTCAAGGGTTTTTAGGGCGCTTTCAATTTGTTTCGCCAGCGTTGGAAGGAATTTACTAGTACGACGTCATCCGCATAAGCCGTTCTTAAGCTTCGTGAGCGCTTCATTCAGAACAATGACCCATAACAGTGGGAGATTATATTGAATTTGCCATTAAATTTGTAACGCCAAGATAGAGTCAGCGGAGACCCCATAAAGGATCAGCAGCTAAATTATATGTGTGAAAGGCTAAATTGTGTATGTGAAAGGCGTTCGTATATTCAGTGTGAGTAGATTTGCTTTGATCGAACCTCCCAACTATTCAATACCCCACTCAACAATCGCAACAAGCTATAAAGTGCTTTACTTAATGTCTTAATGCTAAAAAGCTGCCTTCATCCTGTCCTGCAATTCTTGCAAACAATTTAACTCGCAGACATTGAATTTCCCCAATTAGAGATCCAATTAGGATAAGACGTTTTTAGTGTAGTTTCGTGCTTCAAATATTCCGAATGGCAACAGCGATTCTAATTTATGCAACTAGCTTAAACAAGGACATATGTTTATATCAATTCAGTTGCACTTCTATGACAACCCTACGATTATATTGAAGTCGCCCAACACATTCCAACAGACAACTGAATGAATATCTAGAACTTTGTTCTCTTCAAGATGCCAATAAAACTTTCCTGCAAAACTGGCTCAATGATTCAGACAGGGAACACTTGTACAACGGATTTATTATCACACCATGCTTATAGAAGTATATACAATATAAAGGTAGTAATTTTTAACATTGCTTCATAATTGAATATAGGAGAAGGTAAGCTAACAAGAAAACTTACCTCAGAGTGCAGCAAAAGCAACCCAAAAACCAAAAGTTACAAAGCCTTTCAACCCAAATACATACATTTAGCATTCACGAATATATCTGACACTGACATCTTAAATCCTATAGGTACTTCCAAGCACAACCAACCAATAAATCCTCCCACCACCAGGATTATGAAAATTATTAAAATAAATCCTTCGAGCTGGGTTGACTGGCTTTCTAAAAGACGTATTATACCAGCGAACTTAATAAACTTTTCAATTTAACTGAACACACAAACTTTTCCATTTTCCATTTTGCAGGATTTACAGAAAATCAGTATACGAAGTGCTAGGATCACGCAGAACACTCTCTACAAGTCTGCAAACTCTTAAGGGCATTCGGTTCATCGTCCGTTATAAGTTAATATCTCTGAACATTGATTTTGTTCATAATATGACGGTGGCATTGCTTTCCTTTCAATTTACTTTATCCATTTGGGGACAATTTCAATCCGGTTGATTTCGATTGCGTTCGGGGCGTGATTTCTGTGCGGCTATCTAGCTAGATACAGTATATAGGTATAGACGTGAGAACAGTGTGTGGATAAGAATTCATTTATTATTTAGCGGAAAGTGTTGGCAAAGTTTTGGGTGGTCACATTATAGGAAGTTTCCTGCTTCAGGAAATTCAATTTATTTCTAAGAGGACATCGTCGTATACAGAGAGTATGATTTTGTCGCCAGGGAATCATCCGTAAGGTTTCGTTCACAATGCACACTTCTTCTCTAAACTAAACTATTGTTGTATAGCGGTATATATACGAGTAGGTATATTTGTATTGTAGAACAGGAAAATTACCAAATTCTATTTATTTCAGAAACTCTTTACGAAACTTTTCGCTGAAGTGGAATTAGGTTAGCATTTGTGGGAATATTTCGTTTTATGAAATTTCCATTGTTAATTGAATGAAACTGATTTTGCCAGTTAAGTTTTCATTTTTACCATTTTTAGTGTCCATGCGGAATTGAGAAAGTTAAATGAACATGAAATGGATTTTTCGTATTGTTTTCAGTAGATTTCTGGAATGACATCCATTCTGTAATTGAATAATCTATGGGTATCTATCTATTTGTGCTAAGGTATGATTTTGACATTTGGAGTTGTGTCTATATAGACTTTGTAGAGGACTTTGGCTTACGAGCTTACAAGGTACAAGAATTGAAGCCGTGTGATTATACACTTATACAGCTACAATTTGGGCAAAGGCAATTGGGTGCTTTGAGAGGCAACAACTCTTTCGACGTTTCTTCTCTTCATGCTCATGTTTTCAAGCCCACCTCAACTGCTGAAAAATGTAAATCCCCTAATTTGGCCTAGTTTCTATTGTCACTCGGTCATACCGCGTCTAGCGGATTTCGGCGGAACCCTAATCACAGGATAAGTGACTCCATTAACTGTCAAATCGTATGAAAATTTGTGTTTCGAAAAATAAAAAAATTAAATTTAATAAGTAGAGACTGTTATTTACCAAATTTAGTAGTGAATTTAAGAAAAGGAATATTAAAAAGTAAATCTATACCAAAAAATAGCTATAAAAACCAACTAATAAATAGATTTTGATTCTTTTAAATATGTTGCCGTCAAATAAATGTAATTGTACCTTTCCCTCGTGAAAACAAATTGTGAAAAATACGTGATAATTGAAAATAAATATGTTGAAGTTAATATTTTCTATGTTGAATAGATTTTGTGGTCAAGTGCAAGAATAATGGCAGAAGAAACTATACATTAAAAACTGGGGAACTCTGTGGAGTTAAATATTGCACATCGTACAGGAATCCAAATAATGTACATTAGTTTTTCACAAATATTTTACTTGTTTTATATACTTTGACATTTTGTAGAGGTATTTTGATATAAAATTTGTTAATGTCTATACAATAAATTTAAAATAGAATGTTTTGCGCGCGCTTCCAATTTATAATTTCAGTAGGAACTTCTGTGATGAAATCAACTGTCACAAATCTTATCCTGTGATTCGGGTACGTAAAAATCTTGGTAGGTGGCGTGGAAATCAATTTACCGAGTCACAATTCCCAATCGCAACATATCGTGTAGTAGTCAAATTTCTGTCATCATAAGGGTCCGCCATCTAACGTTTTTTTTTTCAACTAGTGCTTATTTCGCGAATGGTAACACTTAGCTCATGTCTGATTTGACAAATTAGTTTTATCCTTCCGCTGAACGAATATGGTTGTGTATACGCTTGAACAACGCTGGGAAATATTGCGACATTACTTTGAAAATCATGGTAATGTTGCAGAATGTGTGCGAAAATTACGTACTGATTTTGGAAGAAGAGAAGCACCGTCAGCGGGTATGTAAACAAGCAAAATTGTTGCATTTGGGGCACAGAAAACCCGCACGCATACATTGAAAAGCCGGCATAATTGGGCCATTTTTCTTCGAAAATGAGCAAGGAGTGGCCGTTACAGTCAATGGCGATCGTTATCGGGCAACGAATTTTTGTCACAAAAATTGAAAAGGTGGATATTGGCAACATTTGGTTTCAACAGGACGGCGCTACGTGCCACACAGCCGAAGCTACACTCGATGTTTTGCGCCCTGTTTTTGAAGATCACATTATCAGCCGCAGAGCTGATGTCGTTTGGCCACCGCGGAGCTGCGATTTGACACCGTTGGACTATTTTTGTGGGGTGCCGTAAAAGATAAGTGTTACACCGACATGCCAGAGACAATTGACGCTTTAAAGGACAATATTCGTGAAGCCATTGGTGAAATACAGCTGCACACAATCGATAATGTGCTTAAAAATTGGACCGATCGTGTAGGCTACTGCATGGCCAGCCGAAGCAGCCATTTGAATGAAATTATTTTCCATTATTAACCGGAAGGATTGTACTTTCAAATAAAAAAAGAAATTTGAGAAAATATTCAGTAGTTTTTTTTTATAGCATTTTCAAAAAAAAAAAAAAAGTTATTTGGCGGACCCTTTATATGTATGCTGAAAGGTATTTGATGGTAAATATGTTGGCTAGTCCGCATATCTATGTATGTTGAACTAAACATATCGTTCCCTAACTGTGCGTCGCGTAGGGCTATCCTAGGGGGGTCGCAAGACGGTACGCACACGATTTGAGCTCGATTTAAAAAAAAAAATGTCGGGTTTATGTTGGCAGATTGTGGTGGCCATTGTGTTTTGGTGGCGCCTGTTTAATCTGTGGGCTTACTGTTCTTTCACTGATGCCAAACCACTGGTAAGTTACACGATTTAAAATGAGTGTTGGTCAGTGCAAAAGTTGCGCGAGTTGTGCCCTTTTAACGGCAGACGCGGTGGCTCTTCAAAGTCGACTCTCCAAAGTTTGGTGGCCAAATTCGAGACAACCGGTTCGGTAAGCAATCAACATACAAAGGCACGCCATATCGGCCACGAACATTTCCACAGTCCGTGAAAGTGTACGGGAGAATTCGAGGCAGTCAATTCCTTGCCGTATACAAGAAGTCGGATTTTTACAGACAATTGGCTTTATTGACAATTTGGCGAATTTTGCGTCGGGACTTGGGCCTATCCCTTATGGTTTATGGTGCCCCTGTTTGGTATAATTGCGCACGCACTCATATTAATAAGCTGCAAATCATGCAAAACAAGATCCTTAAAATGATTCTAGACTTACCTACCGTGGCACTTCTCCACATCTGAACTACATAATATGTCAAACGTCGACTTTGTGGTAGATAAAATTCAGACCCTAGCATCCAAGTTTTTTGAAAAATGTTCATTGTCAGAAAATCTACATAGGTATTAGGCAATTATTGCCAAATTAGTTAGTAAGTCCGTAGTACAAAAAAAAAATCCAGACTTATCTACTAGTTTATTATTAGTTACTCGGTAAGTTAATTGTAAATTAGTTGTAAGTTAGTAGTAAATTATTTTACATAAAAAAAAAAAAAAATTAAAAAATTAAAAAAAAAATTATGATAATTAAAATATAAAAATATTGTCACTGGGTTTTTACGTGCACTCAAGTTTTCCCAAATATATATATATTATTATTCACATTCCTACTATTTATTGTTCTGATAATATCAATATCATCAATACTAAAGCTGAATGAGCACTAGCTCTTGCACTTATCAAACAAAAATTCTATTGTATAATATGTACTTGTAAATGTCTACTTAATTTAATAAATGAAATGAAATGAAATGACTTGGGCCTATACCCGTTCAAGATTCAACTGACTTAGGAGCTCAAATGGTAATGATAATGACCATAGACAACACCGTTTGTTCGCTGACTGGGTTTCGAACCGTTTGGATGAAGACCCCAATTTTGGCAGAAAAATCATCTGGCGCATTTTTGGATGAATGGCAATGTTAACAAGCAAAATTGTCATCTATGGGACAACGCCAACCCACACGGTGTGGCAATTCATCCATAAAAAGCTGTTTAGTGCGGATTTTAGACCGGCACGCGGCGTCATAGCTCAGTACTTTTTCTTGAAAATGACGTTGGTGAGGTGATCATCAACGGCGAGTGGTACAGAACGATGCTAACTGATTTTGTTGGCCTAAATTGAACGACATGGAGGTAGAAGACATGTGGTTCCAGCAAAATGTCGCTACGTGTCATACAGCAGACGCCACGATGGACATTCTCCATGAAAGATTTGAGGGTATATGGTTATCTCCAAGATCGTATGATATTTAACCCCCCTAGACCATTCTTGTGAGGTTGCCTGAAATCGGAACTCAATTCGAATAAATCGCAATCGACCGATGCCCTTAAACTCCACATAACTAATGCCATCGCTCAAATTCAGCGGGATCTATGCGGCAGATTGGACCATTCGGATTCGTGCCACCATGGGAAGCTGCGGCGGACATTAAGACATGGTGTTATATTCCATACAATAATGGCATACATGGGCATACATAAATACATTGCAAAGTCGACCCATCCTTATTGAAAAACCCTGTAGTGAATATTGAGTAAGCTCAACTTCTATTCATATCTGTGCTTTGTGCTTTGTTCCGTTGTGTACTTCACCTGTACAGGGAGTCGCTGTATAGAAAAGATTGGGAACCCCTGGTTTAGGTAATACCCCTTTTGGGACCGTATGCTACCATTTGAACAAATTTTCGGCGTATGATGACTCGTATGATATACATATGTGGGACATCCCCCACTGTTTGGGTTTACTGTCAGATTTGGAGTATTTGCGAAATTGGATATGAGGGTTTATGGTTCAAATACAACATACCCCATTTTCAAAACCAACACGACGATGTCCAAGTCATCTCACAATTTGTCAATCGTCTAGGTCGATTCGTTTGGACGCTATCGTGTTTTCAAGAGACAGACAGACGGACATAGCTAGACCGATTCAGAATTTGATCCTGATTCACAATAAATATACTTTATGGGGTCTCTAATACTGGAAGGGGAAGGGTGCAAATCAATTGTCTATGCAGACGACGTTGCTATCGCGGTCTCAGGAAAGCACCTCAACACGCTTAGGGATCTCATGCAGAACGCCCTCTCTAGGCTCTCTAAATGGACCAAAACGTGTGGACTTGGCGTCAATCCTCAGAAAACTGAATTGGTTCTCTTTACAAGAAAGTACAAAATTCCCGTCTTTGTTCCCCCAAAACTAAATGGCACCCAGCTGGTGCTCTCCAATACGACTAAGTACTTATGCCTCACTCTAGACAGCAAACTGAGCTGGAAACCCAATATATTGCAGAGAGTTCAGAAAGCCACCACGGCATTATACTGCTGCAAAAAAGCTATTGGTAGCAAATGGGGACTCCAGCCTCGAATCACATATTGGCTTTATGTATCCGTCATTAGACCTATACTCACGTATGTCGCCGCCGTCTGGTGGACTGCGCTTGAAAAGGCCATTCACTGTAAGCAACTTAGTCGTGTTCAAAGAACGGCATGTGTGTGCATCAGTGGTGCGCTTAGTACCAGTACCACTCCAACAGCGGCGAAACCTCTAGACCTCTATTCCAAACAAGAGGCAGCGAATGCAGCCGTCCGCATGAAAGCAATCCGTCTGTGGACTAGTCGACAAACTGGTCATTCGTCTATTCTAGATAAAATAGAATGCATCCCAAAAGATACTGATTACACCCTCCCCCAGTTCCAGTTCAGAAAGAATTTTGAAATCTGCATACCCTCCAGGACTGACTGGGAGAGAGATGTAGTGTCTCAGAAAAGATCCGTTTGCTTTTATACAGATGGTTCCAAAACGGAAACAGGAGTAGGGGGGTGTTTTCTCACAAGATCTAGACTGTACGATCTCATTCCGTCTTCCTAATCACTGTAGCGTGTTCCAGGCGGAAATCATGACGATCAAGGAGGCCCTGTCGTGGCTACGGTATAATGTAATATCTGCTAAGGATATCGTAATTTTTACCGATAGTCAAGCTGCGATTAAATCCCTGGATTCAGTCATCTTCAAGTCCAAAACCGCCCTCAATTGCCGCTTATCTCTTAACGAGATGGCGGAACAATTCAACATTCACCTTATATGGGTGCCGGGCCACAGGGACATTCCCGGGAATTGCAAGGCCGACGAACTAGCTAGGCATGGCACAACTTTGTCGATTCTACCGGAAATGGAGAATCTATATATGCCTCTCGCTACGTGTAAACTTTTAATTAAACAAAATGCGATAAGCGCCACTAATCGAAGGTGGTCACACTGTACCACGTGCTCCATCACGAAACAGATCTGGCCCATGCTGGATCTTAAGCGCTCCAACAATCTTGTAAAACAAAAAATATCCAATATAAGCACATTAGTAGGTGTCATCACGGGACACTGCATTATTGGGAGACATGCTCTCAGACTGGGCCTCCCTTCTAATGATTTCTGCAGAAGCTGCATGGACGTGGAGGAGGAAGAGACAATTCTTCACCTCCTATGCACGTGCCCAGCCCTTTCAGCTCGTATAAAACTATACCTCGGAGAATATTTCTTCGACAATCTTGGCGAGCTCGCTAATACAAGCATAAGTTGCCTCCAACGCTTCATTCTCAGCTCCTCTTAGTTCAACGGGTAGTTGTGTGATCATTAGATCCTGTGGTATCACAATGGGCCTCCTCTGGCCTAAGTGAGGCTGCACTTAATGCGGCCTGCCACTCTAACCTAACCTAACCTATGGGGTCTCTGGTGACTGGTTGTTGGCATACGAATCTTATAGCTATTTTGAACTCCAAAATTATTAAGCTCCATACAAAACCTACAAAAAAAAAATAGTAACATGAATAACGAATAGCAACTGGGGTGACATGACACCCCAGTCATGCACCTAAACTGGTGAACCAGAACTGTAAGTTTAGCTGTCAATTTGAGAATAGAGAAAAGAAGAGATCGATTGTATGAGCGAAATGGAGAGCTTTTTGTTTCGATGGGGTGCTGTATCACCCCTGTTGCTATCCTAAGGTTAAAGTCATAGATTTGTGCCCAAAAGAATAATAATTAAAAAATAAAATATTAATTTAAAATTACCTTAGTTACAGTAATAATACTGTGTGGATACAAAGAAAGAAAATATTTCAGCTTTGCTCCGTCGAGCAAATTAGAAGGTATTAGAAAGTACTAACCGACCTTTCTCTATCTTTCATAACTTCGGCTTAATATACATAATACAAGATAATGTTTAACAGAATCAAAAACGATGTATTCCACTTTTTGAAAAAATCGAGTTGATGATGCATTTTAATTCTCCCTCTTGAGATCTATCTATTGCTGTTTTTGTTTGTTGTCAAAGCCAACTAATTCCAGAGTTATTTTGATTTGAATTTGTGGGTTAGAATCAATACCTAGTTAAAATCAAAATAGCTCTATTCCAATACTAAATTAAATTTTGTTTACTGTAAGAATCAAAATAAATGTATTCCAAAAAAAGGCGGGAAAATCCGCAAATGTGTCAAACTTTTTATTTTGTTTCCTTTCTTTGTTGGAGTTTGTAGTTTATTTATTTATCTGTTTTTGTTAAACAATGACTTGAAAAAATAACAACATAAAAAAAAGTTTATGTTGTTTTTTGATTTTTGACCGATCTTTTTTCGGAGAGAAAATTTCAAAACGCATGTATTCCAAAATGCATTGCTAAATATTTCCAAGACCTTTTGAGGTTTCACAATAAATTGCATTTAGTAAAGTTTAACAACCTATGATAAGATATAAAAATGAAATACATAGTTGTTTTTATTTTGAAGGCTAGGTCTTATGAAACGCTTTTTTTGAATATCTCAAAACTAGTAAAAGTGGAATACGTTGTTTTTTTTTCTGATAAACATTAAGTATGGATGAGTGTAATGTTCTGTACTGTTCTGCAATTCTGCATATTGCGTTTCAATATAGGCTTGTGGCCGAATTACTACCATTATAGGCGAGCCTAGTCTATAAATGTCCTAATTTCGTTACAATCAAACCGCAGCGGTATATAATATACGTACCTAGCATTAGCATGGCAATACACATAATTACACCGAAAAACGTACATGAATATTCCCAAATCCAATTAAACCGTTACCGCATTTTCGTATCTGTTTGCTCGGGGATTGGTATTGGGAATCATAATTTTGCTTGTTAAAAAGCGAATTGCTACGACAACTAGTAGACTACGCAATTCTTTTCTGATAAGTCGTTCCTCAACCGAACTCTGAATCTGAATTCTGAACTTAAGAGGCAACCTTCAGCTAACTCCGTTCATTTACTTTTCTGATAGCGTTACAGTCCAAACGGACCCGGGCCAACTGCAACTCCCGAAAGGGCACATTTAGCTTGCTGTTCATAATGCCATGGTAATGCGAACATGAAGCTACGACATTTGCGCTCCAATGATGACATATGGTTGCAGCAGTTGAAAATTAAGAGACACTAACCCGAAACAGCTGCAAATGTTGGTTAATCGTTGCGTATACGAAAAAAGGATGTATGTATCCCTACCATGCGAATAGATATCACCATCATCATGTACCAACAGTCATTGCTGTTCGACGGCGGCAGAAGTGACAGTGGATTGATTAGCTTTTCGAAAAGTTGACAGTTTCGTTAGCACACACATGCAAGCTCTGGAACACCCAAAGGGAGTTACATACTCGCGCCATACTTTTTGTTCAACTAATTTTCATAGAAGGACATCGTATGAATGCATATGTACTCGCCTATGATAAATTTATTTGCTAAAAGGATGAACCGGTAATTTGGTTCTTAATCTGTGCGTGTTTTTGCACACTTCAAAGTATGCTATATGAATTAATAATTGCACCGATTTTTATATGTAGTAGCCGAATGTCTTAATTAAATACCGAAACAAATTTTAACGAACCCAAAATCATCATAAATAGCCACTTTTGGTTTGTTCTTTTTTTTTTCTGAAACTATGTGAGGGCAGTTTAAATGCCTTTTTGAAGCATACCACAGCAAACGATTTAAACATAACGTCCACAGCAAATTACTTTTGGCATTTACCACCAACATATTGTGGCATAAAATGCCTGCCGAACACGCAACCTATAAATAACTTTCAGTTGGAAATGCGGTGGTGGTAGTAATAATAATTATAATTAGGTTCGATAATAAATTAAGTGCTACACTCGGTGACTTGGACAACTTTCTTTAACGTGATTAATTTAATTATACAGATTATGATCGACATACGTATGTATAGCAAAACTTGAATGTCTCTATTAGCGTGTACATAAATGTTTGGTGGTGTTGTAGTACATGAAGAAAGTCGCTATAAATTTTTTTACAATCGGTCCTTGCGGCCTTAGTCTGGTCGGGTCACTATTATGAGAATTTTAATATTATTTATTACAACCACAGCACGATGCGGTCTGCGGTCAGGACACGCTCTTTTGCGGCATTCAATTCCTCGATATTATGACGTGTTTCTTTTTAAAATAGAATACCAACGAGGCAATATGTCGCATGTGGATATTGACGGGTGCATAAATTAGGCTAAAATATTATAATATGAAATCATTAACGCTTAAATGTCACCGAACCGAAGGAATAATCATATGGTTGGCAGTTAGTATATTTATAGAGACAACTCTGATTAACATGCCGTGCGTATTTTATTTACAAGTAGTGTCATATCCATTACGCCGGACATTGTTTTTTGTTCCAATGGGACTCGAGTTGCTTAACTTATAGTGTTGCTTATAGGTCTAAGTTGTGAATGCGGAGTAAATATATGTAGCAACACTATCGGAAATGTCAGGCTAAATGAGACTCAGAAGACTAACTTGTCTGAGTCCCTCAGGGGGAGACGTTCGGCTGGATGAATTTATATAAGATTGAATCAACGGTGTCGTCGATAGTCAAGGTGACAAATAGCTTACGTGAGCGACACCGACAAATGTGAGTCTGTCAGAATTTTTCAGGTTTTGTTAGGGAGAATAAACCGGAAACGAAATATACGGCCTTATGTGCAAGAAAAACAATGGGCTGCCCGAACATTTTAGGGGTTGCGTTTAGGGTTACACAATCACGTTAAAGCAATTGGTTGAGAAGAAGCAATATAGAATTCCGGATAGTGATGAATTTACTGTTGAAGACCACACATCCAAGAAGTGCGGTGGGATACGTCGGGCAAAAGACTTTAGGAAAACTTTGACTTCTACCTTAGGTGGACAAGTGTTATGATAAGTCTAGCGACAAAACAGATTTGGTCAATGCTAGATCTTAAACATTTGTATCCCTATCTTGGCAGAAGGCAAGCATGCAACAAGGCTTGGCATAGGTATTCTTAAACGATTTTTCTAGAAGTTGTTTGGACAAATAGAGGAGGAGACCACTCTTCACATTCACGCCCGCCTCTCGCGCGAAAACGAAAATTCCATTTGGGAGTCTTTTGTTACAATCATCTTTCTAAACTATCTAACAAACCTAGTAATTCAAAGTCTGCTATGCTTTATTCGAAGTTCAAACTGGTTCAACGAGTAGCACGAAACTTTTTCTAGATTCATGTGGTATCACAAGAGACCTTATAATGGTATAAGTGTAATGGCTTTTTTTCGACAGCCGCTTCAACCTAACCCTGACTACTACTACGGCGATTGCTACAGAGAAAAGCCTAAACCAATGCTGAGTCCGCTATGATTATAAGCCTGGTATGCAAGCACTCTGTAACATAGGGAAAAAGAAAGGTGCTTCCAAAGATAGTTGCTAATTCGAACTCCTCAACAAAATATATGACCAATGTACCTATGACATTAAAATGGGGATGTTAACGAACACACTGTCAATATGGATAATGGACATGTCTTCTGGCAATCGGTGAGACTTATATTACCAATCATCGGTTCTGTAATGCGTTGCCTTGGCGAGAATTCATCTCTTTTAGGCGAATCGGTTTCAGAGACAAGCATAATATTGTGTATGCAGTCGGATGAATTTGTGAGCGCAGTAGCGCAGTGGTTAGTGTGCTGGACTACTGTGCGAGGGATCCCAGGTTCAATCCCCGGAAAAACACAAATTACATCTTAAGGTTTTTTCTACTGCGCCACCTCTCGCGAACGTCTGACAAACATCCGAGAGTATGACTGTCCTGAAAAAGCTTCTCAATTCAGCCGTTCGGACTCGGCATAAAATTGTAGGTCCCTTCCATTCGTTCCAAAAATAGAAACTCAGACAAAACGAATGGTTGCGAGATGCTAGGCCTTGGGTGTCTACCGCCTGTCGCGCCGCCTATTTATTTTTTAGTCGGATGAATTTTCAGACGATATGGATAAGTCCGAGGACACTGACAATACAGGCGAGTCTGGAGTTGTCAGCCCCGTTTCAAACAGAAAGAAAGAAAGGGCATTAAACAAAACAGCAGATGGTTACAAGGGTCCCTATAAGTCATGGAATGAAGCACAGTACAATGAGCTCTATCAGATTGGATATCGTACTGGGCAGGCCTGACTCCGATAATGCAGACCTCTTGGTTCAGATACAAGATGTGATTATGTATATCGTGGGATATTATGGTTGAACTGCGTGATGAGGATATTAGGCCATGTTTTAGCGACAGACAAAATCTGTCATCAGTAGAATGACAAACGACCCGCACGGATTTTTTTTGTCGGATTAGGAGACACTTCACTGGAGCACTCAGAAGCAACAACTGGTTGATTGTACTTTACCCAGGAAGAAAATCCAGTGTTACAAATTTTACTAGAATTTCTTCGACTTTCGGAGCGACGACGCGACGATGAGCTTCCAGTATCAGGACTCACCATATCAGCGCCAAAAATCTGCCACGTGATCCGAGCAAAGACAGGTTAAAAACAAAGGAAATGATCCGAAGTATCGTCGCCCTCTCTACAAGCGTCGCAGACAGTGGAGTAACTTAAGCGTTAAGCCTAACACACTAAGATGATTAGCAAAATCGAAGTGTCCCGTAAGAACGCCAATAAGTTTTCTGCAGTATTTTCTACTGAGAGACAGCAGGAATGCCGCAGACTTCTTACTGAATTTCGGGAGCATGCATTTAGTCTGCCCATATCATGTAGGTCGAGCCTTGCTATAAACAATTGTGTTCATTTGAGACCCAATCGTCAATGGAAACCCTGGCCGACGACGCAGGAATACCCAGCACAGGTTCAGGTCCCGAGTGCCTATCCTCTGAGCCTTTGCTTAGCAATCATTTCCAGCAATGCCAATGTGGCCTGGGGCACAGACAAGAGTCAAAGTGTTCAGCTCAAATCTCCACTTGGTAAAAAGAAAAAAAGTTGAAGGGGGAATAGGCCGATTTTAAAAGTTCTTTCAGCGTTGTAGTGGTATCCCTATGGTTTGTCGACTTTGGTTGAGGCAGGAAAGGGCTACATGTGACTATTGCAAGCATAGTTCACACTATTTTTTTTTAAATGCAACGTCTGCCTGTTTCTTTGTTCCTCCGTAATTCAAGAACCATTCATCCGATTTTCGTGATTTTGAAGTTCTACTACTACCTTACCTACTTATTATCGTAGTTCGAAAAGTTGACACCGTGAGTTGACGTCCGTAAGCCCTTGCGCCCTTTACCATAACAAACAACAGAAGAAGGAAAGAGACTGCGGAAATTCCATACAATATCGTTGGTGCAAATGAATAGAGAGAGATACAAAACTTGATTTGAAATCTGTTGGTAGTAAAATTATAGGTATTGGTATTCATATAATAGGGGTATTCATGCAACGTCGTAAACTCGTCGTAAACGTCGTAAGTTTACTACGCGAATTTGTGTGGAAAACCGAGATGGTAAACTTACGACGAGGTTATTGTGACATTTCACACTTGAAATAAAGGCGCGAAATCAGAAAAAAATTACTTTGCATGCATTTATAATACTTTTGATGCATTTATAAATAGAAATTGCACATTTTACTATTCCAAGCAGTGTTGTTATATCGTGGGATTTATCCCTTTTTGTGGGAATTTCGATGTCCGAAAAGCCTTCCGTGGGATAAAGGGAAAAAGCACCACAATCGTGGGAATTTCAGGACTCTGACAAAAAAAAATTGTAAAGCCAAATTTTTGTGAAATTTCATCAAAACTAATTCAAAAATCAAATAAATAAAAAGAGCTCATGTAAATGTCCTCTTTAAAAAAGAGGAATGGAACTGGAATGGAACCAGTTTAAATTTTTATTACTTTATCTTCATGAGCAGCAAAAATGTATTTTGTGTAACTTCTACACTTCCACTTTTCCTTATTTTTTATTAAATTAATTTAGACTTGATAGATTTGTTTTGGCAGTTCGCTATTTTCCTCCAATTTACCAGTTAATTTTGTGGGCGCATTGGCTCAGCGGTTAAGAGGTCCCAGGTTCGATCCCCGGAAAAGCACCACCTCTCGCGAACGAGAGGCTACAGTTCTAGCGCAAATGCTGAAATGTCAGTTTTTTTATACGGAGTTTGGCATACCGCTAGATGACTATAGCGGTCAATGCAACGCGGCAATTGTGATTTTCTTACAATATAATAAAAATGAGTTAAAATTTTTCTTTTTTTTTTTTTTTTCATTTTAATGCATCGTGGGAATTTCGTGGGAATTTGAGTTCGGTGAAAAGAGAAAAATGACCACGTTTCGTGGGAAAAATGAAGAGAGAGACCTAACAACACTGATTCCAAGTGCAGGATAATTAGTTAGTCCATCAAATTGTATTAAGAGAACAAGTTTTAAAAGAGATTAAATAACGAAATTTCCAATTCCAAACAAAGGGAGTTTTCGTTCGCGCCAAAAATATTGGTATTGTAAATGTCGTTATTTAAACCCTTTTAAAACTTGTTTTCTTAATGCAATTTGATAGACTAACTAATTATCCTACACTTGGAATAGTAAAATGTGCAATTTGCTCTTTATAATTTTATAAAAAGTGGTTTGTTCGCATTTTATCAATTCGTTCGTTCCCCTTCATGTGAAACAGCTGATTGGTTTACCACCATTTACCACAAACAGCAAATTGGGGCGTTCATGAAACGTTTGTCGTAAACTTACCATTTTACGCAAATGGTAAACTTACGACGTTACATGAATACCCTTAGTCATTTATCTTTTTATAAAATAAAACAGCTGATACATAATAAGTAGGTAGGTACTTCCATTAATTTGTTGCCTCTCTATAGTAACGTACCATTAACATTACCGGGTGCAACTTCGGGTCATACTTTAAGATTTAGATTAGATTTAAACGTCAGATTTGAGCGCATTTTTACAACTGATTTGAGCTATGTAGATATATCTGCCTGTAGTTACTAAATAACACAAATTTAATATAACATCTAATTAAAAACATGATCTGAGTGAAGAAGCTCACCTGCCATTTTTAAACTCTAAATGCAAACCTCCACCTTCTGTGAACCTCCACCTTCAATCTGCCAGATAGTGTTCTCGTTCTGTACACAATTTCAACCTCAAAACCACTTTTTATTTGTACTATAATTTCTCTAATTAATATCGAAGCAATAAGCAATTTGAACCTTCGCTTGAATTGATTTTCTTTGCTCTTCAAATTTGTGCTTTCAAAATTGGGGTTGAAAATTGCAAAGTTCGCAATTAGAGCTAATTGGGCCTCAAAAATAACCCCTGGCTTGAGTTTCCGCCTCATTAGATAAAAAGTTAATTTAACGCAGCATTGATGTTGTCGATACAAGTCCATACTCCGTTCACCCTTTGCTCACTTTATATTTATATGTATGGACAGGAAATATACCTACCTACTGAAGTAAATTTACAAAATGTCTATATAGCACTATTAAAGGCAAACAAATACACATTCATTCATAGTGTATCCGCATATTTTTGACATGGAGTTCACAACATCCTGGGTAAAGAGAAAAAAAAAAACGGAAAATGTTCCTCAAATTGAGTTCCGTTTTGCATTTGTTACTTTGTGATCTAAAAACCATTATCAACTTATAACAGAATAAAAAATCGAGTCTGCAAAATCCAATCATCACTCCACTTTGCTTTCGTATTGGCAAATCAATACAAAACCCATCGGTCTTGGTTTTTAGAAATAAGGCATCTGTACACACCTATACTATACAGTCGCACCATCCACTGTCCCAGTTTATATCTGCATAAAGTTGCTTTGTTTGGAAACATTGGACTGTTCAGTGTTCATCGCCTCGTCGTATCGGTTCATTGTGGTTGTGTTATATTTGCACGTTCAAAGGAGCTGAGGAAGTAAATGGATTCGTCTATGCACTACTGACAAATGCTATCGCTATGATGGTGGTTTTGTTTGGTTCAATCAATCTGAAAACCAAATAAACGTAAACTGCATTGATTAATCCTATTTGGAGCGTTTCCCTTTCGTGTATTTGTTGTTTGAAATTTGATTTCCAACCGTTGTTGGGGTGATTAGTGACATACCAACATGTGTGTGGTCGTTTTAATTAGTTTTCATAATAAGAGAAGAGTTGACATAAAAAAAATACCAAATGATCATCAAATGCGTAAGCTCCTAAATTTTAAACACATGAATCGCTTTCGTGGTTTGGCCTTAATGAGTTAATTTTTGTTTGTACTTCATTGCCATATTGAATTTTTTGGAATATATTTATGTGTATAGAGTGAGTCGATATGACATTAAGGGTGACAGATATAGGCTTAAAAAAGGACGATTTATGGTCGATTTTAACCAGATTACGATCGGCGGAACCCAACGCCTTCCTGCAGTATCTACTATGTCTGAACCTTCCGAGCGGCCAACATTTATTTGGATCACTACCTTGTTGCAGCCAATGTAAGAATGCTACAGCCTGTTAATTGTTGTATTTTTTTTTTAGTCCAATTGTTTAATGCACTTAGATTAGATTTTTGTAAATTGAAAAATACTGAATTCAAATTGTATCTTTAAATGAATTATAAAAAAAAGGAGACTTGTATAAATGGATAGATCGGAGGGAGAAAGCTGAAGTCAACGGCTGCGGACAAAGATAGAGGTCGAGTAGAGTTATATTGTTGAACAGTAAAGATCACCTTGCTTTTAAATAAAAAATAAAATTTATAACGTGTTGGAATTGGCGAATTTGTATTTTAAAAGTGAATTATGTATGTCAATTTTCTGTAGTTGGTATAGTCGAATTCGTAAAAACACTTGCGAAAAACATACCCCAACAGGACGTCGAAAAGCTGCAATCGCAGAAGAGATCAGAATCTTAGTGGATCGCGTATTCACTCGACCACCATGAAAGACGAAACACCTGGTTTGAATAATGTCGGGGATGCAAAAGAGGACTACTAGAGCTGGTTCGCGCGCTCTATGAGCAAAAGAAACGGGAATAACACCGCACCTAAGTAGTAGGGCTCTATTCCGAACAACTAAGGAGCTCTGAAGTGAATATCTGCGTCATTTAGGAATCACCAGTAATAACAGCCATCGTATACCTTTCTTAACATCAAGAAACTAAAAGGCTCCCTATCCGATTTAACATCCAGCCTACAATCTCCAAAAATAAGTATAATATTGTACCCAGGGCAGCCGCTTTATTATCAGCCATAACGCCTCGATCACCACTAGTAGCTTACATAAGAATGGCACTATCTACTCCTTAGCACCATTTGTGTCTGCAATCCCTTTTCACATTCCTAAAAAAAGCTTTATTAATCTAAATATGTACTTGCCGAAATCAAAGTATTTAATTACGTATACGCCCCGTTGACCCGAATTTTTCTTTTGTAGGAAGCTATTCCTAAGGTGCCTAAGCGAATATGTTGTGCTCCCTATTTTTATTTTCCATAGGTCTACTGCACCATCACATAAAATCATCGTTTGGCCTTCTGGTCTTTCTTATCCATTGGCAAATTAAGGTTTAATCAGGATTGTCCAAAGGTGTTCGCTTACATGTCTTGTCTATAGCTCAGAACTTTTCGCCAGAGTCTACTTCGGCTCCGTGAATTATTACAGCGTGAATTTAGTCCACAATCGAAGATTTAAATTAGATCCCGCGGTCTGAATTCATCAGACTCTATGAATTTAAGCGGCCGGCGATGGAAATTCGGGTTCATTTCATTGCACCTCTCGGATGTCGGTGAAATTAGCTTTGTAGGCCTAGAATGTAATCTTCAGTTGTTCGCCAGCATAGATGCAGAGTCCTCAAGTTCTACGTGCATTATCCAAAACCGAATATCATTGGCTGGTTGGGTGTGTATGATTCGGACAGGCGGCAAAAAAAGGATGACAAATTGTGACATCTACTACGGTAATTGCTACAGAGAACAGAAGCAGAGTTTATTTGGATGCGAATTCGTTGTAAGCAGCAGACTTAGGCAAGAAGTCTTGAGCTATCGACACGTTAGTGAACGCCTTACAACTATCCGCATCAAGGCTAAATTCGCCAACATCAGCCTGATATGCGCTCACGCCCCCACAGAAGATAAAGACGATGCTACCAAAGAATGTTTCTATGAGCTCCTCGACAAAACATATGAGCAATGTCCTAAGTACGACGTTAAAATCGTCTTTGGTGGTTTTAACGCCAAAAAAAAGAAAGGAGGACATCTTTGGTAGTACAATCGGAAAGCACAGCCTACACGACACCACGTCTGGAAACGGACTTGGGCTAATTGACTTTGCTGCGGGACGTAATGTTACTTTAGCTAGCACACGGTTTCCTCACCTCAACATTCACAAAGGAACATGGTGGTCACCAGATCAACAAACCGTCAATCAAATTGACCATGTTGCGATCGACGCAAGGCACTCCTCCAGTATTCTAGATGTCCGAATTTTCCGAGCGGCCAACATAGACTCGGATCACTACCTTGTTGTAGCCAAGATCCTCCCAGATACCAGACCAAGACTGGCTTACAAAGCGGCGCCGCAGAGAAGGACGAGAGCAGTTCGTGAGCTCTACGAGCAAAAAAGGAGGGAAGAACACCGGCTTCTCCGGAGGAAAAAGAAAGAGCATGAGAAGCGCGCGATCGAGGAAATAGAGAAGTGCAAGAACAATGTTCGGAAGTTTTACGGGAACGGGAACAAGACCCGAACAGCGACCTGTAGAGATAAACAAGGAAACCTTATAGTAGAGTCACAGTCGGTACTGTGTGAACGCCTGAAACCATTTGTCAACGAACTGATTGGACACAATCAGTGCGGTTTTAGGCCCGGTAAGTCCGCAATCGACCAAATACTCACACTACTGCAGATCTTGGAGAAAACCTCAGAGGTCCAAATCGATATTCACCATCTATTTATGACAGCATTTATAGAGACGAGCTATACAGAGCCATGTCTAGTTTTGGCATCCCTGCCAAACTTGTCAGATTGTGGAGAATGACGATGGAGAACGCTCGCTGCTCCGTAAAGGTCGGAAACAATCTCACCGAGACCTTTGATGTCAAAAAAGGATTTAGACAAGGTGGTGCGCTGTCATGTGACTTTTTCAACATCATTCTTGAGAAAATTGTGCGAAACTCGCAAGCCAACACCAGGACACCAGCGACATCATTGGCAGAACACAGCGAGCTGTCACTGATGGTGCCTTTGCAAGTATTAGCACAGAAGCGGAAAAAATGGGTTTAGTGGTGAATGAGGGCAAAACAAAATATATGCTGTCAACAAGAAGGGACACACAACATCGACGAATCGGACAGAACGTCACGATAGACAGCTATAACTTTGAGGTAGTTCGGCAGTTGAGAAATCAAGCGAAGAATTACACTTGCCAACCGCTGTTACTTTGGCCTAAGAAGGCAATTGATTAGTAAGGCCTTGTCGAGAAACACCAAGGAGACTCTATATAAGACCCTCATCATTGCAGTCCTGCCTTATGGCGCAGAATCATGGACGTTATCAAAGGCGGATGAAGATCTTATCGGCACTAATTACTTCCGACACGTCGTTTTTGCCGTCGGCAACACATTAGAGGCGATCAGGCCATCCAGAGACACCCTAAAGGCACTCTGTCGAATGAGCACTAATATACCTTGTTCGATTTAAAACTCACCCAGCTGAGACGATCCAAATGCTCATCTCTACATTCGTAGTCAGACTCAGTACGCGCTCATCCTAAGTTCACTATAAAAAAAAACTGCTCTCGCAGGGAGGAGGCATCACATAAAGGTGATGATAATATTTTTCCGAACTTATCTCAGCATCAGATAGGAGCCTGCATACTGCATAAGTGCCTAGATGCAAACCCACTCGACTACCGCAACACCGCAGGCAAAAACAAAACAACTTCCAACAAAATTGTGACAGAAATTTGTCCTAGCAAGATCATAAGAACTTTTCAATCTTTTTTTTGGCTCGATTATGCATAAAAAAGTTACCCGTACATGGTACGATTGCGAGATGGGGAAAACAACCCCATCCAAAGTACAACAAGTCCTCATATAACAGTAACTTTCAAGTTTTGATTTATGCAATTCAGCAAAATAATAGATTCAAGATGGGGTTGCTTTCGCATAATATAGATCCTATTGTGTCCATTTATCATATAACTTACAAATAGGTATACTCAAGCCCCTCGCACAATGATCAAAATGTGGAAACTATATGTATATTCCTTTAGACTATTTGCATATTTACCTCTATAATACCTTGTGTTCAGCATTATTTTACAAAAGACCGACTCTACAATGCAAATTGAACAACCTACTTAGACATTTTGCTAAATAGAAAGTCAGCAGCATGGCCAAATCCCATCCTGTACAATACATGGCTTGCTGTTCTATTCATACATTCAAGTTGTCACCGTAATCTTGAATTCTATTTTCTGATTTGTTTGCGGAAATCTTGAGAGAATTTACTTCTCTTCATATAAAAACTTTGGCGATAAATCAACGAAGAATAAACAACCATTTGTGCAAATAATTTGTTTTTCTTTTTCTCACAGATATAGCGAAACATAAAAATACGGATTGAAGTTTACCTTTCGATAGAGAATTGACTATACTTGAAAGTTGTTCTCTCTGAATGGTGAGGGTGTATTCAGGTTTGATGTACGAGCACCAGGATATGCTGTGTGCAGATTTGAGTAAGCAATACTGCAGATTGCTGGAGATACATGTGTTTGTCAATATCAACATGCAGATATTTTTTCTTTTTTTTTAAGAAAACTTCCAAACGATTTATATGCAAAGAAGGAAGAGACGCAAAAAAAACTTGAAACCACTTTAGTGCGGGCTTGAATCGAATCGAATATTATGAATAATGCTGAGGGACATAACGAAGCAAACAAAAAAGTGTGGAACCGATTTTCTGGAACACTGATGATAATTCCGTGTCGTACGATTGAATGTATTCACTTATGATTTTTTACTTTACTTCCAGTTAACCTCAGTTTGACATTGGGAATTCAGAAAGTAAAATAATATTAAGCGGAAGCCTTAAACATTTTGGAAATGTAGGTTCAGTGCAGTTCACATTATTCACGCAGCTAGTCTGCTTCTATATATATTTTTTTCATTCTTATTTCTATGCATTGGCAAGCAAATTAAGTACATGGACAAAACAATGCGGCCTTGTGGTTAATCCCCGGAAAACTGAGATTGCCCTGTTTATAAACAAAAGAATAATACCACTATTCGAGCCACCAACTCTTAAGATGGGGCGAAATATCTAGGAATGATCCTCGATAGAAAACTTTATTGTAAGCCGAATGTCAATGAAAGAGTGAATAAAGCAGCTAATATTTTCTATGCATTCAACCGCATCTTTGGCAGGAGGTGGGGACCAAACCCCAAAAAATCCTGTTGATGTACACGGCCTATCCATCCATCCATCCATATCCATATACTACATATAAAATGCAACGTCCGTCTGTTCGTTTCTCCATAACTCGAGAACCATTCGTCCGATTTTCATGATTTTTTTTTCTGATTTATAGATGTGTGGCCAACTTAGTCCGTACGGTCAGTGAGAATTGCTCAGGAGTAAAGGAGTCGCGGGAAGTAAGGGGGGACTCACGAACCGATAGCCGTATGAACTTGAAAGTTTGTATGTTGATAGATAAGCAAACATTATTACATGTGTCATTCATCGTTTTTCAAAATTCGTCCTATAAGGGTTGACAAACTTTTCAAACCAACTTTTCTATTTCGACCTTGTATATGCGTATGTATGACGTAGTTGAATTAGATGTTTGTATAAAACAAACTATTTACATAATGTACGTACGTATGTACGTAAGTAGTTTGTGATGCGTAAATAGGTGTATACTTATATATGTATATTTGAGATCTGCGGCAATGGAAAGTGTAACGATATGATCGCGTAGTATAAATAATCAAATCATACCTGTGACGAGTTTTCATTTATAGCCGTTTTTTATTATCAGCTATGATCTATATAGATCATCGATTTACATGCACTTACAACAACAACATGCGATCCTGCTTTTCATCGAGATCACGAAATATGATCTGAAAATTAATTCAACTATTTCTCGTTGTTGTTTTGTGGCGTTGTTTATTTCATTCACTAAATGTTGGTGTCCCTGTAAATTATAGCCACACAGTAATGTTGCCAGACCAAAATATAAAACACAATTAACAACACAAAAAATCAATTAGCATTTTTTCTAATTCGAATAAGTTACTATTCCTACTTTCGAGATGTTTTGTTTTGCTATATAGCACAGAAATATAAATGGAAATATTAGCAGTACAGTACTAATGCTAAATGTATGCAGATTTGTATTCATATGGTAACACCCCCACACAACAAGCGAAATGTCAAACTCAAATATGAGCAAGTGCAATGGAGAAATCATCGCATTGTGACGTCACATTGTACCGTGTGGCTGCAAGATGGCTGGTGGAAATACGAAATTTGTCATAATTGGTATTGGATTTCATATGTGAAAAACAACTATTGCTACAACTCAATCAATGATCCAGTTTGTTTTATTTTCATGATCTGATCCGGATCAGATCACGCTGATAATAAAAAACGGCTTATGTGAAATAGCTATTATGTCAATTGACTTAGGACTTCGGTACAGGTTGCGTAAGGACTAAGTTAGAGACTGGTGAGGGGTAAAGGGGTCGTAGGGACTAACTCTGGAACGATTTGGCCGATTTTAAAAATTCTTTCAACATTGTACTGGCTACATCCTCCGGATCAGTATAGGTTACTTGGGAGATCATGAGGGAAGGGCTATCTTCGGAACTACTCCGCCATTGCTGGAGTTGGACTCCGACAGCCATGTTTTTCACATGGACAGCTATATGTTGCAAGTTCGCGTGTGAGCTGCAGTTGTTTATACTTGCGCCCACTAAAATAATAACGTGTATAGTTTACAAAAAGGCATTGCGATAAAATATTTTGTAAGCTTAAAATAGAGCTTAGTTTTATTGAAAAGAAAAGAAACCGGCGGGCGGAGCCGCGGGCATTTGTAGTATACTTATATATGGCAGTCTAGTCTACTACTTGGAACCCGTGCGATTTTGGTCACGTACAGATTCTAGGGGAATATGTTGGGAACGTTGTCACTTCCGACTATATGTCTCTAAACTTTGATAGACCCTTCTCCTTAATTTTTTTTTTAAGCACAACTTCGTGCAACTCTAGTAAAAGAAGACGGCAAACTAGCAACAACACCTAAAGAAAAGGCAGATCTTTTCGCTAGCATGTTATCAGAGAATTCCACCCTAGATTCTGCACAACTAGAGCCACCAATTATCCCAACATCGATGGCAGAAGTGAAATTGCCTCGAATAATTCAACGCATCCTTAAAGAACTAGATTGCAATAATCCCAGCTATAGTACCTACTCAAGATGTGTGCACAAGAACCTGTACCTGTACTATGTAAGCTGTTTAGCATGTCGTATTCCCAGAAAACGTTTCCTTCTTGCTGGAAGACCGTTCGCATTCAACCTATTCCAAAGAAAGGGATGAAATGTCTGCCTCAAAACTATCGTCCAAAAGCGTTGCTTTCAGTGCTCTCAAAAGTAATGGAAAAGGCAATAAATGTCGAAATAATCAAATATCTAGAAGGTCACCGATTAATAAGTGATAGGCAATATGGATTTCGGAGCCGTCGTTCCACTGGAGACCTGTTAAGCTACGTAACGCATTTATGGACGCAGGCAATTGAACAACACGGCGAATCCAGAGCTGTAGCCTTGGACATATCAAAGGCATATAACCGAGTCTGGCATAGAGCCCTATTAGGCAAGTTAGCGTCTTAAGGATTACCGCAACAACACTGAGGATGGATGCAAAATTTTCTTCTGGGAAGATCGATCCAAGTTGTTGTAGATGGTGCATCATCTAATTCGTTTGCTATAAATGCAGGAGTGCCCCAAGGATCTATTCTTTCTCCAACCCTATTTCTTCGCCACATCAACGATTTGTTTGGATCGGCCTGTGAATGCGGCTATATCACACAGTCAGAGATGTGAACAAATTAGTTCTCTAAATGGTGATCTGGACAAAATCTTGAAGTGGGACAACTTGGTTGTATTTAATGCGAACAAGACACAGCTCACAACATTTTCTAGGAAAAATGCATCAACAGTTCCTCAGATCCAAATGGATGACCATCCAATCCATCCCAAAGACTCAATGCACCTTCTAGGAGTCACAACCAATTCAGGAATCACATGGCAGGACCACATATCATGTATCGCAAGATCGGCGTCCGCTAAGTTGAGCTACCTATTTAGAGCAAAGAGGTACTTTAGCCCCACGCAACTTCTCCTTCTCTACAAAGCACAGGTTAGACCAGGCCTAGAATATTGTTCCCATATGGAGCTCGGCCACGAGGCATTCACTTAACCTACCAGACAGCATACAGAGACGAGCAGTTCGACTTATTGGAGACAATACACTCACATTGAATCTACAACCGTTGGTGAACAGAAGACAAGTCGCTGACCTTTGCTTGTTCTATAGGTACTTTAATGGTAGATGTTCTAAGGAACTCAAAGACATTATCCCTCGAAATGCAACTTTTGGCAGATGGAGGCAGCTAATGCTTATGACCATACAGTACACTTGACAACCGCGACATCAATTTTATCGCTTCCTGTGGATATATTTCATACATACATCTGCAAGCATCTCAGGGCGCTGTTGAAGCGTTATAAGTTCGCCTTTCCCGGGAGAAGAATTTAAAAAAAAATTCTCCTGCTCTTTTCCGAGTAGGGATGAAGGAAACAAAAATGAACCCACGAAGAGGAAATCGATACTCATCTTCGCATATGAATCGAAGATGGACTTTGGAACAGGTGCCGTTATATTCTCGGAGATATTAAATATCCACTGCTCCATCAGGCTTCCTGATATAGTAGCAGTGTCTTCCAAGCAGAGGTTCTGGCAATCGCGGAAGCGGCCCGTAATTTGTCATTGTTGGCAAAACCACGAAACGATTTTACCATTTTCATTGACAGGCAGACTGCTATTAAAAAAGTTTCTGCTATTGAAATAAAGTTAGTTAATCGCTGCCGTGGAGAGCTTACTCGCGGCACATCGCGGTGCTCAGCTTGGTCTCCGGACATAGTGACAAAGCCGGCAATAAGAAGCCTGAACAATAGTGGCGAGAAATGGGTCTGCAATGGATCATGATCGAGCACTGCAGTTGATCAAGCCTGGTGGCTCTGTAATCTTAGGGAACGAGTGGAGAATAAGATTCGCATGAAAACCAACAACAGGTGGAAGGACTAACTAAAAAAAAACTATATGCGTTCTTTGTATATATCTCAAGGTATAGCCTTTGAGACAGTAGATAGGAGTGCACTTTTTACAAATTAAATACCCAAGGTCTCTCTCTAGAAAATTTGGAAATCTAATCGAAAAGCTGTATGAAAAAATATCCTCAGTTCCTTAAGATGGCAGGAGCTAGGACATTTTTTTCAACACTCTGACGGTGGTTAAACAGAGATGCAATTTTAGCCCTCAAGCATTCATCATATTTAAAGATGACATAACCGAATATATAGCTGGAGGTGTACGAATCGGAGGGGTTCTCATAAAACTTGACATGTTAATGTAGACTCACCGACGAATTAGCAAAGAATCAATCATTTTACAGCCAGAAGTTGTGGTTAAACGTAAACAAAAATAAGCCTACAAAATAATCGTATTAAGAAAAGGTCGAGAAACGTATATATCAGAAATGAAAAGTGTTTTTTTGACGGAGAAGAGTTGGAAACAGTTAAATTGTACAAGTATTTGGGTATAAACATAATGCATATGCATTGCACAATGTACTGTAAGTAAACTACTGTAAGTTTTAAGCAGATGTTCACAGTAGCTCAAACGAATATAAGTACAGACTGGAAAAACTGTCTTGAAAACGAAAAAAAATCCACAAAAGCAATATATGAAATATTTTAGGCTATTTCCAAATCAATCATATATGGGCTATAAGCTATACGATACTATCACCCCTATTCCCGTTGGCGGTTGTAGTTCTAAAATTTGTAAGGCAGGGGGTAGTTAGGGTGTTGATTTTCCCTGGTAGCAGAGGTGGCACGCTGGTGGTCGCACGGCGACAGCTCGTCGGTTGGGGGGGATCTTTCTGCCACTTACCTACATACCTACAAAATAAAATCGTGCCACATTCTTAAATTGTTCGTGTGAAACACGATCGTATAGGTGTTGTTTTGATTGCTCACCGTGAAAAGATATTGTCATCTTTAGGGGATGACAAGACTGATAGGAAAATTTAATTTATGAGAGAGGAAACGAAAGACTGAAAAGAGTTAGAAGAAAAAGAGTTGATGTCAGCTGTTGGTGACATATAAGGAAGGTGATCGTTCTGGATAGATACGACACGCGACCTTCAGGCTAGCCCACCCTATTGCATGACCGAAGTCAAGACACCTTGACTATCATGCGCCTGTATTCTTGTGATGATAGTCCCTAATAATACCCTACATAGATGCTCACACTTAGGTACCCATTAATAGTTGCTCACTCTTATCACCCTTTTATCGCCAATAGAAATCAATTAATCCATAATGAGAAATTCGTTATTTTCAAAATTCATTATAATCATTTATTAAATTAAGTATGAGTATAGTTAACGGGTTCATTGGTCAATATCCATGCCCGAAATTCATTTAAAAAGAGAACTTAAAATTGAGTTTAAGAGAAACATTCATAGGTATGTAGAATGTACATACAAGTGTGTGATAACACAAACAAAATTTAGAGAAATCGAGGCTTATTGCAATATTATAAATATAAGAATAGGTAAATCAATTGATAGTGTAGGTGTATGAATCTAATTATGTATGTTCTGTTCATGTTCATAGGTTAATCTAATAGGTAATAAGTTTAGGGTATAAGTAAAATCAATGTTTAGATAGTTGTAGTTAGCGAATATTTAGGTAATTTAATAAAGTAAATTTGTGATCTTAGCTTAGTATAATCAAATTCAATAGATCAATGTTGTAAATGAATATCGTACGTAAATTGTGTACGTTTGTTAAATTATAACTTCATAGATTAAAATTTGTGTACGTTTAGCAAGTTTATATGTATGATCTTACTGAGTGCAGAAGGCACACGTATAGGATTTTTAAATTTTTACTTAGGATTTCTTTTGTTTATCATTCACTTTTATAGTTATATTGAAATGCATGAATATTTATATACTTTTAATCGGTAATTTAGAATGGCCAAATGACTTACGTTTTTTTTTTATTTTGTTGCTGGATGTTTAATTAATTTCGCAGCTTTGTAGATGATCGAAGACTTGTTTGATTAATTACGTTGACTGCAGATTCGTTGTGCGCACATCGGTTCTGAAGGTCACTTTTGGTACTGTAGGAATAATCAAAATTATAATAGGAGCCATGTAAAAAAAATCACTTGGCGCTTCTTACCTCGAATTCATGCGTGTGTGAATGAATTAATTATTACCTGTCTAGTGTCTATACATATATATTAACTTACTAAAATAAATAAGCTAATCTTTTTACTTAACACTAAACTAAATTAAGATCACGATGCTGGGACGTCTGGGGGGTTTTTGTTCTCCTATTCTTTGGCTCCTGGTATGGCGAGCAATAGACTGGTGGATGGTCTTGTCTCTCAGATGGAGACGTGGGGGTGGGTGAAAATCCGGTGTATGATGCAATGCGATCGACTGCACGTGCTTTGGACGTGTGTTTCGCATGCAGGTACTCTGATGGACGCGATGGCTATGCGCTTAGGTGCTTTTGGGGTGTACTGTTTGCAGATATTGCCTCTGTGAGAGCACTTATTATGGCAAGTAAGTACACGTGGTGAAATCAAATGCTTTTCTGGCTTCTAGGTGGTTTGCTTGGGTGAACGGGCAATTCTTCTTTTTATATTATTAGGCACTAGGCCAATGTAAAAACAATATATATATATATATATATGTATAAGATAAATTGCCTCGTTCCTTTCCACGTGGGATTGTGTGGTCACAATTTATGCGTAAAAATTACACGTGTAATCCGCCTCCAATAAAATTTATAAAGATTTAGATTTTTGTCTTATAAAGGGCTCTCTTAACTAGATTATGTTTAGTTTTGAAGATGCTTGGTAGCTGTGTCACTTTCGTGATAGATGTATGATTGGATGCAGTATTTAACACTTGTGATTGAAAATAGTATTTCTTTTTTTCTTTATTTTAAAACTATAATTTTCGACGATGGATGCACGGACTGTCACTTGATATTTCACCAGCCAAAAAAAGAAAAAAAAAGGCCACCCACTGGGGTTGCACAGATTATATACCCGTGGCTTGGGGCGAAGTAAGGTGAATAAATGGCTAAAGTGTGGTGTCTATTTTGAAGTGAATTTGCACAGCGGATTAAGCATTACCATCAGTGCGCGGAAATTCTTTATAGCACGTCAATACTGACGTCAAGAATGCATACAATAAAATAAGGATGAGCAATTATTTTCAAGGCGATCGCTACAAATTATGTTCAATTTTTTTTTTTTTTTGATTTTGACTTTTGTTAACAATTTTATTTCCTTTTCTATGTGTTCACCATCATTTTAAATAGTTTGCCTCAAAAAAGTTACAAGCACCGGCTAAAAAACGAAGTGAAATACGAATAGTTTACGATAAACGGCAACGGGAATAGGGGTGTATAGTAAGGTATTAATTTTGTGGCCAAACTTGACACTGATGCTTTATAAAATATCAAACCATTTTGTCCCAGACAGGTCCTCCGGAGTTTTTAATTTTGTAATATTTATATGATCGCTTGGTACTAACGTTCTGCTCATGACCATCCCTAAAAGGAAACCTCTATCTGTATGGTTTCTGTTATATTACTCACCTGCGATAAGATAAGCCAAAAGAAGACTTTCATCAATTATTCTTCTTACCTCTGTTTATTTTATTCATTGAAACCCCACTTTATTAAGTTACTACCTAGATACAAATAAATGTAACAAAAAAATACAAAAAAACTGGATTCAGTTAAAAAAGAAAATTTCCGCTGTCGCTGTGGCTATTCATTCATATTGTCGGAAGTGAATGTGCAGCAATATCTGCTTTTGGCTATCTTCAAGTATGTCAAGCGCAATAAGAAATACGTAAAATTCCTGAACTCAGCTGTTATTAAACACGTTCGAAATATAAAAGCGTCCTTCCACTTTATAGACGTTATGACATTTTCTGCAGGACATGTTCGCAATAAACTTTAATGGCTGCAAAAAAGTGTCGTAAACATTTTACTTCTCAGATGCTAGCACCCAAACCGTTGATGCTAAAATTGTCTCTGTATTTCATTTCAATTCTTGTCATAGCTTTAGTTTCTCCTATAACAGTATATGAAATGAACTATAGAGGGCGAGATACTTTACAAATGCTACTGACACGTTCAGTTTTTAATTTAACATGAATGTCAGCAAAAATATTCTCTTCGCCATTTCTTCAGCTAAGTGCATACAAGTCAAGTGCAGTTATTGCATTCGAATCTTATTTTTGACAGTATTGTACCCAAACAAAATTATTGCATTGAAATATTGTATTGAATTGATTTTATACCACGATTTTGAAATCGCAAACATTTTCAGAAACACTTTATATTGTAGTTTTGAGGAGTACGTTTTTGAGGGATGAATATGATGTTGAAGGCGGGTGTTGTGGTTGGTAGACGGTATGGTGACTATCGTTAAATTAAAAGGTATAGAAAATCGAATACCTGAGTGTCTATAAGTACATTTTCCTCTGATTTTCTTTTATTAAGTAGGGGAAAGACTGCTGGTGTTGTTGATCAGTAGTTTCCCTCCCTTTACAGTGTTACATTCGTAGTGTGCTTTGCTATGCTTTCGATGGTATGAAATAAAATTCCCTCACACAAACTGAATCCTACTTTTCCCGTGGCTTGCTATGGGACGAATCAAAGTAAAATTCCCAAAATCAGAAAACCGAGAGTACACAAACCACCTTTTCCCTTTTGGAGTTTGAATTTCCCCAAATCGCTTTTTAGTGCTAGCTTTGACCATAAAAGAAAAACTTTAGTTAATCACCAATCTGTCGGAGGACAATCTTTTTATATATATATGAGGCTAGCTGAACCCGCCCGCCTTTGCCCGTGCCCAGGAATTGTTTTACTTAAAATATGCTCCTGGCTATCAGGACAATGCGTACCAATGTTGTACATTTTATAGCGTTTGCTTTTATTTTACGGCATGTGCCACGCCCCTTTGTCCACCCAAATTTTTCGAAGTGTTTTGTTTGTCAACATTTTTTAACATTAGTTACCAAAAGTTTCGAGAAAAATAATTGTTTGCAATATTTTCTTTTTATAAGAGGTGCAACGCCCATTACCTTATAGTGCGCAGTCACTTCAACGAACGTCATGTCCATCGACGCATCGAGACGATTCGTTTTTACAACATACAATACTATTGCTTCGATGTGAAAATATGTCAAAATAAAGTTACGTATTGCTTATTGACAGTTGCTAGATGCTTTGTTGCTTATTGCTTATTGCGTGTTACCTCAATCTGAGAGCCGCCTTAATAGAATGTGTGAAAGGAATGGGAACACAATAGATACCTGTAGAAACAAACAAGGAAACCTTTGGAAAAATTAGTAGGTTTACTTGGCTGACTAGTAACACTGTTCATCTTTTTTCTATAAGAGAACTTGCCTTTTTTTTGCATCTATATTTTTGGTGTATGATTTGACTACTTTTGGCGAAGTTTTTATTATTATTATTAGTTTTCACAAATAACGTTGAAAAGTCTTCTTTTTTTATAATGGCAGTAGGTAGACACTGACTACCGTTAGTTTGGGTTTCTTTCCTCTAAACCAGCGGTTCCCAATCTTTTTTGGTCGGGGAGCACTTTTCAGGAGATTATTTCCTCGCGGAGCACTTCGTTGTCCGTATCCTATTTTTCGCAGTTATGGAAATCGCAATAACTATTTTCCAATTTTTTTTTAATTTTATTAAATTGAAGAAATAAGTAACATGTATGTGACCTTTTTGTTTATAAATAGTTGGGTTGTAGTGGGCTTTAGTTCTACAATGAACAGTTAATTTTTTTCACTACGTTTCGTCCCTGTCTACAGACATCATCATGCAAAATATAGATCCACTTCTTCAGCTGATGATGTCCATAAACATGGACAAGCGTAGTGAACAAAATAAACTGTTTCATTTTGACTTAAAGCCCACTACCACCCAAAAATAAGTAATTTTAATGAAAAAAAAAATATTAAATAATAATAAACATACCTACATATTAACTTAAAAAAATTAATGCATAAATATTAAATATGTACCTATATAAATGAAGTATTTAAATAAATAATTTGTATTTTAGTGAAAGATACCGTGGTAACCACCGAATTAGAATCGATGTCTTTATATCACTTATCTACAAACAAAATATTTCTTTTAGAAACAGTCTCCACAGAAAAAGTGTTTAAAAGTATTATATACACATTTTAACAAATATCTAAATTTAGTCGATACCTATTTAAAAAAAATTATTCAAAAACCTTTTTAACTTATTTTCGAGTTGGACACAGAATAACAAAAACTTTAGGGTTCCAGTTTCCGAAACTTAAAAAAAATAATGCCAATATTTAGTGGAATAGTGTTTACTTTCTAAAACGGGAGTCAATATTTTCTGAAGATTACTAAAATGGCATCTTATTGGTGATAAGATAAGATTTAGTGTTCCAGACCTGCTTAATATTTTCGAAAAGCTTTTCAGCATTTCTTGGTTTTTTAGCTTTTAAAGCTCTTTCGACGTATCGGCCAAATAGTTTTTAATTCGTTTTAGGTCGGGACTTTATGCGGGCCAATCCAAAACATTAATGTTATTATCCGTAAGCCATTGCTTCACTATCCGCGGAGAATGACCCGCAGACCATTACTTTCCCTCCTCCATGTTTTATGGTTTGAAGCGTGTACTTTGGCTGCAGTTTTTTGTTTTAAGGATCCCTAACATACACTTTCCATTTTTCCAAAATTGCTATTATTTTTGTAGGTGCAGTTTTGCAAAATCCACCATCTTCCTTGTTTTTTGTTGACATATTTTATGTGGTTTTGCGGAATATGCATCCAAGAAGAAGTTGTTCTATTTCGGCACCTAAAAGCCCTGGGCGAGAGTTCTTGATGGATTTTAGATTCAACAATCTCCCTAACTTTTATGGACATCAGGTCAACAATGGGTTGGCTCTACTTGTTCGGCTAATCTGAGTCCTTTCCTTTGGATAAGTTTTGCATGCAATCTCCTTTCTTTCTTTCTTTCTTAACTAGCTAGTCTGATAAAATGTTCATATTTTTTCCTATCTTCCCGCGGAGCACTTGGATATTCATGGCGGAGCACCAAGTGCTCCGCGGAGCACACTTTGGGAAACTCGGCTCTAAACTATTCATTAAAATTTCTTTCAGCAGGTAGATTAATTTCTATTCATATCTTAAGTAGGCACCACTGTTGTTATATGATCTTAATTATCTTATTTTTTAAGATATTGAGGAGGTTTCCAGATGAGAAGATATTCACTCGTTTTTAGAACATTTTTTAAGATTTGTAGAATTACAATAAGATGTGTTAAGATTTTAACTTTAAATTTAAAATTAAATTCTAAAAATCTTTTCTGAATTAGCTCTTGTCATTAAGTTATGTAGGTATATATGTAACTAATATCGAGGACCCTTTGGAATCGGTGATTCTGAACAGAATTTTTCTAAATTTTAACGCCTGCAGAGTCCGATTTAAATTAGCCGTGAAAAGTTGAAGATTCGTAGAGTACAATTCAACATTTTGTTACAATTATGTATAGTTGAATCAGTTGCATTATTAAATGCAATTCCCAAACAGTTTGTCAGTTTGCTGAATACATTAAAAATGGCAGGCTTCGGCTTTTGACTTAGTACGGTAGAGCTTACTAAGTTAAAAGTTTGGGGAAATTGTCAAGGATATCGATCCAAAAATAAGTTCAAAGCGGGAAATGTTACTTTTCAAAAAGATTAAGGTAGGTACTGATACAATCTTTCTAAATGATTTCTAAATGATTTCTAAAAACGTTATTTGCCTACAAATTTTTAAAATAAATACAAAGCTGTTTCATGATACTATAAAACTATAATGCAAATCTCGCAGTCGCAGACTTGCACAGCATCGAGTTACTGAATTATGGTAAATAATTCTCTCTGTACAATTTCTAAGTTTCAATTTGGCTTCAAAAAATGTTGCCGCGTAGAAATATATTATGTACATTACACGGTACAAAACGAATGGTTGTGAGAAGCTAGGCCTAGGGTGTCTACACGCCTGTTGCACCTATTTATTTATTTTTTTATAACACTCCTAGCAGATGAACACAAACTGATTCAATGTCGGAAAAACGATGTTAATACAAATTAACGATTTTAATGAAATTCTGCATTGAAATAATATGGCGTTCAAACTCAGTTCTTAAGAACGAACATTTAAAAATAGTGCTATCACTTCACTTTACGGCCTGTATTTATAATTAGGTAAATTTTAAAATTAGAATAATTTGACTAGAGAATAGGGTAGGTACATACCCAATTTTGGTCTTTCCAAAATTTGTTTATTTTTTATTATTTCGTTCAAACTTGTAGTTTACTAACCTGGAGATTATATAATATGTGCACTCGCACTACATTTATAACCTTATGAAACACTCTACTTATTAACCTATTTTCGAAGAAAAAAAACCTTGACATGCCGCGATATAAAATGGTTTGACTACATTGAACCTGTTTACTTGGTTGGTATTGTTTCATGAATTTATGCCATAATCTCAAAATTTGATGCGTTTTTGCGATTTAGGTACTGTTCTCTCACATTTAAGATGAGTTAATATATGAAACCGAAATTTGTAAGATCTAGAAAAAATCTTTATAACAACACTGGTAGGCACTACAGTGACGTTTGATTCGGTCATTTCAATCAATCATTCAATGACAGAATTGATGCAAATATTTTTATCATTCAATTTCAATACAATGGCCGCGTTCAACTCCATATAACAACAACTGACTGACGGTGCCACGCCCTTTGTCCAATTTTGATCAATCTTCACAGCAACACTCCTGGGCCAATACTTAGAATTGTCTGTAAGTTTCAATTCAATCGATTCGGTGGTTTTCTAGATATAAGATTTTGAATATTTTTTGTTTTAATTATTTTATCCTCCACATGTGGACGCAAGTCCAGATTGTGAGCTTGTATGGGAGACCTACGTATTTAAATCTATTACCGACCTAAATAGGTCCACTAGCCAGTTGCTAATAACCATTGTATGAGGGTTGTCTGTAAGTATCACGAGATCATCATTATACAGCAATACCATCACCACCAGTCAAGTATTCATGCACATCGTCAATAAAAAGAGCGAAAAGAATGGGGCTGAGAACGCAGCCTTAAAGTAAACCATAGTATCGGTCATAAAAAGTTACATTCCAAACACCTATACATACACCTATTGAACTTAGCTTATAAATAAGTTAATTTCTGTTGACCGTGTCAAAAACAGCCTTAAATCCAACAACAAAAGCGTACAACTTTCTTTTTCTTGCTATGAATTGATTGGCTATTGTGACTGAAGATTTGGTCAACTGTCGAAAATCCAGCGCGGAAACTCCCTTGAAATACACTGAGCCCATTGTTACTTTCCTCCCTTCTTAGTAAACGGTAATATAAGTTCTGAGTAAACAAGCTACGAAGAAGAGATATACCGCTGTAACTTTCGGCTAAGGCTCTATCACCCTTTTTGAAAATTGAAAATTTTAAAGATTTTAGGAAATGATTTGGAACATCTTCATTTATAAAGACTTTATTAAAAAAATACCAAGAGACAGTTTAACAAATTTTCAATACCATACTTATGAAAACTATTCCGGAGGGTATACTGGTATATTGTGGGTGCAGTAGCTCTGTGGTTGTGGGCACAGTAGCACAGTGGTTTATGTGCTGGACTACTGTGAGAGGGATCCCAGATTCGATCCCCGGAAAAACACAAATTACATCTTAAGGTTTTTTCTACTGCGCCACCTCTCGCGAACGTCTGACAAACATCCGAGAGTATACCTGTCCTGAAAAAGCTTCTCAATTCAGCCGTTCGAACTCGGCATAAAATTGTAGGTCCCCTCCATTCGTCCCAAAAATAGAAACTCACACAAACGAATGGTTGTCAGAAGCTAGGCCTAGGGTGTCTACGCGCCTGTTGCGCCGCCTATTTATTTATTTTTAGTAGCTCTGTGGTTAGTGTGCTGGACTGCTGTGACAGGTTCGATCCCCGGAAAAACATAAACTACATCTTAAGATTTTTTACACTGCGTCAACTCTCGCGAACGCCTGACAAACATAACTGTCCTGAAAAGTTTCTCAACTCAGCCGTTCGGAATTGCCATAAAATTAAAGTCTCTTCCATTCCTCCCAAAAATAAATTCACACAAAGGTGGTTGTGAGAATCTAGATCTAGAGTTCCTTTGCGGACATGCTGCGCCAACTATTTTTATTTTTATTGGTATTACAGTGGGTTGGATACCGGGCCTAAATGTTTGCTGAACTGTGAAGCTAGTGACTCTATACGCCGACCGCTGATGGTGCTTTTTGTTTGCAGTGGCCTAACTGACGAACTCTACACCAAAACGCTTTTGAGTGCTTGCAAGTGCTAAATTCTAAAGCAAATTATTTGGAGTCCCCCCAATTTAACCCACACCTTGAAGGCTTACCTCTTCCTCGGATGGCTTCTTGAACTATGGTTACCTTAAACCACGCAGATCTTTTCTCACTACCAGCCGAAAAAGCATGACAATACAACAAAATATTGACACCCTAATTTCAAGAATTTGCAACATTAAATTCGACCTCCCTACCTAAAGTATTCGCCTTTATTTTAAATGAATGCAGACAAAAACATAAATCATACTTAAGAATAAATTATTTGCTCAATGATTTAAATTATTCAACCCTCCAGTCAAATTTATAAAAATCTTTTTTTTTCGCCATTCCGTATACATATCAATATCTAACGACCGCACGTCCTTCTCCATTATATGGTGTTATCGTGTTATCCTAGGCAAGTAGTTCCTCCACTAAGAATAACGTGAGTACACGTTCAACCTTGCTGTGTGTGTGTGTGCTAAGCGTCATGACGTTAATCTGAAATGTGTTCAGTTTTATGGCGATTGCATTGTGGACTGTGTGGACTGGAATATCGCACGCACACCAGGAGCTGGAATCCTTACGGCATACTCGTAGATAGTGCGGCTTTCGCGAGCACTTTGCCGGTTTTAAATTTAACTCCTCTTTGCAGTGGCTCTGCGTGCAAATGATGCTTTAAAAGCTATTGTGGCCACACTAAAGTAATTTAATTCTGAAAATGTTTGCGATGTTGGTTAATCGATTCCTGCTCAGCTGCAGGTAATTCGCATGCAAATGCACTCGACCCCTATTACCGTGCGGGTAAGTAAGACCCTCTTCTGGTCGGTTATTTTTTTTTTTTTCTTAAATTCTGTAACGAGAATGTTTTTGTGTTGGTAATGTCGTGGCGTGACCGGTTGTGAATTTATTATTGATTTAGCGAAGACAATGGCCACGTTCACACTGTTAGACGTTATTGCTTCGCGTTTTCCTTTTTTGAGCTTAATTTTTTGGTTTCAAACTACCTACCCCCTGTCCGCTTATATAAGCACTTGTGGAAATAAGAGGATTGTGGGTAAGCTTTAGGGGTTTTAGTAAGCCCATTTTTAAGAGGCTCATCTGACATTTGAACCATAGTCGAGGTGGAAACATGCGGCCAAAATGCAGCATGGGTACAGGTGGGCAGACTCGGTGTTCGAAATCTCCCAGCATCTCGTTGTTACATCTGCCAAAGTTCTTGTTTTGTATCATAATAGACGCAGCTGCGGTAATTGTTTGGCATACCTTGGGAAGGTTTTTTTTTTTAATCAGTCTACCCTTCGCACATGTATAATGATGATGGCGCACCGAGGTCTGGCGAAGGCGAATCTAAACATAAATCTTAGCCATCATTATACACATGGGATAATTAAGTTTCATTTTGCCCTTGGCTGTCGAAAAATCAAAATCAAGAGAAGGAACTGTGCATAGAGCACACGAAACTTTATACGACCACGTTCATGTTCGTATATAGGCGGATTTTGTGCTAAAGGATATTCAGACGAATATTCTAACATTGCTGCTGCATACAAAGGAAAAACTTGTGAATTTTCCAGTATGATTTATGAAAGCTTAGCCAGGAGTTTCTTTGTTCTCGTATATACAGAGTTTTTTCCTTACATCCGCTTGTTGTTTTAGGGCTTTTGCTAGACCTAAATTATTGGAGCTACTGGGCACATGGAATCCCCAGCACAATGCTGTAGAAATGGACCACTGGGAGCTGCTATATCGTTCGACTGCAATGTGTCAGTTGTGGCTTCGACATCGTTTGTTTTCCTATCAGTTATCCAGTGTGCTCAATTGAATCACTTTGGGAATTCCTATATAAGAGCTTGTGTAGTTTTGTGCTATCGTTTCTTATTTCTTTCCATCGGCCGGACGGCCTGCGCTTCATGTGTCTGTGTATAGTGCTACTATGCGGATTAATTTCATTTTTGTTGTGAAAACTATCTTCAATGAACTACGTAGTATTGTTCAATTACTTTAACTTCTACGTCAGTATGACTGAGTACCTACCATTGACTTAATAGGACGTTGGAGATTTTTCATATTTGATGGACTGCTGGGGAGAAGAACAATTTTGTTTGGTATTATTGATATATAGAGCAGGATCAGATCTGCTTAAAGTTTAAACATTTAAAAAGTCTGACAGTCATTTCTCTTAGAAATATTTCCTTCGTCAAAAAGTGACTTTCCTCTTTGAAGTGAATTGTATCTCAAATATGTAGGTACCTAAACCAAAATAATGTCACCATTTACTTTGTAACAGCTACTGGGCTATGCGGACGATATTGACATCATCGGTCGCTCCCAGCGTGGCGTGGTAGAAGCGTTCACGGCGATTGAAGAACAGGCGAAGTCCGTTGGCCTTCAAGTAAATGAGGACAAGACTAAGTACATGCTATCAACAAACAAACAAGCATCTGTCCACCGCCTAGGACAAAACGTCACTATTGATAGCAACAACTTCGAGGTAGTTAAGGAGTTCACCTACCTCGGAGTAAACATGAACTCCACGAATGACACCCTAGTGGAGATCGGGCGAAGAATTACCCTAGGAAACCGTTGCTACTTCGGTTTGGCAAAACAACTGGGTTCAAAACTCCTAACTCGAAGGACGAAATGTGTGCTCTACAAAACCCTCATCCTGCCAGTTCTGCTTTATGGCGCCGAGTGCTGGACGATAAGCAAGAAGGGAGAGCTGATACTGGGCTCCTTCGAAAGAAAAATACTTCGGCGGATTTTTGGTCCTGTGTGCGAGGAGGGCGAATGGAGGAGAAGATACAACCGCGAACTCTATGAGCTGTACCAAGATGTGGATGTAGTCCAAAAAGCCAAAACAAGTCGACTACATTGGCTCGGCCACATCGAGCGAATGGACAATAATGCTCCAGCTAAGAGGATCTTCGAATCCCAGCCCCCAGGTTCGAGAAGACAAGGAAGACCGAACCTCCGTTTCAAAGACCAAGCCATCGCGGATGCCAGAGCGCTTGGTCTCGACAACTGGAAGCAGCGTGCCCGGGATCGTAGAGGATGGAAGGCTGCAGTGTCTCAGGCAGAGACTCTTCACGGTTCAGGAGCCCGATAAGTAAAGTAAAGTAAGTTACTTTGTAAAACTATCCGAGTAGAGGGCAGCAGTCTTGTGGCTAACCCAAGAAGACCACACTCATCCTATACCGGATAGCTAATTTAAAATACCAAAAATACAAAAACTTATATTTAAAGGCACTATTGCCGTAATCTGTCAAACCAGGCCAAGTAAATAGATTTTATATTCAACTTTAAAATGTATACATCTCTATATATATAAAACAAAGTGGAAAAAACTGTATGTTTCCCTCTGTAGCCCGTAAATTTCAACCAATTTAGTTGATTTTTATACCCTCCACAGGAAGGTATATTCACTTTGTCATTACATTTGTAACGCCAAGAAGGAGTCACCGGAGACCCTATAAAGTATATATATTCTGAATCAGGATCACATTCTGAATCGATTTAGCCATGTCCGTCTGTCTGTCCGTCTGTCTGTCTGTCTGTCTGTCTGTTGAAAACACGATAGCGTCCAAACGAATCGACCTAGGCGAATGAAATTTTGTGAGAGGACTTCTTTTTACCGTCGTCAGGTTGGTATTGAAAATGGGCTATGTCGGTCAAGTAGTTCTGGTACCCCCCATACAAAATCACTATTAGACCGATGTGTCTCTCTGTCTGTTGAAATCACGATAGCGTCTAAATGAATCGACCTAGGCAAATTAAATTTTGTAAAACGACTTCTTTTTACCGTTCTCAGGTTGGTATTAAAAATGGTCCATGTCGGTCAAGTAGTTCTGGTACCTCCTATACAAAACCACTATTAGACCCATGTGTCTCTATGTCTGTTGAAATCACGATAGCGTCGAAACGAATCGACTTACTTACTTACTTACTTAAGGTGGCGCTACAGTCCGGGGTGGACCTGGGCCTCAACCAACAAGCGTCTCCAGCCAGCACGATCTTTGGCCAGCTGTCTCCAGTTTCGCACGCTAAGTTGGTTGAGGTCCCCTTCCACTTGCGTGCGCCACCTGAGTCGCGGTCTTCCTCTACTGCGCCGTCCCTCGGGTGTGGATTCGAAGATCTTCCGGGCCGGAGCATTCACGTCCATTCGCTCTATATGACCCAGCCACCGCAGTCGTTGGACCTTCACTCTTCTGGCTAGGTCGATGTCGCTGTACAGCCCGTACATTTCGTCGTTGTATCTCCTCCTCCATTCACCGTCTATGCAGACGGGACCGAAAATTACTCGAAGAATTTTCCTCTCAAAGCAACCAAGAGTAAGCTCATCCGCTTTTGATAGAGTCCATGCCTCTGCACCATAAAGTAGGACTGGGATGATTAAGGTCTTATAAAGGGTCACTTTAGTTGTTCGAGAGAGGGCTTTGCTACTCAATTGCTTTCTTAGCCCAAAGAAACAGCGATTGGCAAGAGTTATTCTTCGTTTAATCTCAGCGCTGATGTCATTGTCTGAGTTCATAGCGGAGCCTAGGTAGACAAAGTCTTTTACCACCTCAAAGTTATATCTGTCTATAGTGACATTCTGTCCAAGACGTCGGTGTTGGGTGTCCTTTCTTGATGACAGCATATACTTTGTCTTGCCCTCATTGACCGCCAAACCCATCTTCGCCGCCTCCGTCTCAATGCTCATGAACGCGCCAGTGACATCACGCTGCGTTCTGCGGATTATGTCGATGTCGTCGGCGTAGGCGAGTAGGTGGACGGACTTTTGAAAGATAGTGCCTCTGGTGTTAGCGTTTGAGTTTTGCACTATTCTTTCAAGAACGATGTTGAAGAAGTCACATGACAGCGCATCGCCTTGTCTAAATCCTTTTTTGACATCGAAGGTCTCGATGAGTTCTTTACCGACCTTGATGGAGCAGCGTGCATTCTCCATTGTCATCCTGCACAGACGGACGAGTTTGGCAGGGATGCCAAAACTAGACATTGCTCAGTATAGCTCGTCTCTATAAATGCTGTCATAGGCGGCCTTAAAATCGATGAAAAGATGGTGGGTATCGATTTGGACTTCCTGGGTTTTTTCCAAGATCTGCCGCAGTGTGAATATTTGGTCGATGGTAGACTTTCCTGGCCTGAAGCCACACTGATAGGGACCAATCAGGTTGTTGACGAAAGGCTTCAGGCGTTCACACAACACGGCAGATAGGATCTTGTAGGCGATGTTAAGAAGACTTATCCCTCTGTAGTTGGCGCAGTTCAGAGGGTCTCCTTTCTTGAGGATCGGGCAAACAATGCTGAGGTTCCATTCATCGGGCATACTTTCCTCCGACCATATTTTACAGATGAGTTGGTGCATACTCCTAACCAAGTCATCGCCTGCGGCTTTGAATAGCTCGGCGGTTAGGCCATCTGCTCCAGCGGCTTTGTTGGGCTTAAGCTTAGATATGGCTATCTTCACTTCGTCCAGGTCGGGTGGACGGAATTGTTGGTCTTCATCGTCCAGGTTGAATGGTTCATTCTGCCTGACAGCGGTATTTAGTTCGTCATCGCCGTTAAACAGTCTGCAGAAGTAGTTCTTCCATATCCTCAGCATCGACTGCGATTCTACTATGATGTTCCCTTGTTCGTCCTTGCAGGCTTCGGTTCGGGCTCTGTAGCCTTGGCAGGTTCTTTTTACCCTTTGGTAAAACTTCCGAACCTCATTCCTGTTGTAGCATCTCTCTATTTCCTCGATCGCGCGCTTCTCGTGCTCTTTCTTTTTTCTCCTGAGAAGCCGGTGTTCGTCTCTTCTTTTCTGCGCGTAGAGCTCACGAGCAGCTCTGGTCCTTCTTTGCAGCGCCGCTTTGTATGCCTCTTGTTTCGCTGCATGTGCTTGCCGGCACTCGTCGTCGAACCAGGGGTTTCGTTGTGGTGGTCGTGTGAAACCAAGCACATCAGAGGCGGCGTCTCTGATAGCTTTTTGGCAATGTTGCCACTGGTCTTCAATGCTTGATGCTGGCTGCATAGAACCTCTTGAGAGATTTAGAGAGACTCGATCGGAGAAGGATCTGGTGATCTCTTGCGATTTTAGCCGTCCGACGTCAAACTTCCTCACAGTATTTACTTGTCTTGGCGGTGTTCGGGATATCCGAAGACGTACCTTGGCTACGACAAGGTAGTGGTCCGAGTCAATGTTCGCTCCTCGAAACGTTCGGACATCCATAATACTGGAGGAGTGCCTTGCGTCGATCGCAATGTGGTCAATCTGGTTGACGGTTGATTGATCGGGAGATCTCCATGTGCCTTTATGAATATCGAGATGCGGGAACCGCGTACTTGCTATGACACCATTTCGCCCCGCCGCGAAGTCGATCAGCCTAAATCCGTTATCGGAGGTGGTGTCGTGTAGGCTGTACCTTCCGACAGTACTACCAAAGATGCCCTCTCTTCCTATCTTTGCATTAAAATCACCTAGGACGATTTTAATGTCATAGTTAGGGCATTGCTCGTACGTCTTGTCTAAGAGCTCGTAGAATCTTTCTTTGGTGTCGTCGTCTTTCTCCTCCGTGGGGGCATGGGCGCATATTAGGCTAATGTTGGCGAATTTAGACTTGATGCGGATTGTCGCGAGGCGCTCGTTCACACAGCTGAAACTTAAGACTTCTTGCCTAAGTCTGCCTCCAACGACGAAACCACATCCAAATAAGCGCTGTTTTTGCTGCCGATAGCAGTCGCCATAATAGATGTCGCAGTTTTTCATCCTCTTCTTGCCCGGTCCATCCCATCGCACTTCTTGGATGGCGGTTAGGTCTGCTTTATAGCAGTTCAGGGCCTCCGCTAGTTGTTCTGCTGCACGTGGTCTGTTAAGGGACCTAACATTCCAAGTGCAGATCCGAAATTCGTTGTCCTTTATTCGTTTGCCAGGTTCGTCAACAGTAAAATCATCCGTATCCGAGGCTTGTTGTCGTTTCGGAACTATTGTTGTTTTCCGCAGTCGGGCAGTTACCCCGGCGTACAACCCCCAACCTGGAGGGCCAGGCCCTTTGTTGGACCCCTTGGACGAAAGGGGCCGGATTCCTCCGGTGTCAGTAACCCACTTCTGGGATGTGAGAGCTGCCGTTGGCCCATAAAGGGTTCATCCGCCACCATCTCTGTTTCAGGACCCTGACTAGTCCTGAAAAATCCTCACTGACCTCAGCTCCAAATATGTCGAAGTAGCTCAGGTAAGGTATCTGCCAAATTGACTGTTGCCGTCACCGTTGATTCAGTCTAGTGAATTCATCCGCCGTACGTCCTCTTTCTGAGGGGCTCATGTAAGACTTCTGAGACTCGTTCAGTCAGTCATTCCGACAGAGCATTATAGTGTTGCTATTTCCTTCGTGTTCAACACTCGCGCTTATAAGTTTAGCAAGCCAAGCCCGGAAGGGCGAGGCCAGTACCCGGTGGTTACCACGCGGAGGTAAAATAAGCACAATTGATGTGTATGAAAAAGTTACAACAGCTGGGCACCGCCAAGTTGATGCCAGTCAGCGCCTACCCGATTCATACACACCCAACCACCAAACGAATCGACTTAGGCGACTAAAATTGTGTGAGAGGTCTTATTTTTACTGTCGTCAGGTTGGTATTAAAAATGGTCCATGTCGGTCAAGTAGTTCGACCCACGTATCTCTCTGTTTGTTGAAAACACCTTAGCGTCCAAACGAATCGACTTAGGGGAATGCAATTTTGTGAGAGGACCTATTTTTACCGTTGTCAGGTTGGTATTAAAAATTGTCTATGTCGGTCAAGTAGTTCTGGTACCTCTCATACAAAACCAATATTAGACATAATATGCGTGTACCTGTACCGTACATACAGTGGAGGGTATCAAAGCATCGGCCAGGCTGATGATAATACTTTTACTTGTTTTTTATAATGTCGGTAATTACGGTGGTCGGTCAATAGGCTAATCAAATTCAAAATCGGACAAAGGGGCGTGGCACCGCCCATACAAAAAAAACATTCAAAATCATATACATATCTCGAAAACCACCAAATGGTTTGAGCTCAAACTTACAGGTAATATTACGTATTTGCCGTGGACTGCTCTTATGAAGATTGGTCAAAATCGGACAAAGGGGCGTGGCATCTCCGATACAAAAAAAACATTCAAAATCGTATAATCTCGAAAACCACCGAATCGGTTGAGCTCAAACTTACAGATAATCTTAGGAATTGGTTCTAGAGTGCTTCCGTGAAGATTTTTCAAAGTTGGACAAAGGGGCGTGGCATATCCTATACCAAAAAAACATTCAAAATCGTATACAGTCGAGAACGGCTAAGTGGAAAAATCGCTTAAGTTGAACGCGTTTCAATACCCCAAGACATTTCACTTTTCACATTTCACTCGATTTCTATAGAAATTTGTTCGTATAAGTGCAAAACGGATAAGTGAAAATTTCTTATAAGTGAACAATTTTTCGAACCACGGAATGTAGTTTTACACTGTTTTTAAAACGGATAAGTGCAAATATTTTTTTTTTACATTTTTACATACCTACAAATTGCACCTGACAACACTTATCGTTATCATATATCTATGTTCATAATAATATAATATGCATCAATGGCATATCGCTCTTCCGGGCCGACTGACATTAATGTCGTTTTCCATTGGCTTCACTCGGTAATTCACTCATTCAAGAAAACTGTTTCTGGTCGATTCCACTCATGTATTGGTGAAATTGGAAAATTTCAGCTACGACTGCTTTGCATAAATTAAATTTGTGTAAGTGCTTCTTGAGTGAATTCTGACTTCAAATCGAGAAGATCATCGGAAGAGCATTCTTTGTGAATTCGAATTTCGATTCTTCGTCGATATGATTATCCATACGAAGTTGATCTCAGAATCGAGAATCGAAATCCACAGACGACGAGGAAGAAGAATAAGATGACGAAGATGATAGCAATCGCTCCCAAATTAAGTCCATGTCCATTAATTACGTTTTTGTTCTGAATAATTGCTTTTCAAGAGGCTTTTAGTAATTGTGTTTTGAAAACAAATTCTAAATGACGTAAAACAGCTGTTCAAGGTATGTGTAAATCTCGAAAATGGAGATCGGAAAAAAGTGATCCGGATCAAAAAAAAAGATTGATTTTTTTTCCAATGGAACATAAAAAGTGATCTAGATATAAAAAAATTGATTTTTTGTTCAATTGGAAAACCACATTAAATATTTAGAGTAACAGTTAAGCTTGAAATTATGCACCTTATTAAGTAAGCACGTACAAGTGCAAAAATTTACGGGTAAGTGCAAAAATGTGCACTTACGGATAAGTGCAAAGACCGTATAAGTGCACACAAAGTTGAGGTCCGGACGTTGTGCACTTATCCGTTCTCGACGTATCTCGAAAACCACCAAATGGATTGAGCTCAAACTTACAGATAATCTTAGGTATTGGCCCTGAAGTGCTCCTGATAAGATTGGTCAAAATTGGACAAAGGGGCGTGGCATCTCAAATACCAAAAAAACATTCAACATCGTATACTTCCTAAACAAAAAAAAATCTTCTATGGGGTGAAACTCGATGACGTTATATCTCTATAACCGTTGGGCCGATTTTCATGAGTCTTTTTTTGTTTTGTTCGTATTGCTGTATTTCAGGTTTAAGCAGAAAGAAAGTTCCAGTTTATTGTCATTTCTCGCATTTTACGAAAGAACATCTGTGCACGGGAAAAGTCGGGCGGGTCAGCTATCTCTATGTATATAAAACAAAGTGGAAAAAACTATATGTTTCCCTCTGTCGCCCGTAATTTTGAACCAATTGAGTTGATTTTTTTAAATGTCGGCAATTAGGGTGATCAATTGATAGGCCAAACAAATCAAAATTGTAAAAAGCAATAAAAGGCCTGGCGAAGCCTGAACAAGAGGATTGGATCAGGAGCCAGGGTCGAGTCACATGCGCAGCTTCGGCATAGGTAGAGAGGGCCATACATGCTTTTTGTTGCTCGGTTAGAGCTCGTCGGACGGGGGTGACCTTGCCCCTCACCATCGGAATTAGTCTCCCTATAAAGTCCTGTCCGCCGTATGCTGAGAAATGTTGGTCCTTACCGACCCTAACCGATCAAATATTTACACTACGACTGGCATTATGGCCTAGGGCCGAGCTATTTAATAATGCAGCGGGGTAAAGCATATGGTGAAAATGTACCCACGCTTACTTGAGCGGTCCGTGTGATCAAATATTTACACTAAGGTGGGAAACAATCTTATCGTGACCTTTGACGTCCAAAAAGGATTCAGATCAGACAATGCGCCGTCAAATGGCTTCTTCACAGGCCCACAGGAGAGTCATCAAATTTGTTTACATGGGCTCCGCTGTTCTGTGATTTGGTCATGAGAAACTCATGTGCCCAACTGTAATTGTTAAGGTAATGGTAGACCCGCAGGATAAGATGGTTACATCAAATCTCTAATCTATTATCTCTGTCTTTCATTGCCGCTGATAATATTTAGGGTTAGTGGCGAAGGACCGAGAGTTATGAAGGCTCAACAACGCCCGCGACAAATGTTAGATGCCAAACTTCGTCAAAAATGTTTTCGAAATATCACTATAGATAATATGTATAATATATTGTAAAGGGTCCGCCAAATAACTTTTTTTTTTTGAAAATGCTATAAAAAAAAACTACTGAATATTTTCTCAAATTTCTTTTTTTATTTGAAAGTACAATCCTTCCGGTTAATAATGGAAAATAATTTCATTCAAATGGCTGCCTCGGCTGGCCATGCAGTAGCCTACACGATCGGTCCAATTTTTAAGCACATTATCGATTGTGTGCAGTATTTCACCAATGGCTTCACGAATATTGTCCTTTAAAGCGTCAATTGTCTCTGGCATGTCGGCGTAACACTTATCTTTTACGGCACCCCACAAATAATAGTCCAACGGTGTCAAATCGCAGCTCCGCGGTGGCCAAACGACATCAGCTCTGCGGCTGATAATGCGATCTTCAAAAACAGGGCGCAAAACATTGAGTGTAGCTTCGGCTGTGTGGCACGTAGCGACGTCCTGTTGAAACCAAATGTTGCCAATATCCTCCTTTTCAATTTTTGTGAACAAAACTTCGTGAACAAAAATTCGTTGCCCGATAACGATCGCCATTGACTGTAACGGCCACTCCTTGCTCATTTTCGAAGAAAAATGGCCCAATTATGCCTCTGGACCAAAATCCGCACCAAACAGTGACTCGGTATGGGTATATCGGCTTTTCAATGTATGCGTGCGGGTTTTCTGTGCCCCAAATGCAACAATTTTGCTTGTTTACATACCCGCTGACGGTGCTTCTCTTCTTCCAAAATCCGTACGTAATTTTCGCACACATTCTGCAACATTACCATGATTTTCAAAGTAATGTCGCAATATTTCCCAGCGTTGTTCAAGCGTATACACAACCATATTCGTTCAGCGGAAGGATAAAACTAATTATCTGTCAAATCAGACATGAGCTAAGTGTTACCATTCGCGAAATAAACACTAGTTGAAAAAAAAACGTTAGATGGCGGACCCTTTATATGCGGACGATTGGTTTTTTGTTTTTATTAGAAAGGCGATTCCAAATCTTGGTTCACTACGACCAATTCCTGCCTTTTATAAGCTAAAATATATTTTAGTAAGTAGTTCAGAAAATCTGACATAATATCATTGGCCAAAATTATGCTGCTCTGGACATCAGCAATGACTCTACCCACTACACGATACACCATATGGTCAGCACTTAATATGGAATGCCAAAGGACCATACTCTTTTGTAGCAAGTAGATCTTGATGTGTCCGCACTTTATGGATGACCACGTGACACCTGCTTTTGTTCGAGTGTAAGTGTTCCATTTAGTTACATAGGTACTGTAAAAAATATATCACCCAAACTTCACTCAGCTAAGCTTGCTTCGCTTCGAGTGTTCTGCTCCACATACTGATTAAATTCCCATCTGTGTATGTAGTACTAGTTCACAACATAATATCTTCCGTTTTAATTTCCAGGAATCCAATACAAACAACAAGAGAGCCTTAATGATTTCAACATCCAAAAGTGGGTGGCCAAGATTTTGAATTATTTGGATAATTGCAATTCTGAGGCGCTCGTCCTGCTTCGTGCCATCGTATTTAATTACAACTTCAATTTGTGCACAATATTGATTCCGACTCAACACCAAAACCTAGATCTTTTCAATTTATCCCTCAGCTGGTGGGAAGGTACGTAAATAATTCCGTACCTGAATAGACTCATAAATACTTTCTTATTTGTAGCAGTCGCAGGACTTCACTGTCTATACACTTCAAAAAAGTTCTCTGTAGGTGTGTACTTGTGTGGAACTGCGAATTTTTTTTGTCTTCCCTTCCACTAAGGGGTGGTTAGTGGTTTCTTTCAAAGATGAGGGGAGCACATTCCCTTCTTTGGGGTCCTTAATAACATCATTATTCTTTATTTACTTTTTGAATTTTCTTACAATAAATATGAAATACCTGTGTAATTGGAACAATCTATTGCCATGGAACTTGGTGCCAGATTTTGACGTATGTAATTTGAAAACGGCATGACGGTCGATATATAGATGTATGTGTGTAAGAACTCGTGTCAACACGCATTTTTGTTAGGTTGTAACGAACTGTGGGAATCGTACCGTCGGATATAATTTCAAGATATGCCCCATCAAGCGTATGACCACTCAACCAGGTCATATCACCACCGACACTATCTCCGAACAAATGAAGTGATGTCCTGTTCGACCACAACTCCCTAAACCACAACTCCCTAAACCTACCACTTCTTACGACCCAAGGCCACAGGACTCCTTGAGGCGGTCCGGGCAGCTGAAGCGATAGGGCGTCCAGGCCATTGCAGCGTGATGCACACTAGCTCCCGCCAGGTCATAGCTCGTCGTAATGGGGGGATCTTGCCGCAATGACGATGGACTAAGTTACGAAATTTTCCGTGCCTTTAGAATGGATGTTAATATCTAGAGGATTCTTGAGATAGAAGCCCGAAATGTCTCTTCGAATAAGCGGATTGTAAGTTCGGATTTGGTTCCAAATAAGAAAGGAGAGCGATGGATGTAATGTGCTCCCCTTGAGTGTGCCCACCCTCTACTTTACCTAAACCTCGGTTTGGGTAACAGCACCTTGGCTACCACGTCACTCTATATTTGTGGTTGCCCCTAACTTGATTCTATTAGGCTAATTTCTCATCTCTTTCGTCCCCCACTGGAAAAATCTCGCGCCGTCACACCCGCCTGTAAGTTAATTAACAAGATCTCATGATCGAAACAGAACTATTCTTCCCAATGTGTTTACCTTTGGACATCCAATGCCTACAGTGAATGGCATCACAGCCTGATCTTACCATCAAATAAAAATAACGTTTGATTTCATTACTACTTATAAATAATTATCTCTTTATTGCTTAAAAATCTAGGTTATCTATCGGACAATTAATATTCATATATTACAACTCAATTTCGGAGTACCTAATTTTAATTAGATCTAGCGTTATATATTTCTTTCTTGTAAAATTCAAAATGTACCTAAGTTTCCCAAAAATGGTGGTTCGGTGAACTATTTAAACCAACGTAAGTTATATATTAGTTATAAAATTATAAAATTGAGAAGGTCAAGGTACCCCATTGTATATATTAAAGTTGCTCTAGGACACTTGGTTCTCTTTAATAGTTTTATTTTAAATAATTTATGGTTATGTTTATGTAGCTAGTAGAACCTAATAGGGTAGATCTTTTGTTATTTTGATGATGGTCTGTTGACATTATATATATCTTTGGTACAATTTTCTTCCCAAAACTTGACAAACTTGTAAAGATTGTAAGTGCTCTTGAGATTTATTAACTTTTTTGTCTATTTGCTGTCGCGCTGTTTACTCCGCTTCTATCCTGTTGTTTGTATTTTGTTCATTTCTAAAGAAAGAAAATTGTGGTGCACTGGTAGGGGTTGCCTTTTATTTTCTGTGCCTGAGGTGTGAAAGCATTTTTATTTGAACACATAACGGAAACTGTGGTTAGTGCTTGGGATTGCTAAGCGAGAAGTCGTATCCCCCTGAAAGCACAATCGTTGTTCAGTGTCCCAACCCTAGTGAGGGTCTGAAAAAAATTACATAACTGCCATCCCATGGCAATTAAGATTCTTGAATACAGATGGCAAAGTACTTTAGTTCATGTCAACATAAATGCGCACACCTACACACAATTTAAGGACCTATATAAAATAAAGGAAAATTTGTGGGAAGATAAAAGCAGCCAGCATTTATTGTTTTGACGCTTTGATGCTTTGTTGACATCTCAGATATCGGTGGGAGTATTTCTGACCTTAAAGTAGGAGCGATCGTCAACAACCTGTTTTTGGAAGGGATACCAAAAGCCAAACCTGAACATAGCTCTATATAACTCGCCACGATAAATGCTACCATATGCGATAGATATTGACTGTATTTGGATATCTATCTGAAGTCTGAACTTTTAGGGTTGTCTCCTGAATCTGTCATACTCATACTCATAGTGTGAATATTTGGTTGGTAGATAATTTACACGACCGGACGGTTTATGTGATACAGTACATTACTATTGGCTTAGTTTAGAGTTTAGAGTCTCCTTTCTTGTCAACCGGACATAAATGATGCTGAGGTTCCATTCATCACGCCAAGGTATACTTTCTTACGATAAAATTTTGGAAATGAGTTGGTGTATCTACTCGTTTACTCTCCACTAATTCAATTTATGCTGTCTTTAATAGTCCAACCGCCATGTTGTACTTGTCTTTAGATATCGTTATCCGTATTTCATTTTGATTGGATGGACGGGAATTTTGGCTCCCATCGTTCCATCGTCCATATTGATGACAGGGCCATTTAGGACAGTGTTTTTTTTTTCATTTCCTCAACACCAACTATCACACCATACTACAAGGTTTCCTTGTTTATATCCAAAGGTCCCTGTAATTTGTTACCTTGACACGCTATTTTTGCCTTTTGGCAAAACATTGCTCGTGATTGTAGCAGATTCTAAAGTGTTTCCAATAGCAGCATGTAGATTTTGACAGTTCGTGGCCATGTTATTTTATCTGTTATTCATTATATACATCCGCGAATTTGCAATGGGACTTGGGTCAAAAAAAATCTAACTTGCTTAGTTGCTGAAGGAAACGACCATATACAACGCTATATGAGTTCCCCGGGTACTGGAGTAGATGGAAGCGGTCCCCGATAAAAAATTATCAACTGATAGCACAATTTTTATTCAGCACGAGCGATCAGAGGGCGTGGTTATCACACTCAGAAGCGGCATGTACTGCCGACTGAGATAATGCGATTCGACGCCGTTAGACATTTTCTTGTGGGGTTTCCTTAAGCGTAAATCTATGCCAATAAGCCGCAAATGACTATTGACAACACAACCAGTGCCATTTGCCCACCCATCAAGGTGGTGAAGCTCCCAAAACTTCACATGTTGGCATTAGATGTCAGAGTTCTTTTTACTTTTTTTGACTGGTTCATTCCATCAGGAAGCGAGGAGTAACGATTTTCGCTAGTTGGAATTGACCCTGACAAATTTCTGTTGGGAAATTTTGTCGAATTTCAGTCTATGAATTATTGTTTGAGAGAAAATGGTCATAACAAAATGTTCAATGTATTTAACTGGATAATTAAGGCACCTGCTAATTATGTGGTGGGGTGACATAATATCCACAGACATAATGTCCATGGACGTTATTTCTGTCCCAAACGGACATAATCACCCCTATTGTCGTCGTCGTTGTCTGTCGCAAACGACTGGCGACGTTGAACGTATCGAGTCGTTTGGAATTTGGTATTGCGTAACTGAAACGACTCGACTCTCTGAACTCTCACATCCCAACATACATTCCACAAACTATGACACATGGGATTTGACATTTCAGTCGACGAATTTATATTTGGTCTGGTGTTTTGTTTGTGACTTGGTTAATTATTTAATAAAACAAATCAAAAATAAATAGTGTGACATGTTTTTTGAAAGCAGTGACGAAGAAGAAAACCAGAAAAAAGTAGATACTGGTAAAGTTAAGGAAGGAAATTCGAACCAAATCCAATCCATTGGATTTGCCCGACATTAAGTGGGTGGTAGAAATAATTTAAATTGCATATATACTAGGTGTCATATTTTTTAACTTTAGAATTTTAATGTCTAATAGTTTTCAAAAGTTGCATTGCTGAGTTAAATGAAAAACTACATTTATAGTTTTTATTTTGGTTAGTACTTTTGGCTCCCTAAATGACCTTGAAATTCCGAAAAAATTGTTAGGCAATATGCTATTGGTGCGCTATATTTTTTTTAAATCTATATCCAAAACTAAAGTTAAGCCCTGCTCAAATAATGTACATAAATGCATTCATTTTATACTGTTTGACAAATACCGACACATTTAAAGATAAATATATTTTACAACTACTCGTTCTGTACACCGGTAAACGCATTTCGAGTAATACAATCTTCTTTAAAATATAAAAGAAACAGCCGTCCGTGTGTGTACTCATAACTCGAGAACGGATCGTTCGATTTTCACGATTTTGAGCTTGATGGATTTGTATTGGAAGAAGATAGGGAAACAAATTGGGCAAAGAGGCGTGACACCTCCCATAAAAAAAACATACAAAATCTTATATCTCGAAAACAACTGAACCAATTTAGTTCAAATTTGCAGACTATCTGAAGTATTCAGACGGGAGTTTTTTGTCTGTGAAGTTTGGTCAAAATTGGACAAAGGGCGTGGCACCTCCCATATAAAAAAAAACATTGCAAACGCTTGTTCCCGATATTTCGAAAAGTAATCGGTCGATTAAGCCGAAACTTACACAATAGGTCTGTTTTATTGGCAATCTATCTCAGTGAAGTAAAGTAAAGTAGAATCTTTAACACGCAATTACAACAACTACACGCTGTTTGACACTTTGGAGACTCTATATAGTTGTTGTAATGGCGTGCTGAAGATTCTACTTTACTTTTCTTCACTGAGATAGATTGCCAATAAAACAGACCTATAATCGGTTAGGAAAAGAAAAGTACACGTGGATCAAACGTTTTCGAGTTTTCCGATAGATGGCGCTGAACACCCAAATCTTAAAATTACACTATATCTTCACATTTGCGGCAGCTTTAGCTTTGAAATTTGGTAAATAGAGGTTTATTGCCTGTAGAATGTATTGAAAATACTATGGGCAGGATCGAGAAAAGGGGCGTGGCACTTCCAATAAGAAACTGCAAACGTTATTGCTCGACACTCGTGGGAGCTAAAGTTTTAAATTTAAAATATTGATGTAGGTTGTCGTCATAGGCAATTCCTGAGTACGGGCAAAGCCGGGTAGCTACAGCTAGTAATAATAAATAATAAAATGCATTAAGCTGTATCTATGTTTTTCATTTTATTTCCTAAAAGCAATTTATTTTTAACGATTTCAATTATTTTTTTTACAAAAATTGACATTAAACATTATCTGAACAATAAACCAACAAAGTACTAAAAAACATTTTTTTCCGAAACTTCAGCTGGTTTGACGGAGCCTAAAGTTCATAAAAATCGCAACTTTTTTTATATATTCTGAAGCCTAAGATCCCAATTCAACACTTTTTTTTCGCCATACTAAAGTGACACACCCTATTGCATACATTGTGTTAATAAAAATTATTTTCAGATTTTAAATGTATTTTAGACTATCGAAGTCGAAGGTAATCCAAGACAATTCAGAGATAAGGCTATGTCGTCCCATTGCCGATTAACATCACTTTTAGTTAGGCCCTTTGTGAACGATTTTGCCAACGGAATATTTTTCTCCATTTCTTTCACTAAATGTTGAAATTGTCTTTTATTTGTGATTTTCATTTTAAAGAATATGTAACTATCTTTTCGTTAGTTAAATATTAAATACACAAACTTTTCTTTAACACTTGATCACGCAGTTGTTAAAACTTAATGCAAACTACATACCTATATCAGTTGCAGCTCTTTTTATACCCCTGTGGCACATCCGCAGGGATACAAAAAACGATACCCAGGTACTGCATCCTTCCGCTTTCTGAGTTTTTCATCATATTATGATTTTATGGCCTTAATTATGGTCGTCGTGTAATAACTCATTACTTGTGCGCGTAGATTTATATGGTCCAACACAATTCAGAGATAAGGCTACAAAACGCCTCACGCAATACCGACGATCGTCGTCGAAAAATACAATCCACATTTTTATACCCTCCACATCAGGAAGGTAAATTCACTTTGTCATTACATTTGTAACGCCAAGAAGGATTCACCGGAGACCCTATAAAGTATAATATTCTGAATCAGAATCACATTCTGAATCGATTTAGCCATGTCCGTCTGCTTGTCTGTCTATCCGTCTGTCTGTTGAAAACACGATAGCGTCCAAACGAATCAACCTAGGTGAATGAAATTTTGTGAGAGGACTTCTTTTTATCGTCGTCAGGTTGGTTTTGAAAATGGGCTATGTCGGCCAAGTAGTTCTGGTACCTTCCATACAAAACCACTATTAGACCCATGTGTCTCTCTGTCTGTTGAAATCACGATAGCGTCCAAACGAATCGATCTAGGCGAATGAAATTTTGTGAGAGGACTCCTTTTTACCGTCGTCAGGTTGGTATTGAAAATTGTCTATGTCGGTCAAGTAGTTCTGGTACCTCCTATACCAAACCAATATGGCATGGCAAACATTTTGCATGACTTTTATGCAGTGGAGGGTATCAAAGCATCGGCCAAGCCGATGATAACACTTTTACTTGTTTGACATTTCAGACGCCGCGACAAAAGTCGTTTATTTTTAGTCGCCAATACTAAACAGTCGTGTCATTTTTTTTAGAGTCGTATAAACGACAACGACAATAGGGGTGAATGTCAATGGACATTATGTCTTATTAATAATCAGACACAATGGGCCTTACCATCAGTAATCATTTTTAGTCTTCAACTTAAATATTTTGACGGTCACAATGGATAATTTTATATGGAAATTTTCGCCATTGTGACTTTGTAAAAGTTAGCCTGGACACTAAAAATGATTATTAGTACCGCGGAATGTCAATGGACATAATGTCTATTTTAAAATTTCGTAATTGGACATTATGTCTGTGGTCATTATTAATTTCTGTTTCAAACAGACCTAATGTCCATGGACATTTTGTCTGTTTGTAAACAAGACATAATGTCTATCAATGCTCGGTGGAATGCATTATACAAAAATATATACTAAACTAGCTGAACCCCCGCCGTCTTCGCCAGGCCGACATTTAAAAAAAATCAACTAAATTGTTTTATATAGGTAGAGATAGCTGTACCCGCCCGGCTTTTCCTGTGCACAGATGTTCTTTCGTAAAATGCAAGAAATGCGAATAAATCGATTTGCTGGAACTTTCTTTCTGCCTAAACGAAACACAGCAATACGAACAAAACTAACCAAGATTTCGACCAATCTTCACAGGAGCACTCCACGGCCAATACCTAAGATTATCTGTAACTTTGAGCTCAATCGATTCGGTGGTTTTCGAGATAAATTGAATAATTTTTGTGTATGGGAGGTGCCACGCCCCTTTGTCCAACTTTGATCAATCTTCACGGGAGCACTCTTGGGCCAATACCTAAGATTATCTGTAAGTTTGAGCTCAATCGATTCCGTGGTTTTCGAGATATACCATTTTGAATGTTTTTTTTTATGGGAGGTGCCACGCCCCCACGCGTCCGATTTTAAATTTGTTTAGCCTATTGATCGACCACCGTAATTACTGACATTTTAACAAAAAATCAACTAAATTGGTTGAAAATCCATTTAGACTTTGATCCGGTCATAATGCCCATGGACTTTGTGACCGTTTCAGATTGGACAATATGTCTGATTGTTAATAAGTCATAATGTCCATAATGTCTGTTTGGGCTTTGGGACAGAAATAACGTCCATGGACATTATGTCCGTTGACATTATGTCACCCCGCCAATTATATATGTCACCTGTTAATATTTTATTAAATGAAAATGTGTCAGACAACAAATTTGTAGAATAATTGTCACCACTGCCAATGTTTATGAAATAGGCTCGGAAATGTTTCCCCTTAAGCTATGAGTACACGACATGCCAAACACGACATACGCATGCCACTCTGACGTCACGATAATTACTCGACATATTACTCGGCATATTGTTGAATATGTCACACGGCATGCACGTTTTGTTTCAAAGTTGGCGTATTTGGCAAAAGGATTGGTTGCGGCTTCGGGAGACGGAAGGATTCTGCGCTAAGACTAGTCGTTACCAATGTTCCGTTAAATTGAGACTTTTCCAGTTACCTAATCACACTACGACTTCAAGCTTGCAAAATCGAAACGTTGAAATTAAAAACAAAATTTATTAAATTCACCCAAACTACTCAATAATATGCCGACTACACGACATGCACCCTTTTATGACATATTCTGACGTCGAATTGACGTCAGAGTGGCATGCGTATGTCGTGTTTGGCATGTCTTGTACTCATAGCTTATACATATATGTATTGGGATAGTGTCCACTCGATTCCTATTTCCTTGTGATATCAATGACAACCACCAGTAGATGATAGGTATTGAAGTACATATTTATTATTAAAATACAAAAGTTGCTTTGCTCCTACCTCTAGTAGACATATTATTGAGTAGTATAGTACTAATTGACTTTATTTCATTATAAATGTTACAAAATAGTTTCTAAGTCTATTTTGGTTTTGGCCTTAGGCCGTCTACAAGATTGGCATTTAAATAAATATAACTTTGTCTATGATTTACATACATAATAAATTAAATTATATGGTTTTGTTTTAGAAGTCTCCCTCGATTATGTATTTTCTGTAGTGAAGTACTTTCACTGTTAAAATTGGGCATATTGCTAGAAAGAAAGTGTAGTACATCTTCCCTTACTCTTATTTTTAATGTATTCAGAATCATAGGGGACGTCCCCGTTTCCAAATGTAGCATATAGTTGGGGTTACTACTTAGGTTAGGTTAGGTTTACGGGTTGGTGAAGCTGAGTAGCCTCTTCTTCACCCCACTCAGGTCCTCGTGGACCCATTGTGATACCCTTCGATGGGGTTAGCCGCGTTGTAATGGCTTTGTTTCATCCTTCCCATGGTTACTCGACCCTGTCCAGCCATCCCGCTGTCCTCAGAAACCTGTAAAGATTAGACATTGAGACGTTAGAGAGTTCTTGGATATCCTGGAAGTAGTAACTTCCAAGTGTTCTGTTCCTCAAGTGACAGAGACTTGGGCAGTGACAGAGAAAGTGAGGTGTGTCCTCGTGAACCTCCTCATCATCGCAGCCTCTACAAATGTCGTCATTCTTGAGATTTAGTTTCATTGCGTGGCTTCTTAGAAGGTTGTGACCAGTGAGGGCGCCAACTAACTTGGACAGCGATATTCTGTCATATCGTAGCAGTTTGTTGGTCCTGCTTTTATTGTATTCTGGCCACATCTTCCGTGATATGTCGCAGGTGGTTAGTGTTTTCCACCTGATGTTGGCTTTCATTCGGATCTTATATTCCACTCGCTCTCTGAGACTGCAGATCGGTGGTTTGATCGACTGAAGTGCCTGGTCTAGGTCCATTGCAGAGCCATTTCTTGCCAATTCGTCAGCTCTCTCGTTGCCGGTTATGTCCCTGTGTCCAGGAACCCAGCAGAGAACCGTATTATGCTGCGAGCCAAGAACCTTGAGCTCTTCGCGACAGCGGCGAACTAGTTTTGATTTTATCTCATTAGTAGAGATTGCTTTGATAGCCGCCTGGCTGTCAATGAATATGGTAATATCACTCCGTGGTATTGCCATTATTGACACCATGCTTGCCACCTCCGCGACCGCCAGTACCTCAGCTTGGAAAACACTACAGTAATCAGGAAGCCTGATTGAACTATGTATGTTGAGTTCCTCTGAGAATAATCCGGCTCCAGTTCCACATTCCATCTTTGATCCGTCAGTGTAGATGGCTATTGACTTCGTTTCCGTGGGTTCGTTCCTGTCCCATTCTTCCCTACTCGGGAACCGGCAGGAGAATGGTTTATGGAAGTCTAGGTATGGTGACATATAGTCAGAGCTGATGTCACTCCCTACGTATTCCTTGAGAATCCGCGCATGCCCAAAGAGACTAGGGATCCAGCATTTTGTCTGGCTTATTCTCAGTGCACTTTTGGCAGCCGATGCTTGCATATATAGATCTATAGGTGGCAGGTTAAGAAGCGTTTCCAACCCAGCAGTCGGTGTTGTTCTCAACGCACTAGTTGTTCCTATACATGCCAGTCTTTGTATTTTTGTCATTGCCTTAAGATTGGTTACCTTGTCTGTGGCTTTCCACCAGACTATGTTGCCATATGTGAGTATTGGGCGTACGATTGCCGTATACATCCACAGAATTATCTTCGGGTTAGGTCCCCAGTTTCTGCCGAAGATACGGTTGCATGCATAAAATGCATTCGATGCCTTTTTAACTCGTTCATTGACATTTAGTTTCCAATTAAGTTTTCTGTCGAGAATTATTCCCAGATATTTCGCACTCTCTGCCACCTGCAGGGGTATTCCCTCAATAGTTGGTGGTTCAAAGTGTGGTATGTTTCTTCTGTTTGAAAACAGCACGAGTTCGGTCTTCTGGGGGTTCACCCCAAGGCCACAATGTTTTGTCCACAGATTAAGTGTCCGCAGTGAGCTTCCTAATAACTCATTTATAGTTGGTAGGAATTTTCCTGTCGCCAGTAGTACTACATCGTCCGCATAAGCGACGGCTTTTACTCCACTGTGTTTGAGTTTCATGAGTACTTCATTGATGACGAGAACCCAAAGTAGGGGAGAAATGACTCCTCCCTGTGGTGTGCCTCTGGAGGCAGTTACTTGTAGGTCAATGTCACCTAATCTCGCATTGATATTCCTTTCATTGAGCAGGCTCATGATCACGTTAGTGAGAGATATTTCAACGTTGGAATTCTGCAGCGCCCTCTTCACTGCACACGTTTTGACATTATTGAACGCTCCCTCAATGTCTAGAAACGCGGCTAGTGTATATTCTTTATCTTTTAATGATTTTCCTATAGTGCTGACGACATCATGCAGCGCTGTTTCCACTCCTCGGCCTTTTGTGTAAGCATGTTGAGCTGTGGAGATCGCGCTGTCGTCTAGCCGACTGCGAATATGAATATTCACCAGTTTTTCGAAGGTTTTCAAGATAAAAGATGTTAGACTTATGGGTCTGAAATCCTTAGCAGTGGTATGACTAGGTTTCCCCGCTTTAGGGATGAAGACTACTTCCACTTCCCGCCAGGCTTTTGGGATGTAGCCATATTCCAGGCTGCTTATGAAAAGTCGATTGAGAACCGGTACGATAATGGTCTTTGTCTTCTGTAGCATGATTGGAAATATCCCATCACCTCCTGGGGATTTGAAGGGAGAGAATGTGTCAATCGCCCAGTGTATTTTATCGTTGGTTATGATTTCTTCCGGAACTGTCGAAGCCGTTGCCGGGACATTATACATAGCCTGTGTGTTACTCTGTTTCGGGATACATCCCGGAAAATGAGTTTTCAGTAAGAGACTAAGAGTCTCTGTGCAGGACTGTGTCCAATTTCCGTTGCCGTCCTTGAGATATCCAGGGACTGCAGGTTCTTTGGACAGGATTTTTCTAAGCCTAGCTGATTCTGTGGTGTTTTCTATATCATCACAGAACGAGCGCCAGGTTATGCGTTTGGCACTTGTCACAGCTTTTTTGAAATTCCTCTGACTGGCTTTATATGAATCCCAATCTGTTGGGGAATTGGTGGATTTCGCCGCGTTGAAGAGTGCTCTTGTCTTCTGCCTGATCTTTTGGAGATCTTTTGTCCACCACGGTGGAGACTTCCTATTCTTTATGGTCCGTAGAGGACAGGCTTTATGGAATGCACCTTTCAGAACTCTGTTTAGAGTATCTGTGGCTATGTCAATCTCTTCCGGTGAGCCTAATGTAAGCCGTTGCAGTTTCTTGGTATGTCTACCTACTTCTTCAGAGAACTTTACCCAGTCTGTTCTCCTTGGATTCCTGCATTTGCTTAATGGTTTCATCGTTTCGTCAATTAGGAATTCTATAATCCTGTGGTCTGATAGGGATGCTTCCAGGGAAACTTTCCATTCTCGCACAGTGAGAGTTTGTGAGTTATTGTATAGTGTGATGTCTAATACCTCACGCCTATTCCTGGTTATGAACGTTGGTTCATTGCCGATATTTGCTATCATCAAGTTATTTTCAATAATAAATTCAAAAAGGGACTCACCTCGCGCATTTATGTCAGTGCTTCCCCACTGAGCATGATGTGAGTTGGCATCGCAGCCTAGAACAATGTCCCATTTCTTGCGTTCTGCTTCCTTTACCAGTGCACTTGTTAGCTCGGACGGTGGACTATCTTGTGAGTCGAACGGCATATATATTGCCGCCAGTATCATTGTGATTTTCCCTCGTCTCTCCCAGGTGACAGCTGTTTGGTCTGTATTGCTGTAGCTAGGTATGAGAAATAGGTTAATCTGTTTTCTAGCTACAATACATGTTCGGTTCTTACTGTTATCATTTGGAGTGTTGGTGTTGTACACCAGCAAATCCTTGGCATTCAGCCCTTTTATTTTACCCCGGTAAGTCCAGGGTTCTTGTATTAGGGCGACATCTATGGCTTGTTGCTTCATAAGCAGAACAAGGTTGGCGCTGGCCGCCTTGCTATTGTGAAGATTTAGCTGGATTATCTTCATGGCGGTCAGGTTTTTCTTCGCTCTTCTTGCCGTGTTTGGTCGACAGTAGCCTGAGCTTGCACCGTGTTATGCCAACACGGACTTTGAAATTTTGCTTCCTGAGCAACGGCAACGATTTGTGGCTTAGAAGTACAAGGACTTCCATACCGCTTTCGGTGTGTTCGCCCGTTTCCAGGACCTTCCACTCCCTGCTTTGTAACTCCGGGTTAAGGAATTGCAGGTTGCGTTCAATTCTTTCTACGGGCAGATATGGGCCTTGTATGTAGATGCGGCCTTTGGGTCTGGTAAAGTTGAGGACTTCCTTTCTGTCTACAACACGCAGGTCGGCATTTGGCCAAGGTGCGTCCGTGTTGGAGACGAAATTTTTCAACCAATCCAGGGTTCCTTTGTCGTCGCATTCCACTATCTTGAACCCTTTGAAAGTGGTTAGCTGCCCGAACAATGGGATCGTGCTGCTCGCTTTCAGGATGGCTTCATTAACGCCATCTAGGATTCTTAGTTCTATAAGCTTCCATTGGTCTTCGGTGAGCCTTCGTTCTGGGTTTCCATGGTCGACTATTGCGACACGAAGACTCTCTTTGACCTTGTCTATAAATTTGGCCTTTTTCGCCTGCCTGCCTACTACCGGAGAGAGGGTGTCATCGTGTCGACCTCTTTTCGGGCATCCTGGAGTCATCTCAGGTTTGGTCGTAACCTTACCTGGGACAACTGCAGGGCGCTTTGGATTGGCCGCATTCGAGATGAGAGGCAAATGGCCCTTCGTCCTCGCTGCGATCAATCTCCTGCTGAGCCCTCCCGAGGTCCACGCCTGTGATGTGCTAGGCCCTGCGCTATCTGTTGACAAAACCTTCCTGGAGCATCCTGGCGTCTGCTCAACTTTGGACGCGTCCTTGGTTGAGTCGTCACCTGGTTTTTCGGGTTGTGACCTACTCAAGGGGAGATGCAATTGGCCCCTCACCCTTGGTCCGGTCAGCTTGCCCTTCCCAGTCTGGTTCTGTCTCCTGTCACTGAGGCTGCTGCGCCACGCCGATGCGGTCGATTTTATTACCGCTCGAGCCCTTTCTACCTGTGCCGCTTCCTTTTCCGTGAAGGACTTTGGGTCGCGGTTCCTAAACCTACCTAGCAGTCGGCGCGCATTTTTGCGCTTCTTGAGCGGGTCCGTTTCCGCTGTGCTCGACTGCGTGCTGATGTTTGCCGGGTCCGCCTTACTGACCGCTTTGGCTTCGGTGGTTTCCGAACAGTCGGTGTCGTTTGGCTTACTTGGCTTATCAACAACTGTGCAAATGCTGTCTAGTGTCGAGTCTGCCTCTCCCGGTGACATTGTCTTCCCTGTGTCTGCTTCTTTTGTGGGGACAGATGCGACTGACCTTTGCCCCGATATGCCATGGCCCATCACAGGCAATGGTGGGGTTACTACTTACTAGGCAATTTAAATATTCGCTTAAGGAAGTACCGCAGGAACTTCTCAACAGCCTCAAAAGAACAATATCCCCACACTTGGGCTCCATATAAAAAGAATGGAGGCAGCAGTTCATTGAAATAACTTTTGCTTTGCACTATGCCTTACATTTTTATTATTATTGGTGCATTTTTCCCAAACTGAACAGATTGCACTTTTTGTTTCAGACAATTTAGAGAGTCCGAACGGCTGAATTGAGAAGCTTTTTCAGGACAGTCATACTCTCGGATGTTTGTCAGACGTTCGCGAGAGGTGGCGCAGTAGAAAAAACCTTAAGATGTAATTTGTGTTTTTCCGCCGATCGAACAGCGCACAGTAGTCCAGCGCACTAACCACTGCGCTACTGCGCCCACAGCTTCTTGTGGCAAAGACAATATAATATACAGATGGCGCAATGTAATGTTAGCTGATGTCCGCATTGGTTGCGATCGTGCAACAAAAAGCTCTTCTCATTGTCCAACAAAATAAAAGCTTTTCTCTCAACGCGTAATCCTTTGTGTGTGTGCATAAGTGCATCGTGTATGAAGTATGGTATGAAGCTTTTCTGTTTTCGTTTATGCTATGCTTCTCGTTCTCCATAATGAATGTCCTCTTGAGGAAAACAACAGTCGCCGCACTTATAGATCGGTTTGTATTATTATTATGTCACTATACTGTCTGCTCTTGTTTTATGTATTTAGTGTGTGTGAATAAGAAGGAAAAAGGGACAAACAAAACAGAAATCCTCGTTCCTCGATGAAAAGAAAATCATCGGTCGGCTATTTCAAATTGTTAGCTGTGCTCATGCAAAAGATGTAGATACGTTATAAATTTGTTCCTTTTTATGACGGCATACCAAACTGAGCCATCGTATTTTTAAAAAGCAAGTTGAAATTGAATTTGGTTAGTTTTGTTTCCTTTTATAAATACAATAGAAATTTGAATTAATTTTAGAACGTTAGTTTTGTCTTAAGAGTAATCTATACATATATGTATAAGAAGACTAAATATACCTAGGTTAAAATATGGCTTGGAGAGCAAGGTGTGTAATTACTTGTTGCAGCGCAAGTACCGCATAGTAGGTATTCAGGGGTAAAATTATTTTAATTTCCTGATAAAGAACTAATTTAGTTATTGGTGTTATTACAATGTTATTGGTTTTGTTTTTATATATTATTGCTTCACATTTTTTTCCCAAAGTATTTATCAAATTGGTTACTACAAATAAGTTTGTTTTTCTAAATCGTCGCAAGATCCCCTACTTGTTCCAGCCAGTCATTAGGGGTATTCATGTAAACTTACGAAGTTTACGACGTGGTAAATGAACTGTCAAAATTTGTATGGAAAATCATTTACGACGAGATGGTAAACCTACTACGCGAATTTGTGTGGAAAACCGAGATGGTAAACTTACGACGAGGTTATTGTGACATTTCACACTTGAAATAAAGGCGCGAAATCAGAAAACAATTACTTTGCATGCATTTATAATACTTTTGATGCATTTATAAAAAATAGAAATTGCACATTTTACTATCCCAAGTGTAGGATAATTAGTTAGTCCATCAAATTGTATTAAGAAAACAAGTTTTAAAAGAGATTAAATAACGCAATTTCCAATTCCAAACCAAGGGAGTTTTCGTCCGCGTCAAAAAGATTGGTATTGTAAATTTCGTTATTTAAACCCTTTTAAAACTTGTTTTTTTAATACAATTTGATGGACTAACTAACTATCCTACACTTGGAATAGTAAAATGTGCAATTTTCTCTTTATAATTGTATCAAAAGTGGTTTGTTCGCATTTTATCAATTCGTTCGTTCCCTCTCATGTGAAACAACTGATTGGTTTACCACCATTTACCACAAACAGCAAATTGGGGCGTTCATGAAACGTTTGTTGTAAACTTACCATTCTACGCAAATGGTAAACTTACGACGTTGGATGAATACCATTTGTGTTTTTTAGTTCCTTTATCAGGAAATTTAAAGTAATTACAGACTTTGCTCACCAAGTTTTATTTTAACCTCTACTTAGGGCCAGTTTGTTCAGATTAAGTTTAACCCATGATTGTATACTTATGTCTGTGTCTGTGGTAACCAAAAAGCGTTTCTTCAATTATTCTTCACTTTGGCCAGCAAACCGTAGATTTGCGACAAATCGTTCCAGTTTTCCAGTTTATTTGTAAATTCAGTTGTTTTGTTAGAATTAATCATTGGTTAAAATTGTTTAGGTATATTTTGTGTACGTTTCGGTATTTTATTCATTTATGTCTTTTTTTTTAATTTAACTAAACCTGAGTGATTTCAGCACAAAGCCGCAGCAATGTATTCAATTTTGATCCACACTGTGTGCATCGTATTCATCTGTCAGCTGAAAATGCGTGGACAAACCTGATACGAAACAACACACTATATTTTGCGTTTATTGTTGTGTTGTTGACGGCTATGTCAAAGCTTGAACAATCAAAATTCCAGAACGAATTTGGTTAAATACCTTTAACCGACCAAAATGGGCTGGTTATCGATTTTTCGGGTTAACTAACCAAACCATAGATTCTGTGCTTAAAATTTGCCTCAAGAAACTGATATTGTTATCAGCTAAAATAGCCGTTGATTAGAGTTAACCAAAGATAAACAAACCGGCCCTAAGTCGTCTTATATTTATTTAGTCCTAAAATTAACTCTTAAAACAAAACTAAAGTTCTAAAATCAAATCAAAATTTTATTGTACATATTTATAATTCTTTGTTTCCACTTGTCGATTTGAAATTGACAATTGACGTATTTTTGTGCCAATTGAAAATTGGCAAGTGGAAGCAGTGAAAATAGCTTGTCAATGAATTGCAGCGCTTGTCAATAACTGACAAAGAAACCACTGGAGAAGTGGAAATAGCTGAATTGCCAAACAAAAGGTCACTTTGTCTTTAATTGACATCATGTTTGTCAATGACTGTAGAAGGTAATCCAATCTTTTTCAAATGAATATTTCTTTATTTTTGATGAATGATGGTTGAATCCTTCGCAAAATAAATTCGAAGTCAGTTTTCTTCATTTCATACGCATTTAGCATTTTGTATTTTGAATATTTTGCAAATTTTCGGCTTTGTTCGTCTTCTGTCTACAGCTAACTCAGATTTGACCAACAAAACACAAAAAGTGACAGCGATTCATATGTATCTTTTTTGAAATAAATAGTTCATTTGATTTTAAAAAAGAAAATGTTATTTGTTTTATGTACCTACATTATGTACCTATAGATTTTAAAAATACGATGGCTCAGTTTGGTATGCCGTCATAAAAAGGAACAAATTTATAATACATAACAGAAATGATCGACGATTTTTTTTTTCATCGAGGACTTCTGTTCTGTTTGTTCCTTTTTCCTTCTTATACACACACACAAAATAAAACAAGAGCAGACAGTATAGTGATGTAATAATAAGAATACAAACCGGTTTTAAATCTATCAAGATCAAGGGCCAAGGGGAAGGGGAGAGAACGAGAAATATAGCTAAAAACGAAAACAAAAAGAGAGTCATTAACGATGCACTGCAGAAGTACACATCTAGACGATACACTCGCATCGCAAATTCGCAATTCGCATACGCATTGATATGACGTCAAATTGCATATAAAACGCAGCACGTCCGACTTCGTCGAAGGACTAATGCCGAATAATTAAATGAAATGAAGAACTGCAAATGCATGCAATGTTCAATTATATTTATAATATAAGTGGTGTGTGTGTGGCTGGACTCTGATGGAGTCAGTTCAGTTCAGTTCCGTAGCAGTGGTAATGTAGTGGTAGTAGTGTTGTTCAGCTTCGATTTCATTTTTTCTCAGCGGTATAAGCTTTTTCGAAAAGCTTCTTAAGGGTATCGAATTTTGATTTCATATGACAACAATTGCCATTTGAATGCGTCATCTAGGTGTTTTATTATCTTTGCTTGTGGTTTCTCTTATATATTTCAGCAATGTTCGTAAGCATAAATATCTGGTCGATTGTTGAGTAGTTTTGTCTGAAACCCGCTTGAAATTCATGGATGATTTTCTTCTCATTGACCCACTGAATAAGTCTTTTAAAAAGCACTGCTCCAAAAAGCTTGGTTGAAGTATTTAAAAATGATATACCTCTATAGTTTGACGGATCAGTATAGTCTCCTTTCTTGTAAAGTGGGAACAAAATCGATCTCAGAAAGCTTTCGGGTATAGGTATATCTGCATTTTCAAAAATTCTATTGAATTCTTATAAAATTTGAATGAAATACAATCGTCTCCTGGTGCTTTCTTATTTTTAGCATTCTCGATTATATTATATATTGTACCTCTCCAAGAGTTATCGGTGCATCTAGACTTTCATCGGTAATCCAGGGAGATCCATATTGAAACATCTGTGAGATTTGAGTTGCGTTGAGCAGATTTGAGAAGAGCATTTTAAATTGTTCCGCTTGGAAGCCGATAGTATCTACTTCTTCCTTCATTAACAAGTTTAACAGCTTTCCAGAACTCTGTTGAGCACATTGTGCTCTTTAAAAGGGTAATATTTTGCTCGTCATATGCCAGCTTTTTCTCTTGGCCTAATGTTTTGAAAGTCCTAGTTTTCTTCTGCATATAGAGTTTTGAACCTATTGGTGTTGTTTGTTCTTACTAGCCTGAGAAACGCAAAAGATGCATCTCTAGCACGCTTGAAATCCAAATCAAACCACTTTTGCTTGCTGCTGCCGTTGATATATTTTAATGGCGGACTTTCGGGTGTCGTTCTTTTTATTAGTTCTTCTACATATTGAATCTAAAATGATTCTTGGTTTGTACTTAAAGATACTTTCAACAGGTGTGCAAGACGTTGATGCTGTAACGGTGTTTCGTTGCATAAATAAAAATTTGTTTAATAATTTCTTTATTGGCATGTTTTTAGTGGAATTATCTACCAGAAACTTTTTTAAACATTTTTTAACAGTCTGTTCGTTTCTTTCCGCAATACCGTTGGATTGGGGATGGTAAGGGGGTGATTTTAATATTTGTATTCCGTATCTTTTACCAAAGTCATAAAAAATATTGGAGTTGAAGGGTGGGCCATTGTCAGAAACAATTTCTGAACACAAACCAAAAACCGCAAAGAATTCCTCCAGCTTGTCCATTACGGCGTAAACATTTGTCTTTTGCATGATGTCAATATGAACATATCGACTGCAAGAGTCTACTAACAACAGAAATGTATTCTTGCCGAAAAAAAAGAAATCTAAATGGACTCGTTCAAAGGGTACTTTACTTAGAGGCCAATGAGAATATTTTTTCTCTGTATAATTTTGCAACTGCTGACATGGCAAACAAGACTTTACAAAATCTTCGATACTTAAATCTATCTTTGGCCACCACACGTATGACCTTGACAATTGTTTCATCTTGACCACGCCAGCATGACTTTCATGCAATACATTTAATACATTTACATTTTTATGACCCTATCCATGTAAAAAATGCAACCGTTCTCTAAACTGAACCTACTTGGATCTTCTAATAATCCTTTATAATTGATCAAATGTTTATCCTTCAAAAATTTTGTATCACCCTTCTCTAAAAATTGCTTTATCTTTCCTAACTCACTATCATTCTCTGTTTCTTTCCTTATTAACATCATGTTAACAAGTACGTCAGCCTGTGGTGATAGGAATTTGACACAGCTTTCTTCAACGTCGTCTTCGACTTGAGGCAAGGGAAGACGAGACAATGCGTCCACATGTGCCATCGCTGTCGATTTTTTGTGAATGATTTGACATTGATACATGTTAAGTTTGACAGCATACCTTTGCAGCCGTGCGGCAGCCACTCCACTTGTACCTTTAGAGGGACTAAAAATTTCCGACAAGGCCTGATTGTCTGTATATAAAATAAATTGGTGTCCGTAAATGTATTTATGAAAATGCTCCAATGCAAAAACAATCGCAAACGCTTCTCTATGAAGCTGGCTCCAATTCTTTTGTGCCGGAGTTAGCGAGCGAGATACAAAACGAATAGGCTTTTCTATACCTCCGACCATATGACTCATGACCGCTCCTATGCCATAGGGACTAGCATCAGTCGCGATAATGATCGGTTTTCTAGGGTCGTATAGTTCTAATACACAATTGTTTTTTAAAAGTCGTTTACTTTCCTCAAAGGATTGCTGTTGCAACGAAGTCCACTTGAAAGTTTGATTCTTCTTAAGAAGATCGTAAAGATGTCTTAAGTGACTTGATGCATTTGGCAAAAATTGCGAATAATAATTTAATAATCCCAAGTATGCTTGCAACTCTGTAACATTCTTGGGAGCTGGAGCCCTTTCTATAGCCTCCATTTTGTCTGGCAGAGGACAGATTTCACCATCCCTAAGAATGTGTCCGAGATACTGAACCTCAGTGACTAAAAACTTGCACTTATCCAAGTTGATTCGGACGTTGTGTTTGTTAAGGCTCTCTAAGACTTCGAACAACCTCTCACGGCATTCTTCAATGCTGTTACCTCCTACGAGGATATCGTCCACATAGGGCTTTCCTTTAGTGCCAAGTAGGATTCTGTCTATTATAGACTGCCAAATTGCCGCACTGCTACTCAAACCAAAAACTAGACGCGTAAACTGATATAATCCTCTAGCATTGTTCACGGTTAGAAATTCTCTAGACTTTTTGTCCACCAAGACCTGCAAATATGCACCTACACAGTAAATCTTCCGGTAACGGCATTGGGTACTGAGCAGTATCGATATATTTGTTTATAGTTTTTTTTAGGTCGAGACACAACCGAATTTCTCCATTTGCTTTCGGCACTGCAAACAATTGAGAAGCCCAACGAGAGGACTCAACCGGCACTAAAATGTTTTGCTCAACGAGTTTATCGATCTGCTCATTAAATTTGTCTCGAAATTTATATGGAATATTATAAGCCTTACAAAAAATAGGACGTGCATCGGCATGCATCTTTGACAAATTAATATCCACCTCAAATCCATCGATCGGAGTGTTCAAACTTTTACTTACTATATTAGGAAACCTTTCTTTAATAGTGTTTAATAAGGTTGTAGATATTTCCACTTCACTTTTAGTACATGCAACAGTTCCAAAATTACCTTTTTTAAATTTGATCGGAATCTTTAAAAGTGCGGATCTCCATCGCGGTTGAAGAACGTCTAACCAATTTCTTCCTATTAAATATGCAGACTTATATTTAGTCTTGACCACCGTCAGAGTTAATTCATAGTACTGACCATCGTATTGCACACCTGCTAAAAACTGTCCTATTATTCCAATTTCATCTCCTGTGAAAGAAAACATAATTTGACTGTTGGACTCTAATTTCTTATGACTAAAAAAACGATTATAAATATTTTCACTAATTACGGTAATAAAAGACCCCGTATCTACCTCGAAGAGAATATCCTCGTCTTCGATATTTAATATGCAACCTGAAGGTGTTGATGCTCCCGTTGACGTGATGCTGTTAATTTTTGCGAAACACGCTGCTCTAGTGTGACCTTTACGTTTACAGCGATGACAGTACCAATCCATCGCCGGACACTCTCCAGAATGATTTTTTTTGCAACGACCACAAGCTCTCCTAGGCTGCACTCTATTTTGGTTACTTATATCGGAAACCTTATTTTGTTGATCATTTACACGACATTTGTATGTAGAATTACTTCTCCCTGACATTTTCCTTCCAGGGGAGCAGTGATTGACGGCTCTCACAGCATTTATTTGATAGATATAATAGATATAATAATTTTATTTCTTATAAATTCATAATAAATTAACAATAGTTTTTAAAAACTTAAATTTAATTATTACTTTAAGTATAAATATAAGAACTATATAAGACATTCTGTATTTTTGAATACTAAGTATTAAAAATAGTGTTGAATGCCTCTTCAATGGGCTCTAAACAACTTCAAATATTATTTTTTGGGTGGGGTGACCCTAATAAAACAATTCGCATTAACAAAATATTAACTTTTGCAAAACTGTACTTGAACAACAAATTTGACTAAACAATTTACAATTTATTTATTTAAAATTTTACTGAAATTAAAATTAAAATTAAACCAGAATATCAGAAATAAGTGCTTCTATATTATTATGATTCAAATTTAAAAGCCAAGGTTTTAGAAATTTTAAGGCCATTCCAGGCATTGTTATTGTCCTGATCGATTGAGGAAGTTTATTAAATAAACGACATGATGAAACTGTATAAAAATTACGAAAAGCAGTAGTGCGAAATTTAGGTACAGGTGCTAAGTAAAAAAAGTTTCCACGTAAATTATAATTTGAAATTAAACGATAGTTGCGATTACCAGACATCATAAAGAATGTCTTTAAAACTTTAAAACAGTACAGATGTCGGACCGGCAGAATTTTCAGGTCGCAGAACAATGGAAAACTCGGATGTTTGCAACATATTTTTCGTAAAATATATTTCTGCAGAACTAAAAGTGATTGAATTTTGTTCGCATAAACGCCTCCCCAACAAACAATTCCATATTGTAGTTTTGAATGGAAGATTCCGTAATAAATAGTTTTTAAGAGCATTGTCGAGCATATATTTCGCAAATAGAAAAAATGTCTAAGCGTGCAACGAAAATACTTCCTCAGAGTTTCTACGTGATTTGAAAAGCTCATTCTGGAATCAATTGTAAGCCCTAAGTATTTAAATTCAGTTACTTTCTCAATCAAAAAACAAGTATCACTGCAACTTAAACTGTCACAGAATGTGGGAGAAGACGTACAATTGCAATGAGAAAGCTTGTATTTTAGGCAGTCAGGTGAGTGATAAAAAACATTCGCTTCAAAATTATTTAGTGACGAGAAACTGAAAAACATTATTTTAGTTTTGGAGCTTATAATCAAATTGTGCTCAGCAAACCAACTTCTCAATAAATGTAAATCCCAATTAATGTCAGAAACTAGGTTCAAAGGAGAGTTCAACCCATAAGAAAAACCAATATCATCCGCAAAAGCAGTAGGTGAACTTTTAAAATTAAGTGCAAGAAGTGAATTGATATAAATGAGAAACAGAATTGGTCCCAAAACAGAGCCTTGGGGTACTCCCAAATTGAAGAACTTAGTTTCGCTTCTAATATCATCTAACTTCACTCTTTGCGACCTATCTTTTAAGTATGACCTAAACCAGTCTAGTTGATAAAAATGCAGATGATTTCGGATTACTTTTACGCGAGATGTAACATCCTCGTCGCCAATTGTTATTCAGCTTACAAAGAATAAAAGAATGCGTCTAGATCTAAGTTCTTTATTACATCGCGTAACTTATAAGACTAACTTAAAGACTAGTTAATTAAATTCATAGAGATCAAATGAGGAACAGAATAAGTATATAACTATACGTATTATATAATACACCTACATGAGAGTTCATAGAGTAGAGATGTGACTCGAACTAGTACAGTGTGTTAATGATCCTTTCATACACAACAGTTCTGTCGCATTCGAGTTTGTCAAAGCTTCAAACTCTTTGTTGAGGTTTGGCTGATACAAATTCCGAAAACGGTCTTTCCATAATAGTTTATGTATATATTATTGATAACATCGGGCTTCCTAGTATTCTTATACCTATATTTTATCAATACCTACCAATAGTCCCTTATTAGAAATTAGAATAACAAATTTTCTCCAACTAACGCTGATATCTTGTACCTAAACCTTCACCAAAATGCACACAAATGTAAGCAAGTAGATGCTATATACCGTCCTTCTATTCCGCACATCTTAGCTGTAGGGCTCGTATAGATATGAACGACTTAAATAAATACAACACTATACTATTTTGATCTCTTCTTCGACAATACCTTTTCTCAGCTGCAATAAATGTTCTGTGTTTACCAATACCTTCATTGGAAATGTTTAAGTTTGTTTTCTCTCTGGATTTCCAATAACATTTTATTGCTGAAATCCGCCTCGAGCTTCTATCCTTTTCAATTACAAATGGTACAATTCCCAAATAACGAACATTATCGACTGTGTATTGCTTTGTCGATTTCGATTTCAATTGACTTCTATTTTCCCTTTGGCTGATTCGAAAACTAATAAGAGCAGTCAAAGTGCTTGCCTTGGATTCCGCCGTAGGCATACCTATAACCTACTACAATCGCGGCAGTAGGTATTAGGCGTTTCCACCACCCATCCACAATATCCCAGAATATACTTGTTTCACATTTCTCAATAAAAAGGAATACCTTCTGTTCCCTTGCCAAATAAAAGGTGTATTGGAGTCGACATGGAATGATGGTGGATAGGGTATAGGATAGGATCCCTAGCTTATTTCACCTGCTTGAATGAGCATCGTTTCTTCTCTTGTCTACACCACATATACTGGTGGAGTACGATTGTAAGGGTTTTTGTGGTAACACCATTGTAAAGGTTATTTTACCATCTTCCTTCTATAGTGAATAAACATCAATTTCAATTACTATGCTTTTTGGCTTCGAAATTTTAGTGCAAACATGATTAGAACTTAACAAAAATTAGTAAAAAGTCACATTTTGTTACAAATTTGTCTAGATATTGTACTTGTTGAACCTTAAAATATATATTGGGCGCATCGCAGAATGTTGGACCAAGCTTCACATATAGCCGTTTTTATGCTATACCGACATTTTATGCTGCATCAGAACGGATGAAGAGAGAAGCTTTGTGTGTCCATAGTTATAAGCTCGGATGCCTCCGTCAGAAGGTCTCGAAAAGCTTGACAGTGGAATAAGCTTAATGTGCAAATAATGTTTAACATGTAGAAGATCAAGGTCTCGAAGGCACATATTTTAGGATTGTGGGCGCTGGTGAGTTTTCAATGCCTTGATGTTTGATTAGGTTTGATTTAAAGTATCTCAGTCTTCTTTAGCCCTGATAGGGTCTATGCTTCTTTGCCAAATAGCAGGAAAATAAGACTTGCTTATTTGTATTATTTAGTATTATTGAGTATTTTTTGCCCTGATGTCAATAATGGAGTTCACCGCAGAGCCTTGAAAGAGAACCTCCTACAGTATCTCAAAATTATATAATGTCTAAGGCGCCGATGCTGTATGGATCTACTTTGTGATTGGCTTTTTCCATTGCATATAATTTTAAATGATTTATACCTCCTGAAGATGGCTTTTGCGCTTCGTACATAAGCTGAGATTTTTGGTCCAAGTTTTTTGAAGAAAATGAGATACAAATACGACAGTGAATTCAGACCTGAACGAAAACGTTGGAAAAATTATTTTCCACGAGTTGAGAAATTTGACTTAGGGTACATTTGGTTTCATAACAAGTTGAAGCAACGGCCCACACTTCAATATCATCGATGGCTATTTTGAAGGAACACTTCGAGCGTAACATCTAATGAAGGGGCTATTTGGAGTGGGCAACTCAATACCCCGTTTTGGCTTTATCAATATATTTTTTTGGTTTTTTTTTTATTTAAATCACACGTTTATGCCAACCGTGAAGAAATGGCTAAAATGGCAGGGGGTATCCCTGCTATGCTAGTAAAGGTCATGAGGTCATGACAAATGCCAGAAACCGGCTTCTTCAGTGTGTGGTGGAAAACAAAACGTTAGATATTTATCTCTTTTGATTTTGTCGGGTTAGGAAACACTTTACTAGAGCAACCAGACGCTCAATGGTCCTTTGTACCACTTGGAAGCAAATCCAGTAACTATTATACGTATTACCCATTTTACTGGAATTTTGTATACTTTAGAAGTTAAGAATGCACTTCAGCGATAAAGAGCTTACAGTATCAGCACTCACAACATCAAAGCCAACACTATAACAAATAAGATGATCCGAAGTACCGTCGCCCTCTACACTAGCGTCGCAGATGCTGATGTCTCTCTTAACCCTATCACACTAAGGTGCTTAGCAAAAGCAAAGTGTTCCATAAGAAAGCAAATAAGTTGCCAACAGTGGTTCTGCTGATAATTGCCTCAAATTTCTAACAGACGTTCGGAAGCGTGCGCTTAGTGTGTCGACATCTGGGAGAGCTGGGCCATAAAGAATTGTGTTCGCAAGAAACCCTGACGTCAATCGAAGCCCTGAACGACGACACCAGGAAGACTCAACGCAGTTTCAGGTCACGAGAAGTCATTGTCTAAGCCTTGATTACTTACTTACTTACTTACTTATCGGGCCGACCCGTGAAGAGTCTCTGCCTGAGACACTGCAGCCTTCCATCCTCTACGATCCCGGGCACGCTGCTTCCAGTTGTCCAGACCAAGCGCTCTGGCATCCACGATGGATTGGTCTTTGAAACGGAGGTTCGGTCTTCCTTGTCTTCTCGAACCTGGGGGCTGGGATTCGAAGATCCTCTTAGCTGGAGCATTATTGTCCATTCGCTCGATGTGGCCGAGCCAATGTAGTCGACGTGTTTTGGCTTTTTGGACTACATCCACATCTTGGTACAGTTCATAGAGTTCGCGGTTATATCTTCTTCTCCATTCGCCCTCCTCGCACACAGGACCAAAAATCCGCCAAAAAACTCCTTAACTACCTCGAAGTTGTTGCTATCAATAGTGACGTTTTGTCCTAGGCGGTGGACAGATGCTGGTTTGTTTGTTGATAGCATGTATTTAGTCTTGTCCTCATTTACTTCAAGGCCAACGGATTTCGCCTGTTCTTCAATCGCCGTAAATGCTTCTATCACGGCACGCTGGGAGCGACCGATGATGTCTAAGCCTTGATTAGCAATCCCATATCGGAATTCTTATTTCACGCAATATCAGTGTTACATGGAACCCCGACAAGAGTCAAAGAGTTGAACTCTACAACCGAATTTAAAGAGTTCTTGCATTCCCGAACTATTTTGCAACACTGGTTCCATTGTCGAAGAAGGATTACATAGATATCCGCTTTAAAAAACAGAGAATTGATTGCTTAACCAGTAGTAACGTCCAGTGTTGTCGATTTTCACAAAAACACCAGCACCTGACCCTTGACTAGTTTTGGAGCCATCCGTGAATATACGACTACATCTCAAACCAATATCAGACCCTTGCTTAAAACAGTCCGGAACGCAAGGAAAGTTGACTCTAAAATTGCACAGCAGCCTAAGCTCCTGTATCATCAGTGAATCAGACAAGATCATCGAAACTCCAATGCGGGTGATATACCAAAAGCCACCCTATCTACTAAAAAAAAAATTGTATCACAAAAGGTTCATATAGGCAAGGCACCGTGGGCCTAGCTTCTCACAACCATTCTTTTGTGTCAGTTTTTTTTGGCGATGAATGGAACGGACCTAAAATTGGTATACCAAGTCCAAACGGCTGAATTGAGAAGCTTTTCCAGGACAATTAAACTCTCGTATGTTTGTCAAACGTTCACGAAAGATGGCGCAGTGAAAAAAGCCTGAAGATGTAATTATTGTGCTTTTCTATATAGGAGTCGAACCTGAGACCTGGATACTCACAAGCATCAGCTTATTCTGCAAAAAGAGACAGGCTCATAACTATCGTTAGGAGGCCTCAGTACTGACAGTTTTGAAAGGTGATTTCTTCGTCTAGACGTCGAAAAGTTGTAGTTAGATGGCTTATCTCCCAATTGAAATATCACCCCATAAACTTTTATACACTTAGGTGTTCAGGTTTAACCATATTTATACCGCGTTTATTGAAACAGCGCATTAATACAGATTAAAGGCATATAGCAATGACGTTTCTATATTATTCTCATTACTTCAACACTACACACAAGACGTAAGGTTCAAAAGTATTCAGCATCGCAGCATCCCTAAAAATGCAAACAAATTCAACGAAATGGCTTCCCGATTATGTTTTCGCTGGTTGCATGAAAAACTTTTCTTGGTTACGTTACGTGGAAAAGGGAATGGTTGAGATTTTTCACTAACCCAATTGCTATGCGGAGTGGAAAATTTAATGGAAGCAAATTCGTGACCCGAAAATAATGCGAAAGGCGGTATACTACAGCAATGAAGTGTTATCCTTTAGGAGGAGATTCCGATAGAGCGAACGTTTTCTTCGTACATTTTAAAAGAGATAACCCCCAGGGTTTTGTGTGCTCTTGCACACGCAGGATAAGATTTTACTTAAATTAAGGACCCACAAAAATGTATCAGTCAAGTGTTACTCTTGAGTCCTGATGCTGATAATGTTCGAGATAGATAATTGAGCGTGGAATTTGATATGAGTTATTGGTACATTTGGTGTAATTTAGAAGTTGCTTATGCAAATGATACATAGATACGTTTAAAGCCATTTTTAGTGGTGGGTAATTTAAAGCAAACAGTCGTGGTAAGGGGTTGTCTTTCTAAGAACCAACTATATTCGGAAATTGTTCTTTCTAAAGCAGGTACAAAGGACATCCCCAATTTAAATGCGAGTAGGTATCCATAATGGACATCACATCTGTCAAATACATCTAGTAAGAGAATGCAGACTTACAATGATAGAATTATAAATCCAATGTCATATCTGCTCGGGATTGAAACTGTTTTCCGGAAGCAACCCAGCGCCTAAATTGTAAAATCACTGAAGAGGAAGTCAGAGGGGGTTACAACAAACGAAGCAGCTGGCTCAGTTGAGATACCATTGTCAGATGTTTTAAAGCCTGCGAAGGCATCTTCTGGTTGGGTTCACTTTTGGTTTTTTTTTTTTTTTTTAATAAAATTGCTGACAACGGAAGTGGCGCGCTTGACGGAACAGATATAATGATGCTAAAAATATCGATGCACTGAGCGGAAACTAATTTGGGTTTATCAGCGACAAATCAAAGGTCCAACTACTGAAGAGAAGCAGTCCATAAATCGAAGAAATGCGTTCAGCGAGTCAAAAGACCTTGAAATAGCCCTACACATTCTCCGATATGACAGTCACTTATGGAAGTCAATTTATTCCAGAACAGAGCAGAAATCTGGTTCATGATATACGTGCCGTTATTAAATGTGGATTCACTAATAAAATCGAGGTTGATCAATGAAGAGTGCCATCAAGTACATTGAGCAAAGTAACTTGCCTATAAAGTGGTTCGTAAACCTTACGATTACGATCGACGAGCACAAGATGAGGCAATAACTTCGGCTTTTCAGGACGAAAACTAAAAAGTTCGAGGACTGTGGATATAAAGAAATATATACCTACCTATACTATTGCAAAACAGTAGCAATATGATTTGGCTCTTCAGGTTGTAGACTTCAAGAAACTTTAGAGCTCGAAACTTACATTTTTAGCACTCCAAAGGCTTGTTCAATGGACAATGAACAATAGACGGGGACACTCTCGTTGAACTTAAACAAAAATTGATATTTCTTTGATGTTCATTTAAAAGTCAATTATCCCTGAACCAATTATCAATTATCCCGGAGCCATTAGGTAGGTTGAAAGTGTATAGGTAACGCTGAATCTGGCCTGTAGCTGTAGCTGGCATTTTTTTTTACTTTTAGTATCATTGAATGTGTACCAGCCGTTTTACTCCCCAGAGTAAAGGATTTCAATATCTGTTCTATCCACACAATATATATATATGAAAATGGGTACCGTCTTAGATTTTGATATTCGTACATTATCCGATTATAGACGGTTCACCTTATGAAGAATATCCGATGATTACTTATAAGCCTTGTTACTCCTGTTTCCTGTAACTATTTTATACGATAGTCATTGGTATGTCAAATTGCAGCATCCATTTGCAAGTTTCCATATTCTTGCCTTCCTGGTTCAGAAGTTTTCCAAAAAGGCTTGAGTTTTGATTCTAGACTCTGCAAAACAATAAGTTTATAAAATGTTGTGCATATCAGGGGCGGATCCGGGAATTTTGTTTGGGTATTATCACGTTGGCCGAGGCCTTACTTACTTACTTAGATGGCGCTACAGTCCGGGGTGGACCTGGGCCTTAACCAATACGCCTCTCCAGTTAGCACGATCTTTGGCTAACCGCCTCCAGTTGCGCACTCCAAGTTGGTTGAGGTCCCCTTCCACTTGTGCGCGCCACCTAAGGCGAGGTCTTCCTCTACTGCGTTGTCCCTCCGGGTTGGAATCGAAGACTCTTCGGGCCGGAGCGTTGGTGTCCATTCGCTCTACATGTCCTAGCCATATTAGTCGACTGATACGTACTTTTCTGACTAGGTCGATGTCGTTGTACAGCTCGTAGAGTTCGCTGTTAAATCCCCTCCTCCAAGGCCCGTCAACGCGGCCGAGGCCTTACTTACTTACTTAGATGGCGCTACAGTCCGGGGTGGACCTGGGCCTTAACCAATACGCCTCTCCAGTTAGCACGATCTTTGGCTAACCGCCTCCAGTTGCGCACTCCAAGTTGGTTGAGGTCCCCTTCCACTTGTGCGCGCCACCTAAGGCGAGGTCTTCCTCTACTGCGTTGTCCCTCCGGGTTGGAATCGAAGACTCTTCGGGCCGGAGCGTTGGTGTCCATTCGCTCTACATGTCCTAGCCATATTAGTCGACTGATACGTACTTTTCTGACTAGGTCGATGTCGTTGTACAGCTCGTAGAGTTCGCTGTTAAATCCCCTCCTCCAAGGCCCGTCAACGCAAACGGGACCGAAAATCACTCGAAGAATTTTGCGTTCGAAGCGACCAAGGAGATCTTCATCCGCCTTTGATAACGTCCATGATTCTTTGCCATAAAGCAGGACTGGGATGATGAGGGTCTTATATAGAGTCTCCTTGGTGTTTCTTGACAAGGCCTTACTAATCAATTGCCTTCTTAGGCCAAAGTAACAGCGGTTGGTAAGTGTAATTCTTCGCTTGATTTCTGATGTGATGTCATTTTCAGAGTTAATAGCGGAGCCGAGGTAGACAATGGAATGGACATTCTGCCAATGATGTCGATGTCGTCAGCGTATGCAAGTATTTGCACAGACTTTTGGAAAATTGTGCCCCTGGTGTTAACTTGCGAGTTTCGCTCAATTTTCTCAAGAATGATGTTGAAAAAGTCACATGACAGCGCATCACCTTGTCTAAATCCTTTTTTGACATCAAAGGTCTCGGTGAGATTGTTTCCGACCTTTACGGAGCAGCGAGCGTTCTCCATCGTCATTCTGCACAATCTGACAAGTTTGGCAGGGATGCCAAAACTAGACATGGCTCTGTATAGCTCGTCTCTATAAATGCTGTCATATGCGGCCTTAAAATCGATAAATAGATGGTGAGTATCGATTTGGATTTCTTGGGTTTTCTCCAGGATCTGTCGTAGTGTGAATATTTGGTGGGTTGTGGACTTACCGGGCCTAAAACCGCACTGATAGGGTCCAATCAGTTCGTTGACAAATGGTTTCAGGCGTTCACACAGTACGGCAGACAGGATCTTGTAAGCGATGTTAAGGAGACTGATGCCTTCTTATGGATCGGGCAAACAATGCTGAGGCTCCATTCATCAGGCATACTTTCCTCTGACCAAATTTTAGAAACGAGTTGGTGTATGCTCTCTACCAAGTCATCTCCCGCTGCCTTAAAAAGCTCTGCAGATAAACCCTCCGGTCCTGCAGCTTTGTTTGACTTCAGTTTGGATATTGCTATCCTTACCTCATTTTGGTCAGGTGGACGGAATTCTTGGCTTTCATCGCCCAGGTTGAATGGTTCATTCTGCCTGACAGCGGAATATGTGTCGTCTTCGCCGTTTAACAGTCTGCAGAAATGGTTTTTCCATGTCCTCAGCACCGACTGTGCCTCCACTACAAGGTTTCCTTGTTCGTCTCTACAGGTCTCTGTTCGGGTCTTGTTCCCGTGACACGTTCTTTTTACCGTTTGGTAAAACTTCCGAACATTGTTTCTGGAGTAACACCCCTCTATTTCCGCAATAGCGGCCGAGGCCAGCCAACCAATAAAAAATCTTTTTAAAAATATATATTTGTACTGTACATAACACTTGCATATTTAAATGGTGTCCCATAATTCACGCAAATTTTGAGTTTTGCGCCATTGAGGTAAGGTAGAGTGATGCCAACGGAAAAAAGATAACAATGTGACAGCTGACAGTTCGGGGTTAGTAAAAATGGAGCCCTACACGGAAGAGCAACGCATTTTCATTGTTGAGCAATATTTTAAAAATAATGAAGATTTGTCAGCTACAGTCCGTAATTTACGAACAAAATCATCTCTCAAGATGAAGCTCATTTAAAGGCTTTTACTTACTTAACATTCTTCTTCGAAAGTGCGGCTGGTCAGGCTGTAACAATTAATGGTGTTCGTTATCGTTACATGATAACCCAGTTTTTAGTGCCTAAATTACAAGATAATATAGATGTGACCAACATCTGGTTTCAACAAGACGGTGCCAAATGCCATACAGCCAGAGAAAAAATTCAATTACTGCATGAGTCATTTCCTAATCGTGTAATCGACCGTTTTTGCGATCAAAATTTACCATCCAGGGGCCGAATCGTCTCATCCGCAAACGAGCAATACGTGCCGGAATTTGTTTTTGCTTCGAGTGTAAAATCGGTTGATTCCGCGAACGTATAGCTCGTTCACGGATGCGGCGATTCGACCCCAGATCTTGCAACACATTTATGCGAAACTGTCATAGAAAATTTCAAAACAAGAGTACCTACGTACTTGCGAGCAAAGGGGATCATGACGCAATCTCGAACGACAAAAATCTCGAAGGCTAAAAATCTCGAAAAGTTTTTTTTTTAATCTTGAATGTACAAAAATCTCGAAAGACTATATCTCGAAAAAATTTTGAAAATATAAAGTAAATTCGAGATTTTTTTTTTTGCACCCATCCCACAGGCAAACAGTAAACCTAAGATGGGGGGTTGCAGGGGGGCAGCTTGCCCCCCCATACGCATCTCACTTTTTAACACTATTTTTAATATTAATTCGAGATTTTTGTTATTCGAGATTATGCTTTCTAGATTTTTTAAATTCGAGAATTTTTTTTCGAGATTTTTACATTCGAGATTTTTGCTTTCAAGATTTTTTTTTTCGAGATATCGTGGTAAACCCCGAACAAAGCCCGTAGCGGCCATTTATCCATTGTGCTATTCCATACATAATCTGTATAAGTGTATACCACTGTCCAATGTCCATACCCCAAAATGAGCTGCGGAGAATTGAAAAGCTAAAGAAGAGTAGCACAAGCCTCAGAACTGTGAGTGATATTTATTTTTTATCCCCATATTACAACATTTTTACATCGATCTTCCATCGGATAGAACAAAACTACTTGTTCATCAGAACCTGATAAATGCAAGCATAGCTATCAACTGAAATTTTGATTGTTTTAAACATACTCCAAAGCATATGCGTTCCATCTAATTCAGTCACTTCATTTGCATTTTAATTTAATTAAAAAAAACATTAAGAAAGACAGAGAAGCACATCGGCATGTGGTGCTGGGGCTGGGCTGGTGCCTATGCCAACCAACACTCAAAAATTACCACAGCGATAATTGCTGGCACCATCAGAGGAGCGTGTCAATAGGTGGTAATAGAGCGTTGGGATTCGCTCAATCAAAATTACTTTCCACGTTAAAATCATTAACGTCACGCATAAGATTTTCACCTGAGCCGTAATAGGCAAGCAAACCGGCTAACCATGAACAATATAAGGACGGTGTTCCACCCTCATGCTAATAACAAAGTCGTCAAAACGAGGGTGCGATGTGCCTATTCCCCCCAGATTGAATTATTACGCTATATACAATATTTGGTAGAGAACCGCAAGGCTGTTAAGTGTTTTGAAATTCATAGATACATTATGGCGATAGTAAACATCGATAGGTATCTACAATATATAGAAGATGGTGATACTACCTACGATCGAATAAAACGCTTTCTGCTAATTTCCAATTTCGCTAATGCAATGCGAATCGATTTTTACAACACCTGGCGGCTGAATATGAATGAGTGGGTATTTCAAAAATAGTTCGTGGGAGTATTTTGATGAAGTTGCTTTGAAAGATAGGCTATTGAAAAATTAAAACTCTTCGACTCGATATTAGAGTGGATTGAGAGCGTTTGCCTTCGCCATTAGCAAATGCATAAAAACCATTTGCATTAAAAGCTGCCCATCTGAAGAGGTTATCTTTGCGAAGGCTTCATGAAGAACCGAAGGATGTTAGTGCAGTATCGAGAATGCAGGGTCGAATGTCGGAGTTTACTTACTTTGAAAATATGACTATACTATGATCAATTGTGAAGAGGAGATACTTCATCTGTTAATGGCTATTGGGTATCCACTATCCTGACTGCAGCGAAGCCGCTGATAGTGTAAAATACGTACGTTACGAGTGTTTGAAAACTCCTATCTGCCTAAGGTACAACATTTTGGGCAGTTATGCATTTAAACTCATCTCATCATGATAAATAGAAACTTCTGCTTTGGAAGTGCCACCGTGTCTACCACCATTCCAGTTGTCCGTTGAAACCATTAAAGCTCTGCATGGCATGTGAGAGGTAGGTAGATAGGCAAATCAGAATCCGCTTATGCAACCAAACGATCTGGGTTTAGATAGATAGATAATTTTATTTCGCATACAAATTTACAATAGGTTTTGTTACCACACATTTTACAATACAGAGATATGATAAATTATATCTTTCTTCTGAAACATTATATATTAGGCTACTTTTTAAGAATTGCATTGAACAAAAAAATATTAAATTAATTCTAAAGGAAAATACGAAAAAACCTTCAATTGAAATAGATAAAAAAAAAAAGAAAAATTATAATAATAATAATAATACATTATGTAATACACATATGAATAATAAAAAATAATTACTAGGCAGTAAAGAAAAAAAAATCAGGTACAAATAATAATTTGACAATGAAATCACGTCAATAGGTCAAGTAAATAAATAAATAAGTAAATAATTAAATAAAAAAAAAATAAATAAATAAATAAATAAATAAATAAATAAATAAATAAATACATAAATAAATAAATAAATAAATAAATAAATAAATACATAAATAAATAAATAAATAAATAAATAAATAAATAAATAAATAAATAAATAAATAAGTAAATAAATAAATAAATAAATAAATGGATATATATATAATAAACGAATAAATAAATAAACAAACGATATATAAACGAATAATAAATAAACAAATAAATATGTATATATAAGGGTAAATAAACAATAAGTAACAAAAATAAATACAAAAAAAAAAGTTATATCAAGCTTACTATTGATTCATATATTAATTCGTATTTAAAGTATTTACAAGGGGATTATCAGCAAAATCACACCTTTCCAGAAAACGTTGCTTCAGTTTTTGAATTCTTTGATGGATCAATTCAACATTCGCTTTTTCGTGAGTATCCAGAGTCGAGTGATTCCACGGTAGGTTAAGCATCATTTTTAATAATTTATTTTGAGAAACCTGTAATTTCTTAATACACATTGCACAATTTCCCCATACTTGACACCCATATAACAGAATTGCTTGAAAAATTACTTTATGGATAATTATTTTGTTTTCATTAGAGAGCTGCGACTTTCGATTAATGAAAGGATACAACATCCTAATGGCAATTGCAATTTTTTTAAGGGTATTTGCAATGTGGGTTCCAAAAGTCAACTTGGTGTCCAAATATATGCCTAGATATTTGACGCAAGGTTCCCAACTTATATTTGCACCATTTACCTGTAACTGTCCACTGGGTAGATAACAAGCTTTTCTTTTTCTGGTGAAAAAGATGGCTTGTATCTTTTCTTGATTCACTTTAATTTTCCATTTGTTATAATATTCTTTTAATATCGTCAACGCATTTTTAAGATTCCTCTCAATGTTGAGAGCGAGTTCATGAGATGAAAAAACCGCAGTATCGTCGGCAAAGATAGCTGTTTCGCAATAAGGCAAAGATGGAAAATCGGACGTATACAGGTTATATAAAACGGGTCCAAGAACTGAGCCCTGGGGGACACCTGAATGAAAATAGACAATATTAGAGACACCACTATTAACGTGCACCTTGAACTGACGGTTAGACAAAAAACTATGGACAATGTTACAGATATGCGAGGGGAAATTGAAATTAATCATTTTAAATATTAATCCGTCATGCCAAACGGTATCGAAGGCTTTTTCAATATCCAGTAGGATCATACCAGTAGATTTACCTGTAGAACGACATGTTTTAACGTGGTTAAAAAATTCTAAGCACTTGATGAGATGTACTGTGAAAGCGTCTAAAGCCAAATTGTTCCACAGGATATAGATTCTTTTCAAAAATGTGCTTTGATATTTTTTCTTTTATGACCTTTTCATATATCTTACTAAGGCTGCTTAATAAACTAATTGGCCTATAGCTATCAGTCTTTTCAGGGGGCTTACCAGCTTTTATTATTGGTACGACCTTAGCAATTTTCCATTCATCGGGGAAATATTCCATTTTTAGACACGCGTTTATAATAAATGTTAAATAGATAATACCAACTATGGGCAATTGCCTTATGTATATATTTTTAATTGAGTCAGTGCCTCCAGCTTTACGTATTCGTAGGTCATTGACTATAAACTCGATGTCTTCTGTAGTAATATAGACATTTGTTGATGGTTGACTGGTATTATTATTTAACAAGTTTTGAACGGCAATATTAACTAGTACATTAGTATCACTATCTCCTAAATTAGATGCAGTCAAATGATTCTTTCTAAAATTTGAAGCCAGCGCAGAAGAATACTGGACTCTGTGTGCTACAGATTCTGAGCTGCGTTTCCGGATTATCCCTCCAAATTGCTTGCATGAAAACAGTAACAATATCACCCGGATGGTTCCCTTGTCAACGGCCTCTCTGCAGATGGGGTATCCTAGCCATACATAACTTTGCAATTGACACTGCTGCAAATACACTCTTTTAAGTAAAATGTAATATCTAGAAAGTTTAACATCCTTCAGATAGCCAAGGTTCTTTCAATGTGCAGGATATTTTTATATTTTACTACTTTTACTTTCGCATATAATTTTCCTTCCGAGTCCCTCGAGACAAACTCAGTAGTTCTCCAGAGAGCCATTCAATCTCTTTACACAAAGTATTCAAACTGTGCTCGGGTAAAAGGCGTTAAATCAGTACCCTTTCACTGCGGGCGATGAACTTCTGCAGGGGTGCACTTTTTTCTTTCTACTTTTCATGTAGAAAGAATGGTCCTAAATGGACTGGATGCTACAATGCTGCCTTGGAAAAGAAATGTTTTTAATTGGGAAACCTAATGCTAAGTAGATTTGCTTTCCACTGATGACTTGGTCATATCATTGGGCCCTCGCAACTTGACCTTCGGCAAGCACTTGACAGGTTTTTAGGCGTTTTTGTTAAAGCTGAATTTGAAGTAAACGTGAACAAATCTGAACTGATGGTCGTCTCAGAGCGTCTGTTCAATGCACTCTAGAGTCCCATTGAAACAGATGGAGACGTTTAAGTATCTCGGGGTCTTATTCACGAGGGATAGAAAAAGCAATGGAAAGTTTTCCTGTAGGTTATTCTGGGTAAATTTTGAGACAACTAGATGATTCTGTCAGGAGAAGGAATAAACTTGGTATCAAAGCTACGTTGTCAGCCTTTAAATCGGTGTGTTTTCCAACTCTCCATGATATTTGGGTAATTACCGAAAGTATTAGATCACGGATACAAGCTGTGGAAGTATGAGATTTCTTCGTTGTATTACTGGTGTAAATTGTAGAGATCGGAAAAGAAGCACCACCATATGTGAGGTGTATAAGTAGACTGTATATGTACTTAATGTCGAGCAGCTGCTTCTCTGATGGACGGAGCGGGCCATACTTCGGCGGTTTGGTCATGTCCTCAACTCGGATTCCATATGACGTGACACGTCGGTTGCATGGAATCCGTGCAACTATTCCGGCGTTCTCTTTAGTTAGACCCAGATCAGATGGTTAGATCAAGTCGTAATCTCACCTGAACCCATCTGGTGATTGTAGGAGGTTTAATTGATAAGCGGGACATTGAAATCGTATGAACATTTTTCATTAATTTAATTCTGTATCTACTTTACTTTACTAAGCTTTTGTAAGGTCTATTGTTTGAAGCACAGACAGATAGGTTGCAAATCTTGTTGGACTATTTTATGGTAAAAGTTAATATCAAACTTAACTCTATCAACCCTGCCCCTGTGCTGATTTTCGACCGAATTTGAATTCGTACGGTTTTCGAATTTTTGGTATGCCTATAGTTCGCTTAGTATTCACTTTCCAACTATATTATTTAAATTGATTTCTACGAAGTCAGCGGCAAGAAATTACAAATTCTTTAGGAAAAAAATGAAAATTTTTGCACCGAAAATTGAAATCCGCGCGAAATCAATTTCAGTCGAAATTGTGCACAAATTTTATATCTGTTCTTATCATTTTTGATTTAAATAATGAAAGAAATTGTGTGTCCTTCAAAATTCTTTATTCATTATGAAAAATGCCTCATATCATACCTCATGGTCATCAAAGGGCACGGTAGTGCCCCAGCCCCAGCCAAGTTCTCTAGTAAAGGCACTTACCCTTTTTACAGGAACAAACTCAGGCTGTTTTCGACCCCCCTCTAACTTCGGAACCAATTGAGCCAGAAACTTCAAACTTAAAACATTTACCTAGCTCATTAAAAAGGTCCACTTCACTAAATGTCATCTCTATAGCATTAGTGGTTCTCAACATACAGGACTTCAAAAATCGCAAAAACCGTAACTCACTCACTCACTGAGATGATGATCATCAAAATAATGAAGCACTTCCGCCCATCCGTCGTGAAATTTGGCAGAATGCTAGATCCTGTGGTGCATACACTGGGAAAAGTCCAAAACATGAGATTTTCCGGTCAAGGAGCGTGGTATACGCCCACTTTTGAAAATTGGGTGTACAGAAAGAAAAAAATTAAAAATTGTATATTATCCGTTCAAGAGGCGTGGTATCCGTATCCGCCCACTTTTGAAAATCGGTAATTATTTATTTGGGCCACTTCCAGTTGCCGTAGAATGTTGAAATTTGGTATAGCGGTAGGAGCTGCATTGTACAACAGGAAAAAAATCAAAAAATTAAAATTGTGCATTTAAGGGGCGTGGAATCTGCCCACTTAAAATATGAATAGAAGTTAATCTAGCTGCTGAATATAATTTTAATGAATAGTTTATAAGAAAGAAAGCCAAAGTGATGGTAGTCAGTGTGTATTGACATATTAAAAAGCGAAGACGTTTCAACGTATTTTTTTAAATCTAATAAAAAAAAACTTCGCAAAAAGTAGTGAAATCACACCAAAAACATAAATGTAAGTAAAACAGCCAAGTTCTCTTATATATAGAACAACAAAAATTGGGTGCGTAACTAGACAGCCACGAAAAGTAATGAGATCTAAAAGCAGGTACGCCAAGTTCTTAGCTTAAGAAGATTTAAAAAATTGGTAGGTTTACTTAAAGAAAGAAGGACCCGAGCTGCCCGTGAGCTCTACGCGCAGAAAAGAAGAGACGAACACCGGCTTCTCAGGAGGAAAAAGAAAGAGCACAAGAAGCGCGCGATCGAGGAAATAGAGAGATGTTACAGCAGGAATGAGGTTCGGAAGTTTTATCAAAGGGTAAATGGAAGCTGCCAAGGCTACAGAGCCCGAACCGAAGCCTGCAAGGACGAACAAGGGAACATCATAGTAGAATCGCAGTCGATGCTGAGGATATGGAAGAACTACTTCTGCAGACTGTTTAACGGCGATGACGAACTAAATACCGCTGTCAGGCAGAATGAACCATTCAACCTGGACGATGAAGACCAACAATTCCGTCCACCCGACGTGAAGGTAGTCCGAAGGAAATACATTTTTGTCGCACAACCGCAGCTTCAGTTCTTTTTTATGGAGCGCAGGTATGAGGATACTGTTCCTATGTTGAAGTTGAGAAGTTTCTTCGGTATTTCTTAAAGAGAATGTTCCGTTTACCGAGTGCCACGCCTAATTACATGCTACATCTGGAGACTGGTGCACCGCCTATGTTTTTGGAGACACTGAGACTACATTTTGAGTACATAGTAAAAGTTATGGGTATTAATGAGTGATGACAGACTCCCAAAAGTTGTGCTCAAGAGTGTACTACGAAACAAAGGAAGTTTCATTCAAGAATGGGAGCGCCTTGCAACAGACTGTGGAAAGAGCATACGGATAACACCCGATGAACAACCCGAACATCTAAGAACACAACTCAACATCCTATTGGAAAAAGTAGATCGAAATATGTATGATCGTTTTATAGCAGATGCACAGTCATCTCAGTATAGGACATACCACAGTAAGCTGAAATATCAACTGGCATAAAAAACGTATTTTCTGAACAACAATTCAGTAGAGAAGATAAGTTTACTTTTTAAAATCAGAGGAGAGTTACTGAACCTGAATTTTATTCCACACCGCCCAGAACTACCTACCTATCTTGTGCAATCTTTGTAACATGAAGATACGAGAAGATATATTTCATTTTCTTGCCCAATTTTAAAGGAAATACGTTTAAGATTTTTTAATTCATATATCTTAGAAATATATGAAGCAATTCAAATATTAAATGGAGAACGAGGATGGGATTTACTCTACAACTACTGCACAAATGCGCTGCGCTATAGAAAATGTATAGTTGAAGAAGATTTTTAAAGTTTACGCTATTTTGTCAATTTTAGTAGACTTAACTTAACAGTAGACTTAACTTAAGTCTACTTTTAGTAGACTTAAGTATATTATATTTATTTATTTCTTTTTTCGAAGAATGTATTGAATTAAAGATGAAAATAAAAGTCATAATAAACTAAAAAAAACTAAAAAACTACATTTTTGTCAAAAACACCCTAAAAAGGAGTGTGTTATTGACAGAAAGATCCTAAATGCACTAATGCTTTCAACACAAACATCATCAAAATCCTTGTAAGTAGTTTCCAACCATGAGATGTGTCCGCAAAGGTTTAATGCTACAGTCCTGCTACAAAAAGGATTCCCATGCCAGCCACATTATCGCCATATCCATACACAATCTACATTTGAATAAATAATTTCAAACAATTCAAATGTTTGCAAACGATCAATTTTGTCCCCGGTGTTTGAAAGTCATCATACCCAAACTCGTTTGTATTTCAACTCGTAAGCATTCATGTTCACGATTCATCAAACTCACAAACAGAAATTACCCATGAGTGGATTGTGCTGTGCTGTGCAGTGGTGTGTGGACTCTGTTCATTTGAGCTCGCTTTTTTAGAACGAGTACTCGATGTTTGTACGATCAACTCTGTTTTGTACCCTATCTCATGACTTCCGTTTTTTCATGAAAAGCCGCTCCCAATATGTACTGTACCTACCTACTATTGGATGCAAAACATGCCAAAGAACAACCCAATTCAACTTTTAAAAGTGATCAGCAAAATCCCCATTAATTCAAAAAATAATATAATATTTTAAAAATATTCAACACACCACAGGACTACACAAACTTAAGCCAAAACCAACTATCTACATAAAAAAATAACCAAAAATTATTTTTAGAACTGTGCTTTTATACCATTGAAAATTGACTGTATAGCTAGTGAATTGCACTAAAACACTCTTGCCATGGTCCCAGTCACACACAAGTTTCACTTGTATAGTATATCTTGGCAGAAATTCAAAACTCATAACACGAAAAAAATTAACAAATTTTGTTTCATGCAAAGTACCTACAAAGAAAACTACAAAACTTGTGTACAAAAATAAAAAAATAAAAAATTGTCTTAAAGTTCGCAAAATTAATATACATCTACCAGTTGTTTGTAATAAAACTTAAAGACTATACTAACCATCAGCATCAGCAGCATCGTTGGATCTTTCATATAGCGACACCAGAGCAGAAGAGCAAAGCTTTAGTAAAATAATGGCAACATGGCGTATCATGAGTAGCCTCAGAATACTTAAGGCAATGTCTTGTTCCAAAGACTTTATTATTTAGATTGCCATAGATTAATGTTATCCCTGGAAGCAAATCTCCCGGGTAGACAGGACAGTTTCCTTGCCTGTGGGGATTACCTCTTCATTTATGCTGCAAGATAAAAGAAAGATTTGATAATGGTTGTTGTAAGTGTCCTTTTTTCTGTTTTCCTTCTTATTTTTTTTTCATTCTTCTCAAGTAAAATATAAGAAGAAGAAAAATAAAAGGATTATGTTGTATACATTTCTATTTTGCATAAAACTTGTTGTCTAACTCTAGATACTTTTTAATTGATTTCTGATGTAAGTAATTTTTCCCAAGTTAAGTGAAGTGAGTTAATTTGCAGAGACGAGGAATCTGATGAGAATCATTCATTGTAATGTAATCCGTTTATAAGCTTGGAATAGCTGATCAGATCTAATGTGGAGAAAAAAATACCTTTTTAGAGAATGTATTTCGTTGAAATAAACATTTCGTCTGTTATACTCAGAGATGTCATCTATACTTTATGCCGTGAACGGGATACGGGAATGGACAGATGTTGTTGAGTGGAAGGGTGCCCCTGCCCATAGGACGACACTCCGACAGGCGCGAAAGTTGTATCCCATGTTGAACTTTTGTCTGTGGGGTGTAATAAAAAAACATGAAGAAAAGGAGGGACTGGAAAATTTAAAAATTTGAAACTAGGCACATCCAAATGGGAAAGTTAAAATTGGCAGCTGCTATATTAGGACGTCTAGAGCAGCGTTCCCTCCTGTGCTACTATTGTGCTCATTTGCTCATTTTAAGTACATTACTACTATTTCATAACAAATAAACATAATTCATTTTTTTTTTTTTTTTTTTTTTCGAAATACATAATATTTTTGTTTCCTAAACCTGACAGGTATAATGGATTGACATTTGGCACCTGTCAAAGTGTTCTTTTGTTAGTAAAGTTGCTACACAAAAAAATTAGATTAAAAAAGATATTCGCAATCAAAATACTTAATTCTGGTCTAAAGTGCATTCCAATATCATACTTCAGCAATCAAAAATTAAATCTGAGTAAGTCCTATTGGATAAGTCTCTTTAATACTAAGTTCAAAATCCACCAAAGAATAACCTCACTTATGAACAAAAGGGAACTGCAAGAGACGTCCCCAGACCAATTTATTAGTGAGAAGCGTCGAACCAAGGAGTCATTTATCGTTATGCCGAAGGAGACAATAACTGGTATAAGTATTGACCAGCTAAAGGAAATCCTTGATGAAAAAAATGCAGAATTAAAAAAGGATCTAGCGACTAAGGCCGATTTCCAATTGATATGTGATGAATTGTCTGATTTGAAAGCGAAACACAATGAAGTTGTTGAAAAAGTTGTACAGCTGGAAAATCGCAACAAAACCCTGGAAGCACAAGTAGACAAGCTAATGCAAAGAAGCACGGAAGCCAACATAATCGTCCATCTCCCCGCTGAGGCCAACGTCAATCTGGCTGAAAAAGCTAAGGCTTTGTGTACCGAATTGCTTGACAATGGCGAATTAAACAGTGACATTATGTCCGCTCATAGAATTTTCACTCGCAACCAAAGTACTGCAACTATAGTACATAGTTAAAACAAAATCACGAGATACTGCTATCAACGTTTTAAGGAATGCAAACAAACTGAAAGGCACGAAGATCAGCATAAATAAGGACCTCCCGCACAATGTTCGCCAAAGAAGAGCCAAGTTGATGCCACTAGTGAAGTTCTTGCGCGACAAACACCCGGAGATTGGAAATATTGCACTAAAAGACGATAAACTACATGTAGCCGACAAAGTATTCACGTGGGACGTTTCGGTGGGATTGAAATGCGGAACTCAACAAGGAGTAAAGGTTATAGTACGTTTACACCGCACCTAAATTCATCATTTCGACTAAATGCAGCATTTCAGGCCAAATGTTCAGCATTTCGCCATACATTTTCCAGCATTTCGAAATGTTGAATTTCAGCGAAATGTTGAATTTCATCGCTGCATTTGCAAGTATGTCAAATCGAACAAACCTCATTTTGATGACTTTTGGGCACACTGACAAAAAAAAACCGCTGTAAAAAAATCCGAGGAGGAACTTTTTGTTGTATTTAATATTATTTATTTACGATTGTATATAATATGTCTTAATTATTACTTATATTCATGTTTAGATTAATATAATTATAAAATTAATTCTTTAGGTAGATACAAACCACTTCTGATTTCGAAACATAAAAAACATCAGTGAGAAACAATTCTGGTACTAGCTGTCATTTGAAATGTTGAAGTTTCAATGAGAACGCAAAATTGAATTTCGAAATGTTGTCTGCTGAAATGTTGAATTTAGGTGCGGTGTAAATGTACTATTATACAAGAATTAATTGGAGAAATACCCACATTCTTGCTTAAATCGCCGATCGGTTTGGAAAATCAAAACACAAGCAGAAACCTTCCGATCGAAATGTCAGTGTTACCTGTCACCTGCCAAAAGCAAACACAAGGTGGAAACACAAGGAGAGAAGCCGCTGCAAACAAAAAATCATGTCAACAGGGGGTTTCTTATTGAGATTTGCCAGTCTGCCAGATAAACGCTTCAAACACAAATTTAAAGATTTTAAGCTATAATATATCTATCAGGTCTAGAAAACAAAAAATTATTTGTAGATTTCTTTAATTATTTAAATGAATTTGATGTATTTGTACTGTTTGAAACTCATGTAATAGAGTATGATGAAACTAGATATAAAAGAATTTTTAAGAACCATGAACTAAAATTTATTCCTGCTGTAAAACCAAACCGCTTAGGAAGGGCTAGTGGAGGAGAACAGCTGAACGGAGCAGAGGTCACAATTAAGAGTATGGACCAAGGTTATGTTTTGGAGATAAAAATGAATAATACCGTGATGAACTTAGTTCCAATATATTTAAACTGCAGTAATTGGCTATGCGATTTCAATAAGTTAAGGGATCTTTTAAACAACCTTAACTTAACTGAACTCCTATTAATTGGAGATTTTAATGGAAGAATCGGTATAGCGCAAAATAACTTTGTAAGTGGAACGTATTCAGTACCAGCACTAATCAATATAAATCGAAACTCTAAGGACGAATTTAATGACTCAAAAGGAAACAAAATTCTTGAATTAGCAGACGGTTGGGACTGCAAAGTTTTAAATGGGTGTTGTGACGAAGATATACAAGGGGAATACACTTTTATAAGAGGAACAGCTAATTCAGTAATCGACTACTGCTTTTTATCAGGAAACTGCATATCACATCTTAAAAATTTCCGAGTTGCAATGAAAACCTTCTCCGACCATATGCCTTTGGAAGTTACATTTAATGTTTTCGGCGCCCAAACCGTTGAAAATATAACGCAGATAAGACTTCTCCCTAAGTTGACATGGAAGGATAATTATCGAGAATCCTACAACCGTATACTCAACATTAAATTCGGTAAACTACAAGTGACAAATACTGTACCTAGAATTGAGGACGGAGTTAATAAAAAAAGCTGCTCCACTGCCGAAAAGCTCAAACCATGCAATCAGCAAACAGAAGTGGTTCGATACCGAGTGCATGCGGGCTAGACGAATTTCATTCTCATTTCTTAAATTGTTACGGAAGAAAAATTGCAACACATTTAAAGTATTATATGCGACGGCAAATAAAAAATTCAAACTTATGTGCTATGCAAAAAAGCTATTTTTCGATGAACCAAATATAGCCTTGATAAATGGATCAAGATCATCAGGTGAATTTTGGAAAGCGGTTAAGCTTATTAATGCTAAAACCAACTCTATTTCATTAGGGCTACAAGCGGTGCAGTTAAGAGACCATTTTAAAACTCTACTCAATGCACCGCAAATATCACCTTCCCCTCAGTATGCAGCGCCTATGATCGTGGATGAATTCCTGGACTCACCCTTTTCCGTCTCAGAACTGGAGGTTGTCATTGAGAACTCGAAGAAAAATAAAGCGCCAGGAATCGACCGTATTCCGTTTGAATTCTATAAAAACTGCTCATCGGAATTCTTATTAGCTCTTACACAAGAATTCAATAAAATATTTTCAACAGCTGATGTGCCCGAATGTTTTCAGAAAGCGATCATTTTTCCGTTGCACAAGAAAGGTGACTACGATGACCCAGCAAACTACAGAGGAATATCTTTCTTAAACACATCTGCTAAGTTGTTTGCTAGTCTGTTATTCAATAGAATCACGAAGTGGGTGGAAAATAAGAAAGTTTTAAAGGAATTTCAAGCTGGTTTTCGAAGAAACTACTCTACTATAGACCAAATATTCTCACTGGTTAACATTGCGGAGATATACAAAACAAAGCACAAAAAATTTTACGCTTTCTTCGTGGATTTTCGCGCCGTTTTTGACTCCATTCCGCGAGAAATGCTTTTCTATAAGCTATATAGGTACGGAATCTCGTCACAAGTCGTTAATGTTTTAAGAGCTATGTACTGCAGTAATAAGTCTTGTGTCTGGGATGGTGCCCATCTATCGGAGGATTTTGAAGTCTCAATGGGCGTCAAACAAGGTTGCGTGCTTAGCACATTGCTGTTTATCCTGTACATAAATGATATAACGGATGAAGTTAGGGGTGGAATAGATCTCTGTGGAACCAATATTCCGGCGTTAATGTTTGCTGATGATATTGTTTTTCTCGTCGATACAATTGATACCATGCAGTTAATGGTCAACAGGTTAGATACATACTGCAAAACGTGGAATTTAACCGTTAATCTAGAAAAATCAAAGATGATGGTCTTTAGAGATGGTGGAGGAAGGTACGCACGAAGTGAGAAATGGAGGTTTCAAGGCAACCTGATTGATTTAGTTAAGCAGTATAAATATCTTGGAGTGTTAATTACGTCGAACCTAAACATGAACAAGCATTTTAAAGTTAAACTTGCAGAAGCTAAAAGGGCGATCTGTGCTGTTTGGGGAAATTGCATCAAGAATACTCGCATTTCTCATACCTCGAAAGTGAAAGTATTCCGCGGTATTGTACGCAACGTAAGTCTGGGGTTACTGCGCTTTCGAAACTGTGGAAAAGTTTCTCCGCTATTTTCTAAGGCGGATTTTTAAACTCCCGAGTGGTTCTCCCAATTATATGCTGCACTTGAAGGCTGGAATGGCACCTCTGTACCTGAATACTCTTAAAATGCACTTGGATTATGTTCTTAAAGTTCATGCGATGAGTCAAGAAAGGATTCCGAGGGTGGTGCTCGCGCAAATGATATCATATAAGGTGAAATGTGTTCAAGAGTGGGAAATACTAGGAACTGAATGCGGTTATAACTTTAGTTTCGCTCCAAGTGAGCAACACGAATCACTAAAACAAAATGTAGACATGATATTCCAAAAAACTAGTCACAGAATTTATGACAAACTTGTAAATGAAGCGCAGTCATCTCAATATAGAGCTTATTACAGCAAGATGAATCATTGTCTACAGGAAAGGACGTATTTTTGAATAGCTACCCGGCGGAAAAAATAAGTACCATTTTCAAAATAAGAGGCGAACTTTTAAAACTTAATTTTATTCCACACCGCCCTGAGCTTCCACTTTTATGCGACCTGTGCAATCTCAGGGAACGAAAAGATGTGTTGCACTTCATTGCAAAATGCCCCATACTTAAGGAATTCCGCAGTGACTGGTTCGGTGCTCAAACACTTGGGATAGAGGAAGCAATCCATATCTTGAATGGTGGCAGAGGTTGGGACCTACTCTACAACTATACAGTTAACGCATTGCGCTACAGGAACTGCATAATCGAAGGAAAAATGTTTAAGTATTTAGTGCCCTATATTGCAAACGCTATCTTTTTTCAATTTATGTATATATTTACGTATATGTATTAAACATAAGTAGCACCAAATAATTTATGTTCTTTTTAATGTCAATCTGGTAGACGGCTTAAAAGGCCAAACCATATAGGCTAAGAGAAAAAAAAAATATATATATATATTAAATATTGTAAACTTTTTTTGAAATAAAATAATAGTCGTTTAAACTAAACTAACTAACAGATATAATTCGCTATGCGAAACAACATACATAAACATATTGTTATGAAATAAAGGAAAACTATTTGTAAATTTGTAAAAGTAAGAAAACAATTTATATTAGGAAATTAAAGTCGAATTTTCTAGAAATGAATGTTAAGAAAATGCCATATAGTCACATTGGTCGGAATTATAGCTTTTTGAACAACGTTCCTAATACATTATTAGTCTTAAAAGTTATTGTTTCAATATACGAATTCTAACAGCTTGGAAAAAACAGATCAGTTTATTTACAATATTTTTTAACTAAAGAACGTAGTCTCAAAAACAATAAAACTACAACTAAGCAATTTATAGAAAAACAAATCATACCATAAAAACAAAAATATATATACATCGAAACACCACATTTAGGCATTATTTTTGGATCAGAGAAGTAGTATTTGCCATTCATGGTAGAAATTCAAATTGTGTATGTTGTCCAACACAATATCGTCATCAAGTTTATGGCAGCAAGAAGCATTATTTTTCAGAAGCAACATTTTTCTTTTATTTTGGGTGTAGCCCTTTCATTGTGTTCGTTCATATTCTACTTATCAGCCAAGATTTGGTGTTTAAATTATACTTTTTAGGTATTGTGCTGTTCTTTATCGCATATTTGATTAAGAGACTTACGAGTACATACCTACAACAATTGATTAGTAGTAATAGAACTCAAAATTCTTAAGAGCATTATTATGTATCTACATCTATCTAAAGGCTCCAAATATTGTAATGGAGCCTTTTGACAATTTAAAAGATGAAGACTTTGGTTCCTGTTGGCATAGGCTGACCAGGCGTCCTCTTTTTATCTAAAAAAAAAAATCCGGTATCTTTTTGAAAAAATGTGCAATTTGTCCTCTTTTTGGGATTTCCCAGATTACGGAATTCTTCGAAACCACAAATCTTAATCTCATTTTTTCAACAATAATTCAGAAATTTTCTCCATCTTTCTCGTATGAGCAATGAGCATGACCTAATATTTGTAATTAAAGGTGGAAATGAAAATGATGCCTTAAACGTGGAAAAAATGTATTAGAGGTTTATTCAAAGTGTTTACAATATCTTTAGAGATGGGGCTATTCTCTAGATGAGTTTGACTGGGTTACATGGATGGATTTAAACAAAATTCCCAACAAATTCAACGAAAATAAATTGTTTGGCCAATTTTGTAACCTAAAAATGTTTGTATAGCAAGAAGAAAACAATAATAACTTTTTAAATGCACGAAAAATGGGCAGAATAAAAAATTTACAATATTGAATTACACAGTGAACTTTTCATACCTATATTGCACAGTTTATTTTTTGCAATTTCTGCACATAATGCTCATGTTGAATGATTTTTAATAACGAACCAATGGACTGAAGAACGGATTAGACTTAAAGTCGAAATTGTAATAGACTTTTTTTTTTTAAATATAATTTTAGAAATATGTCCTGCTCAGAATTTTACGACTACATATTTATCTATATTCTAAAAAAAACGCCGATATTCAAATTCAATTTTTTTTTTTTTTTTTTTGTATATTTTATTCCAGGGATGATGCTTTAATACATATTATAAATTCGACTAAGTTGAGGAATAAAATGATAGGGTGACATTCTATAGCCTTATAAAGACTAGAGGCGAATGGCCCATTCGATAAATAAATATACAATAGCTGTGGGGTTTTTCTATAACAAGTGTAACGAACAAAATAAATTAATTTAAGATTTTACATAAAACAAAAGATTTAAAAAATAGTACAAATAGTTGTGATTTGTTATATAAAGAAAATTTGTTATTCTAAGAAAAAAGAACAAACATAATTGATTTAAGACTAAATAAATATTAACACTATAACGTATATTTACGGAAATAAAAAGATAAATACAAGAAACATGTTAAATATTGCTCATAAACAAATTTTTGACTTGAGAAATATCCATATTGAATAGCCATAGTTTCACTTTTTTTAAAAACAAGCTTTGTATATTAATTATTCTAATTTCGTATGGTAATCGATTATACAATGTAGGTGCTGAAACAGTATAAAAGTTGGAAAAAATTGTCTTGTTTGTCACCGGTATTTTAACTAGTTGCTGACAGTTTATTCTTAAACTGTAAACATTTGAATTTCTTAAGATTGAACTGTATCCGCTACGCATAAAAAACACTTTAAGAACTTTGTAAACATATAAATGTTTTATTGGTAAAATTTTGAGGAGGCGAAATAAAGGCAAACTGCTTGTTAATCTACTTTTTTTACAAATAATTCTGACAATATGCTTTTGTGCTATTTGAAGTGGTTCAATTGTATTATTGTAAGCTCCACCCCAACTCGTTAAACCATATTGTAGTTTTGAGTTAACAAGACCATAGTAAATCGCTGTGAGAAGTTTTTTAGAACAATGAGGTTGTAACAGAAATATTTTACGCGTCGCACACATCATATACTTTTTCAAGTCAGCTGCATGAATTTTCCAACTCAAATGCTTATCTATTGATACTCCCAGATACTTAAAACATTCAACAGATTCTATTTTAAAACAGTTAGAACAACAGGATACATCCATATGAAAATTTACTTTACCACAGTTATGAGCGGACATTGAGAGTTTCGGACAAATAGCAGAGTGAAAAATGACATTACTTTCAAGCAGACTTGGATTTCTTAAATTGAAAACCATAAGCTTAGTTTTTTCGCTTACAATTAGTTCGTGTTTTGCAAACCATTGCCTTAACATTACTTTCAAGCAGACTTGGATTTCTTAAATTGAAAACCATAAGCTTAGTTTTTTCGCTTACAATTAGTTCGTGTTTTGCAAACCATTGCCTTAACAGTTGCACGTCAGTCTCTAATTTTATCACCGACTCGAACACTGAACTGTTTACGTATGTAAATGCCATATCGTCAGCAAAAGCTGTTATATTACTACTGAAATTTTGTTTGAATATAGAGTTTATATAAATAAGAAATAAAATAGGGCCTAAAACTGAACCTTGAGGCACACCAATCCGTAACTGCAACATATTACTAAAAACTCCGTCAATTTTTACTCTTTGAGTTCTTTCTGATAGATAGGACTTAAACCAATTTAATACTGAGTCCCTGAATCCAGCTTTGTAGAGTTTGTCCAGAAGAATGGTATGATTAACCATATCAAAGGCTTTTGTCATGTCAATAAATAAGGCGATAGGACAAGCATTGCAATTTAAACATCAAACATTTAAAAAAATCAAATCGTCAAAACTAAGAATATTAGCGGTGCTGATGTTACCAACATCACCGCGATCATAATGGCTTGATAGAACCCTTATATGATAGGATGACCCTTAAATATTTATAGTTGGGAGATTACCACTTTATCAACTATTTTCTTAAATGAACATAAAGTCGTATCCGGGAGGGACAGATAATTTTTTTTATTATGACGAAGCCGAACTGCTGAAAAGAAGCTTCTCACGTCTATCATACTCTCGGATGTTGGTCAGAAGTTCATAAAAGTGAGCGGACTGGAAAAGCATTTAAAGGTTTTTTTTTTTGTTTTTTTCGGTGGTTGGCAATACTAACAAATTAACCACTTGTAGTGGTGGTTATTTGCATTTCAAGCGACCGGCGATAATTTCTCCTGAAGATAAAATTATGGTAAATTAGTGGACATCTGAAGTTCTCTATATTCAGGAAGTTAAATCTTGCGTAATTTGATTCTTATCGGTGTTGGAACCGTGACTATCGTTTTTCGGAACATAAGCTATATTCCCAGATTATGGTAGAGCTCCTAACCTCTCTATCGATTGCTATTTACGACCGAGCCGAGATAATAAATATGCCACCCAAACCAAAATGGCAACTAAGAACGCATCAACATGGAAGTGGAACAGACACGCAGCTGACAGTATAGAATATACATACCCTTATTGTCGAAGAGAAAGTAACTTCCACAATTTTCCTAATTGCAACAGTTTCTGGAATAATCCTTAAAATGTGTTTCCTGTCCAGTAACGTTAAACGTTAAAAGCTTTTAACGTATAAATATCAAGCATATAACGATGTTCATCACAATAGGTCGTAGAGTGTGCTGCAGATTTTTGGGGCAAAAACCTTAAATTCCTGTCCAATAAAGTGAAAAGTCCTCCCGCTTGAAATTGACCCACCTTCTACTTCTTTCTTTGATGTAATCGCTTTTTTGTTGGTTCATTTCAGATATATACGGGCAGATATTTACATAATACAAAGTACTGATACCTATATACGTACCTACTACCTACAGCTTTCAAAATACTTTTACCTTAATGTGTTAGATTTAAAGTAAGACTATGTAAACCTTGGGGCATTTTTCATGTTTTTCAGTGGTTTTCAGGGTCGTGGCATCTAACGTCCCTTACTATGTGTAGTAGACTGTTGTTACTGTAGTGTACATTCTTGTATTTGAGATATTCTCATAAATTGCAATTTGTCGTGGTGTAATCAAAAACAGCTTGAAATTCCTTTTCCTTGTGCGCATAAATTCTGAAGTGTTAAGTGTAGCAGAAACTTCGTTTGCTGGTGTATGAAGTTTAGGACTGCAGGGAAGGAAACAATTCATTAGTGTTGTACATAAGAAAGGAAATCAGTGATCCATGGCGTTGCTTTTCAATCAAGGATTCACATCAGGGAATTCATTCTTCCTTTTTTTTATGTAGCTTTGCGAATTCATACATGACTGCTCTTTTTACAAATGAAAATTACAGAGTGAATCACATAGGATGCCAAGCTGCTTTTCTATTATTGTATAAATGATGAATGAATATGATTCATTTTGTTTTCCGAATATAATGACAACGATAAAGTATGACAATATTCTGTTTTCCCTATGGTGAATAATACTGTAAAAGCCCGCTATTGTGATATAGACAAACGAATGGAAAATTCAACTCTTCGCACAATAAATAAATTTGACAAGGACTTGTGTTTGTGTTTCTATTTGAATAATTCATTTCAGTTCAGCCTGGTTAATAAGGATAATGCATTTTACATCTTTAAGGTAAAAATTATGTATTTGAATTGGTATTCCTTTTGGGAAAAAATGTTTAGATAGTATGTCTTCGCAAATCTTCAGTAGACCATCAAAAGTTAGAACTAGTTCAAATCGTATAAACCTCATTTTCTTATATCCTCCACAGGAAGCTATACCTACCTATTATTCACTTTGTCAAAAAGTCACTACATTTGTAACACCAAGAAGCACTCACCGGAGACCCCATAAAGTCTATTATATTCAGGATAAAATTCTGACTCGAAAACAAGATGGCGTCCAAATGAATCAACTAAGCACAATACAATTTGGTTTTTTTGCTGAATAATTTGTACATACCAGGAGAGTTACACATACAAAAAAAAAAAAGAACTACCCCTACGCCACTAGCTAAAGCTCCATACTTCGGAATTCAGTCTTTCTTAAGGTGCTAGTCAGTGTTGGGACTTGAGGGTAGGCAAAAGGTGGTATATTGGGAAACCTAAAAGTGGTAGAAAGTGGTAGATTTTTAAGATGTACCATAAATGCTGCTATCATGATATTATTACCCAAAATAGGATGGATAATTTTTTGCAAACATTCAGAACAAATTTTCTTGAGCTCTGTAAACGTCATCTCACAAAGAATCTCCGATTTTTTTTCCAAAGTTCAGTAGCAGTACAGTCGAGTCCGCTTAACTGAAACACCAATTTGCCATAACTTTTTTTCAGTTAAGCGGTATTTTCACTTAAGCGATCTTCGAATAACTGAAAAAAAAAAAACACTTTACCGGAGTTTAGATAACTAAAATACAGTTTCACCAATCCAACCTAGAATCCAAGTAGGTAGGACTTCTAATTTGGTAGGTAGGTACAGATTTTTTCTTAAATCCTTAAAATAAGTAAAAAAACGTTAGCTATTTTAAATGACAATACATATATTAAATATTATTAATTTAGAAGAAGAAGGGAGATTCGGAAGTTTGCAACATACTAAAATCAGCTATTCAATATCGACTTGTGCTATTTTTCAGAAACCCGGTCGGAATAGACGGAGAATTTACTTATTTTTGTTTATGTTTTTAATAATAAGTTATCAAAGTGCCGCATTTTTTATTAATTTCAAATAAAGGAACACTAAATGCATTTTAATAAATCGGTAGATATTATTCTATCATAATTTGTGGGTGCCAACTACTGTAGGTTTTAGGAGGCATTTTTTATAATCCATTTAATTACAAATTGAAACCCTATAAACTCAAAAATTAAATTTTTAGTAAAAAGAAATATATAAATGTATAATATTTTGAAATCGCATTTAAAATAACATATCTACGCTTGTTTAAAGTCAAAATTTCCTTATGGGTGCCAACTACTGTACCCGTTACGCTATAAATAAAGAAAAAAAATTAAATGGTAATTAACAGCTCAGTTTTTAATATGTATTTCAGTACTTAAAAATGGATTTTTTTTGGAAAACGATTGGTGCAATACCAATCGATTGGTGCAATACCAATCGTTTACTTAGACGGCTTATAAAAGTATCTGCGTTTGCTTATTGTTCCGGATATTGGTTAAAGATATTTTGTCTTCAAGGTCGTCAATTGAATCGCATGTCCATGTCCATTATTTACGTTTTTGTTCTGAATAATTGCTTTTCAAGAGGTTTTTGGTAATTTTGTTTGGAAAACAAATTCTGAATGACGTAAAACAGCTGTGCAAGGTATATTTGGATTAGTAAGAGTATATGTGTAAATCTAAAAAATTATCGAGATCTGCAAAAAGTGATCCGGATCAAAAAAAAAAATATTTATTGTTTTGCCCAATGGAAAACCACATAAGTGGTGGGCGCATTCAGCTTTTTTATTTCAGTTATGCGGAGCAGTATCAGCATAAATGAATGTTTTTTCGCGTAATTATTTTTTCATTTAACGGATTCTTTCAATTAAGCGGGTTTCAGTTAAGCGAAGTAGTTTGTATGAAAGTTGTGAAAAAATGCTGTGTGACAAATTTTGTGTTTCAAATAACCGAATTTTTCAGTTAAGCGTATTTCAGATATGCGGACTCGACTGTACCAATTTTCCAGTGCACAAAAATCTAAAATTATTCAACCACTCGGTTTCTATAGTGTGGATGATGGATAATAAGTCTTATAGTGCGTAGGTATTTGTTATTATTATGCGTTATTGTTCCATTTCTTTCCCATCTAAAAAAGTGGTAGATTTGGATTTGCGGGTGGTAGAATTTTGGGTTGAGCAAAAAGTGGTAGAAATACCACTTAAGTGGTAGAATTCCCATCACTGGTGCTAGTAGATACATGCGTTATGCATCGTCTGTCGATAACCAGACAGTGAATATCAGTCTGGATTTCTCGGGATCGGGACTTATCGTTATCGCTCTTAATTCCGCACTGATGGTATAGAGAGGGGCCAATCAGTTTGTTAATAAATGCACAAGTAGTGACTCTAACCTCTATACGATGACCATAATCTCACTTACTTAGTGATAAATAGTGTTGCCACAGTACAAGTGAATGGGTTAAGCACAATTATATAGAATTTTTTGGTCCACATGGAATATAATATATGTATAAACAAAGCCGACTATATTTTCCTATTACTACCCTCAACTTAGCAAGCTAACATGTATTCTTGGATATCCTGCACAAATCGAACCTATTGCAGATAACAGAAAGCCACAATTTTAAATAAATAAATTTTAAAGAAATCAATTTTAAATTCATTTAAATCGGTGATAAACAGATTTTATTAATGCTCTGTAGTATACAAAATTTTTGGTTTTTCCTTGAATCGTGTTGATAATATTCTTGTCTACCAGTCTACATAATCAGCCCTATCATGAATTCCGTCGTAATCGAAAATAATCTACGAATCCCGAAAAATACATCATGGAATCCATTCGTAGTGGAAAATCTGCTACGAATTTCGAAATTCGTAAAATTAGGTATCTCTGAATCCGAATGAAACGAAAAATTTACCTCTTTTTCTACGACAAGTAATTTGTGTCGGAGACGTTGGGAAAAATGATGTTTGCACAGTAAGATTGTGTTTTGTATAAAAAACTAAGTATTTACCATTTTTTTGTTGTTCTTAATTTTATTTGTTACTTTAATAAGGCAAACACAACTAGCTAATAAGGCAAATATCAATTTTTTTATTGAACACGAAAGCACACCCGGGTCAAACTCATGTTCCAGCTCCTGTAATACACATTTAAATGCCGGTTTATTGAGTCGAAATTTTCTTTGAAACCTCTAAGCTTATTATTCTTGTACGTTGGCTCATCGAAGTCAAAGGGATCGCAAGAGACAAGAGTCGCAGTGTATTTTTCTCTGATTTTTCAGATTTCGCTTTCGCCTGGAGGTCTCTGTTCGAACAGCAATTATTGAAAAGACAATTGAATCCATTTTTAAACAATTTATATTTTTAATTTGTTGTTAAAAAAGAAGAATTATTTAATTATTTGAAAGTTTACACACAATTCATTTCAATAAATTTCACACATGACCGATGTTTGACACAAAACAGCTGATTTCGAAAATGAGAATGAGAGCGGTGAATGAGGCAATGCTTCTGTGGATTCCATTCGGATTTTGTGAAGTAAAATTTTCGTAGTTCGTATCGTAGCTTTCATTCGGGGAATTCTTACGAATGGATTCTGTGATAGGGCTGAATGCATAATCAAATGTTCCAAATTTTAAGAACTTTGGTTTCCACGACTTTTAAAGAATACCGTTTGCAATGTTTTTTTATGGTCGGTGCCACGCCCATTTTGCCAATACAATAACCATCTCGGGCCAATATCAAATACCTATCTGAAAATTTGCAAAATCGGTGCAAAACTTTTGGACGTTTTGAAGCGAACACAAACCAATAGAACATCTTTATAGTATGTATAAAGTGACCAACTGTACAGTTTTTCGCTGTATAGTACAGTTTTTCAGTCAGTTGATACAGCGCGAAATTGTCAGAAAAACATAATTATACAGCAAAAACATGAGAATACAGCATTTATACAGTTTTTCCACATGAAAAAAATATTTGGTAGGTTCCTACCGAATTCACTTCACGGGTGCGCTCTATGCAATGTGGAGTGTTGTGTGTTGTGCAGCGTAATTAGAAAACGCAGCGAATTTTACATACAGTAGACGCTCGGTATAGTGAACCCTCTGTATAGTAAACTATCCAATATAGTGAACCACCAAAATTTTACACAGACTACTCTAATAGTGAACTATGAAAATCTCGATATAGTGAACTCAGATTTTTTTTCGCAAAAGTCAAAGAAAAATGTTTCAGTTTAGCAATGCGTTTCATTTGTGTGTTTTTTTTGATATTTTAGTTATGAAGGTTAGGTTAGCCGCCTGCCCTAGACTGTCCCAAAAACAGGACACAGGAAGTGGCCAGAAAAATTATGGGCCGGACATTACAGGTGGGAACTCTATTGCTACCTACGAATTTCTTTTAAAGAAAGGTATGTACGTACATCTTACCGTGATGGCTGAAACAGTCAACTCAGTTAAACATGTTTGAATTTAGCATCTCCTGGTGGCGGTTTGTCTTCGAGTATAGTCGGAGAGTAACCGTAGCAAAAGTCAGTGGATGGATTGTCTACTGGAAGAAAAGGATGGAGGGTAACCGTAGCACTCTGCCGCCCGTTTATGTATTTCCTTTGAAATCCCGTCCACGAGACAAAGACTGGTGTTGACCAGAAGAGCTTGATTGAAGCAAACCACCATACTACTTGGTACCAAAAAAAAGGGTTAGAGGGAAAGCAAAGGCGAATGGTGACCGAAACAGTTTAACAGTCTATTGCCTCTGACGAGATGTTTAGAGTGTCGAAATGAAGTTGACTGATGTAGTCAGCTCCTACAGGTGGCGGTTAGTCTTCGACGATGGCAGAAAAGACACTTAATGAAGGTGACAAATTATTTTTTTTAAATCTAATTATGGAAAAAAATTATATTTATTTCTGTGTTCCTCAAAAAAAATTTCTTCATCTCAGTGTTTTTTAAAGATTAATACCTACATTTTTTTTGTTGTTTTAGTGTTTTGTAATCAAAACGTTGGTATGTGTTTATTTATATCAATTTAGCTTATTTGAACATTTAAAAACTCCCGCTCGAAATAGTGAACAATTTCGATATAGTGAACAGGCCTGGTTTTTATTAGTTCACTATATCGAGCGTCTACTGTAATAAAATCGCCGAAAAGACATACCATACATTATATCCAAATAAATTCGTTTCCTTTACTCCTTCCTTGTTCTGAAATATACTTTCATTAGTGAACTGGAGGTCCTTTCATATAACTATCGGTCCTTTCATATACCCGGAAACTAAAACCATGCGAAACGTCCAAGAATTTAACAATTATGACGACATTTTTTAAGAACTGATGAATCGGTAGCACCATACGTTGTTTGCCTCTTCAGTGTGCGTTAAATCACTTTCATATCACTCACTCCTATGTCACCTGCCACTTGATCACCAAGCCACTGCCACACCACTTCGGTGCGCGCCTTGTCTTAGACATGTTAGAAATGTTATTTGAATAGTTAAAAAAACATATAATTCGCTGTTAAAATGGTACAGTTTTTATACAGTTTTTCGGTCTCGGTTTTACAGCGCTGACCTGTCAAAGAGTTGGTCACGTTAAGTATGTATATATAATTCTTCTGTCCGTGTTTGTTACCGTACTCCTCCTAAACGGCTGGACCGATTTTAATGAAACTTTGTGTGTGTGTTTGAATGGGTCTTGGGATGGTTTATATTTTTTTATATTAGATCCAGTAGTTGGCGTTGCGATCCGCAAAAAAATTACCACTGAACAATTAAAAATAAAAATAAAATAAAAAATAAAAAAAAAAAACAATAAGCTCATGAATAAAATTTTAAATAATAATAAACACTCAACAAAAAAAAAATCAATACAATTTCAAATAATAAACACTCAACAAAAAAAAAAATTAAAAAGCAAGAAGCTCATAAATAAAATTTCAAATAAAGAGCAACTCAACTAACGCCTTCGAGCTAATGGATTGAAAAAAAGTTCGATGAACACTCTGCATAATGCAGGTAGGATAACCTCTGCCGGGTCCGCTATATTACATTGTATAATAATTCTTCTCTAGGTGTGTTGTAATTGAATTACATTCATGAGTTGAGACTTGGCGCAACAGATCGCGCTCAGCCTCCGCCCCCTCCACATTATGTACATAGTTTTATAGTTTTATCTCAATAGAACTCAGATAATTCATTCTACAACGTAATTTGGGCCAAATTTTCATATTAAATTTGGAAACTCGACCAGAAAAAAAAACAGTTTTTCTGATCTTATGCCAAAATGAAAACAAATTTCTGGCGTAATTTCAATTATACATTTTGACAATGTTTCCAAAAAATAGGACGTAATTTTCTGGCATTTTGACGAATTTTCTTTTTTATTTTTTGGCGTTTTTGCCAAAAACATTACGCCGCAATTATTTTTGGTCTTTTTTCCAAAGCACTTTTTGGCGTAATTTCAGGGAATCATCATCGGTCGAAATTACTTGAACCACGATTACGGCTGAGTGAACGCGCCGCGGTATTAGGCTGCCTAGAATAAGAACGTCGATGATTTGAATTTCATTGTTCAAAATCAAATCGCCGGCACATTCCATCGTTCAAATCGTTGGTCGCGTAACAATGAAGAAGCATCGTTGAATTTTTTTTTTCGTTGGATGTTCCCGCTCTACCACCACACAATTTGCGATCGACTCTGTCATCATAATACTGTGCAATCAGACCCAACCGAAACTGTGCAATGGAACCAGGTTGACGGTGAAGATACTCATGAACAAAGTCATTCAAGCCACCATAATCAAAGGTGAGGAAGATCTTATTCCAAGAATTTCGATAATGATTAAACCCAAGTGGAACAAATCCAGCAGATAGTTTGTCAGAAAGTACGATTCACTTCAATAAAGTAAATCCCTTGCTGACATGCTCTTCATTTTGATTTTGGAACATTTATTGAACTTAATTCATTTTAAGTACCTAGCTATTCATAGTATCTTAATGAATAACTGAATTTAATTCAGGTAATAAGTTAATACAACATTTGTTGGCTCTGAGGCGGTACGAAGTTCGCCGGGGCAGCTAGTAAGGCATATATAAATGTAGGTATTAGCCAAGTTTCAAAAGATGTTCCATAGCCATATAAACTTACTTTTAACTTTAATTGACTTCAAAAATAAATACAATTTACATCAACTTTAAAGTTTGACTAAAGTCTTTAAATGGTTTGGCCGAAGGCCGTCTACCAGACTGACATTTGTATTATAATTTATACATAATAAGAAAAACTATTTACATTTATTGTTTACTTACTGCAATTACAATTATTTACAATTTTATGAGAACGATTTTTAAAAAGTTTCCTGAACTATGCATGTTCTGTAACGAATAGCACTTAAGCAATATTGATAGAGAAATTCCCAACTTCGTTCACCGTTCAAAATGTTGATCGTTTCCTCTAAATTAAGCGTGCCTACACCAAAGAAGCGTTTACGGAAATCCTTTAGTATCGGGCAAACTCCCAGGAAATGAAACACATCCTCCCGTTCTTTACGATTGCACAGGTCACATAATAATGGCAGCTCTGGTCGATGTGGAATGTAGTTCAAACTAAGGAGTTCACCTCTTACTTTAAATAGCAAGCTGATTTTTTCAGTAGTGTTTTCAGCTAAGAAGTAGGTTTTTTGCTTTAAGAAGTGGTTTACTTTACTGTAGTAAGCCCTGTATATTGATGATTCAGCTTCTTTAATGTACTTATCATACATCATATTACCCGCATTCTTCAGTAAATCATCAAATTTTGCTCTAAGTGAATCTGGGCTTTCGTCGACAGATATTGAAAATCTTGATGCGCATTCGATTGCCAGTTTGTTCCACTCATTTACACATGTTCCACCCGAATTTATAATTTGTGTTAGTACTAGACGTGGAATCCTTTCTTCACTCATCGCCATAACTTTTGCCACATAGTTGAAGTGCATTTTAAGGGTGTCCAAAAAGAGGAGTGCTATTCCCGTTTCAAGATATAGCATATAGTTTGGTGACGTACTGGGCAGTCTGAAGGTACTTTTAATAAAATAACGAAGGAACTTTTCCACGGCTTCAAAAGAACGATATCCCCATGCCTGTGCTCCATAAAATAGAATTGCAATTGCGGTTGCTCTAAAGACTTTATACTTAGCTATGTGAGAAACGTTATTCCTAAGAATGCAACTTCTCCACACAGAACACATAGCACGCTTGGCTTCCGCTAATTTGGTTTGTAGATGCTTATGTAGATTTAGGTTAGAAGCAATCAAGACTCCCAGATACTTATACTCCTTAACTATTTCTATTGGCTCCTCTTCAAAAGTCCATTTTTCTCTTCTCGAGTATCTCCCGCCGCCGTTTCTGAATATCATCATTTTTGACTTGGAAAGGTTAACCGATAGATTCCAGGTTTTGCAGTAGAGCTGGAGCCTATTTATCATCAGCTGCATCCCGTCTATAGTTTCCGCTAGGAAAACTATATCATCAGCGAACATCAGTCCTGGAATATATTCACCGAGTCAGCTATGTCATTTATGTATAAATTGAAGAGAAGGGTACTTAGAACACATCCTTGCTTAACGCCCATCGTTGTACCAAAATCTTCCGACAAAGTTTTCCCGTCCCATATTTGCGCAAGATTTTCTTCGTAAATTGCTCTAATGACAGATATAATCCTTGTTGTAATTCCGTATTTGTAGAGTTTATAAAAAAATAATTCCCGAGGTATTGAATCGAAAGCTGCCCGAAAATCCACATAAAAAGCATACAGCTTTTGTCCTTTGCTTATATAATAGTCGGCAATATTCATTAGCGAAAATATTTGGTCCACTGTCGAGTGGTTTTTTCTGAACCCCGCTTGAAAAACGTTTAAGATCCTCTTGGTTTCGACCCATTCACTAAGTCTATTGTACAATATTGAACTAAAGAGCTTCGCCGCTGTATTTAAAAATGAGATGCCTCTATAGTTTTTCGGATCGTCAATGCTTCCTTTTTTGTGTAGCGGCAATATAATCGCCTTTTGAAAGCTCGAAGGAACATCAGCGGTCTCAAAAATTCTGTCATACTCCGAAGTAAGCAGTCGTAAGAATTCTGGTGTAAGATGTTTAAAGTACTCAAACGGTATTCTATCTTCCCCGGGCGCTTTACCTTTTTTGGCATTTTCAATAGCCGTTTCTACCTCCGCTTGAGAAATTGCTGCATCTAGATATTCATCAACTATTAAAGGTGCTGCATACTGAAATGACGGTGCTATTTGATTTGTGTTGAGCAGATTCGTAAAGTGAGCTTTTAGTTGTTCAATGTGCAGGGCCGTGGCAGTTGAAGTCCTTTTTCCATTCACAAGCCTTACTGCCTTCCAGAACTCCATTGAGGATTTCGCTTTGTTTATTATTTCAATGTTTCTTTGATCAAAATTAAGTTTTTTCGCGTTACAAAGCTCTTTGAAGTTTTTGTTTGCTTTCCTTTTGTTTATTTTCCGATATCTTCCTTCCTGTTTTCTGTTGTGGAGCCGCTTTCCTGATGACATTCGTTAAGGCGTCCATGTCAAGATTACCTGAAGCGTTCATGCCCAACTGCGTTTCAAGCTGCCTGCCTAGATTATGTTGAAATAATTCTCTAAAGCTGTCTTTCCAATGTAATTTCGGAAGGAGCCCTATTGTAGGTTCAAATGTTTCACCACCTGTCGATCTAATTCTAAAGGACACCTCTAAGGGCATGTGGTCTGAGAACGTTTTTGCTGCAACTATAAATTCATCAAAAATGGCGTCCCAGTCTCCAGACAAAAAACAATAATCTATCACAGAGCAGGCTGTTCCACGAACAAAAGTGAATTCCCCAAAACGATCGCCATCGCAGCTTCCATTTAGTACCCAACTGTCCAAAGCGTCTGCTAGTTCAAGAATTTTATTCCCCTTCGAATCGCACACCTCGTCCTTTGATCTTCGATCGCAGTTAAAACGGGTAGTGTCTACACAGCTATTAAAAGTGTTTTGTGAAAGGCCTATTCTTCCATTAAAATCGCCGATTATAGCATAAGATTTGATGCTCCTAGCACATTAACAAGATCGAGTAGTTTGTCAAAGTCGCGCTGCCAATGGCTATATAAATTAGCCGTTCATATGCAACTACACCTTAAAAAAGACACTGCATAGTAGCTCTAGCTATACAGTTTTCGGTGTGCATATCCTTTTACCATCCCTATTTTCCCCAATTTGAATTGTTCAATCAAAAACTTTAATGAACTCATTAATGGTCAAGCTTTCCATTTATTTATCCATTAATCATCGAAATCGTTTCGGTTTTATGGAATTAGGAGTACTTAATTGTAGACGACTAGATTTTTAAAAAATTTCATATTCGTCAGTATTTATGCAAAAATATTGGGAAGGATTACTCGCAACTAGCCAGTTATCATCTAAATTGCATTTAAACAAAAAAAAAATATCAATAATAATAATTTAATGGCGGCATCGAAGCTAATTACCTCTAAATTGAAATTAAAATGTAAACATAATGGGTTGTTCAATTACTTTATGTAGGTGTAGGTATCTACTCTTTCTATGCCTAATTTATTTTACGCTGTAGGTAATTTGACTGAATTATTAATTTTTGTAAATTTTGAAAATAAGCTATTCCAAGGATAGCTTAGTTACATAATCAGGTGATTATCATATAAATACAGAAGGTTTTTTTCATAGTTCCTAAATTTCAACTCTTACTACTATATATTATGTAGTACTGTCGTGTTCACATTAACGACTATTGGGTGCCATAGTACCTAGCTGCTAGCTACTTCATCCGTGGTAGCAAAACATTGGGTGGTATGCATAAAAGACAGTAAATGCTTTTACTGGGGATTTTCTAAGTAAATACTTATTTTGGTATGCATAAAACGGAGTACATACTAAAAATTAAGTATTTACTTCAAGTAAAAGCATATACTTTTTTCGGATGAATTTTTTCAGTAAATACTTTAAATGCATAAAAACTAGTATTTACTTTTTTTCTTCAGTAAATACTGGAAAATTTTCATGTTGCTATCGACCAACTTGAAAATTTCATAGCATTTACTTTTTCTTGAATTTAGCAGTTTTGTAAGGAGCAATACTAAGAGACTTTAGTCACAGATCGAGTTTAAAGCGATTATCTAAGGTCTTAGGTATAATAATTCAAATTTAAAAAAAGAAAAGTCTATATTCTAATCAGAATGGCAGAGTATATGTGTTAACTCCACAAAGGTATATAAGGAACGAAGATCGGGGACCGAGGCAAATTTCAAGCAACTGTATCGTTTTGAACGAGAAAATGTAGATTGGTTAAGTTAATATTTCATTGGTAAGTCTTGTAATTAATTTGATTTATTATAAATATTATTATTATAATTGTTATTATTAATTTTATTTTCAAAGGTATTCAAACTGAAACAAGGGGAGGTGCTACTACCCATCTCGAAAAGATGCGGATGTTTTTGCGGTACATTGGAGATCCTGGATTTCAAACTGGCGTTGGTGAGGATATAGGCGTTCATCAGAGTACCGTCTCTCGGACAATTCACTGTGTTGAAAAATTGATAGTAGATAAGGCATCACATTGGATCAAATTTCCATCGAACTATGAGGAACAGTTAAGAGCAAAAGAAGAATGGAGTGGCACATACCGATTCTCAACATACCTAGGAGCCTTAGACTGTACTCATGTGGAAATTTTGAAACCCCATTCCCATCCAGAAGAATACATAAACCGAAAAGGTTATGCTTCTTTAAATATTCAAGCGACGTGCAATGAGAGGGAATATTTTACCAGCGTTGATTGCCAGTGCCCAGGGTCAGTCCATGATTCCAGAATTTGGAGAAATAGCGCAGTGGAATCAATTATGCGAAATTCTGCAGACGTTGTTTTGCTAGGAGATGAGGGCTATGGAGTTACACCGTGGCTAATGACCCCTTTTAAGGATGCAAGGACAAACCCAGAAAGAGCATTTAATAAACTTCACTCTAAAGAGAGAGTTGTCATAGAAAGATGTTTCGGGCAGTTTCCAATTCTTCAAAACTGCGTACGGCTAAATTTGGAAAATGTTCCAAATTTAATTGTTGCCTGCTTTGTTTTGCACAACGTTGCAAAATATTTAAAGGCCAATGAAGATTTCCAACCATTTGAAGAAACAATAAATCATATAGCTCTTGGTGAAAGCGAAGATTTAACACACAATTCTATTCAAATTCGAAGATTAGGCCAAATCAAAAGAATCGAATTTGCTGAAATGATATAGGTACAATAATTTTAATTTTTAAAAATATATTTTTTATTGTTCAAATAACTTGATTTTTTTTTTTAAATAAACTTAAATAAACAAAAATTTTCAAAAATACAATTTTCTTCCATATTAATTCCAAAAAGTTTTTTACAAATTAAAAAAAGTTATCTGTGATAATGGTGGAGCTATGAGAAGAGTAAGCTCTTCGTTCTTCATTTTCACTGCATTTTCTCCTTTCAATTTCTTCTTGCTGCATACGATTTAGTTTTAATTGCTCCAGCAGAACTTTGCACTTTTAGTGTTTGCCCAAATACAAAATGCATTTGGTAAATTGACAAATTGTCTCTTGTGTCTCTTGAAGAGAACAGACGTGTTTTCTCTAAGTTCCGTGGGGTGTAAACTTTTTGATTATTTACGTTTAGTTCCTTGCATAAAACGCACTTAAAATGGATTGTCTAATTTGCAATAAAAAAATTGATCGCGGATGTGAAACAAAAATCACTTGCGTCGACTGCAATATCTATTTCCATTGTTTGTGTGCAAAACTGACTCCGTCGGATATAGAGTACATGAACAATCACAATGTTCCATATCGTTGCGACAAATGCACCGCTCTTCGTCGTAAATCTCTACAGCAACAAAGTGTATCGACACCACCGCCAGCAACAGCAGTGGTTGCCGTTGCATCGATAACGAAGCAGAAACCAAAGCGAAATCAGCAAACATCGGCTAAGCTACAGAGCACCACGGAGGCGACAGTTGAACGGCAAGCAAGAGCAACAGCATATGATCTACCACAGCAGTCCGACAACGGCACAGTTACAATGCAAATGCTATATGAAGAAATTATAAGCTTAAAGAAAATCAACTGTGACTTCCTCAGCAGTATTAATCAGCTGAAAGAGGAGAATGTGCAGCTATGTTCCAAAATTGCATCGCTGGAGCGCAGGTTAAATTGGAGAGAGCAGAAATGCGTTGAGAATGTCATCGAGATTACTGGTGTATCTGGAGTCAGCAATAAAAATGCAGAAGAATGTGTTCATACAATTTTCAACAAGGCGTTGGATATCTCCCTGTCACCTTCAGATATTCAGAAATGCTACGTCAAACGCGTATGGAGGAAAAACAACAACAAAAACGAGCATAGTGATAAAATTTGTGTTCAATTCTCTTGTTTAGAAGCAAAAGAAAAAATATTGAAAGCAAAGAAAACTGCAATGAAGAAACTAAATTCGTCTTTATTTGTCGCGGGCACAAACGACAATGTTTTCATCAATGATTGCTTCACAAGTTATACTAGAACCTTATTTATGGAAGCAAAGAAAGTTAAAGCAGAAAAAAAATACAAATATTTGTGGTTTAAAAATTCGAGGATTCTAATGAGAAAAGCTGAAAAGGGTAGGGTTGTTGCTATTAGATCATTTCTTGATTTGTCAGCACTGAAAGACTAATTGTCTTTTACTTTACCTAAATATATTTTAGTATGTCTTTTTTAAATATCAATGAAAATCTTTTAAGCAACAACCCAACCACTAATACAATTGTAGATATAAATGATGAAAAATTTGTTTGTAATTCAAATTTGGGCAACTCTTTTTTTGTTGTGCATCAGAATATACGTAGTTTGCGGCAAAATTTTGATTTGTTGGTGTGTAATCTAGAAGCCCTAGTATTCTTACCCGATTTGATATTTGTAAGTGAGATATGGATTTTTAATTGTGAAAAAGAGGATTATAAGATCCCGGGTTATACTTTTTATGCGAACCCAAATGAAACGTATGCTGCAGGTGGAGTGGGAGTTTTTGTTAGCGATTGCCTGGATTCTGGTAACTATGAAATAAATTGTCTTAACTTTTTGAGCGCGGATGTAATTGAATTGTCTTGCAAGTTTTGTGATGATGTTTTTAAATTTGTTTGTGTGTACAGGTTACACCCTTATGATATTCAAGTGTTTTTGAATGAATTTTCAGTGCTCTTAAGGAATGAAAAAGCGGCTAATCTTGTTTTCGTGGGTGACTATAATATTGTTACGAGTTGTCTACACTCCTGAACCAGAAGTTGGGAATCAAAACACCATTTTACCCTATGCTTTTTGACAGCACTTGACATTTCGGCGAGACTGACAGTTGACAAGTAAAGGACAACGTGGAAAATCTTCTTTAATCTTCTGTTCACTAAATTTGTACATTTTCCTTTTAATTTAATCCTAATAAAAGAAAACCATCACCCACAAATTTACAACATTGGTGTCAGAAGTGGGATTAGGAAACAAAAAGGAGCAATACGATGGAAGACTTTAAAGATAAATTGGATTCAATTCTAGCCACGATAACCTTGCTTAACGAGACAGTTGAAAAACAGTCCCGGGATCTCGAATCACTACGCAATATGCAGAAGCAGACAGCAGAAGAAGTACGGACGATGGGTGCCACAACTTTCGCGGAGAAAGTCATGGAAGCCTCAACACCTCAAGGTACAGTGGGAAGTGAAGATGTTCTAAAAACTCCTGCCAGAGCTGTCGGCGGCTCGACAGCGCATCAGAACGGTGAAGTATTTGAAAACGTCTCTCCAATCTCCACCAGTACAGATGTGAAGACTACGCCAGCACTAATCGAGAACTCAATTAAGTTGAAACCTCAGCAATTTGATGGATTGAGTACGAGTTGGGAGAGTTATCGAATCCAGTTCGACATCGTAGCGTCAACCAATGGTTGGACAAATCAACAAAAAGCACGCGTTTTAGGTTCTATGCTGCGAGGAGATGCCGTAGCTGTGCTGTCCAATCTGAGTGAAAAAGACCGTGAGGAATATTCGCTACTAGTACAGGCTTTGGACCTTAGATTTTTAGGTCAGTTGAAGCAGATTTCGCATGCACAATTGCGAGCGAGAGTACAACGACCGAACGAGGAACTTGCTGCTTTTGCAACCGACGTGGAGCGGCTATCTCGCACAGTTTTTAAAGAGTGTCCTCGAGAAGCTCAAGAAAAAATAGCCATCATGCAGTTTGTTGACGGGATTTTAGACAGGTACGTTCAAGACATGGTTCGTATTTCGGAGCCAGCTACACTATCAGCAGCTTTAACTAAAGCTATTTCGTTGGATGCCGCACGCAAGAGTACGAGTTCAAATTATTCGACACGTGTAGCAGAGGTAAGTCAAGATTCTTCAATACAACCACAATGGAATAGACGACGATGGAGGCGCAGGAGGGACAACCAGACCTCATCAGCACAGGTGGATAGCAGCAATCAAAATCCTAATTTCTCGGGAAACGAGTAGACGTCAGTGGAAAAGGGCAACCACTGGCAGACAATCAATGCCCAAAACTCGTTTTTAATGCTGGAGGATATAAGGTGTCGGCAGTTGTTGGTGGAACCAAATGTCAGCTTTTAGTGGATACAGGATCATCCATTACATTAGTACATCGAGGAATAGTTCCCTCGAATGTTCGTTTGCATCCAACAAATGTACAAATCAACACGCTTAGTGGAGTGTCTTCTATTCTCGGTGAGTGGCACACAACCATAGGATTAAAGCAACTTCACAGGAGTATGGTAGTAATGGTGGTAGACTTTCAGCTCCCAGGTAATGGCCATGGTATCCTTGGAACTGATTTTCTGGTTCCTTTGAATTGTGTGATCGATTTCGAGACTAACATTCTTTTTGCAGGAAGAAGTAAAATACCACTCATTCCCGAACAAGGTACTGCTACAACAGCTCTTGGCAAAACGACAATGGATCCACAAACAAGTCTGTCAACCATAAATGACGTAACTGTGCCTTCCCAACATGAACAATTTGTTTACGCCACAACCACGTTACCGATATCAGGGGAAGTTTTGATCACACCAGCCATTAACGGTTTACCGAAAGGAATCTTGGTCGCAAAATCGATAAGCAGTCTTAAAGCAGGAAAAACACTGGTTCGGGTAGCCAACATCGCTGACTTTCCCATAAAGGTTCCCAGTAACACAAAATTGGCCTTTATTGAAGATTTCTCCGAGTACACGATCACGTCAAACGAGCCCCAGGTTACTGCCGTCGATCTGCCTACCCATTTACAAGATCTTTTTAAATCATCTTCCAAAAATCTGAATGAACGAGAAAAAAAAGCACTGAAGCACACGTTGATGGAGTTTACGAATGTGTTTTCAACATCGCCTACCGATATTGGACGTACACCTTTGGCCAGACATCGAATCGACGTAGGTAACGCCAGACCAATTAAACAACCACCACGTCGACTACCATTGGCAAGGCAAGATGAATGTCGACGAATTATTGATGAAATGTTGAGGTCTGACATTATAGAACCATCCGACAGTCCCTGGGCCTCACCAATAGTGATGGTTCAGAAAAAGGATGGGAGCACCAGATTTTGTGTGGACTACCGTCGACTCAACGCGGTTACGATTAAAGATTCCTTCCCGTTACCGCGAATTGACGACACCATCGACGCTGTTGCCGGTTCCACTTGGTTCAGCACATTGGACTGTCAGTCTGGTTATTGGCAAGTCGAAATGGAGCCCGGGGATAAAAATAAGACTGCTTTCGTCACTAGAGACGGTCTATGGAACTTCAAAGTAATGAGTTTCGGACTCACGAATGCACCTGCCACTTTTGAACGGCTGATGGCAAGACTTCTTAACGGAATACCACTTAACGTTTGTTTGGTTTATCTCGACGATGTTCTCGTGCACGCTAAAAGCTTTGATGAGATGTTGCGTAACTTGCGCACTGTTTTAAAACGATTCCAAGAGGCGAATTTAAAAATCTCTCCAAGTAAGTGTAAGCTATTTCAAAAGGAAGTTCCATTTTTGGGTCATATAATTTCAGCGACAGGTGTAAAACCAAACCCTTGTAAAACGGAGGCTATTCGCAACTGGCCAACGCCAAAAAGTTTAAAGGAGCTAAGGAGTTTTGTCGGCCTTTGCACTTACTACAGGCAGTTCGTGCCGAATTTCTCACAAATCGCACGCCCTCTCCACCACTTAACAGAAAAAGAAGTACGTTTTCAATGGAGCGACGAAGCTGCTCGTGCGTTTGCAGAACTGAAGGAAAAGTTAACCACGTCCCCTATATTATCGTATGCCGTTCCCGACGAAGAGTTTATATTGGATACTGACGCCAGCAATGAGGGAATTGGTAGTGTTCTTTCCCAGAAACAAGGTGATAGGGAAGTAGTAATCGCGTATTTTAGCAAGTCCTTGAATAAAGCAGAGCGGAATTACTGCACCACCAGAAAGGAGTTGCTGGCCTTAATAAAATCCATGGAACACTTTCACACTTACTTGTTCGGGAGAAAGTTTCTGGTTCGAACGGACCACGCGGCTTTGAACTGGCTACTAAATTTCAAGAGCCCAGAGGGACAACTTGCTCGCTGGATAGAACGCCTACAGCAGTACGATTATAATGTTCAACATCGTGCCGGACGCCTTCATTCAAATGCAGATGCTCTATCCAGACGACCGTGTTGTGAGACTGGATGCCGTTACTGCGACGGACAAGATGACAAATACCGAACGGAGCAGGTAAATTCTATAACACCTATTAATTGCGACTTTAGTCTTACAGAGTTAATTGAGAATCAGAAAGCAGACGAAGTTCTACGAGATGTTCGATCATGGGTACTTACGGGCAAGCGGCCAGAGTGGTCCGTTGTTTCAGGCGGTACGAGCGAGATCAAAGCGTATTGGGCGCAGTTTGCAGCTTTTGGCTTAGTAGGTGATGTGCTCTGCAAGCGATGGATTCCACTCACTTCACGACTGAGAGAGCAATGGTTACCAATAATACCGGCGTCGATGAAAGCGAATATGCTGAAAATATTCCACGACTGTGTGTTCGGTGGTCACTTTGGTATCAACAAGACGTTTGATAAGCTGAGACGACGCTGTTACTGGATTGGTGCTCGGAGAGATGTCATTGATTACTGCACAGAATGCGACATTTGTGCAGCCAGAAAGGGTCCGAAACGTAAAACTAAAGGTCAGTTAAAACTGTATTTGTCTGGTGAACCTTTTCAGCGTGTGGCGATCGACATATTGGGTCCCTTGCCAGCAACTTCCAATGGTAACAAATATGTTTTAGTCTTCATGGACTACTTCACAAAATGGGCTGAAGTACTTCCTCTTCCCGATCAAACAGCAGATACCGTTGCGAGAGCATTAGTTTCGCAAGTATTTTCTCGTTTTGGAGTACCACGAGAACTTCACTCCGACCAAGGGCGCAACTTTGAGTCAGATGTTTTTCAGAGTGTAATGCATTTACTAGGCATTCACAAGACTCGGACAACACCCCTCCATCCTCAATCTGATGGATTAGTAGAACGCATCAATCGAACGATACTCGACTTTTTGGCTAAGTTTGTCGACGAACGTCAATCAAATTGGGACGATCTACTACCATTATTTGCCATGGCCTACAGAGCAGCCTCACAAGAATCTATCCGAGAGTGCCCTTACAAAATGTTGTTTGGAAGGGAAATGCGTCTTCCACCTGATTTGTTGTTTGGAATAGTTCCAGAAAGCACCACCACCATTCAGGGCTATGCCAAGGAATTGCAAGAAAAACTCCACGAAATACATAAGAAGGCTCGCTGCGAGATGATTCAAGCCGCGTATCGCATGAAGAACCGATACGATTTGTCTTCGAACGGCGACCGTTTTAAAGAAGGAGACTTCGTATGGTTTCATAATCCAAAACGGAAAGTCGGTAGATCCCCAAAGCTCCAGTCGGATTGGGAGGGACCTTATAGGATCATGATGGTGTTGACCGATGTCACCTATAAAATACAACGTACTCCGAGGACGAAAGCTAAGATCGTGCACATCGATAGACTATCAGCATACCGCGGAACAGCTGTGACCCTGTGGCCTCAACCTCAATCGAGTAATTCGGACGTCGGGATGGCTTCGCTCCAAGTGGGGGAGAATGTTACGAGTTGTCTACACTCCTGAACCAGAAGTTGGGAATCAAAACACCATTTTACCCTATGCTTTTTGACAGCACTTGACATTTCGGCGAGACTGACAGTTGACAAGTAAAGGACAACGTGGAAAATCTTCTTTAATCTTCTGTTCACTAAATTTGTACATTTTCCTTTTAATTTAATCCTAATAAAAGAAAACCATCACCCACAAATTTACAACAATATAGACATTTTAACTTCAAGTACTTCATCTGATTTATATCTTGCTACAATTGCTGAGAATGGTTTATCATCTTTCATAAACGAAATTACTAGACCTATTTCAAGTACTTGCATTGATCATGTGTTTGGACGTTTTAAAAAAGTAAACATAAGCGAATGTGCTGGAATCAACTTTGATCTCCGCATTACTGATCACTGCATGACTGGTATTCTGCTCAGTACGCTAAAATCAAAGAGACCGGCTAAGTTTTCCTTGTCGCCAAAGGTAACGAAAGTAAACTAAATATTGAACTACGTTCCGAAACCTGGGAAGAAATTTATGAGGAAGGTAATGCTTCTAAGGCTTATGACTTGTTTTTAGCATTTCTTCAAAATTACATAAGTAGTTTCACATTTACTATTGTCCATAAAAAGTGTGAAAAAAGATTAAAGCCTTGGATTACTTATTCCCTTTTACGAAAAATTAAGCTTAAAAATAAATTAAGGAAAAAGTGCTTCAAACATCCTAATAATACAGCGCTTAAAACGCGTTTCAGAATATTGAGTAAGGAAGTTAACTATGATATAAGGAGAGCTCGGAATAGATACTTCTACTCTAAAGTTCGTGATGCGCTTGGTAATCCAAGAAAGGAATGGATGGCTATAAATAGTATAATTGACGGCACCTCTCCCAATATCTCTAAAGCTATATGCCTATGTAATGATGGTGTTACTATTGAAGATCCTACAACAGTTTCAAATATTTTTAATGATTTCTTTTCTTCGGTTGGTCTGGTGTCTTTCTCTAGTGAGTCTAACACATATTGCAATAACTGCGTTAGATCCCATTTAGTCGACGACATTGTCATAAATAATAGCTTCTTTTATGAAGAAATAACAGGCTTAGAATTGTATAAAATTATCTGTTCACTTAACAGCTCTAGATCATGTGGTTATGATGGAATTTGCAATCATACGCTTAAGAACATATCACTTAATGTTGTAGACATATTAGCTTATATTTTTAATTTAAGCATCTCGACCGGGGTTTTCCCTGATAAATTAAAATGTGCTAATGTGATCCCTCTTTATAAAAAAGGTAGTAAAAGTGACAAAAATAATTATAGGCCGATTTCTTTATTGTCATCAGTCTCTAAGGTTTTTGAAAAAGCCATAAAGAATAGAATGCTGAGTTACCTGGCAAAAATAAACTTCCTTAGTCCTGCTCAGTTTGGATTTAGGGAAGGGCTTGCTACAGAGGATGCCCTCTTGGAGTTTTGCTCCTTTATTTATAAGGCTCTGGATGATAAAAAATGTTGCGCTGGGCTTTTTGTAGACATTACTAAAGCTTTTGACATGGTCAACCACAGAGTTCTACTAAAAAAATTATACTTGGCAGTTTCGTGGTTTTATACACAGCTGGTTTGAGTCCTACTTAAAGGATAGAACTCAAAAAGTCATTATAGGTAACTTTCCTAGCAGAACGAAAACTATAAACTTAGGTGTGCCTCAGGGGTCAGTACTTGGTCCCATACTGTTCCTTGTTTACATTAACTCCTTACTTAACCAACCATTTATAGGGAAAGTTACAGCTTTCGCAGATGATCTTGGCATTGCATACCGCTCAGATAGTCCCCTAAACTTAAGCGCGGTTATAAATCATGATGTTCACCTTCTGGGATTGTGGTTTTCAGAACACAAACTAGTGGTAAGCAATAAAACTAAATTAATGCACTTTAGTCTAAATATGCAAGAGTCCCCTGCGTTCGAAATTTTATTTCATGCAAACAATTGCGAAAGGTCTAATGTCTCAAATTGTATCTGTGAGGTAGCCCCAAGGACAATGTTGTTTGAACAGGCATCTTGTGACCAGCGCTGTTTTAAAATTGAAACAGTTAATCAGTTTAGATACTTAGGCATAACTTTTGAACAAAATATGAGTTGGTCGATTTCGATTCTGAAACAATATTTACGATCTGCAGTACGAAGCTTTTACCGTCTTAAAAAATTTTGTGACAATAAAACTTTAAAAACCGTTTATTATGGAATATTTCAATCGAAATTACAGTACGGAATAACTTGCTGGGGTGGGGCTTACCAAACAAAGATTGAACCATTAATTGTTTTGCAAAAGTGCGCTATAAGGAAAGTATGTGGGGTCAATCGTCTAGCTTCTTCTATAGTTTTGTTCAGAGCATTGAAAATTCTGCCACTGAAACATTTGTACTATTTTAAAGTTTCAAAAATATTTTTTATGAGAGGCGGCTATTTACAAAGCCCTATTTGTAACACTCGTAATTTGCGAAGCAATTCAATTAATGTTGTCGTCATTCCTCCTTTCCGTACAACCCTACTCAAAAACTTTTACTCCGTCGTGTCGTGCAAACTATTCAATAAACTTCCTATAAATATCAGAAGAATAAGATCCTTGTCTCAATTCTTAAAATTTGTAAAAATGTGGCTTCTTGATTTTGATCACGAGGAAATTAAGGTTTTGCTGCCCTATGTTGTCTAAATATGTAGGTACATCAGATATTGTTTTATTGCTGATATATTATATTCTATCTATTTACGTTTTATGCTATCTATTTGCGTTTTCTTTATCTTGTATTGTTAATTAATTGTAAAATTCAGTTTAATTTAATGAAATTTTCTTCTTTCTATAACTAAATAAACAGTTCACCCCACACATTAAAGTTATCTTTTTATGAAGTGACATTATAACTATTTGTTATTATATAAATACAAATGTCACTACCTATTCTTATTTCCATATTGTTATTGTAGATTAACTGTAGATTAAGAAAAAAAAACAAAGTTTGTGAAATCAAGAATAATGAATAAATAAATAATAAATAATAAATAAAATAAATTTTCTAGCTCTTTAGTTGCCATCACTTGTCACTTGAAGAAACGAGTTTAGTATGACTAAAAAGCTCAAGGCGATGGATGTGTATGTACAATAAAGAAAACTAGTCCAACCGTACATTTTTTAAGCCTGGATATGTACAATAAAAAAAACTAAGCCAACCGTACATTTTTCAAACCCGTTTGTAAAAAAATAGTATTTACTATGATTTCGGATGAGTTTTAAGTATTTACTTGAATGAATTCAGTATTTACTTAAAGTATTTGCTATCAAGTAAAAACTTATTTTTATGCATACGAAACGAAGTAAATGCTGAAAATCGAAGCTTCTACTTCAATTTCAGTATTTACTTACCTTTTACTTGAAGTAAATACTGTGGTTTTATGCATACCACCCATTATGAGAGGTCGGGAATATAGTTTCTTTTTATATTTTATATTTATATATCAAAGTGCTTTGGAAAATTATGAAAACTGTATGATGGCGGATAACAGACCGATTTTTTATAAACGAACTCAAACTACACGAAAAGACGTCAGGCTATTATCATTTGTACTAAAAACGTTGTAAAGACTTATAGACTTACATATTCCTATAAGAATATCTAAAAGGAAATTACATTATACATTCTTCGTGCTTTCAATAATATTAAGGACACAATTGGAATCCTAATGATTGATAATGATTGACGTAAGGTTAAGAGACCAGATTTTGTTAAACAGGATTTGAATGCTGCAAGTTGAAAAGATCTGTGAGAAGCGCTACTCCACAGGGTTGAGTACTTTGGCTGCAAATCACAGGAAAACTAACTGGGATATCTTTAATATCGATAATAGTATAAGAACACTCCAAACCAATGCAATACTTGCACCTGAGAATTTGAACAAGTCAGCCGATGATCTTGCTAAAATTCTCGGGAAAGCTCTTGAAATTTGCTCTAAATTGCATGTCCGTTAAAAGCAGGGAGGACGGGCAAGAAACTCACATCATGGTGGCCAAAAGAGCTAAGCAGCATAAGGAAAGAAACGAGAAAACTTTTCAATGCTGCTAAACGCACAAAAACATATAGTGTCTGGGAAATTTACAAATCCAGTCAAAGAAAATTCAGGGCAGAGGCACAACGTGCAAAACGCTGTACTTGGAAAGCCTACTGTATAACGAAGTAGAGACTACTATAGAATCGGCTAGACTCAGGAAAATCCTTGCTAAAGAACCCACCGCTTTGGGCTCTCTTAAAGACCCCAATGACCGGTGGACAGAATCGTTTCATGACGAGACACTCGAGCTCCTTCTCCCACTTCCCAGAATGTAACCCCAATGGGAATAATGACCTGGATGTAGAGTATTGCACGTATAGCAACGCTTCAATGGAAATGGTGACGGTGGAAAAGATAAGTTGGGCAATCAACTCTTTCTCGCCATACAAATCTCCCGGAATCGATGGCATCTTTCCTATGATGTTACAAAAACGTGAGAGACATATAACCTCACATCTGAAAAACGTATTCCTAAGCAACCTAAAGCTAGGATACGTTCCAAAATCATGGCGAGAAATTAAACTGGTATTTATACCCAAAGCTGGCAAGCCCAGCCACGCTACTGCAAAAGACTTTAGGCCCATAATCCTAACCTCATTTGTTCTAAAAACATTTGAAAGGCTCATAGATATGCACAATGGGCAGAAGTGTTGAAACAGCACTTCAAAGTGTCGTCAGCACGGTGGAGAAAACACTAAAAGTTAAAGAATACACTCTGGCAGCCTTTATGGACATTGAAGGAGCATTCAACAATGTCGAAACAGACGCAGTTCAAAGAGTTCTAATAAACATTAAAGTGAATACCACTATCATCAAATGGATAAAGTGTATGGTGTATGCTCAAAAATAGAATAATCATCTCAGAACTAGGAGGTGTACAAACGAAGGTACCTGCATCAAGAGGCACTCCTCAAGGCGGGGTACTATCACCCCTACTCTGCGTTCTTGTGGTTTCACTCATTGTGTTCAGGAATTTATCGATAAATATATTCGTCATAATTCAAATGTAGTTCCAACAATAGCAAAGTTAACAGCTTTACGGATAACTTATCTTCCTGCCTTAAGGAATCCTGTGCAATAAACACGTAAATGCATTTAGCTATTCAGATAAATTAATTTATTTCAACGCGTAAGAAGCTTTGCTTTAATTGGAAGTGACGGTGACTGTCTCTGTCACTCACAATCTACCCTTGTCACCGAGCGTTTGTAATGAATCATTTCATTTTGACGAAATATCAACATGCATTTCGTTGATATGGCAAAGTTCTTATTTAGTTCTAAGACTTTAAAACGTTGTACCTACCCGATGGGTATCTTGAAAGGATGGGTGCGATACACATTATGCAAGGATTTGTGTTCCACTATTCCCTGTTAATTCCGAGTAAGTAGGTATCTAGATGGTATTGTTAGCTGGAGGGTAGGATGAACATATTGTTAAACATTTAAGAAACCTGTGTTCCAAAATGCGTTTCGCCCCGGTCAGTGGTAGGTTTTAGGTAGGTGGGACGAACTTCATAGATTCCTTTCAATATCTTATATTAAAAATATCAAATCTAACTTCAACTTATTATTTTCTTTTATTTATCTTAATTTTTTTATCTTTATAATATAATTCTTCTGTCCGTGTTTGTTACCGTACTCCTCCTAAACGGCTGAACCGATTGTAATGGAATTTTGGGTGTGTGTTTGAATGGGTCTTGAGGTGGTTTATATTGACAATTGGAGCCGGTAGGTGGCGCTGCGATGCGATTCCACAAAAGTTCAAATAGTAACCACTCAACAATAAATAAAAAAATTAAAAAGCAAAAAGTTCATGAATAAAATTTCAAATAATAAACACTCAACAAAAAAAATTATGAATAAAAATTAAAATAATAAACACTCAACAAAAAAAATTAAAAAGTAAGAAGCTCATAACTTTTTCGATACCCGTGGGAGCTAAAGTTGTGAAATTGGTAACATTGATGTGCATTGTCTAAACAAACAACCGCGCGAAATGTGGACGGGATTACTAGGCACACGTCTAAGGAAATAACGGTTGAAGCTCACGGAGTACACAATCAGTCCGGACACATCGGTTAAATAAAACGGCCGCAGAACAATAATTGATGGACAATGAAAATGTACCTATGAGCAGGCAAAACAACGTTTGACGGGTCCGCTTCCGCTAGTCTATATACACTATACAGTGACTCACCGTCAAAATGGCCCACTGCTGACCAAGTTCTTTTGAGCCACAGTATATAAAAACAAGTAAAAGTGTTATCATCGGCCTGGCAGATGCTTTGATACACTCCACTGCATAAAAGTCATGCAAAATGTTTGCCATGCCATATTGGTTTGGTATAGGAGGTACCAGAACTACTTGACCGACATAGCCCATTTTCAAAACCAACATGACGACGATAATAAAAAGTCCTCTCACAAAATTGCATTCGCCTAGATCGATTCGTTTGGACGCTATCCTGCTTTCAACAGACAGAGAGAGACGTGGGTCTAATAGTGGTTTTGTATGGGAGGTACCAGAACTACTTGACGACGGTAAAAAGAAGTCCTCTCACAAAAAACTAATTTCTCCGGTTTTGAAATTCCACCCTTAAAGGGGTAAAAGTGGGGTCAAAGTTTGTATGGGACCATTTTTATTTTTCATCCGACTGACTTAAAAATCGGTTTGTGTGAGAAATAAAGAAAATTATTTTCTCAGATTTTGCAAATTCAACCCTTAAAGGGCTAAAAGGGGGGTTAAAGTTCGCATGGGAAACTTTTTATTTTTCATCCGATTGACTTCAAACTCGGTTTGTGTACCAACTCTATTATAAGAAATGAAGATAATAATTTTTTCGATTATGGAAATTTTTCTTGGGGCTCGATGACCCCTTTTAAGGGGGCCTTTTCTTAACTCACGAACCGTTCGTCGTATCGATTTGAAACTTTTTAATGCGTCCAAACTTCATCGCTATTGAATATTCTGATAGCTTCATCTAACTCCAGCGTACGTACTCCAAAGATATTCAAGCGGAATTCTGTAAGAATGGGGTTATACTGCTAGAAAGTGGTACACATCCTCACGATCTTTCCAGTTGCATATGTTGCCCAGTATAGGAAGATCTGGGCAGTGTGGAATATAATTAAGGATTTGCTAACTAAGGAATATGTAGTGTCCCGCAGATAGCGGCTCCGTCTGCTGTAGTATGATCTGTGTTAAGATGCCAGCGCTTCACCAACAAATATTGATCGTATAATTTTTGAACTATTTTCTCCAATAGGGCATTAGACATATTTTTCAGAGATACTAATTGCTTCTTAACCCTTTCGGTACATCTTTTTTATTCTAAGGTTAAAAAAATATTTTATTTCTTTTTTTTTGCTACTTAGACTCCTACTAAAAACATTGTAACATTATTTTTGGTAAATATTGATTCTAAAGTGGTTTTTGGGAACTTTGCATCAATTGTCTCAAGTGGTAGCAAAATAAATGGCAAAATTAATATTTGTGTTTTAGTTTCCTATTTTTATATATTAATTTTTAAACAAAATTAAAAAGAAAAAAGTATAATTTTTTTTTTTTTTTTTTTTTTGATTAAAATCTATTTTAAAAAAATAAGAATTTTCGAAAATTCTTAAAAAAAGCCATATTTTCATATATGTATAAAAATAATAAACTAAAAAAATAGTAGATTGCTGCATTTATACTCGGTTTTCTTTGTTTACTTCAAACATTACAAGTACTACAAATTAAAAACTAAGCATATTCCAAGATAAACACGTGTATTTATATAAAAAAATAATTAAAAAATAAAAAATATTAAAAAAAAAAATTAAATATTCATAGAAATCTAAGTAATTTTTTTTTTTATTCAAACCAAATTAAAAAGTAATGATATTCAAGACTATTTATGCATAAAAATACATTTATTTTTATACATATGTAGGTATATATATAATTTTATTTATAGAAATGATGCATTAAAATGTACCTCTAGATAATATTGATGCCATATGGCAACAAAGAAAAGGAAAATTGTGCCAAATTGAATAGACGGAACTTATATGTTTATTTTTTTTTTCAATTTTGCGCCTGATATAAATCAATCAAATAAAATCGAAATTGATAATCTATTTGATAATTATCAATGTAAAAAAGAAATAATAAAAATAGTCTTCCGACGAAAAAATTCGAATTCTATTGCACACCGATCTTTCACGAGAGCTAAAAGTCTCTATATAGACAACTATCACCCAGTTTTTTTGCTTCTAATTATTAAGCAGATACTCTAAGAAGTTAATCAGAAAAAAGCATAGAAAAAATATACTCAGAGAGTGAGAATGGGTGTTATGAATATTCGTGTTGCCATATGGAATCAAAATACCGAAAGGGTTAAGTACTGTTTTAGGTAGGTTTCCTGCACGATATATAAATATAAAAAAAGCCAACTAACTGACTGTGAAAGAATCTCTGTGTCCAAATCCTGAGGACTGCGCGAGCGAAGCCGCGGGCAAAAGCTAGTATATTATAAAATAAATATTGCTTTCTATTTATTTGGCTCTGGTTAAAGAGAAAGTATGATTAGTTCAGTGCCCCGGGAATAAAATTCAGATACTAATAGAAATAGAACCCTCTTCCAGCTTTTCATATTTTCATCTTATTCCGTTTTATTCTTTTATACCTTTTCTTTTGTACTTCCTTTTTGTAAATCTGTGATGCGTCAATAAAACAGTTATTTCTCGCATTACAAATCTTGGCTTTTCGTAATAATACCACAGTGATGCCCGGATTACTTAAAACGCATTTAAAAATATGTATTTAATTTTTGATTTGGGATTTCCCCAGTTGGAAATCTATTATAATATTAAAAGCCGACCCGATTTCTTGTGATAGTCATTTACCCTACTTAAAGAATACAAAATCCATTTTTCTTTTTACCAAATTGAAGCTTACCACTCATAGATGTGTTATGAAGAATAATTATTTGAAAAAAACATTTGTAAAATAGGTAAATTCATATTTTTAAATTGCATTGGTTACAACAACAACAAACAAAGAAAATGAATATTTCCCCTTCGCTCAGTCGAAATTCTACTTTTTGCGATCGTGCGACAGGACAAACAAAAACAAAACCACATCGTCATACGTGGGGGTGGTGTGTCTGTGTACCTCATTCGAAAAGGGTTGATTTGTTTTCTCAGTGAGTGCTATGGTCAGCAGGAGCAGCTGTATGTACATAGTGATCGTATGTCCAATGCTGCGTGCTGCAGTATAGCATGGGGTAGGTATATTAATAATCTTCATAAGAGAAGAGACGTACAAACCAGGTAACAGGGTAAGGTTGGGTTGGGGTAGTTGTTTGGATTTCATATGAAGAGGGAAACAAAGGAAATGAGAAGCAGTATTGTATGAACAAGTACCATGGTCATGGAAAGGGAGGGCGGTGCAGAGGGTGCACATTATATTTGTTGTCTTTCATTCTCCATTGGCGTAGGTATATGGCGATCCGATACTTTTTAAGAAGTTTCACTTCTTTCACGCGTACCGACTTGCACGGTCCCTGGATGGTTTAAATTTAGATTCACAATTGGACCCGGTAGGTGGCGCTGCAATCGGGTTCCAGGAATTTTATTTATTTCCTTCTAAACGCCTGGACCGGTTTTTCTGAAATTTGGTGTGTGTGTTCGAGGGGATCCCTGGATGGTTAAGGACTCGGTAGGTGGCGCTGCAATCGAGTTCCAGGAATTTTATTTATTTACTTCTAAACGCCTGGACCGATTTTGCTGAAATTTGGTGTGTGTGTTTGAGGGGATCCGTGGATGGTTAAGGACCCGGTAGATGGCGCTGCAATCGAGTTCCAAGAATTATTATTTTTTTTTTCTAAACGCCTGGACAGATTTTGCTGAAATTTGGTGTGTGTGTTTGAGGGGATCCCTGGATGGTTAAGGACCCGGTAGGTGGCGCTGCAATCGAGTTCCAGGAATTTTATTTATTTCCTTCTAAACGCCTGGACCGATTTTGCTGAAATTTGGTGTGTGTGTTTGAAGGGATCCCTGGACGGTTAAGGACCCAGTAGGTGGCGCTGCAATCGAGTTCCAGGAATTTTATTTATTTCCTTCTAAACGCCTGGACCGATTTTGCTGAAATTTGGTGTGTGTGTTTGAAGGGATCCCTGGACGGTTAAGGACCCAGTAGGTGGCGCTGCAATCGAGTTCCAGGAATTTTATTTATTTCCTTCTAAACGCCTGGACCGATTTTGCTGAAATTTGGTGTGTGTGTTTGGGGGGATCCCTGGATGGTTAAGGACCTGGTAGATGGCGCTGCAATCGAGTTCCAGGAATTGTATTTATTTCCTTCTAAACGCCTGGACTGATTTTGCTGAAATTTGGTATGTGTGTTTGAGGGGATCCCTGGATGGTTAAGGACCCGGTAGATGGCGCTGCAATCGAGTTCCAGGAATTTGATTTATTTCCTTCTAAAAGCCTGGACCGATTTTGCTGAAATTTGGTGTGTTTGTTTGAGGGGATCCCTGGATGGTTAAGGACCCGGTAGATGGCGCTGCAATCGAGTTCCAGGAATTTGATTTATTTCCTTCTAAACGCCTGGACTGATTTTGCTGAAATTTGGTATGTGTGTTTGAGGGGATCCCTGGATGGTTAAGGACCCGGTAGATGGCGCTGCAATCGAGTTCCAGGAATTTGATTTATTTCCTTCTAAAAGCCTGGACCGATTTTTCTGAAATTTGGTGTGTTTGTTTGAGGGGATCCCTGGATGGTTAAGGACCCGGTAGATGGCGCAGCAATTTTATTTATTTCCTCTTTAAATGGATGGTTTATAGTGGGTCAAAACAATACAAACCAAAACAAAGCAAAGCAAAGCAAAACAAAACACAGTTGTTATGAAGTTTTACCTCAGTAGGGTGCTTATGTACATAAGAAGGTGAAGCACATACTCATTTTTTTTTTGTCGTTCTGCATGCATGTTGCGTTGCTTTGTGTTTAAATGTATGGTGGTCGAATTTCGACCACTGGGTGACCCTAGTATGTATTAATTCAGTTGAATATTTCTAGGGAGGACAGAAACCACTTAGGCGGTAGCATTTTTTACGCGTCCATAGCTGAAGTACATGAATGTTTGTCTTTTTTTTTGACAAATTGTCGAAACTTGAACAGGTAGATTTTGACAGTTCATGGCGGCCATGTTTTTCCATCTGTTGTTGATTTTCATATTTTTATTTTTTTGACACTAAATATAAATCACTGTGCAACTACCAAGCGTCGAGAAACTTTATTATCCATTTTATAGTCAAAATGCGCCCATTTTAAATACTCGAATTTCCAGTCGAATATTCAACATTTGGTGGCCAAATTCGAGTCGACTGGTTCAGTGAATCAGCCAACATAGAATACATTTATGTCAACGAAATTTCTTTTCTCCCAAAATGGGTGATATGGATGTGAACGACATGTGGCTCCAACTAACATGTCACACAGCTAATGCTACAATGGACATTCTGCACGAGCGATTTAAGGGCATGGTCAACTCACGCAGAAGCGAAGTGATCTAGCTACTGAGATCGTGACATTTGACAACGTTAGACTTTTTCTTATGGGATATCCTAAAGTCATAGGCTATGCCAATAAGCCGAACACGATTGGTACCCTCAAAGTTATCATAACTCTTGCCATTGCTCGAATTCAGCCTGATCTATCCATCAGATTCATGGAAAATTGGACCTCTCGGATGCTCGCAAAGCCGCGAATAAAACTCCTGTTTGAAAATCGTGGGTTGAAAACATGGCAGAGGTAAAAATGTAAAAAAAAAAAATAATGTTCCGAGGGGAAAACCTTCATACTAACACTGGATTTCTCCTCAATTAAAGCGAGAAATATTGTTACTCCTCGCTTTCCCCCGTTCATTGTGATAACATACATTTTTTATAATTCATCCATAAATGCAACGTCCGTCTGTTCGTTTCTCCATGCTTCGAGAACCATTCGTCCGATTTTCCTACTTAGGCCGTAGGATGGGTAGAATTGCTCAGGAGTAAAGGGGTCGCAGGGAGTAAAGGGGGTCTCACGAACCGTTAGATGTATGAACTTGAAACTTTGTTTGTTAATAGAAAAGTCAAAACTATTATATGTCTAATTAATCTTTTTTTGAAATTAGTCCTATAAGGGTTTAAAAAATGGAGTACAAACTTTTCTATTTCGACCTTATTACTACGCTCAACTTGCCATTATACTCATAAAACTATGTAGGTCAACACAAGATATGCTTTTTATTATTAAGCAATACTTCATCACGTATTTTGAGCTAACAATTATCTTTCTGGTCCAACTAAAAGGTGAGATATAATAAATTGAAAATAGATCTTATTTGGTGAAATGCGATCAAAATTACTTTCTCGATTGGAGTTGTGCTTAGGGGTAGTTATATATTGCGTTCTAAAAATAGAACTATTACTCGAACGACGGGCATTCAGAATGCACATTATACATGCTCATGGGGAAGTTGAATTCGACGTAGGGAATGGATATGCATAACACAAACTACGTAGCTATAAGGAATTCGTGATGCGTAAGTAGGTATGCACATGCCCAATTGTAACGGGCGGGTCATCTAGTGGTTTCTTTTTAAATCATAGGTTATTTTGACACGTTGGGAAATATTGAAAACTATTTCCCGAAGTGAGTGCTGTGTAGCCCAAACAGTGAGTTTTTTGAAACTCGCAGCAGGCACGCTGTACGCAAATTTGTGCAAACATTTTGTGAGACAGGTATGTATGCTAGTGGGCAACACTCATGGTCCTCGTCGTCGTGCGGTTCGCACAGAAAAAAAATGTATACAAAATTTATTTTCGCCCAAAATGAGTGATATGGATGTGAACGACATTGTGGCTCCAGCGTGTCACGAGCGGTTTAAGGGCATGATTAATTCACGCAGAAGTGACGTGAACTGGCTATTGAGATCGTGCCATTTGACCCTTTTAGTCTTTTTCTTATCGGATTTTCTAAAGTCGCAGGTCTATGCCAATAATCCGCAAACGACTGGTGCCTTGCCGTCGCTCGAATTCAGCCTGATTTATCCATCAGAGTCATCGAAAATCTTACGTCTCGGATGCACTCAAAGCCACAACTAAGACTCCTGAAAACGAGAAATGTTGTTACTTCTCGCTTTCCCCCATTGATTGTGATATTTTCTTTTGTATAGGTACTCTCCACAGGAAGGTATATTCACTTTGCTATTACATTTGTAACTCCAAAAAGGAGTAACCGGAGACCCCCCATAAAGTATATACCTACATTATATTCTTAGTCTGGGTTCAATTCTGAAGCGGTTAAGCCATGTCCTTCTGTCTGTCTGTCCGTCTGTCTGTTGAAAACACGATAGCGTCCAAACGAATCGTCCTAGGCGAATGAAATTTACGACGTCGTCAGGTTGGTATGGTATTGAAAATGGGCTACAAAAGTCTTTTATGGTCTAAGGACTGCCCTAGTTAGCAAATAAATATTATTATAAATTGCTTAAAAGTTACTAAACAATTACTGCAAAGTGGAAGTAGTCTAATAATAGAGACTATAGATAGTTGGACATAGACGGAGACGGACATACGGCGACTTGCGTAACAGATTGTTTCAAAATGTGTAATTATAAATGTCTGCTAAATATCTTGCCATTCGATGGAAACACCGCGCTAAATAGATTTTTAGATCTTATTGCCAGTGAAAATATGGTATTAGCTGAATGAGTATTCTTCGATTAACTTGTGGGAGAGATTCCTTAGAAATATTGATTAGAAAGGACAACCTAGCGACTGTGTCAATTTTTGTATCTCCATTCTGCATTATGCAAATGGTATTGGCACTGTCGTCTCTCTTTAATAAATTATTATGGTACAAATTGAATCGTCCTCGCCCTATACATTCTATACTTCGTTAACTCCGACTTTTATTATTATTGGCCCATAACGTAATCAAATTTCATAACCAAATGCAAAACTAGATCAAATCACAGCGAAATAAAAAAGTTTTCCTCTTCCTCTAAGAATTTGCATACTAATGAGGAAGAATCTGTCGACTTAACTGAGTAACTTTCTTTTTAAGCAACCACCCATCCCACACCCTTTGTACGTTGGCTGTACATTTTTATTTTATTTTCTGTCGCATCCCTTAAATTGCGTTCGGGCAAAAAACGAGATGGTGTTAGGTAAACAATCCTTTTTCATTCAAAATAATTTAATGACTTAATGAGGAAAATGGGGGAAGAAGAAAAATAGGGAAAAGTTGATCAAGATAAAGCAGTGTAGAATGGTGTGCTTTAAGACCGGCTTCAATTCAACCCTTTGGCAAATAGATTTAGGCTAATGGATTCAGACTCTGCGTAACTAATTACGAATTTGTGCTTTAAATAATTAGATCTGATTTTTAATGGTATTGAGGGCGACAATATTTTGTAAACTTTTTTTTTTTCCTTTTTGCATTTCCATAAACATTTTATTTCATCAGATAAAACAAAAAGAATTCAGAAACAGCTAATAATGTATGAAACCATGATTTTTCGTAACTTTTACATACAAATGGTGTTAGATAAGAAGGAGTAAATAAATCTACGGGACGGGTACCTTATGAATTTAGAGCTTAATCTAAAAAAAAAATATCATGTGGACAAGATCTTTTTGACCGTCTGCGAGGATTATGCCGCCTTGGTCTTAACTTATTTAAATATGCGCTGGAACATATGATTTTGGTGATAGAAACAAGGCAACATAAATATTGCACGATGACAGAAATGAATGAAAATTAGGAGCACTTAGAAATATGTACTATGCGATGATGTAAAAATGCGGGCGAGCTTTGGATCGGGTGGAACTAGGCCTCAACTAAGGCCCTAGTTATAGCTATCATTGAAATGCATCAGTGGAATGGTGGTTTCATTTTTTTGACAAGTCGGTTATAGCAATCATTGAAAAATTCCTGTCAGTGGAAGAACCTGTCAGTGACTTGGCCGCAAACAAGTATAGGTTTTGAGGTTAGAGTTGATCATTGAAAGCAAAACTGACAGCTGAGAATATAATGAAAATCGAACACATCAGTGAAACGATTGTGTTCCAAATTAGAGAAACGAGAATCAGCTGTTCATTGAAATCGATTTCGATCAGTGAAATAATAAAATTGGATTTAAAGAAAAGTTTTAATCAGAATTGAGTAATTTCTTTCGTAAAAAAATTCCACAATTGATTAGCTTTATCTTGATACCAACTAAAGCCAATATTGTTTGATTATTCGTCTTAAAATCGGGGAACTGCATTTTCAATGATGCATTTCAATGATAGCTATAACTAGGGCCTAAAAAGCCACTGCATCCAATTATTCCATAGTCAAATTTGGTTGATACACCAAAAATACCATTCTATTTGTGAATGTCACCTAAGTTAAGTTCTTCCTCTACTGCGATGTGCCTACAGCATGGATTTGAAGACTTTATGAGCCACAGATTTGGTACGCATTCGCAATAAATTTTATAGGTGACCGAAGTTGGTAAATGAATTAAGGGAATCTCGGATAGATGTTCAGTTACCCTGTGCTGGGGTCCAGGTCACAGTGGCATTCCGGGCAACTGCAAGGCGGATGAACTAGCCAGATAAGGTAGCGTCCTTCACATAACTGACATCAGCGAAGGTTCGCACGCTTCATTGCAATAAGTGAAATTTTTGCGTCTCGAAGAGGCTTTAAAAATAACTGTCAATAGATGGAATAGTATACTTCTGTAATAGCATCCAGACAAATTTGGCCGAAATTAGATGCGAGTAATTAGATGCGAACTAGAGAACTTCTTTGTATTAATAGAAACGAAATTAGCTCTGTTGTGGGAATATTAACGAGACACTGTCTGATAGGCAGGCATGCCCGCAGAATGGATTTACCCACCCTATAACGATTTCTGTAGGAGCTGCATGGACGAGGAAGAAGCGGAAACCATTCCCATGCTCCTGTCCACATTGGGTAGGGCTACCTTAGGCGATTATTTCTTTGAAGACCTTAGCGACCTGTCCCGAACCGATATTTGCTGCATCAGCAAGTTCGTTACAAAGTCGAAACTTTACTGAAACATCAACTCGCAATTACCTATTGAACAAACACCAATCGGCAGTTCGGCACCCTCTTCGGTGTCAGCAGTAGGGTAGATTGCTTCGATCACCTATAACATCCTAATTATCAAAGGCAATAGCCAGCAATTACCCTTCGTCTTTTTCCGAAGACAAATTATCACCCTTTTCGACGTCAAACATCAGTGGAGCAGATTCGTCTCCGTTCTGTAGCAGCTACAATCTTGCAAGCGAACCGTCAGAAACTACATGCGGGGGTTAGGGTTCGACTGTTTTGGTCACTCTTTTTCTGTTTCTGAAAACTAACCGCCACCGGGAGGAGCTGACTACGTCGGTTCCGTCAGAGGGGATGAGCGGGGGAGTTAGACTGTTTTTGTCAGCCTTCGTCTTTTTCACCTTTCGTAGTCGAAACAGTAAAACAGATTGCTGCAAATACTCTTCTTTGAACTGTATACCAGCCACCCTTCTAACTAGCGGACCATCAGACTATCAGAGGGTATCAGCTTCGGTCACTCCTTCGTCTTCTCCGAAGACTAACAGCCACATGAAGGACCTGACTACATCAATCAACCTCATCTCGGCACTTCGAAGATTCAGAGACAATAGACAGGAGGTTAGACTGTTTCGGTCACCCTTCGACTTTTCACAGAAGACAAACCGCGACATAGGTAGACTGCTATACGGTTAATCCCCATCCTTTTTTTCAGCAGACAATCCATCCATTTACTTTTGGACAAGCAGCAAAGGGGACTGTTTCAACCATCCACTTTTGTTACGCACCAGTCTCCTGTCTCCCTCCTTAGTGACGGTCTGTCAGAGACAATAGGCAGAGAGCAGACTGCGTTACGGTATTCTGTGCCAATATTTGAAACTGTTGAAGGAGTTACATGACAGCGTATTGCCTCGTCTGAATTTTTTCTTGACATCAAAGATCTCTGTGATAGTACGCTTCCAACCTCAATAGAGGAGCGACCAGCGAGCGTTCCAAATCGTCATTTTGAGCAGCCTGGTAGTGTCAGACTCTGTACAACTCGTCTCTATGAATATGTATATGACAGTATTCATGTCGTACGTATACACGACTATCGATAAGATGGTGTGTATCGACCTGGACTTATTCGATATTCTCCACAAGCTGTCGTTGTGAAAATATTTGGTCGTTTGTGGATTTATCAGGTCTAAAACTACGTTGTGGTGGGCCAAGTATATTCTCAGGTATTCTCACAGTACTGCAATAGGATGCGGTATTAAAGAGACTAATGCCTCTGTATAGATGGCACAGTTTAGAGGGCCTTCTTCTGGATCGACAACGATGCTGCGAGGTTCGATTCATAAGAAATACTACCCTCCAGCCAAATCTTGGAGATGAGTTGGCATATTATCTCTCAGCATTCATCCTCTCTTCCATTCGTCCCAAAAAATAAAAACTTACACAAACGAATAATTGTGAGAAACTAGGCCTAGGGTGCCTATATGGACTTGGTGTTATTCGTCCGCGCTGCCAAAAATATATGTCGGTCGAGAGGACACCTGGGTAGGGTTACCATACGTCAGGATTTGGCCTTTTAAGGTCTTTGTCAGGCTCAGGCCAGGGGCCTGTAACACAAAGCGACAAGTAGTTGTAGGACAAGTGAATTCCGACAACTTGTAAAAAATTTTGTAACACAAAACGACAAGCCCGTGAACACTTCGACAATTGTCGCGATGGAAGATGACAAGTGGGAAATTATATAATTTCCCTCTTTCTGTAACAGAACACGACAAGTGTCAAGAAACACTTGTAGAACTGTGGTTCAATGAGGACAAGTGATGTGGATATTGTCAAGAGCTGACAAGTGCATTTTTAATGTAATACCTACCTAATGCTTAACATTTATTTTGTGTAATTAACGTATTAATTCTAATGTTACTTATTTACTTACTACTTAAAATTGTGCGTTTCTTATCATTTTGCCAAAATACGTCCCTTATATACGTTCAATTCTTATTTTGCGGAACTACGTTTAGGATTTTTGCAAGGCTGTGTTTTTTCTTCCATTTTGCACATTTATTTTCATTTGTTAGGACATCTCAAAAAGCACCAAAAAGTATATCTTTTCCTCTCTTATTTTAGTTAAAATAAAATTTTTTTGTTTGTCTTCACAAACACTTGTCCAAGAATGCCGACAAGTCAAGGAAATTTAATTATTTTGACAAGTGCAACGGTTTACGTTCTGTTACAGAATTAATTTTGACTTGTCGGACAAGCATGGTTGGACAAGTGAATTTATACTTGTAGACTTGTCACGTTGTGTTACAGGCCCCAGGCCTCATGCTTTGTCAGGCTTTTTAATTGTTTGTTGATTTATTTACATCAATTTAATTTTACCGAAAAAAAATCATCATAAATGTTAAACTGTTGCTAAATGTATTAAAATATGGATGCAAATAGGTCATTTTTGAATGGTTTCATTTATATTCGTTTAGTAAAAGAGACAATACTATTAAAGAAATGACAGCAGTAACATATGCGACAATTCGATTCCCAATTTATTATAACTAGGCTCACCCAGTGGTCGAAATTCGACCACCATACATTTAAACACAAAGCAACGCAACATGCATGCAGAACGACAAAAAATGAGTATGTGCTTCACCTTCATTATGTACATAAGCACTCTACTGAGGTAAAACTTCACAACAACAGTGTTTTGTTTTGCTTTGCTTTGCTTTGTTTTGGTTTGTATTGTTTTGACCCACTATAAACCATCCATTTAAAGAGGAAATAAATAAAATTGCTGCGCCATCTACCGGGTCCTTAACCATCCAGGGATCCCCTCAAACACACACACCAAATTTCAGCAAAATCGGTCCAGGCGTTTAGAGGGAAATAAATAAAATTCCTGGAACTCGATTGCAGCGCCACCTACCGAGTCCTTAACCATCCAGGGATCCCCTCAAACACACACACCAAATTTCATCAAAATCGGTCCAGGCGTTTAGAAAAAAAAAATAAAATTCTTGGAACTCGATTGCAGCGCCATCTACCGGGTCCTTAACCATCCACGGATCCGCTCAAACACAAACACCAAATTTCATCAAAATCGGTCCAGGCGTTTAGAAGGAAATAAATAAAATTCCTGGAACTCGATTGCAGCGCCACCTACCGAGTCCTTAACCATCCAGGGATCCCCTCAAACACACAAACCAAATTTCAGCAAAATCGGTCCAGGCGTTTAGAAGGAAATAAATAAAATTCCTGGAACCCGATTGCAGCGCCACCTACCAGGTTCTTAACCATCCAGGGATCCCCTCAAACACACACACCAAATTTCAGCAAAATCGGTCTATGAGTTTAGAAGGAATTAAATAAAATTCCTGGAACCCGACTGCAGCGCCACCTACCGGGTACTTAACCATCTAGGGATGGACTTACACCTCGCTAAAGAAGTTTCACTTCAAAAATTGGCGTGTGCAGGTCCGTACGCGTGAAAGATGTGAAATTTCTTAAAAAGTTTCGGATAGTCATATACTCACGCAATGCAATCAATGGAGAATGAAAGACAACAAATATAATGTGCATCCTCTGCATCGCCCTCCCTATCCTAGAACTGCATCTCTTTGCTTTGTTTCGCTCTTGCTATGAAATCCAAACAAACTACCCCAACCCAACCCTACCGGCTACCCTGTTACCTGTTTTTTAGGTCCCTTCTCTTATGAAGATTATTAATATACCCCATGCTATACTGCAGCACGCACCCCTTCCTACATTGGACATACGATCATATATATATGTAATCATATATAATGTAACATACAGCTGCTGACCATAGCACTCACTGAGAAAGCAAATCAACCCTTTTCGAATGAGGTACACAGACACACCACCCCCACATATGACGATGTGGTTTTGTTTTTGTTTGTCCTGTCGCACGATCGCAAAAAGTAGAATTTCGACTGAGCGAAGGGGAAATATTCATTTTCTTTGTTTGTTGTTGTTGTAACCAATGCAATTTAAAAATATTAATTTACCTATTTTACAAATGTTTTTTTCAAATAATTATTCTTCATAACACATCTATGAGTGGTAAGCTTCAATTTGGTAAAAAGAAAAATGGATTTTGTATTCTTTAAGTAGGGTAAATGACTATCACAAGAAATCGGGTCGGCTTTTAATATTATAATAGATATACGCAACCTACCAATCGATCTGCCGCGTTGGTAACCTTACGTAAGTCACAAAATAATGGTCAGTACAATTCAAATGCTTTAACGATTTTTTGTTGATGCAATTATTGTCAAAAGATGTGGGCGCAGTAGCGCAGTGGTTAAGTTTGCTGGACTACTGTGCGAGGGATCCCAGGTTCGATCCCCGGAAAAACACAAATTACATCTTAAGGTTTTTTCTATTGCGCCACCTCTCGCGAACGTCTGACAAACATCCGAGAGTATGACTGTCCTGAAAAAGTTTCTCAATTCAGCCGTTCGGACTCGGCACAAAATTGTAGGTCCCTTCCATTCGTCCAAAAAATAGAAACGCACACAAACGAATGGTCGCGAGAAGCTAGGCCTAGAGTGTCCAGTGTCTACCCGCCTGTTGCTATTTTGTTTAATTGTCAAAAGATATGGATTCTTTTGATTCTGTATCTGAAAATATTTTTAAAAGAATACAATATAACACTTTCCCATTGTTTTTAAACAATATGTACCATGATTTGAAAAAAATTGCCAGCCAACAAGATGGTATTTTTTTTTTAAACATTGGACGTTTTTTTTGAATATTGCAAAACCAATCCTACGGAAATATAAAAAATGTGTGAGTGGATTTTTGCAATCTCTTCTCACAATGCCATATAAGCATAACAAAAATAATTTTCTCTCTACAACCACACAATGGACGAAAAAAGAAATAAACTCAATTTAGACTCAGTGAAAGCAAAGAACAATCATTATAAAAATAAATCTTGCAGCCAATTTTACAAATAAGTTTAACACTTTTGCAGAAAGGTTATTTTGAAGAAACCAGACAATCTAAATCAAATATATGGAACTGCAAAATAAAAAAAAAATAAAAATGCCTTAAATATCGATCTCTTTATTTAGTTACACCTACTTAAAAAAAATACTTTCTGGGATATTGATTGTAATAATATGAAGTTTAAAGTTATTTTACGTTCCTGTTGTAATTTTTTTAAATGCATAAAATGTTTAGTTAAAAAATGCAATGTCAGGCTTTTTGCTCCATAATCAGGGGCCAGATTATGTAAGACGAAAACGATCGAACGCTTTCGTTTCGACCATAGCAGTCTCTGTCTATTGCCACAGATATGATAGAGACAGGTTTAGTAAAAACGAAAGCGGGTTTCGTTTCGTTTTTTACAGAATCCCACGCCAGGCTTTTCTCTCCTAACTGTCAGGCTTTTCGATTTTTTGTGATGGTAACCCTACATCTGGGCCCTGTTTCATAAACAGTGCGACAGGTGACAATCTACAAATTTGTCTTACTTGTCTGACAAATTTTCATTTCATAAAATATTGACAACGAATGGTTGCGAGAAGCTAGGCCTAGGGTGTCTACCGCCTGTTGCGCCACCTATTTATTTATTGGCCATGAAGTGCTCCTGTGAAGATTGGTCAAAATTGGACAAAGGGGCGTGGCATCTCCCATACAAAAAAAAACATTCAAAATCGTATATCTCGAAAACCACCGAATCGATTGAGCTCAAACTTACAGATAATCTTAGGTATTGGTCATGAAGTGCTCCTGTGAAGATTGGTCAAAATTGGACAAAGGGGCGTGGCACATCCCATACAAAAAAACATTCAAAATCGTATACCTCCTATACAAAAAACATCTTCTATGGGGTGAAACTCGATAACGTTATATCACTATAACCGCTGAGCCGATTTTCATGAGTCTTTTTTTGTTTTGTTCGTATTGCTGTATTTCAGGTTTAGGCAGAAAGAAAGTTCCAGTTTATTCTCATTTCTCGCATTTTACGAAAGAACCTCTGTGCACGGGCAAAGTCGGGCGGGTACAGCTATCTCTATATATATAAAAGAAAGTGGAAAAAACTATATGTTTCCCTCTGTCGCCCGTAATTTTCAACCAATTGAGTTGATATTTTTTTTTAAATGTCGGTAATTACGGTGATCAAGCGATAGGCCAAAAAAATTAAAAAATAAAAATTGTAAAAAGCAATAAAAGGCCTGGCGAAGCCGGCGGGGGTTCAGCTAGTTGGTATATAAATGTTATCAGATGGCAATAAAATAATGTAAAAAATTTCTATTCTTGAATGCTTGTAGTTCAGTCAATATAAACTCAACATACTTAGATTCATACTCACATGCAATTTATGGAAAAACAAAATGCATCTTCTGTCATTTTTCATAGTTGATATAAAAGCGTTCCCTAACGTTTTCGTAAGTTTTTCTCTTTGAGAAAGAATTCATCCCCACCACTGCCATTTTGACAGTATTTTCCATTTTTACTACAAAAGTAAAGGAACAGATAGAAATTTGACAATTGTCCAGTTGTCACCTGTCACCTGTGGCAATTATCAGTCTAGGGCCTCAGCTATCTGCTCGGCTGTAGGGGGACAGTTCAGGATCTCTGATTTCAACGTTAGTTACGTCAACCTTGTTACATGACCTTATAGTTTTGACGTCGAAAAAGGGTGTTGACATTCTCGGATTAGACATTCACAAATAATATCATCATAATCGAGGTCGGTCCTCCTCCTGATAACAGATTGATCTAGCTGCATCAAGATTGGATAAGAACATCGTGCAGAAAATCTCGGCATTGCTCCTTCCATCGGTTGCAATTACCTATACCCCAACGCCCAACTCCAACCGTTTTAAATAGACCCAATAAAATGCAGAGTGTATTTAACAGGCGTTCTGGAGACTACCATCCCTTTTCTTCACATTTGCATTCATCCCATCTTCAACACAGACGGCTACAAAACGTTCGTTGGCTCTGACATTTAGTCTGGAAGTACTCAAGGACGACCAAATTATTAGCAAAGAGCAAATGTCACCTTATAGGTCGCCTCATTCGAAAAGAATTCATGTTTTCATTTATACAGCATTTTTAATATAAATTTCTAAATTTGGCCAAAAGTGTCATTATACATATACCAGCGTCGACTGACTATCGAATTACGTTTACTTCGTCTAATTAAGAATTGCATACGCCTCACAGTCTTAATGAAGCGAATACGTCAAACTATAACCTTTGTCAACCCTTAAATTGACAGATTATCAATTTATAAAAGTTTCTACTCATATAGCTACGAGTGTAGATACATGTACAACATAGAATGTAGATACAATTAGGAAAGGTCTTGCATTTTTTTTTCTGTTCAACTCAAATAGAATAAGTCCGACATTTGAATTGGTCCCACTTACTTTTCCATCATCCTGTATTTACAGTTCAGCTTTTGTTTGCTTATACAGCACAAATGATGTTTGCATTCATTGTTCTTGAACTAACAAGGAACTAACGCATATTTGAACAGCATTCAATAGATATAATAACAGGGACAAGTAAAAATAGTCGTGTTTGCCTTCGAATCGAAGTCCAATGTATAAAGGGAAGATACTCGTTAATTTTACGTGATGCAGAATACAAATATTTGCTCAACTGACCGTCCGTGCGTCGTCTATCCTACCTTTTGGTATTTATTATTGATAGCATTATAAAAAATAATTATTTGTTTTTCTGTTATAAAAAATAATTATTTGTTTTTCTGTTATGAATAAAAGTTTCGCATTTGCGGAGATATACAGATACATACTAAGCAAAAAGTCGAGTTATTAATAATTTATAGAAATTGCTACTTTTTTCGTTCCTTATTGTAGTTATGAGGACGCGGAGTTTGGCCGCAGCGTGAGACGCTTATGCAGCTGATACAATTAAAGCGGAAGGATCACTCATTCCAGCGCCAGGATAGGGAATGCGAAGTTAGACACGTATATCTACATAATTAGGGGAACATGAAAACCTGCCCGGCGGGTGACAGCAATACTCCACCACCGACCATAAAGTGAAACCAATTTCATCACAGTTTGTCCACCACTACTCCAAAAAAGGGGTTTCTGCTTATAGTGCTTGGTATAGTACAATGGACCGGGATTAGTCTGAGTGTTCCAAAATTTGAAATACCTACCATTTTTATAAAAAAAAAATTGTAATTTATAACTGAGTAATTTCTGGTAAAAGAGATATAAGTCCTAAGAAAAAGACTGCCACTGATGATTAGGTACATGGCACATAACACTCCTTCCATCAGTGTTTTTCAAAGGGGAACCGCCAATGTAGTCAATTCTAACACAATTTCTGAATATTTTTACGATAGTATAGTAGAATGACAAATGTGGTAGAATTTTTGGGTACCAACAGTGACATTTGTCATTCTACTATTAAAAATAAATTTCCTCTCTATGAAAATTAAGGCAAGACGCACTTTAAATAATGGATTTTAGTTATCACTTGTGTCGTCATTAATAGTTTCACTCAATACTTTCCCCACCCATCAAAACCGGCACTTCGCGTATGGTTCGAATCGAGTTCCCCAAAGAAGGTTTTGTAATGTTTGCCGGGGAGTTCATCTGAGATTCCCAAGCGATGCATATACGTATACCGTGTGAAATGCTTAACTGCGGCGCTAACTTCAATGTAAGAATAATTGTTGGCAAATTGAATAAAAAAGGGGAAAAGAATTCGAATGTCTTGAGGAAGTTTTTTGTGCTAATTCAGAAATGATGTCTAAATGAAAGGGGAAGTTCTGATGGTAAATACCCTTTATAACCATCTGGACAGAATTAGGGGAACGCAAGCAAAAAGTAAACAATTTTGCGTTTTTTTTTTTGTCGATTTACCTTTCTTTTTTTAATGAGGTTATAATGCAATTTGGCTATTGGAAATTGAAAATGCGAAAACTAAAACTTTAGTGTTTGCAGAAATCGAGGAGTCGCTCGAATCGAGAGTTGCATTAATCGAGTTCGTAGGTACTGTATGTTTAGTAGGTATCCCGTATATTTTTAACGTTCATTTAAGAAAATGAAATTTAACCCTAGAAAAGTAATCTCCGTCGATTCGACGAACATGAATTTAATTTTTTCGGTTTTCTCTTCGATCTTTATTCCGATCGCATCTTCTCTCCGTGTCACACCAGCCGCATCTCTAAGGTCTTCTAGTTTGTGGAATTTCGTCGAAAAAACTGTACTGTGGGTAAGTGTTGTCGAAATGACGAAGATTACCTTTTACGTAACTTTTAGTGTTCGATTCGACGAAGTTTACAATTATTTTTGCATATTTGTAGAAAATTTTTTAATAAAAATATTTCCTGAGATCAGCGGAATCGAAAACAAAAGTAACCTATTCGTGTCTCACGAGTGTGTAAATGAAATTTGAGCGCTGCAGTCCGACAGAAAGTTTCTATTTTTCTTTCTTTCTCCCCCGGACCAATAAGTGTAGAAAGACTTGAGGGCGGTAGCCGATAGATGAGCTGCAGGGAGCAGCGGCGAACCTTGCAAAGATGACTTTAGTACCTCGCGTTGTATACGTGCTATCGGACGTAAACAAATTGGCTTTCGAAAGATAAGATTTCTTACAAAAAAAAACTTCTCTGTTAGTTTTCATTTTCGTTGACCCTTTGAGCGCGCGTCAAACCAGCAAAGAGAAAATACGCCATATTTTACAGTTTTCGATGAAGGCAATAACGCAATTCAGGCGGCTAAAAATGTGAATAGTGTTTATGGTCCTGATACTGTAATCATGCACAGTTTTGGTTTCGTTGATTCCGTTCCAGGAATTTTGATGTCAAGGATTCACCACGATCTGGAATGCCATTTGTCGAAAATGTCGATAATATCATGGAAATCGTCGAGTCTGACCGCAACATTCCACAAAAAACTGTTTGGAACGATTTGAATAAGGATGGACGCTGGATACAAAAAGAAGCTAGGTATATAAAGCCTTAAATTTATGCAAAAATTATGAATTTCTTTTATTTATTATACCTAATACCCCATTACACGGAAATATGACTAATTATCTTCACAGCGATAAAGATAAAGTTGCAAGTTTTGTGCGTAAATCTGAACTTTACGAACGAATAGTTAAAGTTGGCGATGTGTCGATGTTTATACAACTGTCTGAGTAATTGGTAAATGGCGAATCTGACAAATTAATATATAAAAATTGCATGGTTCATCCTCAGTCATATACTCACTGAGGCAATATTTCCCGGACATGGATAATCGTCAGTCCAAATCTTGGATATTAAGACCGATTTGTAGTAATGAATGATAAAGACGAAGATGTGTCAACCCAAGCAGAATTTCTAGGCCTACGCGAGGATAACACTTTCAAAGTAGATTTACAAAATGTTGACCTTATTACATTTTGGCGAAAAGTGGGTACCGAATATCCTACTCTATGGCTGAAAGAGCTCTAAAAATGTTACTACCGTTTGCAACCACTTATAGATAACAGCTAAAATAAAGGACAGAAATCGCCTCAATATGAAACATGACTTAAGATGCGCTTTAAGTGAAATTAAAAATACAAACACTTGTGAACGCCGAACAATACTTACCAATATTCACACTGAATTATTCATTATTTTTAAAATACTTTAAGGTATATTTTTGTGTAATTTATTATAATTGATAAAGAAAATTTTTTGTACTTTCATGTAGATATTGTTTTCATTGATGATGCCTTAACCCTCACATGGACGGAAATTTTAATGTACTTACATGGACAGTATCTACCCGGGTAGATAAACAAAATCTCACGCATTCTGTATGAGTTTTTTCCATTGGGTTCTAGTTTTTCTTTCAATATTAGCCTTTAGCATTCATTCTCTTTATTTTTTTACGTTTGATTGTGCCTATTTTCCAGATAACAGCTTTTCTTTCAAGCTGAGCGCTTCCTTGTATCGAGCAAGGATATGAGGAACGGTGAGGCGCTTCAAATCAATTTCGCAATAAATCGTATTTTATTATTTTCTTTGCTACGCATATTTGTATGTCTTATATAATATACTTTAGATTTTTGCATCGACATTTTGCATGAAAATTCAACCAATATCTACCTGGGTAGATACTGTCCATGTAAGACAAAAAAAAGACAAAACTTAAAAAATAGTAAGAAAGGACATTCTCACACAATTTTTTTCATAATTATCTTCAATAAAACAATAATTTAGTCACTGATTCGAAACTGCATTAAAATCTAATAAAAACCGAAGAGATATTTAGAGTTGAAAATTCAAATATCTACCCGGGTAGATACTGTCCATGTGAGGGTTAAAGTAAAAGGGAGGGGGGGGATAAAATATTTTTCGCTAATAGGTCAAAGAGGTAACAACATTGGTAGTTTCCACGTTTTTAGGTATAGAACGAAAATACTGCATTTTAGATAACTGTTTTCTGTTTATATTGTATGCAATTTATGGTTTTTAAATAGAAAGGCATCTATTAGCTCCTGTTTTAAGATTATTCTACTTTTCGGCTCATGTCATGTTATTGTAAATGGCCATAAATGGTACTATTATGCTAAAAGAAAAAAAAATTGCATCAGCGTTCTTCTCCAAGCGACATTACACCACATGTAAGCAATTAAAAACGAGCTCCGCTATAATTGTCACTTAATAACTTTCACAATGTCTCCTGCATAAGGTCCTTCCCAGATGTAGAATAAAACAAAAACTTCGCACAAGTTTTACCAAAGCGTTCGGGGAACATGAAGTTAATTTCCACTTCTTACCGCAAAATGCTTAAGAACTTTTGAATACTGAAACTTCTGATTACCTGGAAAAGTTTTGCACGATGCGTTTGTGAAACGTCTGCTATAATAGGTACGAAGATTCCCAGAAAAGTCTCTTACGTTTAGAATGTATCTGTATACCTTCCGCATATTATTATAATTTATATATGTATACTCAGATTTGTCGTTATACATTATCTCCTGGATCGTATAGTGTTATTTGCTATACCTACCGCGGAACAGTTTCGAGGTTTTTTTTTATAGCTATCGGAGCGACTAGGCGCATTTTGTGGGTACCTACCTATATATGTAATCCTATATTGCGCATCGTGTTGAAATAAGGAGATTAATTATTATAATAAGGATACCCCTCATGTGGTTCCAAAGAACTGGTTGTAATCTAACCTGGATGTGAATAGTTGAGGAATATATTTGTTGGTAGTTTTTCTTTACTTGATTCATGTTAGAAAAGAATTGATATTGCCCTATAGTATGAGCTTGGGAATTTCAAATAATTTTCTCAAATATGATTTTAAGGAATTTAGATGACAGCACATCATCCTGTCTAAATTATGTTTTTCCATCAAAGATCTCGGCGAGATTGTTCTAGTCCTTAATCAAACAGTGAGCGTTCTCTTTGCCAGCCTATGAAGAGATTGGCAGGGATGCAAAAACTAGACATGGCCCAATAAAATGTCCTACACAAATCACTGTGAATATTTACAGACGGTTCTAAGACACTAGAGGGTCTGGGCGCCGGAGTATTTTCAGAGGAATTGAACCTGGGCCTCTCCTTCTGTCTTCCGAAACACTGCAGTGTTTTTCAGGCCGAAATTATTCGTCAAGCTACAGCGTGGCTGTCGATTAATTCGGTATCACAAATGGATATCGTCATATACATTGATAGCCAGGCCGCAATCAAATCCCTAATATCCAGCGAAATAAAATCCAAGGCGGTGGAAGATTGCCGCGTATCTCTCAACGAGATAGCTGGACAGTACAAACTCACTATCTGCTGGGTTCCTGATGGTCACTGTGACATCCCAGGGAACTGTGCAGCAGACGAACTAGCAAGGCGAGGCTGCTCTGACGTGAACAGTATAAGCCTGCACAACGTGTATGCACCACTTTCCCACGCTAAGCAAAGCGATCCAAGGAGCTTCTTCAACTTAATAGATACAGCATCTCGAAAGTTGTTAACGTGATCTCCGGGTACTGCATATTAGGCAGACACGCGCAAAGGCTCGGTCTGCCATACAATGACTTCTGCAGAAACAGCAGAGACGAAGAGGAGGCCGAGTCCGTTACTCAGTTTCTTTGCAGCTGCCCTGCCCTGGCCTAATCTAAGAAATACCTACTTAGGAAACTATTTTCTCAATGATCTCAGTTATCTAGGTAACACCAGCGCCGTTAACATTCTTAGCTTTATAACCGGGCAGCAAATGGTTTACATGAGTAGCCAGTAAAAAAACAGCTCCCCAAATCCCAGTGGTATGCACAATGGGCCAAATAACGGCATAAGTGTTTCTCTCATCGGGAGCCACTTTAACTAAACTAATCTCTTCTTCAATACAGTGGTGGGAATGTGCGACAACTCGGAATGTGAGGGCATCTATAGAACACCGTAGGATAGGATTGCCTTACATCGATCTCATGATCGATTTGGCTGACGGTTTGTAATCTGCTGATAGCCATATTCCTTTATGAATATAATGGCGAGGCTATAACCAAGGACGTTACGTCTCACAGCAAAGTCAATTAGCCAAAATTCGTTTCCAAACGTGGGGCCGTGTAAAATTTGCTCTACGATTGTAAGGTGACACAAAAGTTCCCACCATAATGTTCTTTGGTTGTAATCCTTTTTTGACTGATGGCATGTTTCATCAATTTAGCCAGAATATCCAGCGATAGGTCCTCGCAGTCTTGATGGATATTATCTTTGGTTTGGTTTCAAGAGTTGGCCTCTTAGACTCGTGACTTCAAAAAAAAAACCACACAAAAAGACGTCTGTAATGGTCGGTCATGATGATTTTTAATGAAAAGTAGTCTCCCTTGTGGTCGAGATTTAGGATGGCTTGGTTACACTTTACACACGCTTAACGGTCAACAACTAACAGATGATACACTGTATGCACTTTGTAAGGGAACATTTTAAAGTCTTTCGTTAAAACTATGTGTAAAGACCGCCGATTAATGCCCAATTACTTGACACGTCGCGTCGACGGGTAGATAGGCACAGTTGCGATAATCTCACTAGAACGGTTGATCCGGGGACGGCCGGCTAGACCTGACAGCATTTCATGTTGTTTCATACTCTTCTATAGGTGAGCGGCTAAATGTCGTAGTGTTTACCCGGTTGGTGTCGGACGACTGAGAAATCGAAACAATTTTTCCGCGTCCTTTATGATGATGATGACTGATGACTTTCGCGCCATATTGTATTGCCATGTCTGTCTATGTCTATATTGTCGATGAACTTGTGGGCGTCTGTGGTAGGACCGAGTTTTGGATGAGGTCGTGTCTCAGGCTGGATGTTATCGAATTAAGCCTTAATGCGGATTGTAATAAGGTATGTTAACTCACTTAACAAAAACCCAAGACTTTTTGCCTATTTTTGTTTATTTTACCACAATCAAAGCTAGTATAGCTAGTTATATCTGCTTTGCAGTGGGCTTAAAGCCTCATCTACTGTTCGGCAGCTCAGGGACTAGTCGGATTCGAAGGCCGTCGTCCTTTTTCAGCTAGCAGTAGCGCAGTGGTTTAGTGTGCTCGACTGCTGTGCGAAGGATCACCAAATTACATCTTAAGATTTTTTTCTACTGCGCCACCTCTCGCGAACGTCTGACAAACATTCGAGAGTATGACTGTCCTGAAAAAGCTTCTCAATTCAGCCGTTCGGACTCGGCATAAAATTGTAGGTCCCTTCCATTCGTCCCAAAAATAGAAACTCACCGCCTATTTTTTTTTAGGTAGGGACTTTCTTAGAGGTAAACTAAACAGTCAAGTTTTAGTAGGTACTTTTTTTCATTTTTTGCTATCCTTCTTTTGCAATACATCTCATATTTCATATATGTACATATTTGAGTTGAATATTTTGTACGGCTACTTTTGGCCTTTCCTTCAACTACTGTAATCGTATTATGTAGGTAGGTAGTACGAAACACAGAGTTAACAGATAAAATGGTCATGATAATAAATTCAAACTGTTGAGCTGACAGCCAGACGTAAACAACAATGTAGGTAAGGAAGTGTTTCGTGTAACGATCGCACAAAATGAATAAACTTAAAGTCTGAAACATGGCAGTAGATATGGGGAAAATGAAGGGATTTATCTCCCGAAATATGAAAGACATGCTGAAAATGCAAATCGGAATATACAAGCGCTTCGTTGTCTATATAGGTAGGTAGGTACTCTGTACCAACTGAAACTTTGCAAAATGTAGATATTATCTTCACCTGCATGCTGCAGACGGATGGAATACGAACGCATATATATGCAAATGAAGGAACCTCCAGAGTATCCTGGAAATTATGTACAACGAGTGTAACGAGTGTTTTCAAACTTCCATACAAAAGGTTGGTATTGCAAGTAGGTGATGTGGTCGACAACGACGAGCTCTTCTTCAGAATCCAGATGACATCATTTTCGCAGTCATAACCATGTGAGTAGTATTGCAAAAGTATATTCATGCATTCCCATTCATAATATTATATATGTATGTATTAAAATTGAATTAGGCTGCTGAGAGTGTTGTACACAGCGTGTATGGCTGTGCATTTACAGGTATGCGAACTGTGATTTCAAACTTCAAAGTCAATTTAATGCTATTGTCTCCAATGACTTGTGTGTCTTTTTCTTTACATCAATGTCAAGGGTCCTTTTAAAATGTTGATGTAGGAAAAAATGTGCATATTTTCATTTTGAAGATGCACCCCAAGGCATATTATTTTAATTACCTACAGCACTAAAATATTTTCAAACAGAAAAATATATAAACTACTTACTTTTTATACCCGGTACCACACTGTGGTGAGGGTATTTATTCACTTTGACATTACATTTGTAACACACATAAGGAGTATCTGTAATTAAATCCAATAAAAGGAAAAGATAAGTTGTGCGTGGATGGATATTATGTATAATTGTATATATTATGAGCCGTGTTTTATTATCAGCTATGATCCATATAGATCGTCGATTTACATATGTATACTTACAACAACAACATGTGATCCTGCTTTTCATCGAAATCACGAATTATGATCTGAAAATTAATTCAACTACAACATTTAGTGAATGAAATAAACAACGCCACGAAAGAACAACGTCGTGGCGTTGTTTATTTCATTCACTAAATGTTGGTGTCCCTGTAAATTATAGCCCCACAGTAATGTTGCCAGACCAAAATATGAAACACAATTAACAACACAAAAAATCAATTAGCATTTTTTCAAATTCGAATAAGTTACTACTCCGACTTTCGAGATGTTTTGTTTCGCTTCAGTTGGACATAGGTAGTTTCCCAAAAAAATATTGAATGCTAACAACCCCGACACAACAAGCGAAATGTCAAACTCAAATATGAGCAAGTGCAATGGAGAAAGCATCGCATTGTGACGTCACATTGTACCGTGTGGCTGCAAGATGGCTGGTGGCAATAAGATATTTGTCATAATTGGTATTGGTTTTTATATGTGAAAAACAACTGCTGCCACAACTTAATCAATGATTCAGTTTGTTTTATTTTCATGATCTGATCCGGATCAGATCACGCTTATAATAAAAAACGGCTATTGTGAAATGTAAAAATATATTTATTTATAAAATAATTTGTCATTTTTTGGCTGTTTTTTTTTTTGTGTGTTCCTGGTACCCACGTACCTGTGTACCTTCTTTATATGAAATACAGTCGAGAACGGCTAAGTGGAAAAATCGCCTAAGTGGAACGCGTTTGAATACCCCAAGACATTTCACTCGATTTCTATACAAATTTGTTCGTATAAGTGCAAAACGGATAAGTGAAAATTTCTTATAAGTGCACAATTTTTCGAACCACGGAATGAAGTTTTATACTGTTTTTAAAACGGATAAGTGCAAATGTAAAATATTTTTTTTTTACATTTTTACATACCTACAATCTACAAATTGCACGTGACAACACTTATCATTATCACATATCTATGAACATAATATATGCATCAATGGCATATCGCACTTCCAGTCCGACTGACATTAATGTCGTTTTCCATTGGATTCACTCGGTAATTCACTCATTCAAGAAAACTGTTTCTGGTCGAATCCACTCATGTATTGGTGAAATGGCAAAATTTCATATAGTATATAACTGCGGTGCATAAATTGCATTAGTGTAAGTGCTACTTGAGTGAATTCTGACTTGAAATTGAGAAGGGGATCGTCCGAAGAGTATCCTTTGTGCCAATGGAACGGGTTCAGAACAGATATTTTGATTCTGGACGATCCGGGACATTTATTTTTGCCTAATGGAAAACGATGTAGCTAACAGAAGTAAGCATTTCAAACTAATTTCTGTCATTGCACATATGTCGTTTTCCATTGGGCTTTTCAGATTTTACTAAATGCTTGTCATAATCTAATCATCCAGGACCAGTTCTTTACATTCGAAAAAACCGAAAGGTAATCGCTGAACAACTATTTGAATTATGCAACCAGATCAGTTTAGTTGTGTAAATCTTTAAGGCCTGTTATGAGACTTATTTTCCATTGGGCACATCAGATTTTTATTTCAGATGAGTTATTTGACAGTACATCAGCTGTGCAAATTGTTTTCGTTTGTCGATGGAAGCATACGAACTTCATATGGATAATCATATCGATGAAGAATCGAAATCCACAGACGACGAGGAAGAAAAATAAGTTGACGAAGATGACAGCAATTGCTCCCAAATTAACACCATGTCCAGTCCATTATTTACCTTTTTGTTCTGAATAATTGCTTTTCAAGAGGCGTTTAGTAATTGTGTTTTGAAAACACATTCTGAATGACGTAAAACAGCTGTACAGGTTATATTGGTATTAGTGAGAGTATATGTGTAAATCTCGAAAAATATAGAGATCTGCAAAAAGTGATTCGGATCAAAACAAAGATTGATTTTTTTCCCAATGGAACATAAAAAGTGATCTAGATAAAAAAGCGTACTTTTTGTTCCAATGAAAAACCACATTAAATATTTAGAGTAACATGTGATCTTGAAATTATGCACCTTATAAGTGCAAAAATTGTGCTTTTACGGGTAAGTGCAAAAATGTGCACTTACGGATAAGTGCAAAGACCGTATAAGTGCACACAAAGTTGAGTTCCGGACGTTGTGCACTTATCCGTTCTCGACTGTATATTGTAATTTATTGACAAAGTTGAAACAGAATTAGCAGAATTTCTTTGTTTAAAATATTGCCTGTCAGAATTTTAAAAAGCAGAATTTTGTAAGACAGAAAAGAACAAAAAAAAAACAGAATTTTGAAAAGCAGAATTTTTGTGTTAAAAGTCAGAGTTTTGCAAAGCAGAATTTCGACCCGCTCCCAAATGTTTTTTCATAAGGCCATGGCCTGTAATTAAACCTGTTAGGATTCTTAGGTTGTTTTTTCTTAGATTGGTGAGTAAATAGGATTTCCTGAGGGAATATTTGGAGAAGAATTGTTTGGTGCAGCTCTGCCCAAGTGTTTTAAGCCAGTCTTCATTGGATTCGATTAGAGCTAAGTTCTTGATGTGCTTCCTGAAGCATTTCTTACTGACGCCGCAGAAGGGTTCAGGTCCAAAAAGTGGTATTGTCGCGCCGACTTTGGCTAGTGAGTCGGCTGTTTCGTTTCCATCAAAGCCACTATGGGCTGGAATCCAGTGTAGTATGACTAGGTTTTTCTTTGCAAGTTCGTAGATGGCCATGTACGTTTCCAGGACCAGCTTCGATTTTATGACAGATGAGCTTTAAAAGCTCCTATTAGAACTTAAGTTTATTAGCGCAATAGTTGATGAGAAGGACTTCAGCCTGGAATATGGACAAATATTTGCATAGGCTGACTGAAAAGTTCGCTTGAGGCGATTCACCATAGATGCCAGATCAGATATACAGTCCATGTATACATCTTGGAACCGTCTGTATACCAGACTAGGTCAAATCGCGATGGAGTGGGTTTATATTTTTCCCAGTCTTCTCTTGGAGGGATGTTGATAGAGAAGTTTTTATGGGAGCCACATTTCGGTAGCATGTCGTCTAAAAACATGCTGAATACTCCTTCAGATTCCATAACGTCGATAAGGGACAGGTGACCTCCATGGTAGGAATAGGGGTCGATATTTTTCGAGTGGAATAGACGGTGAATGCTCAGTCTTGATTCCATTTGGATATGTACCTGAATAGGTAATAGGCCTAGGATGACGTTGAGTGCAGTGGTCGGGGTGGAGCGTAGACAGCCCGTCATGCAGTTTCCGGCTATACGTTGGACCCGTTCTAGCTTTTTAACTGAAGTGACTTCGTTAGTCTTTGTCCACCAGACCACGGCTGCTGGTTTAACCACAAGCGAATACAGGCAATATATCATCCGGGTTTTTAGACCCCAATTGTTACCGTATACTCGACGGCAGATCCAAAGGGATTTGGTAGCTCTGTTTACGATACGATAATTATGAAAGCTCCATGAAAAATTTAAGAGATCGTCGAATTGGATATTTAAAAAAATGCTTATGCTTTTTCTTGAGAGCAAGCAGAGGAGAGTGGAGCTAAAAGTAAGACATTTTACTAAAACTGTTGCCCCCTCTATAACTTTGGAAATAAGTTAGGAAAACCTTCTTTTAATTAAAAACCCAAGCTCCAACAATAAAATCCATGAAGACTTACCTACTTACTTAGATGGCTATACAGTCCGGGGTGGACCTTGGCCGCAACCAACACGCCTCTCCACTTCTCCAGGTAGCACGATCTTTGGCTAACCGCCTCCACTTGCGCACTCCGAGTTGGTTGAAGTCCCCTTCCAATTGTGCATGCACTCTAAGGCGATGTCTTCCTCTACTGCGTTGTCCCTCCGGGTTGGAATCAAAAAATCTTCGTCGACTGATACGTACTTTTCTGACCAGGTCGATGTCACTGTACAGCTCGTAGAGATGCTGCTAAATCTCCCCCTCCAAAGCCCGACAAAGCATAAGCGAGACCGAAAATCACTCTAAGAATTTTGCGTTCGAAACGACCAAGAACATATTTTAGAAATGAGTTGGTGTATGCTCTGTACCAAGTCATCTCCCCCTGCCTTAAAAAGCTAGGTCGATTAACCGTCCGGTCCTACAGCTTTGTTGGACTTCAGCTTGTATATTGCTATCCTTACCTCATTTTGGTCAGGTGGACGGACGTCTTGGATTTCATCGCTCAGGTTGAATAGTTCATTCTGCCTGACAGCGAAATTTGTGTTGTCTTTGCAGTTTAACAGTCTGCAGAAATGATTTTTCCATGACCGCAGCAACGGCGGTGATTCCACTACGAGGTTTCCTTGTTCGTCTCTACAGGCCTATATGTTCGGGACTTGTTCCCGTGACACGTTCTTTTTACCTTTTGGTAAAACTTCCGAACATTGTTCCAGGAGTAGCCCCTCTCTATTTCCTCGATCGCGCGTTTCTCATGCTCTTTCTTTTTCCTCCGGAGAAGTCGGTGTTCTTCCCTCCTTTTTTACTCACAAGCTGCTCTCGTCCTTCACTGCAGCGCCGATTGTTTGCCGGCACTTTTCATCAAACCAAGGGTTTCGTGGTGGTGGTCGAGTGAAACCTAGCACATCAGTTGCGTGCGGCTTTTCTGATGGCTTCTTGGCACCGATGCCACTGGTCTTCAGCACTTGATGCTAGCTGCACAGGACTTCTCTAGAGGTTGAGGTCGACGCGATCGGCAAATGTTCTTGCGGTTTGTTGCGTTTGTAGCCGTTCAACGTTGAATCTCCTCACAGTATTTCCTCGTTGTTGTGGTGTCTGGGATATCCGCATATGTACCTTGGCTACATCAAGGTAGTGATCCGAGTCTATGTTGGCCGCTCGGAAAGTTCGGACATTTAGAATACTGAGTGCCTTGCGTCAATCGCAACATGGTTAATTTGCTTAGGGCTTCCGCTAGTTGTTCGGCTGCACGCGGTCTTTTCAGGGTTCATTCCACTTGCAGATCCGAGTGTCATTGTCATCCAAGGATCTTGTTGTTTCGTAACCATATTGTTTTTCCGTGGTTTGGTAGTTAACCCCTTGGACGATAGGGCTGGATACTCATACTCCTCGCACGATATGCGAGGAGTATGAATGGAGGAACAGATGGTGAGCTTTATGAGCTCTGCATCCTGCATGGATGATGGATGTAGTCCAAAATGCCAAAAACACTTCGAATTCATCGACCCACTGATGTAGATATGAGTTCAATGCTCCTGCCAAGGGTATGACGTATGACCCTTCCAGATGAAAAGGATTTACCAATCTTCCTTGGGTAGTATTATATAAATAAATATGAAGAAAAAAATTAAAATAATGACAAAATAAAGTTCAATAACCAGTTTGGTCCAAATTGTAGATTCTTCAATATTCTAGGAATATCTTTGCAATTGGCAAAGATTGTAATAAAAAACACATAACTTTGTTTCATCAGTAGTTATACAAAATTTTACAACAAAAATTAATACCACCTTCCGTCCCATCCTTTACTCAAACTCCAAATGCATAGGTATTTATGAACCAGAAATAGTCATCAAAGACTATAGGTAAGTTGTATATGTGGGAGTAGGTAACTACCAAGTACATAATTTGCACTACCCCGCTTTACGCTTGACCTTTTTCTAGTGGGGCGGTGAACTGAAACAAGCATTGAGTGGTGTGGTCCTGAATCGCACAAAATAGTTGTAATGAATTCTGAAAACTAATGCTTGGTGAAAGAGCACCTTGACGCAAATGAGTTCTTTTGTGTAGTACGCTTGGATGCTCAGGAAATTTCCATTTCAAGAACTTCGAATTGAGATGGTTGCAGTGCAGCATTCACACAGTGTTGCATTCATGAAAAGCAACCACACCGCCATCCATTACAAAGTCCTTCACAATGTTCAAGGACCACCTATCTTGGGTTTTCTTCTTTCATCTTCTGCACAATATATATGTAGACAAACGTACGTATATATGTATGGTTGTTGTGCAATTACTAAGTTTACTACAACTACAGTAGTTGTGTGTCGTTATGTTACTCGTTCCTGTGTACAAATGATTTCAACTATTGCAAAAGGAAGTTTTATGTATTTCTTTCTATTTTTTTTTTGTTCTGTAGAAAAAAAAGGTTTTCATCAAAGATTTTTGTCTCTGATGAAACTTTCAAATTAACAAAATATTTATGTCATATTCTCTCAATTTCCTTTTACTACGTATAGCTATAGGTATATGTACTGAGCTTTGAATTGAGCCACAAAGAATGTATATACAGAATGTCTGGAACGGATCGATTGGTAGGAACAATATTTTCATTTTGTACACCGATGTTTGTTATGATTTTTATAGCAAAGTGCTTTGTTGAAGGAAATACACATAAAGGACCAAGGTGGCAATGGTAGCATTCTATTCTACATAAGGATATAGTCTTAAAATAGTCACGTGGACTTGCACGCCATTTGTAAGACATATACTAACGTATTTAGTTGACAAACGCTGATCAAGGCTACTAATCTTACAACTATGACAAACTTTCAAAGAATAGGCTATAGTGGGTATACTTAAGCTTAAGCCCCGTAGACCCCTACGGGAATCTGCTGCAAACAGTGCCCTTCGATTAAGCCAGTCCAAAAAAAGCTGAAAACACTGCCTGACGTGTCATGCACATGCATACAAATCCTGAATAAATAATGCAATAATGTGTGCTACTCCTGGTCTAGACTTGACATGGCAACTTACCACGTGATTCCCCAGTAAGGACGAATGGTACGAAGATCAACCGATATTAAATCGGATGAACCATACAAATTTATACGGATGAATCAAAGATGGAGGTTTGCATTGTTTTTACTCCGAAACACTCGGACTATCCAGTATTCCAGTTCAATCAGACTTCCTGGACTACAGAGTCAGCCTCAGCATATTCATAGCATGGCAATACTTCATGCAGATATTACTTTTTTCATTGTCATACAATTGGCAATAAAAGCGATCTCGTAGAGAGACATTTGGCAAACCGGCATAGTCTAAGTGTGTCAGATTTAAGCCATCTGAGCAATGACGTCTTAATCGGGCTAAAACAAACGAAGTCACGGCACGTATGCAATCCTTTTACTGGTGCGCACTGAACAATGGGAAATCTGTTAATCTAACTCAGCCAGAACTAAGCCTATGTTTTTACTGAACTTCCAGAACTTGACATAATCTGCGTGGTCATAGAGCACCTCCCAAGAGTCGTATGCTTCTCTAAGGAGATCCCCAATGGAGAAGCATGGTCAAGCAATAGCTCACCAAAATGCCCAAACCGGCCTAAAGTTCTATGCTGGTGTTCCCAAAATCGATTCGGGTGTGGGAGTTGGTATTCACGGACCAAAAAACAATGTCTTAATACCAAGGGGGAAAGGCTCAGTGTACCTATTCCAGGCAGAGTTCCGCGCCATTCAGGAATGCGAGCACTGCCCACAAGGAGCTCAGAAACTAGCCATAAAAAGTTGGAAACATTCCAAATTTATCACATATTGGGAAGACATCCTCCCCGGTCTAAGACATGCTAAACGAACTATCCAGCATGGTTTTTCATCGCTCAGGCGAGCCAGAAGTTAAAACAAAAAATTGATTATCTTCATATTACGCAATGCTAAATCTTGGTATGCAACATAGCAATAAAGCAACAATATAATTGAGATAATGGCTTGAGGTCTCTTCGATCCGAAGCAACCAGCAACAACAGTGCATTCTAAAAAACTATCGTTCACCCTTTTAAAATACAGTTGATGCAAGAAGGGTCAAGAACTTTAATTTAGACATTCCTTACCGCCACCAGTGCGCTCTAGCCCACGTCTAAAATACCAACGGTACTTACATTGCCCCTACCTCACTTGGTCATCCCGTGGCCAGAGAAATCTCCAGATTTAACCCTCTTGGGTTATTTTTTCATAGGCGCACCTCAAAAGTAATGTCTACGTATAAAAACCGCACTTGAATTAAAGAGTGACTCCAATACTCTCGGGCTCGCGGACAGAACTTCTAAAGAACAAAAAGACACAGACAATTTTGAAAATTAACCGCGCTTTGGATAGTAGTAGCGAAAAAATATATTATAAACAAAAACATTGAAGAATTTAGAAAGCGGAGAGAAAGTAAATTTTCAAAAATTTCCCGAATCCATGTATAGCATCTGAGTGTTGTCGTAGAGAAATGTTTAGAGTGTAACTAACTTATTAACAGACAGCATATTTTCTTCTAAAAACAAAACAAAAATTTACCTGAGCTGGGAGAAATTACCTCCCAAAAGATATGATAGGTTTTGGTAACGTATACAATTTCTACATATTTTGACTGTCAAAGTCAACAAAAAACTAGAAATAAACCCCAGCTGCACCGCATTTATCCTAATAAGCTACAAATTTGGCATAGAGCTTCGTTTTATAGTCAAGCCCCAGGATAAGAATGGATTTTTAAAAAAACTTGGCGGTGGAAAAAATGTGCACAATTTTTTAATTTGACTTTTTACGGCCGCACTAATTTAGGACCGGCATGGCAGTTGAGGAGTTTAAACTTTTCTTTTTGACCGAGCAAAAATATTCGGCGAAAATGTCGAAAGAAGAAACTTCACTTTTTCAACTTGCAGTGAATGTCGAAATTGATGGTACAAATGCTGAAAATGTCGAACGAATGAAAGGCTAGACGGTGTTACAACGTTATAATCATAATTCTTTATTGTCACCTTCTTGTAAACTCCGTGCCACTTGATTAGGAACAGGCAGTTTTTTGTTTTAATTTTACGATATTTTTCAAACCCTTTGCTAATCTGGGAAAAACCAATTGCAGAATGAATGAGGGATATATTATGTTTATATTGTAAAAAAGAAAAATGGGATTAAGTTGATAAATGCAACATTTATGACACTTTTCCCAAAAGGGTCATAAAATTGACCTGTTTTTTTCGTGCCACTTGATTAGGAACAGTAGCTAAATCTACCTGTTACCATGTTTTAAATCAAATAAAAGGATACTTTGAGTATTAGGGAGCTTAGTGTAAGTAATAACTTCATACAATCCACAACTATGGGTAAAGGAAAGACATTAACCAAGGAGGAAATAGGCCAAATTCGAGCTTACCGGGCACAAGGACAATCCATCCGTTTCATAGCCAGCAAAATTGGAAGAGGCGCCACTGTTGTTAAGGACCCTGAGAACTATGGAAAAAACCGCAAAGGAAGAGTCAGCAAAGCAATAACATGTCAGGAAAGGCGGGCGATACTGAGATCTGCTTCAAATTCAAGGCTCTCAAGGCTATAATTAAGGCAGAAACTGGAGTTACAGCCAGCAGATCGACTGTTCATCGCGTGACACAGAAGGCCAGCCATATTGGCCATGAAAAAATTAAGAAGAAACCACCATTGAATGCGGCACGTAAGATCCACCGCCTTGAGTTTGCAACAAGTGTGACAGGTGGAATCGAGAGTCGCATACCTTCGTCTTTTCTGGTGAAAAAAAATTTAATTCGGACGGACCTGATGGATACAGCTGTTTAACAGCAGTTTAACAGGTCCCAAACAGCTGTCGCATGACTCTCGATTCCACGTTTAATGAATAGAATTTGGCAGTATTGTACAGTACTTAGCTTTTATACGACTTTTCTAAAATAGTTCCTTGTCTTTGGAAACACGCAAAACTACGTAAAATATTTGTGTTTTTGACAAGCAGCTGATCTGAAGTTTAAACGGCAGAATACTGTAGTTTAACTTAAACTAAAGAATGAACTCTGTTCAAGGTTTAAACGAAACTGTGAACCCGAATTAATTATTGTTGAACTAAAGTTTAAACTAATATTGTAGTTTAAACACACACTGTGAAACTGGGGGTTAGTCAATACAAAAAAAGCTTGGAATCAGTTTAAGTCAATACTTCACTGAGTATTTTGAGCTACATTTTATCTACCTACTCTGTCTATACTCTATAAGCTGTGCTACAATAAACTCAAAGCAGATCTTATGCGATCAAATTCGAACAAATGTGGAAACAATGGTTTTCGATAATTGAAGAGCGATATCAACCAAATTGTTACACAATTTCCAAAGAGCTTCTTATGTATATAGGTAGACTGCTAGCTCCGGCATAAATGTACATCGTGCATCGTTGAAGTAGCGCGATACTCTTTCCATTCCCTTATTATACTTCTTGCTTCTGCAACCATCGCTTCCAATTTTTTTATATCAAAAATATCCCCGTTCACGAAAAGCACAAAATATCTTCTCCACTTGATCTCTTTTAATCCAAAACTGTTCAAATATTATTATTAATAATACTCGTTCGCTCGAAATAAGCAAACAACTTTTTCGATTTAACCAAGTCAATGTCGCAATCCATTTTACTCAAGAATAAGAATAAACGTCCTAAACGCTCACTAAGAAGTCAAACTTCTAGTGTGAAAATTAATGTAAAAACTTTATAGATAAAACTTTAACCTTCGTCTGCTCAGGTGCGATATTCCACCAGATAAAGATACCACTTTTTCCAAATGTACATTCTTTTAGTTTTCTCGAAATAAAAATGTATTTGAAAGTTTTTACATAAATTTATTCAAGATGTTCACATCTCTTGAATAATGACTGAAGTTATCATCATCCTATTGTGGATTTCGTAGGTAAGTACATGGTAGATATTTTAATAAAACCCCTTTTACAAGAGGGTATATGTATTTGGAAGACCAAACTACGCCAATTACTGAGAAATCTATTTTACAGGCAAGGAGTTTATAGAATATAAACTTGAATTTTGTACTAGGGGCAGCTCAATTGGCCTTTGAGTCATCCTTTGGTCAATATTGGTCAAGAGGCTGATCTTCATGCACATACCATACATGTAACCCTTTGTATTGTTTTCGATATATTTCTCGTAATAAATTTGTCTGCATTGATTTGAAGTAGGTAGGTAGTAGAGGTAGTAGGGGTACAAAATCTATACTCATGTCAGTTGATAAGCTTTATGGAACACAGCAGGTTGGTAAATTGTTCTTTGTTTGACATAAGGACTGTATGACTATCTGCTTTTATCTAAATTGATTGTATGGCAATTATTAATTGAAAACACATATCTGGGCACTTTAGTAAATATCTTTGTCATCAAAGAAAAAGCTCATGTGTGTCGGTTTCAATTAAATTTGCTTACAAGGCTTTTACTTGAAATTGAATAATTTAATTTGTGGAAAATATGTGTTAGACTTATATCTATATATTGAATTCTTATATACAAGGTGTCTGTTTGAAGGAGGTCAATCCGGTAGATGAAGAAACTTACACCCCTATTGCGAAGATCAACTATCAATCGGTTGACGATTGACAAAATTTATCAATTAAGATTGATATTGGTATTGCGAAATATAATTGATAAAAATGTAAGCTATTGTGAACATAACGCAAAAAAATAAAGTTATTGTGAATGAAAACTCAATTTTGACAGTTCTAAAATATTTTTAATTTGAAGAGTGATTGTTACGACATTCAAACAAATTATTTAAACAATTATACATAATTACCGGTGTTACAAATCTGCGATTGTGCAATTTATTTTACAACATGGTCATCAGTGGAATTACTTTTTAATGATGATGGCGAGACAAATTACGCGGAATTGGCTTCTATACGGAGGAGTTTGTGAGATGCATCTAATCCTTTGGAACTGGAAAAACGAAGGTAGGAATGAAATTTCCCAGGAATGAAATTTGTCTTCTTCTGTCATGTTGTCATAACGTGTTTTTGAATAGAAGTTTGATCTTCTAAGAGTGTCATGCGATTCTATTGCAATGCTTCTAGGTGTTGCTTTGGCTTTTGTTTGAGCTGTTGTTTGTTCTGCTCTTTGGATCACATCATTTGGAGATCTTCCCTAACTGGAGCTCGCTATTTGCGCTGCATCTGGTACGTTCAACTCGAATTCATTACCAGGAGGATCCACGCAAGTATTCAATTCAAAAATACGAATCACAGCCTCTTCCATATCATTAATTTGGTGATATTGGTTTGGGCCACCGCCATCAGTCGCAGATATTTCGACTTTATTTTCAACCTTTTTCTTTTTTGTTTTCAGGTCGATCCATAACTAAACAAATGTAGAAATTTAAATTGATCATAAAGTTTTTGGAAATGTTGTACAAAGTACCCTTTGCCGCGTCTGCCAATCTCGCAAATTGTTCTTCGTCTGCGCACCAGTTTTGGAAATAAACCCTTTCGCGATATCAAAATTCTGCTCCATCAAATCAACCAAACTATTAAGTTACCTTTTATTACTAACTATTTTAGCTCTTAAAAATAACAATTAAAAACGTTGATCTTCAATAATTTTAAAAATACTTACATTTCTCTTTAACAGTCGTCTTTATCAACACCGAAATTCCGATTGATTGAAAAATTGAATGCTACCAATAAAATTGTTCACGATTGACAATCACAATACCGTTTTGTCAACCGACTATCGCTAATTGATGCACGTTCACAATCGATCAACACTTCATTGACAATTGATCGTCGCAATACCATTTCAAAAAATTGGTTGATAAGTATCAACTATCAATTGATAGTTGATCTTCGCAATAGGGCTGTTAAGTTTCAGCAAACCAAAATGTTATGTCAGAGGGCTTTCAATTAAAAGATAAAAAAAAATAATAATAAATAGGCGGTAGACTAGACACCCAAGGCCTAGCTTCTCGCAACCATTCGTTTTGTGTGAGTTTCTATTTTTGGAACGAATGGAAGGGACCTAAAATTTTATGCCGAGTCCGAACGGCTGAATTGAGAAGCTTTTTCAGGACAGTCATACTCTCGGATGTTTGTCAGACGTTCGCGAGAGGTGGCGCAGTAGATGTAATTTGTGTTTTTCCGGGGATCGAACCTGGGATCCCTCGCACAGTAGTCCAGCACACTAACCACTGCGCTCCTGCGCCCACAATTAACAGATAGATAGGTAATTTATTTTCGTATTGAAATTTACATTTGGTGGGCCACCGCGCAGTTTACATACAGAGATTTGATATTTTTATTATATCTTTCTACTGAACAATTATTAATTTTAAATCATGATTACAAAAAGAATATTATGCAATGATATAGCGTAACGACTACAATTATTGGCACCCCTAAGGAAATTTCAACTTTGATCAACTATAATATTTTCATTTCATATTAATCTGTTGTACATCAAAGTATAAATTATTAAATTCCTCGTTGATTAAGTTTTATAAATTAGTTTAGGGTTAGTTGTTGAAAATATATTTAAATTGCCAATTTATTAAAAGCTTACAAAAAAACACAATTATTGGCACCCCAAAAACTACAATTATTGGCACTCTTTAAAACAGAAAAGCATCATGTTTTAATGTTATTTTATTTACACAATGTTTTCAAAACGTTTAATTTAAAGTTATAAAATAAAATGTAAATATAAATTAAAACCTACATACATAGGTATGTATATTTTAAGGGCAAATAAAAAAAATATTTTTTTCTTCGTTGCAAATTTAATTACTTAATTGAAATAATTAAATAAATACGTACCTAGTATTTTGTAAAGGAAACAAATAAAAATTAGTTTTTAATATTATTTAAATCATCGCAAAATTTAATAAATTCAAGAAAGTAAAAGAGAAATGTATTTAAAAAAAAAGGAAACCTAAATTTAATATGTATGAATTTGAATTATCATTTAAAACGTTAGAATTTTTGTTCTGAACAAACCTTACAAGTTCCACTCTAAGGGTAACTAAGTAACTTAACATGATATTCTATTTTGACATGAAATTGGTGCACATTAACACATTAACAACAAAAACCACTGAGTAGCTACATAGTATGCAATTATTGGCATCCCCAGTTTTTGTTGGACCCAATAATTGACACCCCTTTTATTAATAAAACAATAACTTTTTTAAAAAGATATAGCTATTTACAAGCGAATTATTTTATGTTTAATCCATTATTATTGTGTCGAATCACTCATACATGGGCATATTGTTGTACTCGTGTATGAGTCTTTTTCTTTAAATATGACAGATGACCCAGCTGGCGACTCTCTTCTTCGAACAAGAAGTCGTGAGGACAGCTCAGTCACAATCTGTCTTTACAAAAGTACAGACCAATAACGTAGAGATTAATAACGTAAAGACCAGTAACGTAGAGACTAATAAACGTATAGTTAATATAGTATAGTACCTCGACCTGAGATGGGATAACCAACCCCTGTGGAAGGCCGTTGGTGGCAGCGAACGAGAGAGGGAGGAGTGTCTTCGCACTAAGGCACTTACTCTTAGGCGGCAGCGGAGGAATTCCCTAGATGGAATCAACGGTGGCGCCTACAGTTCCAGTCAGGTCGAACTACTAAGAGTGTAATCCCTATATGAGCTGCTTTGACATATTTGAACAACAGATCTATAGGGACTTCCAATACTGAGCCAGGGTGTTGGAAAAGAGTCGGTGGCGGACGAGCCCTCGATGGGTCAACGGCAGCGCTCAAATCCCAAAATGGGTTACTGACATCGGATTTTTTCCGGCCCGCTGTCCTAGGGTAAAAACAAGGGCCTGGCCCTCCAGGTTGGGGGTTGTGCCGTCGGGGTAACTTCCCGCCCATGGAAAACACGAATAGTTATGAGAGAAACACAACCAGCCTCGGAAAATGGAACTCCTCAAACGGCAACCAGACCCGGAACGTCAACGGACAATGATATCAGAGTATGTACCTGGAATGTACAAACGCTCTACACCCCAGGTGCTACTCAAAAACTTGAGTCTGTCCTCACGCGGTACAAGGCAGACATAACCGCGATCCAGGAGATACGATGGATAGGATCAGGCATGATGAAAAGAAAAGATTGCGACATTTATTACAGCTGCAACAAAAGACTGCATGTATTAGGATGCGGATTCGTCGTGGGAAATCGGCTTAGGACAAAAGTTATTGACTTCAAGCCGATAAGTGATCGCCTTTCTGTGATCCGCATCAAAGCTACTTTCCAAAACATAAGTCTAATATGTTTAATGATAGTCGGGTTTTTATATACATATTTATCCGACTTTAAACAAAGTCGCCGTGTTTTATTTCTGTGATATAAAACTAAAGACACAAAAATATGAGCAAAATGTACAAATTCAAAATAAAAAGTAAATTGACTTATTCGAAAAAAGGGTTATTGAGAAAATGGCGGTTGAATGATGGGAGGCCAATAGCTGGGTCGAAAATTGGGGTTGCCAATCATTATAGTCGTTACGCTACTTTGAAGGAAAATACGTTAAAATAATAAACAATAAATAATAGATAAATAAATGTAAATAAGTAAATAAATAAGACATAACAAATAATAAATAATAAGAAAACAAGTCTTTCTTTAGCTTCCACCTTCTCAGCATTTAGTTTAATTTTCCAGCAATTGTAATAACTTAGCAATATTTGAATCGCATTAAAAGGTTTGTCTTCACGTTGAGACTAAATTCATGCGAAGAAAAAACCATAATCACTTGTTAACTATTGAAATAACTGCCAAAATAAGCGATACTTTCCGTAGAACGGTCTAAAAGAATTTTACAACGGGTCTTCGAACTATGCTTAACTTACTTCCCCTACACATCTCAGCAAAGAATATGCCACAAACGTAGCAATAAGATTAAGGGAAGGGAAGCACTAGAGAGGACAACCGACTGAACATGCCAGCATCCTTCTACAGACTATCCCCTTGCCCACTACTACCGATTACCTGCCTATGAAAAACAACTTCGACAGATGCTTCACACATGAAATACCGGACAGGAACTAATGGGATTCACGAAATGTCCTACACGGTTCCAACACACTATAGGAAATTGGCGCCTGGGTCTTTTCAGAAGAACTGCATCTGGGCCTCTCCTTCTGTCTTCCGAAATACTGCAGTGTTTTACAAGTCGAAGTAATAGCTATTCGTCCAGCTACAGCGTGGCTGTCATTTAATTCAGTATCATAAGAGGATATCGTCATATACATTGATAGCCAAGCTACACCAAATCTCTTAACGAGATAGCTGGACAGTACCTACAACCTCAACCTCTGCTGCGTTTCTGGTCACTGTGATATCCCAGGGAACTAGCTAGGTTAGGCTCCTCTGGCGTTGAGAGTATATGTCTGCACAACGTGTGTCGTGTATGCTCCACTTTTCTACGCTAAACAAATAATTCATATGTGGATGCAGCAGGGAGAGCAAGTCACAGATGGAAACATCTTGATGGCCAGCACTGGACTCAAAAAGATCCAATGAGGTCGTACAACTTAAAATAGCTAGTACCTACAAAATCGTTAATGTCAGTCATTTTTTTTTTAATTTGGTTCTAATAGTTTGTATTAAAACGAGTACAAAGATTTTGACCAAAATGCAAACTTCAAGAAAAATGTATGTTCCAAAAAGAAGAAACAGCTCGTTTCTAGAAAATGCCATTTTTTAACTAGATACAAAGGTAGATTTTTGGTAATACTAGGAAACCATGGTAGCTACTTCGTTTTCAACTAAATATTTAGTTAGAAAAAAGTACTATTCGAACAAAATGTTGCAATGTTTGTTAACAATTGTTTTATTAAAAGCGATTAAACAATTTTGATTAAAATTAATATTTGAGAATTTTAACATTTTTCTTCGTTTTTGTCAAAAAAAAAGAAGCAATTTTCTAAATAATGACTACCCAAATTCCGACCAACAAGCCAATCACGATTTTCATAGAGGTCGAAAAATGCGTAAGGAAAATAGATAATATTAAGTCGATTAAATGATCTCATATAAACAACAGTTTGTCCTAACTGATTGGTGATAACATCGGTCCTTCACGGTTCCTTACAAAAAAAAAGTCCAAAGGGATCAAATCGCACTATCGCAGCTCCGAGTCGACCAATTAACATCGCCAAGACGGCTGATAACACGATTTGGGAATTTGGTGCGCAAAAGATCGATTCGGGCATGGGCTGTGGCATTCAAAAAACGCATTGTTTGGGCTACACAGCACTCACTTTGGAAATAAATTTTCAATATTTTCCAACGTTGTTCAAGTGTAAAGTGTCTCATTTCGTCCCGCGGAGGTATGATACTGACTTTCTGTTGAGATTTCGAGCGGGAAACAGCACTGACAGCTGTATATAACCTATGATTTAAAAAGAAACCAATAGATGGCCCACCTTGTACTCCACTTGGACATTGCTGCTTTCCCCTGTCAGGAAATGAACCTTGCATTTCGATTTGCTAATTGACCAGTGACTACCACACGACTTGTGTTTATCATGGTGAAAAGTTCTCAATTTAGTTGTTCGGACACGGCATAAAATTGTAGGGCCTTTTCATTTTTCCCAAAAAATAAAAACTCACGAGTGGTTAGACGTTTCTTAAACGTACAATTCTTATGGTGATTGAGAACTGCGATGTGCTATCCCAAAACTAGATATACCTTCTGAATACTTTTCATGAATCTTCGAAAGTCGTTCCGGATTTTTTGAAAAGAAAAAAATGTCCAAAAAAGTAGGAGTAGCGAGGTACACATTTACTTCAATTGTATTTTGTGATGCAGATATCATCAATAATGAGCTTATTAGTTTGGTAACTCTTAACTATAATCCTTAATCGAAAGATGTATTTAAAATGAATCCGCAATGCGTTGCTTTGCGTTGCGCTGTTTGTTTTTGGATTAGATATTTTTGTTGACTTTATTAAATTACAGAATAGCAACCTTATTATGGTTAAGAGGGTAGGCTTAACATGTCATACCTATATACCTAAATAAAACGGCATACATATCCCTCAAACTGTTAGATCACGGTTCGAAGTGAATGTTCTGTGTGGTATCTGCACTTGGATCGAACGAAAGTGATTTACCTACGAATTGTATATATTTTAGTAACTAATTTCAGGGATACATTGTATACGAAGACGAACAAAATATTTGACATTTCGTTTTATTTATTTATAAATTGTGTCCCGTTGGTAAAACAAAAAATGTCAGTTCTATCTATTTTCTCCCTATACATACACTTACACTCATTTTTGATCTATCCTCCAAAAGAATTCCTATATTCCTGCATAGAAAATCATTTTTGAAATTGAAATTCAAGCTACTTGTCACGAACACTTACCCTTATTTAAATGTTTACTCGTATCCTTGCAAAACAACAAGACGGAAAGACAGTACGGAAATATCTGCTGGAAAGGAATCACAACGCAAAGAACCTTCATATGGATACGATTTAGTAAATTTCACACAGCATGGCCAAGGATTTTCTTACTTCGCCCTCAAGACATTTGCATGAATAATTTACTAAACTAATGTAATGGTGTACGAGATAAATCTGAGCAAACATTTGTTGTGATATTAACTGATGCTTTGTTACTCAACGTTTTGTTTATACATGGTGTATGCTTGAGATGTGTATGTATAGTGTACACCCCGCGGATGTTGTATTCTCTGTTTATAGTTTTCTTACAATAACGCTTGGCACATTCAGTTTATGTTTGTTCACTGGCAATGCTTTGTGATATCTTCAATCTACAGACTACAGGGTATACGGTATACCTACATTTAGCGGAATGTACCCCTAGGTGTAAGAATGTTAGAGTAGAAGTGAAGTGTAATCTGGTAGTTGAGTAGGTGCTGAAAGTGATTAGGAGAAATTTCCACAATCCTTAACCGTTTTCAAGAATATTCTTGCAAATAAACTACATTGCAATTTATGAATGATGTCATTCTATAATTTCGTAACCCTGTAATGCAAGTGTCAAAAGTCCTAAACTACCCTCCACAGAAACAAGAAATACGCTTTGCCGTTGGGACCTCTCGTAACCATGTTTATCCAGAAAGAACCCAACCAAACCTTGTCCAGCCAGCTCGTTACCACGTTCGCCGTTGCCAAAAGAGAGCTTCATTAATTGTTAGCACATAATTTCCATTAAGGCAAATAGTTTAATACTATAGCTTGAAAGATGGGCAAGGTAGGTACTAGAAGTGTTTGCCTTAACTTAGCCCAATTGCTGAAGTGTTTCTTTACAGGTGATAGGTATCTAGGGGAAGAAAGTTTTAGAGGTAATGTCCAGAAATTCCCATATCAGACATGGTAATAAGTAGATACATAAAAATCTTGTCGGCATATCTGAACAAATTTTCAAGAGTTGTGTAACCGAATGCCTTTGTGGGACGAAATGTTGAGGTCCTTGATTTAAAAAAAAAGTCTACAAAATTCTAGTTAACGTAATAAAATTATTTCAATGGTCTTAAACAATATTGCCTAGTTCTTGGTGCAGGTTGTTGTTGGTTGTCGGAATGTAGGAGTTATCATCTACCATTTTTGGGCACGTCAGCGTCGTGCAGTGTTCACCTCATAACTCACTAGCAACATCAAAATCTTCCTGCATTATTGCTATCGCTTTTCCATGAAACACCAAGAGCAATGTATCTACTTCGAAGTCACAACTTTTTCTGATGCTATTTTTGGAGCACATGTGGGGTTCCGTCTAATCTGCTATCAATCTGCGACCATTCAATGACCCGTTTTCAGGCTAAACTCTTTTAAACTCATTAATCATCTTCATACGTTTTAATGATGCTAGGCTGATCCTCCGCGATGAATAACCAAATGCTCCGCGGAAGGATGAAAAAAAATATGAAAATTTCCATATCCTTCTCGGTCGGATGCTGTGATGGTAAAACCCAAACTGGCATCTACTTTGAGGTTTTTGGCAGAAGGAAGCCACCAACAGGAAAATATTTTAAAGTGCCTATGGCTCAATCAACTTTTTCAACCTTCCAAGAAGTCTTGGATATACCTACTTGAAGAAGCCTTGTGTCGAAAATGCATATCTTTGGCAATGTCGAGGGAAGTAATTGAGCGATCGAAGATTCATTTTTTCGAAAAGGCTGTGTTTCCTGGTGTGACCCATGTTAATATTATCGGTCCAAGTCGAGATAAACATCTGGTTTCCAGCGACGTTGTAGTAAAAGAGAGAGATGATAAGATGATCTCTTACACAGGACTGGGAGGAGAGATGATGTTTTGGAAACGAAGTTCCATCTCCTGGGCAGAGGGTCGGCACGCTTGCGAAAGGCTCCGGCAATTAGCTCGTCGGTGGGGGTGGTTCTTTTCTGCTGTCCATTTGGTCCACAAAATAAAAATTATCGTGCCGAGAAAATTTAAAGATTTGTAATATCTAGTTTCGATGAGGTAGTTCCTTTGAGAGACCTGTACTAAAGCTGTAATATAACATAAGGTTACATACATGTAGGGTAGGTATAAGGTAAGAAAACCCGAACCCGTAACAAAGAGAGAGGAACAAATTTAAACGAGACAAAAGGAAACATATAACTGTCTGCTGTTATTGACAGGCGATGATCTAAAGTCATCTTTCGGCGGATCCCACCCTTATTCAATGTCCAATGGGCATTGTCACCATGGTTACATATAAAAAATAAAACCAGTTTACGCTGTATCTACATCACCAGTTTCCATTACAACGCTATCACCAAAATGAAAGAAAACTTAATCCATCCTTCTATGATATTTCATGTTGAAGGAATAAGAACGACTGAAATTGTTTGTTACAATTCGAATTCATAAAAAGTATATTTAAGCCCATATGGGTATAAATGTGAAGGTAAACGCAGTAGGTATAGTTATAACAGTTGGATATAATAAATTATTAAGCTTCATTTGTATGTCAGAATTTTGATTGAAATGATAATATCTATGTATTATATTTTGCTTAGTTAGCATCTTATTTTAAAACCTGAGACCGAACCTTACAAAAAAAATGGAAATCTAGTACATATATTGTATTTCAAGGTGAGTATATTTTACAGCAAAGGATTATAATTTCCCTAAAAAGTAAACAATTCAAGATTTGTGTTTGTTTTCTAACGTGTGAATTTAGATATCTACTATGACTTCACACTAAAAAGGTTTTAGGTCTCTTACGAAAAAAATTTAAAAAATATATATGCCAAAAGATAATATAAAAAAATGTGGAACTTACAATTGGTTTCTTTGTCTTGTGACTGTAGTTGTAGGCCGGTAAAATACAGCTTGCTCCTCCGCTTTGTGCGCACAAATCGTCTGGATGTGTCTGCGATGTTGCAAAAAGGTTGAACCTTGGATACTTGGCTGAAATTAAGATTATTTTTATATTTTCTTTAGGCATCCTAGCAATAAATATGAATGACTCCAATTGATATCATACTGACATTACCTTCTTTTTTTATGTACAAAATACAATTTGAAGTTACAAAGAACTAAAACTACTTTCTTATCTATTCTACGGTCCTATTTGTCGACCATACAGGTGTTGGTATGGTGGGTTGCTTGTCCAGCAACTTGCGAACTCAACTGAGGTGAATTCGATGATCTTGTGCTGATCGCCGTATTGGTGACGTGGTAATGGGTCGTATCGGGATGACTTACGACACGTGGATTCTGTTTTTCGGACTTGCACCGAAGCAGCAATGTGTGGCAGATGGAATTTAAGCTCACTGCCAATTGACGATTTCAACACATAAATGAATGTTGGTGGCGTAGCTGTGGGGTTTTTTTCGGTGTACTAGTTGGCAAGAACGATGTCTTCACGATGTACGATGCACATAAGTCTATATGTCGATGTTTATATAGCGAGAGTTATGTCATCGAAGTATGTACACGTATGCGCTGCGTGTTCTTTTCGTGCCGGAACACACGTGGCAGGTTGTATCACGCCGGTGCGTAATTTTGCACGTGGGCCAAAAAAAAATGAAGAAATAAAGGTGCGCTGCAGGTATCTCAGAGCCGGATCTAGCAATCCGCGTGCTGGTAGATAGCGATACCTGAGGCCGCCTTATCTGTAAGTGTTGGTACATGGTCACTTCACATTTTTCTAGCTAACTACATACAAATTGATTTTACCTGTTCGTTCTCTGGGGGATGCTTACGATTAGTATAGGTCGCAAGTCGCAACCTTTGGTGTGCTCTGGTGAATTTGTTTGGTCGCTTCAGGGTGGAATTCCACTTGGACTGCGCCAGGTATGATTGCACTACCCGATGGCACACTACGCAATATATTATGCGCAATAGGAATCTCCTTCGGGTTATGTTTTTTTGTATTTTTCGTAGAAACTTTCGTTAAATATAGTTTATTAAATGACTTTCGCACTTTACGCACTTTATCTATATAGGTACTTTCAATTTAAGACTTTTCCCGCACAGAGTGAATATTTGCTGAATTAAAGATTTTTTGCAATATGGCGACGCACTTTCAACCACAGCCATTGACAATTAGAAAAAGAAAGGGCGAGCTTTAACACAATCGCTTTTTATACCAGCCACTGTATGTGCATAGATGGCCGTTGCACTACCGACGTGAAGTGGGTGGCATTTATTGCAGTTGTTAAATGCATTTGCAGCGGCTGTTTTGTTGGCATGGTGAACTATCGAGTAATGAAGTAACGATTAGAATTATTCGGAATTATTTCGTTGACAATTATTTCGTTTAAAGGCGTACGCTACAACGTCTTTAAGTTTATTTGTCTCAGCTTTCATGTCTTTCCCAATATCTTCCTGCATTTTGACTTGTTTAGCCAGAAGTTCTATGGCTGTTGGATGGACGTTTTTTTTTTTTTTGCTTCCGCTTGATAGGTAAAATATTGGGTTGTACTGTATTATTATTTTGCTCGTTTGTCGAAATCGAACCACTAGGAAGGAACTGTGTTCTCATCAACCACGTAAGTATGAGCACCAATGCCTTCCGCGGAAGCTTTTAAATTGATTAATGCGATGACACTTTCCTCAATGGAATTAAATGATTTTTGTTTGAAAACACCACCACCGTTTGCAGTCTGCTCCTTTTTGTTTTTGTGCTCCAAACCTAGAAAAATAGAATCGGTTTCTGGCAAACTTATGTTTGTATTTTAACTCACCTTCCTCCAGCCTTTAGCATCTCGCTTTGGTTCCCCGAGCATGTTCATGTTCTTCTTTAATATATTCCCAAAAAAAGTTTACTTCGTCAAGAGGACGTTTCGTAAAATGTTGGGCAATATCTGGCTTCTCCCCTAACAAATCAACCAGCCGGTTGTATTGGGCCTGATTGGTTTTCTTTTTTTTTTATAAGTAGCATATCTACTATTATGAAGAATTAATAAATCTAATAAAAACATTTGTTTATTTGTTTTACTTTACTTCTTCATTCAAATCCATTTTTATTTTTCTCGGACAACCTTTCGGATTAGATTTAATGCCGGAGAATAAATGAGAAAAAAGGAATCACAGCTATCAAAGAAAATGCTATGCATCGCATAATTTATCGATGCGATATTACACGTTTTACGTTTTCTGAATATATATCCGATTTGTTCATTCGAACGGATACCTCGATCTCAAATTTTTCGATTTTATAAGAATCGGAGAAAATTCCGTTCCGAAAGTTTACCTCAATAAGCCTGATTATTTATTTTGTTTATTATCGTATGCCCGATGCCGGATGGCATGGCATACGTTTTCCAGGAAAAATACTTCTTGACCTAAACGAATGGGAACTTCGGGTGCGAATTTTTCGCAAAAAATTATTTTTGTTGTTTTCCATTTCCATGTGTATGGCGATCCAATGCTTTTATTCGAATATGGTTGTATTTTGAGCTATCATTTATATTTCTACTCAATCTAGAAGCTGAGAAATAATAAGTTAAATAATGTTACCTAGTTGATCAAATGCGACAGCGATGCTAAACCAATAATTTTCTGTTGTTGCTCTGCTTTGGGGTGTTGGGCATAAATCGCAAGCATGATGTGATGTGGCCTATGTGCGAGTAGGCCGTACGGTGCAAAGAGCTTGCTAGAAAGAATGTGTTCGTTAATCGTGCCATATTTTTTTTACAACAGTTAATACTTTCAAGGCAATATATTTAATATTCATTTAGCAAATAATCTAAAGTGAAGTGAAAAACAAAATTATCTAAACGCGTGATTTATTTTTCGTTACATTATGTCAATCATCGAAACTCTGTCTTCATATTTCATGTCATGCAAACTTTTTTAAAGTTCGTGTTGTCATTTAAGGTGTAAGATTACACCAAATATTAGTTTGTATAATTTGTAATAAAAGCTCATTCTACTAAAGACTATTTAATTTCATGGACATCTTAACGATTATTAATACAAATTATATTAGACAATTCAGTGCATACTCATACATAAACAAAGTTGAAATAGAGTGAAAGATTGTAGGATAAATAACGTAATTCATTACAGGGTGCTCCACAGCCCCTCTTACGCTGTCTGACATGACAATCACTTCGTTTTAAAATAGTTTTTCAATCAGTTTCTATTGTCTCCGTAAACACCATTAAGTCCTTCTTTGTCAAGTGTTTTAATTTCGGTACTGAACTCCTTTATGAAGATTTCGGCGCGTCTTCCGTAATTTGTTACAACTTACTCTAACTTATGGGTGTATCTCACATCGTTCTCTCATGTCGCATATATTATGCTCTATGGGGATACACCTATTACGTAGACAAACTTACATGCGGATTCTATAAGCCGTATAAAACATACATCGCAGACAAACAAATGCTTCCCAAATAGATGAAAGATGGGAAAATTAAATTCTGTTTTATGTTCCTATGTAACATGCATTTATTCACCCTTATGTAAGAAATGAGGACGAACATTAGGAACACTGCCTTCATTGTCTTTGTGTTCGTTTTTTTACCGAATTCAATGAGCAAAGTATTAGTTTGTTTTTTTTTTGTCGGAAGGATAATAAATAGAACATTGTTTTGAACATAAAAACGTCCCTCAAAGAGACAGATTATTTCGATTGCCATGCCATAAGAAGAAACTATGTATCCCATCATTAATCAACAATTTCACTTCTTTTGGCAAGGTGATTAATGACTATACTTTTAAGATTTGGCACCCGTCTCCTTCGAGCATTTCCTAAAAGGTGTATTCAGTGTGCTTTGCAAAGTTGTATTCGTCAGACAGCTGATAAGATTCCTTAAAGACCAATGAGGTGGCAATTTAGTTATTCATGACTGGTGATACCTAATTTATGCAATGTTTCAAATTTTTTTTTAGAGTGACGAAAAGTATTCAGGTTTCGACAATTCTAACAATTTATCACAAATAAAAATTGTGTCTACATATATACGACTACTCGTAGGAGTATGTTTTATAATGTGTGCGACTTTGAGAGCTTTTTTCGGGATTGTTCAGTATGGATTGCATCAGCCGATAAACAGAGGTTAAGATATAAATTATTTTGAGAGATCTTTACTTCTTAGATGCCTTCTTAGCCCGAAGAAACAGGTTCGATGGTGTTTTTTGCGACTTCGATGGAGCAGCGAGATTTCTATATCCTGCACAGAAGGACTAGTTTGGAAAGGATGCCGAAATTTGACATGGCTATGTGTGTGTATATTTCGTCTCTATATACGCTATCTTTCCTAAACACAGCATCCAAACTAGCTATTTACTGCGCTTATTTTTAAAAGACTTACGAAATGGATTCAAAACAAAAACATCTTGAATGAATTCCAAGATCAAATTTTTACGCTGCTGAGCATCTCACAAATATACAAGGGCAAGCATAAAAAAACTTTGATTCCGCGTTTGATTCCATTCCACGTGAAGCACTATATTACAAGCTATTTAGGATTGGTATATGCTGGTTAATATCATAAAAGCCCTGTACGATAACAATATACAGCTGCAGTTTGGGATGGACTATTTTTGTCAGAAGAGTTTCCAACGACGATGGGTGTGAAACAAGGTTGTATGCTGAGCACTTTACTCTTTATACTGTATATCAATGACATAGCAGACGATGTTGCGTTGAGGTGAACCAGGTAGCAGTACCAGGTCTCATGGGTGCATTTAATAACGCCCACGACAAGTGTGGATTAACACCCGTGCAACCCCCCTGCTTGGGTTTACTATCAGTGCATCATGCACCCGGTCTCATGTATGCTGACGATATTGTCTTCCTAGCAGACTCAGTTAATAGTATGCAACTTAAGATCAATAAACTTGAAACGTAATGGAAAGTCTGGAATCTAACCGTAAACCTTGAAAAGACAAACACTTTTGTATTTAGAAATGATGGTGGGCAATTGGCAACAAATGAAACCTGGACATTCCAAAGACAACCAGTCGAAGTTGTACGTGAGTACAAGTATCCGGGTGTTCTGTTCACCGCAAATCTAAATATTGAAAAGCATCTGAAACCGAAACTGGGAGAAGCGAAGCGAGCAATCAATTCAGTTTGAAGTACTTGTATGCAAAGCAAATATCTAACTCATAGCTCTAAACAAACAATCATTCGATCGACTGCCCAGACTATTCTTCTGTACGCTGCGCATAGCTTGGGGATATACGAGCTCAAACACAGTAGAAAAGTTCCAAAAATTCTATATAAAGCGCATATTTAGATTGCCTCATAGCGCGCCAAACTATATGATACATCTCGAGACAGGTTGTTCGTTCACCCCTAATATTAGTAACCCTAAAGCTTCACTTTGACTACATACTGAAAGTTATGGAAATGAAAGCAGAACGCTTCTGAGACACATGATAGCTATTAACGGATATTATGTGAAAGAATGGCAAGAATTGACGAACTGCTATGGATGTGACTTCAGAAGCAGCACCTTACCTATACAATAGTTATGCAAGTGAAGCACAATCTTCTTAGCACATTATGTACTACAGAACGATAAGATACGATCTGCAGAAAAATACATGCTTTTTAGATAGGAATAAGACAGAAATGATAAGAACCATCTTCATGATAAGAGGCGAATATCAGGAGTTAAACTACGTGCCCCATAGACCTGAGCTTCCCATAATTTGCGATATCTGCAACCGAAATGAGAGGATATAAATATCATCTTACCTCTTGAGTATAGAAAGCGAATAAGAGAAGACAATTTTTAATTTTTATTGAAACTTATCAAGTAATCTTATTTTTAAAATCATGTTAATTAATACAATACATGACAATCTAGTAGACGGCTTTAAGTCAAACTATACGACTTTGTTCTTTAAATTACATTAAAACATTGTATTACTACGTTTATCTAATATACCTCAATAAAAAAAGTCTTTAAAACTAAGTGCATTTCTGCATTTGCAAGCTCTTATCTCATTTCTTTGAGGACTCTCAATAGGCCACGCGCTGCCGAACAACTAATGGAGACGTTGGAGACCTACATAGCGGACGTCACCGCCATTCAAGAGGTGCGATGGGATGGACCGGACAAAAGGAGTATGAAAAACGGTGATATATACTACGGGGATTGCTACCGGGAGAAGAACCAGCGTCTATTTGGATGCGGGTTTGTCATAGGGAGTAGACTTAGGCAAGAAGTCTTGAGCTTTAGACATGTAAGCGAGCGCCTAGTGACAATCCGCATCAAGGCTAAATTCTCCAACATAAGCCTTATATGCGCTCACGCTCCGACTGAAGAAAAAGACGACAGTGAAAAGGAATGCTTCTATGAGTTACTGGAGAGGACATAGCAAATGTGTCCTAAGTACGACATTAAAATCGTACTTGGCGATTTCAATGCCCGACTAGGCAAAGAGGGCAACTTTGGTAATACTCTTGGTATGCATAGCCTACACGACATCACATCCGGTAACGGACAAAGGCTAATTGACTTCGCGGCGGGGCAAAACATCGTGGTAGCTAGCACGCGCTTCCCACATCTCGACATCCATAAGCAAACGTGGCTCTCCCCTGATCAGAAAACGATAAGCCAGATTGATCACATTGCGATCGATGGACGACACTCATCCAGTATTTTAGACGTCCGTACATTCAGGGGTGCAAACATCGACTATGACCACTACCTAGTAGCTGCTAAGGTACGCTTACGGATAACTCGTACAGTCCAGCGACGAGAAAATATTGTGAGAAAGTTCGACGTCGAAAGGCTTCGATCGCAAGAGACAGCCAGAGCCTATGCCGACCGTGTATCCCTTAATCTCTCAAGGTGTCCCATGCCGCCAGATTCTAGCCCACACGAACACGACCAATGGCAATGCTGCCAGGAAGCCATCAGAAGTGCCGCCTCTGATGTGCTAGGTTTCACCAGGCGATCACCAAGAAGAAACCCGTGGTTCGATGACGAATGCCGGCAAGCGCATGCGGCTAAGCAAGACGCATATCTAGCAACGCTGCACACAACGACCAGGGCGGAGAGAAAAACTGCTTATAACACCTTCAGGCAGAGGAGAAAAGAAGAGCACAAACTTCTCCGAAGAAAAAAGAGGGAATACGAGAAGCGCGCTGTTGAGTCGATAGAGAGATGTCACTCCAGGAATCAGGTTCGAAAATTTTACCAAAAGGTAAAAAGGGCATGTCAAGGCTCTAAATCCCGAACCGAAGCCTGTAAAGATGAGCAAGGGAACATCGTGGTAGAATCACAGTCGGTGCTGAGAATTTGGAAGGACCACTTCAGCAGATTGCTAAACGGCGAAGATGCCCAAGATTCCGCTGTCAGGTATTCGGAGCCATTCAACATTGATGATGATAGACAAGAATCCCATCAACCTGACCAAAATGAAGTGAGGATAGCCATATCTAAACTTAAATCCAATAAAGCTGCGGGTGCGGACGGCTTAGCCGCTGAGCTCTTCAAGGCTGAAGGAGATGATTTGGTAAGGAGCATACACCAACTCATCTGTAAAATTTGGTCGGATGAAAGTATGCCCGATGAATGGAATCTCAGCATCGTTTGTCCGGTCCTGAAGAAAGGAGATCCTTTGATCTGCGCTAACTACAGAGGTATAAGTCTCCTCAACATTGCATAGATCCTGTCTGCAATAATTTGTGAACGCCTTCGGCCGATGGTCAACAACCTGATAGGCCCTTATCAGTGCGGTTTTAGGCCTGGAAAGTCCACCATTGACCAGATTTTCACACTACGGCAGATCTTGGAAAAGACCCAGGAATTTCAAATCGACACCCACCACCTATTCGTCGATTTTAAGGTTGCCTTTGATAGCGTGTATAGAGAAGAATTATATAGAGCCATGTCTAGTTTTGGCATCCCTGCTAAACTCATCCGTCTGTGCAGGATGACGCTGGAGAACTCTCGGTGCTCCGTTAAGGTCGGTAAAAACACCACCGAACCGATTGATGTCAGAAAAGGTCTTAGACAAGGTGACGCGCTGTCATGTGATTTCTTTAACATCATACTTGAAAGAATTGTACGAAACTCGCAAGCCAACCCCGGAGGTACAATCTTTCAAAAGTCTGTGCAATTACTCGCATACGCCGATGACATTGACATAATCGGTAGAACTCGGCGAGCTGTCAGTGGTGCATTTGTGAGTATTGAGTCAGAAGCGGCAAAAATGGGACTAGCGGTGAATGAAAGCAAAACGAAATATATGCTGTCCACAAGAAAGGACATTCAACATCGGCGCCTTGGACAGAACGTGACAATGGACAGCTATAATTTTGAGGTATTGAAGGACTTTGTCTACCTAGGCTCTGCGGTCAACTCCAGCAATGACATCAGCGCTGAGATCAAGCGAAAAATTACTCTTGCCAATCGCTGTTTTTACGGGCTTAGAAGGCAATTGAGTAACCCTCTCCCGAGCGAACTAAGCAGACGTTGTATAAGAACCTTATCATCCCCGTCCTGCTATATGGCGCAGAAGCATGGACCCTATCAAGGGCGGATAAAAACGCACTCAGCTGCTTCGAGCGATTTCAGGAGTCTGGAGGAGAAGGTACAATGAAGAACTGTACGGGCTGTACAGCGATATAGACCTAGTCAAGCGGATTAGAATTAATCGACTAAGAGAGCTGGGACATATAGAGCGTATGGACATCAATGCTCCGGCCCGGAGAATCTTCAACTCTACTCCAGAGGGACAACGAGGTCGAGGACGACCTTACCTAAGGTGCCGCGCGCAGTTGGAAGGGGACCTCAACCAACATGGCGTGCGCAACTGGAGGCAGCTAGCGTTGGATCGAGCTGGCTTGAAAGGCATGTTGGTTGAGGCCTAGGTCCGCCCCGGACTGTAGCGCCATCAAAAGTAAAAGTAAAAAGTAAGTAAGCTTTAAAACTAATAAAAAACTATACGCTATCACCGCCGACCTTGAATTCGATAAAAAGTTGGTGTCTATCGAACTAAAATTCTTGAGTTTTTTCTAAGATCTGCCAGAGTATGTAAAGACCTGGTCGACAGACACGGTAGATTTTTCTGGCCTAAAAACGCATTGATATCGATCGATCAGGCTATTAGCGAAAGGTGTATAAGACGTTCACAAAGTATAGCCCATAGGGTCTAATACGTGACATTCAGAATGCTTATGCCACTGTAGTTTGCAGTATAACCTCCTTGTGGATGAGGCACAAGATGCTGAGGTTCCATTCATTGGGTATATTTTCTTCCGAAAAAATTTGAATAGCTCGCCCGGTATATGTTCCAACATCTTAGTTTGACTTAAGTTTGGATAAAGATACCCTCATTTTCTTTTGGCCGGGTGAACGCAAATTTTGATTATCAAACTCAGTGTCCAAGTTGCACAGATCATACTGCCCGACAGTGGGTTGTTGCCTCTTTGCATCCTTTAATAGCCTGCAGAAGTGTTCTTTTCAAAGCCTCCTACTAAGCTTATAATATTGAACCGAGATACATAATCCCAAAACAATACAATCATATTAGGTGCATTCTCCATTCCTAGGACAAAGGACCTTCCTAATTCAATGGATAGAAACGAAACGACTGTTATAGAAATTAAAATATTCAAATCACTGATTTCACAAAGCGCACAAAAATCATTCCCCTTTCAATTATATTCGTATACAAAATTTATGAAAACACATTTAAATATTTCCGGTACTATAGCAGTGATTTTTTGGGGCTGCTAACCCTCGCCAATTGAATGGTCAAAAATATACGTAATCCCTTTGCTAAAAGCGGAATTAAAATTTTTAATTAATTTTCTTTTCCAAATATTATCCGCAAAAGAGCTTTAGCCTGTGTAAGGCATGGTTGACACCACAGAAATGATTTTAATGAAATTTAACGCATGGCATCACAAACAATTTCGTAAAATTCAATCACTCGCTCGTACTTATAGATGATTACATGATGTAAATAGGTTTAAGTATTAAGATGAAATGAAATTTAATTGGACCTTACTCAAGAGGCAATGTTCAGACTGGCATATGTATAGGTAAATAGGTACCAATATGTTTTCAAACGGGATTGGTGGGCAAATTTAATTTGTATTAGCGAGTAATCCTACGAACGACAGGTGTATGTAGATAATTACCGATAGGAACCTAACGCTTACTTATTTACAACCGTCTAAATAAAAAAACCTATATCTACTATATCCCTATATATTTGTAAGGCTTATTGCGATATTGTGAGCTTGATATTTAGGTGGCACGTAGGATATGGTAGTTGCCATCTTTAAGGACATTTTGACTTTAAACAGGCGTAGATTTTAACGCGATTTTAATATTATTATAAACTAGTTCCTCCCCGCGGCTTCGCTCGCGCAGCCCTCAGGATTTTAAGAGCCGGTGCACACTTGCGTTTTTTACCGCGCGGGTACGCAGCGGGTCCGCGTTTGCGTGTTGCTGCTGGTGTTATTACCTGTAAAAATGACGCGCGGGCTCCTCGCCTACTTGTGTGCACCACCCAATTTAGGTGTGAGTATGTACTGTAACACGCAAACGCGGACCCGCTGCGGGTTTACGACAGTGGTAACGAAGAAGCATACATTAACCCAAGATTTGGTCGCCTGAAAAAATATAATATCAGCATCGTCTGCCCAGACCCTTTAAACTGCGCCAATTATAGAGGCATCAGTCTCGTATAAAAGATACTGTTATTTGCCTTACTTTGTGAATGCCTAAAACTGTTTAATTGTAAAGTAAGTCCACAACAAATGAAATATTCACACTACGGCAGATCCTGAAATAACCCAAAAAGTCAATATAGAGTTCGAAAAGGGATTTAGACATGGCGACGGTAGCGACTTCGATTTAACAACTTAGTTCAGTTAGCTACGGCCCTGGCTAACTGGATAGGCTTTTTAGTGGTCCAGCTTAAGCTTAACCTCGGACTGTATAGCGCTACCGGAGTAGTAAGTAAGTAAGTAGGTTAACGAAGGCCAGTTAGTACATGTTTTGACAGTTTTATGAATATTGAAGCGGATGAGGTTATACCTACTCTTGGTTGTTTTGAGAGGAAAATTCTTCGAGTCATTTTCGGTCCTGTTTGTATAGACTGTGAATGGAGGAGGAGATAGAACGACGAATTGTACGAGATATACAGTGACATCGATCTAGATCCGAGTTTCCCAAAGTGTGCTCCGCGGAGCACTTGGTGCTCCGCCATGAATATTCAAGTGCTCCGCGGAAAGATACGAAAAAATATGAAAATTTTATCAGACGAGCTAGTTAAGAAAGAAAGAAAGAAAGGGGATTGCAAACTTATCCAAAGGAAGGCACTCATATTTGTCGAACAAGTAGAGCCAACCCATTGTTGATGTCTATAAATGTTAGGGAGATTGTTGAATTTAAAATCCATCAAGAACTCTCTCGCCCGTTAAATAGAACAACATCTTCTTGGATGCATATTCGGCAAAAAAACACATTATGTAAAAAGAAACAAGTAAGGTGTTGGATTTTGCAAAACTGCACATACAAAAATAATAGCAATTTTAGAAAAATGGAAAGTGTATGTTAGGGGTCCTTAAAACAAAGAATTGCTACCAAAGTACAGGCTTCAAACCATAAAACATGGAGGAGGGAAAGTAATGGTCTGCTGGGCATTCTCTTGGTTAGCATACTCCGCGGATAGTGAAGCAATGGCTTACGGATAACAAACTTAATGTTTTGGATTGGCCCGCGCAAAGCCCCGACCTAAAACCAATTAAAAACTATTTCGCCGATACGTCGAAAAAGCTTTAAAAGCTAAAAAACCAAGAAATGCTAATCCGCTTTTCGAAAATATTAAGCAGGTCTGGAACATCTTATCTAATCACCATCACCGTATTTTAGTGGAAAATCTTCAAAAAAGATTGACTACCGTTTTAGAAAGTAAAGGCTATCCCACAAAAAGCTTTAAAAGCTAAAAAACCAAGAAATGCTAATCCGCTTTTCGAAAATATTAAGCAGGTCTGGAACATCTTATCTAATCACCATCACCGTATTTTAGTGGAAAATCTTCAAAAAAGATTGACTACCGTTTTAGAAAGTAAAGGCTATCCCACGTTTTTTCTCTAAGTTTTGGAAACTGGAACGCTAAAGTTTTTGTTATTTTGTTTTTGTTATTCTGTGACCAATTCGAAAATAATTTAAAAAGGTCTATGAATTATTTTTTTTTCTAAATAGGTATCTACTAATTTTAGATATTTATTAAAATGTCTACAATACTTCCAACCACTTTTTTCTGTGAAGACTGTTTCTAAAAGAAATATTTTATTTGTAGATAGGTAAGTGATATAAAGACATCGATTCTAATTCGGTGGTCACCACGGTATCTGTCACTAAAATACAAATTTTAAAACTATGAAATATTTATTTAAATATGTAGGTATACCTCATTTATGTAGGTACATATTATACATTAATTTTTTTTTAAGTTAATTACATATGTATTTATTATTATTTATTATAATTTTTTTTTTGTTTTTCATTTAAATTACTTGTTTTTGGGTGGTAGTGGGCCGTAGGTCAAAATGAAACAGTTTATTTTGTTCACTACGTTTGTCTATGTTTATGGTATGGACATCATCAGATGAAGAATTAGATCTATATTTGCATGATGATGTCTGTCGACATGGACGAAATGTAGTGAAAAAAATTAACTGTTTCATTTTGGAACTAAAGCCCAATCAAATTGGAAAATAGTTATTACGTTTTCCATAACTGCGAAAAATAGGATACGGACAACAAAGTGTTCCGCGAGGAAATTCTCTCCTGAAAAGTGCTCCGCGACCAAAAAAGATTGGGAACCGCTGATCTAGATAGAAGAGTGAAAGGCCAACGACTGAGGTGGCTGGGTCATGTTGAGCGAATGCTCCGACCCGAAAGATCTTCGAATCCACACCCGACGGACGACGTAGTAGAGGAAGACCGCGACTCAGGTGGCGTACACAAGTGGAAGAGGATCGAAATTAACTTACCGTGCGAAACTGGGGACAACTGGCCAAAGATCGTGCTGACTGATGGAGACGCTTGTTGGTTGAGGCCCAGAGGTCCGCCCCGGACTGTATAGCGCCACCTTAAGTAAGTAAGTAAGTATGAATATTTGACATGTTGGAAACTTCAGAGAATTTCACAATTTTAAATCAGTTCTAAAAGCTCCTCCCTTGAAGCTAATTGTTTCCTCCTTTCCGCCATTATGACTACTTTTCTAGACTACTGCACTGATTCCGAACAGGTTAGAGTTCGGCTCTTATTTCGATGCGCCTAAGATCATACTTCTATCTTTACTACAATTTTCTCATCTCAACACGACAACGCGACTAGAGCACACACAAGCGTGCCAAGTTCTAGTCCTCATATGATCACAATCATACATCAAAAGACACTACAAAATGACATATAATATAGCGGCTCGACCTGGTTAGGGAGGCTAGTCAGTTCAGGAGTTCTTAAGGGAGTAGCTGCTTTTTGCTTGTACATAGGTATTTGATTTCATATCAAATTCGATGATCAGCCCTTCAACTTATAAGGAACCATAACATACATATAATATAAGGACGAAGGCTGAGTTTCTACTGTTTCCGAACTCTTAATTAACTAATCAACGCTTATTATATCATCATAATTTGATGTGAAAGAATGTTTTTCTACATATTATGCTACAGCCGTAATCCCTTTTACTATCATCAGGTAAACCTATACACATACACATGAGTACCTACCAAACTTTAGTGATAACGATCTTCTTCAATCCTTCTTGGTTTTAGGATACATATATTCGTATGTATGAAGGCCACAGATGCTTTCCTATCCCAAATGTGCACATCACAGTGAGACTATTAAGAACTATAAACTTCAGTGAATCTAAGTAAATATGCACGTGTGTGTGCTTTAAATGCTTCCTGACGATGCCATTTCCACAAATCGTCTTCGCCCTAAAACAAATTACATACATACAAACGAGCGAGCGTTTGTACAACATCAGGTGCAACCGTCACTTCCATTAATTAGAAAGCCAACAAGGATGTAAGTTTCCCTCGAGGCTTCAATCCCATCCACTTATTGTCGTACATTACTCCTATTCCTATATCCAGTATGCTTCTCTTTCCGACGACAAACTACAACTTCTGCTGCTACTGCTACTGCACAACACATATACATATTTACACATCCTTCTTGTATGTTCAATCAAGCGTCGTTTAAGTGCACGGTTGAATTTGTTCTAGTTAAATATTCACAAGTAGACTACTTGCGACAATATGGTTGCGAGACAAAAAGTTACAAGTTACCCGACTACATGCCATGTCGAATTTATTGCATTTTTCCACCCCCGCCCCCGCCCACACCCGGGCAAACGCAACTGATTTGATTTGAGAATTGCGGGGAGACAAACTACAACTGATGGCGAACGTGGATGGAGAGGTCTGAATTTAGAGTGATTGTGGTAAGTCCTTTTCGAGCGATGCCATTGAATGAATGATATTTCAATGATTATTATGGTATGAGAGTCAAGGGAACTTTGTTCCGTATGGTGGTGTTGTGTGCAACTATACACTGCATCGATGTAGTAGCATTCAAATTATCAAATGTTGCAAATTAATTCACATTCCATTAACTAAATTGAATTTTGCTGCAGGTTTTGTTCTTTGAAATCCTGTTGATGTGATACGAGTTCGAGTAGATATATTTGCGCAGAGTTTCGTGGACACATTTGATAAAATTAAACACGTTCTTTTCCATGGTAACCAGTAAGTTGTGTGATTTGTAAGTAGTAACTACTTTAGGGCGATTCAATTACAGTTTGTAGCTTTTGGGGCGTTTTACTTTTTTTACCAGCTGATTAGTTTTACTTTTACATGATTCACTGCACATTCTTTTATTGTGTATTTTTTTTTTTTTTTTTTGCCAATTTTCTCAAATTTTACTTTTTCATTAGACGAAACTTAGCGCGTACGGCGTACACAGTAACAGTGTTGAGTGTGGTGATTTTACCCACTTACCCCTTCTCCCTTTTTCCCGTTCCATGGCGAAAAAAATCTAGTAGTAATTGAAAAAATATTATATGGGGTCGCGGATGGGGATGAACGGATCCGTTTGTTCAGAATGACGATAGGGAAATCTCGCTGCTCAGTTGAAGTCGGAAAAAAAACATCACCGAACCTTTCGAAAATTGTTTAAGACAAGGTGACAAGTTTCTTAAGCATCATTCTTGAAGCAATTGTACGGAACTCACAAGCCAATATCGGAGGTACAATTTTCAAAAGTACGTTCAACTACTAGCACGTGGATAGATGAAGTTCTATATAGTAAAGACAAGACCAACTCAAGCTGTTTTTGACTCCCCTCTATTTGACACTTGAAACATTTACCAAGCTCATTAAAAAGATCTACCTCATCAAATTCTATCTCTGTATAGCATTAGTGGTTCTCAACATCTAAACTCACTCACGCACTCACTCACTCACTTAGATGATGATCACCAAAATTATGAAGCACTTCCTACCATCCTAAAATCGTGAAATTTGGCACAATGGTATAATCCTGTGGTGCATAGATACACTGGGAAGAGTCGAAAACTTCAGATTTTCCATATTTTTATATGTTGCGTCTAAATTCAGAGGTCGACTGTCCAACGAGAAGAAGCTGCGAACCGCCCAGAAGAAGAAATTCGACGTTGGACGCCTTAGCACACCTGGAGTAACCAAAGCCTACGGGTGGCACTTGATTATGAAACTCTTCTCTGTCTCTGTGCACTCACTCACCACAGAAGACCCTAACAATCAGTGGTGCCAGTATCATCAAGGAGATAGCCGAAACTACTGTAGCCACCCCAGAGAAAAAGCCCGTCGTATGATGATGAATACGTGTACAGAAAAAAGGTGACAGAGGATGCACACAAGACAACGCCGCAGCGCAAAACAAGGGCAGCGAGAAAAGAGTATCAAGTCAAGAGAAGGGAGGAAAAGAAGGTCCTGCGCGTACAAAGAAGAGGGCTTATGCAGCTTCCCTGCTCAAGGAGATCGAAGAGTCTAGCGATCGGAACAACATCCGGGAATCATATAAACAAGCCAAGCAGCTGGCTGCTGGCTTCAAAACCGGAACACATGCCCGCATCGGGTTTACCACGATATCTCGAAAAAAAAAATCTCGAAAGCATAATCTCGAATAACAAAAATCTCGAAATAATATTAAAAATGGTGTTAAAAAGTGAGATGCGTATGGGGGGCATGCTGCCCCCCTGCAACCCCCCTGCTTGGGTGTTTGCCTATGGGATGGGTGCAAAAAAAAATCTCGAATTTACTTTTTATTTTCGAGATTTTTTCGAGATAGATATAGTCTTTCGAGATTTTAGTACATTCGAGATTAAAAAACAAAACTTCGAGATTTTTAGCCTTCGAGATTTTTGTCATTCGAGATTACGTCATGATCCCGCCCGCATCAAGTAAAGGGGGTTATAGGGCATGCAAAGAACCCACGTCCAGTCAATGAAGAACCAGTTCTACCACCCAGTATAGAAAAAGTTAGCTTACCTATTTATAAAGAAGCTTAAGAATAACAAGGCTCTAATGGTTTACCCGCGGAAGTCTTTAAATACGGCGGTGATGTTTTGGTAGGGAGCATGCACCAATTAACCAAGAATTGGGTGGAAGAAAACATGCCCGATGTCTCGATTATCAGCCCCATATGCCTAGGGTTACCAGACGTTAGGATTTGGCCTGACGCGTCAGGCTTTTAAGGTCTCTGTCAGGCTCAGTCCAGGCCTCACGCTTTGTCAGGCTTTTTAATTGTTTGTTGATTTATTTACATCAGTTTAATTTTAAGGAAAAACAAATTTAAATTGTTGCTGGATGCAAATAGATCCTTTGGAATGGTTTCATTTATATTCGTTCAGTAAAATGATAGCTGTCACATATGCATCAATTCAATTCCCAATTTATTATACATATACACAACCTACTATTCGATCTGGCGCTTTGGTAACCTTACTTAAGTCACAAAACTATGGTCAGTAGTATATCTCAAATGCTAAAATTTTTTTTTATGCAATTGTCAAAAGATATGGATTCTTTTGATACTTTCTTTGAAAGTATCGAATTTTTAAAAGTAGGTATACAATATAACACTAAATTATTCCTATTATTTTGAAAAATATGTACCTGGCATGATTTTTTTTAAACATTATATGTGCATTTGTGCAATACGTTTCATTATTTTGAATATTGCAAAACCTACCCTAAATAAAAAAAAATTATAAGTGGATTTTTGCAATCTCTTCTCACAATACCTTAAGCATAAAAGAAAGAATTTTCTTTCTTACAACCGCACAATGGACGAAAAACAGAAATAAACTTAATTTAGACTCAGTGAAAGCAAAGAACATTTTAAAAATAAATCTTGCGAAGAATTTTATAACTATATTTTGAAGAAACCAGACGTTCTAAATCAAATATTATGCAACTGAAAGAATATAAAAAAATGCATGATTTAAAAAAAAATCAATGTCAGGCTTTTTGCTCCATAATCAGGCTTTTCTCTCCTAACTGTCTGGCTTTTCGATTTTTTGTGATGGTAACCCTACATATGCCCCATCTAGAAAGGAGGCTATGTCCTGTAAGAAATATGGAGTCAGGATCGATGGCAACCTTTCTATAGTGATTAATTTGATGTGTTCATAATTTTAGTATAAGACAACCACTCTGTTCAAGGTTCAACGTTATAATATCTACTTAATAATTTGTATTTTTAAAACAAAATGTAGGTACAGACGATTTGTAAAGCCAATCCAGTAATCATTATAATATTAAAATTGCGTAAATTGTTTAACAACGGTGTTTGTGAAATCTAGTAAAAAAAAACTTCGCAAAAAATAATAAAATCACACCAAAAACATAAATGTAAAAGTTCTCTTATATAGAAAATAAATTAAATTAAATTAAATAAATTAAATTAAATGTATAACTAGTCAGCCACGAAAAGTAATGATATCCAGTTCTTATTTTAAAAAGGTTCAATGTTAAACAAATTGGCAGGTTTACCTAGCAAGTTTTTATATTACATCATTTATAAGATTTTTAAAACTTGACAAGTAAACCTACCAATTTTTTTTATCAATGGACACTGGACAGATGTAATTCTGAAAAAGTCAATGACTTCCTCTAACTGTCTCTATACAATCCAGCGAAGAATAGATCTTCCCAATCGCTGTTTCTTCGGTCTAAGAAGGCATCTAAGAAGTAAACCCCTTACCAATAGTACCAAGGAGATATTGTACAAGACTTTAATTATAAACCCAGTTCTGCTGCATGGAGCCGAATCATGGACCTTGTCACCTTGTCGAAGCCAAATGAATAATAAATGTTCTGCTTGTAAATTTTGGTCCAGCTTTTATCGATTAATTGTATGTATGTAGGCTATATTACACCGAAACAGGTCTTATGTATGGAGTGCGTAAGTATATAGACAACAAGGCACCAGCGAGAGCAATCTTTGCTCAACCAATTTGGTGTGCGTAACTTAATGTGGTTTAGAAGTCTAGCTTCTTGTGTGCCTTTCAGCAACTTGTTTAGCTTCATCTTCAACCATTTGAATACAGATTTTTAATTAGAAAGCTTAAATTTTGTTTGGGTTATGGACATGTAATAGCACATCGGATAAATGGCCGCCACGGCTTTGCTGGCAATTTTCTATGACTGTTTCGCATAAATGTGGCTGAAGTTCATTAATACACCTCTCAATTTCCTCTTGGCGTTGGTGGTCGTTGGCTTGTTTGCATAGACCTTTGACTTCAAAAAACCCCAAAGAAAAAGGTCCACTAGCGTTAAATCGCAAGATCGGGATGGCCAATTCTGATCGCAAAAACGGCCGATTACACGATTCGGAACTGACTCATGCAGTAATTGAATTGTTTCTCTGGCTGTATGGCTTGTGGCACCGTCTTGTAGAAACCATATGTTGGTCACATCCATATCTTGTAATTTAGGTACGAAAAACTGGGTTATCATGTCACGATAACGAACACCATTAATTGTAACTGCCTGGCCAGCCGCATTTTCAAAGAAAAATGGTCCGATAATGCCTCCAGCCCAAAATCCGCACCAAACAGTCACGCGTTGTGGATGTATCTGTTTCTTAACAATTACCTTCACGAGGATTAAAATGAGCTTCATCACTGAAGATGATAATATTGTTCGAAAATTGCGGGCTGTAGCTGACAAACATTATTTTTAAAATATCGCTCAACAATGAAAATGCGTTGTTCTTTTGTATAGCGCTCCATGTTTACTAACCTCGACCTTTTTTTGGCCGTGTACCTGTCATGGACTACATCACGCCTTACCTAGAGTTTACAAGACCCTTCTCTAGCGCCTATCCCAGTAGAAAAGACTGGAGAGACGGACTCGTACCTAGCACACCAACCATAGCCGTATTTACAGACGTATCAAAAATGGACACTGGGGTAGGGTCAGGTGTCTTCTCTGAATCGCTGGGTATATCAAAATCGATACGCCTCCCCGACCATAGTAGCGTTTTCCAAGCAGAGGTCCTGGCAGTGACAACAGCAGCCCGTGAGTCTGTGGTAAGGGCAGTACCACCTGAAGGTATTACCTTCTTTATCGACAGTCAGGCAGCAATAAAAGCCATAACTACGCCAGAAATAAAATCGAAGCTTGTGAAGTCCTGTCGCGAAGAACTCAAGGTTCTTGGTACACAGCACAAAGTATCGCTCTGCTGGGTTCCGGGACATGAAGGCATTCCGGGCAATGAGAAAGCAGGCGAATTAGCAAGACAAGGTTCGACAGCTGTTTCAGAACAAGCTGATCCCTCTGTGAACATCCCGCCTTGCACACTCAAGCTTGAAGCAGGGAGAAAAGCCACAAGAGAGGCGAACGCAAGATGGGCCACCTTAAACACTTGTAACACTACAAGAATGCTATGGCCGTCCTTCAATGAATCAAGAACCGAAAAGATAATGCGGAAGGATAGGAAATCCCTGTCCACCCTATCATAACGGGTCACAACACTCTGCGGTACAATATGAAGAAAATGGGTTTAACGGAAGAAGAGCTTTGCAGAGGCTGCGCTGATGAGGGAGCTCTTGAGGACACAACCCACTTCCTATGTCACTGCCCAGGTCTCCAACACACCAGGTATAAATTCCTAGGGAGTCACTTCTTCACCGACCTAGACGAGCTTTCCAGCACATCAATAGACCAGATAATGAACTTCGTCAAATCTACAAGATGGTTTGTATGTAGCAGCACAGTAAGTAATTTGAATATAGGGTTTTAATGGGTAAGGGACGACCTCTTTCCCTCACGGTCATCACAATGGGTCAGTATTGACCTGAGTGTGGCACGGAGAAATCCTCGCCAGCCCACAAACCTAACCTAACCTAACCTCGAACTGTCAGCTGTCACATTGTTATCTTTTTTACGGTTGGCATCACTGTACTACTAAATGGCGGAAAATTCGAATGTTGCGTGAATTATGGGACACCCTTTAGATCTTACTTTATTTTGGAAGACTTGGAGTCATTCCTACATATCTATTTGGCTACATTTAGTATTCCACTACATAACTGTTTATATATTCTGGAATATATACGGTACTATTTAATACGTAAAATTAATATAGACTGAGTTAAAAAATATGTATATTCTCCAGTAGCTGAATTAAGCTTCTAAACCTTGAACATATATTCAAAACCGACTTTACAACCTCCCCTCCTTTTTGCAAGTAACATTATATACATAGAGAGCCTATCGCATCTTTCACTCGCTGTTGGGTCTGGGTAGGGGTACACGCCAAATTTCTTCTCATTGTAGATAATCGAGATTAATCTATATAACTCGTAGTTTGGTTATTTAGTCATCCGATCCAACATTCACACGCATCTATGATGGGTATACCTATGCCTATAGCCGAGGCATGGGATTTGGGTTGATTGACACTTGTTTAATTACACTTTCGTATATTTGCACAAATTCTTCGTTACTGTACTCTGGATCTTGATTTCCCTGTGATGTCATTTGCTTCACTGAAACTTTTAACTTTTAAATCCTTGAAAATGAAAGTTGCCCAAGGCTGTAAATACCAGCGGAAGTGCCATTCAGAACAATTGAAGTTGATTGGATAACCTATTTGGGCGGGCTACTGCCTGAGTCTTTTGTCTCGAGAAGTAAAATTCCAGCAAAAGTAATTAAATTCTATAAAAGAGCTTCATATACCTAATAGAATAGCAATTGATTGCTTGTTTAGCTTCTGACCAACAGGTTGATTGGGATTTTCGTTAAATTGCGAGTTTTCGGAGTACCATCTATATCCAGCAGAAGCTGTTTGTTTGTTTGTTTGTTTGTTTGTGGTGGATTATTTTGTTAGGACCCCACTTATTGTATTTGCAGATTGCTTTGTTTTTTTTTTTTCGTTTTTTCTTTTTTTCATTTGTATTACTTTCTGGGGGTATACTCCAGAAGCACTCGTATACCTAGGTTTAGGTAGCATTGAGATACTGTTGTAATGTGTCTTCTTTATTGTTTTATAAGGTTGTTGATGTAGCACTTTAAATGTGATCCCCCGTAAGTATTATGATATCTTAACTTTTACTAAATAGCAGCGCATGTCCTGTATTTCGAAAATAAATTCGTAAGAGCTCTTTCTATTGATGAACGAGATGTTTAATTACGGCGCCATTAAGCAGCGTGTGGGCAGTAGATGGATCAAATTGTGACAGTAAGAAGTCATTAAAGTTCAAGGAAATGGGTGGGTATACTGGGATTTTTTTTTTTCAAACGTCGATGAAAATTGGACCTGACTTTGCGATTATCATATTCAATGTGTTGCTTATCTGTTACAACAGGGGTCACGGGCTTAGAATAATGCTCAAGTGAGGCCGCCATAAGTCACGATCTTCCACCACTGGCTGTAAAACATCAGAAGCAATCCGCAAACGGACAGAGGAGAAATATCCGACTTGATCTCTCCTACCAACTCATTCTGGGTCAACCTATACATGACCGTGAGACATGCGTTTAACACATCCCAATTATGAGCATCTCCGTTCACAGAAGTAGCTGCTCAAGTAAGTCACGCATTTTGGTATTCCTCATACAATCATGAGTTACCTCAGCAATACAATATTGACCCATACCCTGATTAATCCAAAATACAATAGAAAAACCAGGCATTGTTTCTTCCATCGCATGTGTATAGGACCCCGTAAATACTTTGCTTCAATGGCTCTCCATTAACATATAGATTGAATTTAACAGGTGTTACCCAGTGTAGCGAACATTTGAAATGTTTTCCTCCTAAAAGTGATGTCAAAACCCCCTTAAATTAAGGCAAAACCCCTTAAACTGACATTTATAAAATTTTTAGTATTTTTAAGTGTAGATTCTGTAATTTTAAATAAATTATTAAAATACTTTCATTAAAAACTTAAATAAACTTTGATTTATTTACTTCATTTGGAAAATTATTATGGATTTGGCGCTATCCAATCTAAACGATATGCATAGGTATTTCTTTATAAAATAATTTAATAAAAATGTAAGACAAATCTTTCAATAAAACATCGCACTCCCATACATTGACAATTTTTTTTTTCTTTTTCTTTCGGCATATTTTCTGTTTTCTGAACAAATTAATTTATGAGATGAACAGCTGATTAGCTGTCAAATATTCTGGTGTTGCAGTAAGTACACTACTCATCACCAGATGTTGTTACTATCATCAAATTTAGGTCAGGTACACACTAAGCAGATCTGTTGGTGCTCAATTTAAAAAAAAAATTGTTATACCCCTAAAAACCCCTAAACTATTTTACCCCCTAAAAAACCCCCCATTTCCTTTTTTTTATCCTAAATTTAGGGGGAAAACCCCTAAGTTGGCTACACTGGTGTTACCTCAGATGACCTCAGATCCAGACTTTATAAGTAATGAGAAGCATGCACCCCTCACTTAATCTAAGGCCCACGGTAAAACGTAAACGCCGAATGTCACACTTTTTGTACAGTTCGAGTAAAGACTTTATAGTGTTTACATTATTGTTCCTTTTCCATTATTTTAAAAACTGGTCTAGAAAGGTATGACGTAATGCTAAGTCTTCTCAAATACCAAAAGGATAATGAATAGTTGCTCAACTATGTATTTATTAAGACGAAAAACCCACTTCTCATTCCTTAACCCGACCAAATCGTTTTCAACAGCTTATGTCGTTTTCTATTGGGCAAAAAGAAGCATCCGGGACCGTTTGGAATCAAGAAAAGCACTTCTGAAACCGTTCCATTGGCGCAAAAAATTCTCTTCTGTTGATTCTGAGAAGAGAATTTCGCTTCTCGATTTCAAGTCAGAATCCACTCAGGAAGCAATGGCGAAAAGGATGATAGCTGAAACAATGGCAATTGTTCAGGTACGGAGCCAGGGGGAGGGGGGTGGGGCTTGAGGGGCTGAAGCTCCCCCGAAAGTCTAAACAAAAAACGAAAAACTAAAACTTTCTAATATAAATTCAAACCTATAAAAATAGGGAAACTATCCAGGTAGGTATACAGTAACAAAACGCTAGGTATGTACACTGTTCAAGCCATCGCTTGAACCTGGCTCTGCCATGTCAACTCAATTCGTCAATTCGCAATTACCTTGGTGTAGTTAGTGAAATATCTAATTTCCTCCGCAACCATTCAAATCCAAATATAACTTTCAAAAATGCCATTAAGAAACACCCACCAGAGAGCCGAAAACTCGACTTCTACGCCTTTGTGAAACAAGATTCATTGAAAGGCATGACAGTATTATTTCCTTTGTAGAGCTCTTCAAATGTATCTCAATAAGTCTTGCAGAAATAACGAGCAGAAAGTGGGCGATGTCTTCGAAACCATCAACACTTTGGCAGCGGTCCCAACCAGCGTTCCCTCCCTTTTGGTTGGGCAGAGTTCTCATCTCGGTGGAAAATAGTACTCAAATGGCTTCCAAGGTAGTACGTCTCACAATGCACCTAAACTAAAGTCTACTTTCCAGTTATAAGTATAAAAGTGGTCAAAATTAAAATTTCTTTCAATTTCCGCAATCAGTAATCTATTGACGTAAGTAGTAACACCATGTGGCCATGCTGATTTTGACAGACAAATTTGATAAAAATAGTGCCTAAATGTGGTGTGGCAATGTATATTTTATTGTATGGTATGATTTCTTTTTCTATAAATTGCTTAGTTGTAGTTTTATTGTTTTTGAGACTACATTCTATATAATTGCTATATATAATAGCAATTCTATAATATAATTGCTATTAAATATTATAAATAAACAGCTGTTTTTTCCAAGCTGTTAGAATTCGTATATCTATTCAAACAATAACTTTTAAGACTAATAATGTATTAGGGACGTTGTTCAAAAAGCTATAATTCCGACCAATGTGACTATATGGTATTTTCTTAACATTCATTTCTAGAAAATTCGTCTTTAATTTCCCAATATAAATTGATTTCTTACTTTTACAAATTCACAAATAAATAAAGACGAAGTTAGTTTTCCTTTATTTGATAACAATATGTAGGTATGTTGTTTCGCATAACGAATTATATCTGATTTGTTAAACATCAAATAAATTTTTTATGAACACAAAACCATTTTTCACAGTTTTCTTTAAAAATTGTTGAAAAAGTGCAAAATACGAAAAGCATTGCAAAAATTGCGCAAACATAGAAGTTACCTCCCCAATAGTATGAAAATACATCAAAAAGGCAGTGGGCAGATTCAACAGTCAATTCTTGGACTTTGCTTGGACAAATTTCTCACTATGTAAAGTCAATTTTTGTTCTTTTACAAAACGTTTTATGATTTTGTGTTATAATTGGGCACTTTTTAATGCGGGTCATAATTCTGCATTTCAAAATTCTGTATCGACAAAATTCTGTATATTTATTTTTCGAAAATACTGTATGAACAAAATTCTGTATTTCAGAATTCTGTATCTCAAAATGCTGTATATCCACAATGCTGTAAATGCAAAATTCTGTTTTCCGAAATGCTGTTTATGCTCCAATTCTATATTTTGAAAAAAGTGTTTGCTTAACAAAAAGCAAGCTTTGATATAATTTTTAAAATTTATTGAGAAAAAAATATGAAAAATAAATTGAAATTCACTTAGGTGCCTACATAATTTAACAAAAACATAAGACAGAAGGCATTCATGCAAATGAATTTTTTTAAGGCAACCGCTAAAGGTAAAGCTTTGATTGCAGTAGCAACATTCTAAAGGTATTCGTCGCGCTTTGTTTTCATAAATCTTTGTTGACATTTAGGGAGACAGTAAAATATAAAACAAAATTGTATTATACACGAATTCTGTATTTTAAAATACAGAATTTTGAAATGCAGAGTTTTGTTCATACAGAATTCTGAAATACAGAGTTTTGTTCATACAGAATTTTGAAATACGGTATTTTGAAAACAGAATTTTGACCATACTGTATTTCAACCCCAACCCCTTTTTAATATATGAAATTGACAGTTCATACTAAAATTGTATGGGAAAGTAAAAAGGTCCTTATAAGTAGGTAATTAAGTACTCCTCAAGTGTCAGGTTTAGGAAACAAAAATATTATGTATTTCGAAAAAATAAAAATGAATTATGTTTATATGTTATGAAATAGTAGTACGCCACGGCTTTAAAGTAGTATCCGTACTCAGTTCATAAAAATGTACTCAAAATGAGCAAATGAGTACAATAGTAGCACGGGAGGGAACGCTGGTCCCAACAAGTGATTTCCTAGTACCTAAGGCTCATGGTATGCGAAAAACTGTTCAGTTTAACGCTGCCCTTATCAGTTTTCCTACAAAACAAATCTTTAAATTTCGTTTCTGCAATCGACAGCTTAAAAGAAGTTCTGAATTCTCTTAAGAACATCAGAGAAAATGCCGAAGATTTTTCAAGAGAGGCTTTTTAATCCGCATCCCAACTTTTCGAGGACTTATTTGAAGTTGAATTAAGAGCTCCAAGAAATTTATTGAAACAAAGAACGCATTCCAATCCATACGTTTTCGTTTTTCGTTTGGGGTCTTATTTCATTTCTTCTTTTGGGGTTTTATTTCATAATGAAATTTTGCACCAAACTGAAAAATGAAAAAAGGCCCCAAAATGTGAATTGTCACCTCAATTCTCAGAATTTTACGCAATTTTCTGTTGTTGTTGCCTTTCCTGTAAATTTTTGGGGTGATTTTCAGTTTGGGGCCATTTTTCATCGGGGCCAAATTTCATTTAGCCCTATTTTAGAGTGTCAATAGCGATTCCTTGCATTGATTCGTTATAATACAAAATCTTACGGACAGATTCATGGTCAAAGAAGACGTTCAACCATCGTTCCAAGCACTTTTCCCAGGTATTGCTGCAGTTGAGCGAGTGAACGTAATGGAAAAGCTAACATTTTCCTTTGATAATGCAATTTCGTTGTCAGCTGTGAAAGCTGAGTACATTCCTTGGTGCGAAAAAATATCGTCGAATGATCCTTCTACCGAAGTTTTGAAATTGCTTGATATATGTGACAAGACTTACTTTAGAGGTATAAACTTCTTGCTTACGGTTTTGGCCACGCTTCCAGTCACCACAGCTATGTAGTTGTAGTGTGGAAAGAACCTTTTATGAAAAGGATTAAAACAGTGTCCCGAAGCGTTATGGAGAATGCAAGATTAACCTCACTTGCTATGATATCTGTTCATTCGGATATTAATGTGTATCCAGATAAGGTGATTGATCTCATGTCAAAAAAAAATCAAGACGTCTTCTGCTTTGAAAAAATGTGTGTATAAAAATTATTTAAGTATGTTAGTTTAAGTACATGGGTCAATATTTCAAAACATTAATATTTTGGACCTCGAAATGGACATTTACTAAAATAATCAAATTTAATATTTTTTTGGTTACTCTGTATATTTAAGAAACATTATTAAATATTTTAAGCCAATGGGCCACCAAATTTTGTTAATTTTAAATAATTTTTTTCACGGGAATGACAGAACTAACATGGAAATGACAAAATCCTATCTTGGCAACGGCAAGAAATTTTTGGTTTTTTTATTTACACTTTTGCGAGGCGCCATGATAAGCACAGGGGGCTTATTCCCAAATGCGCGGCGGATCGCTTTTCATGGCGGATTAGTACTTTTGTATTTCCAAAAGCGATTCAATCCATTCGTCACAAGAATTTAGTTTATTTTTTATCCACAATAAATCCGCCAACAATCCGTCACCTAAATAGCTATCGCTTTTGAATGGATCGAGTCGCTTTTTGGAAATACAAAAATACCAATCCGCCATTTGGGAATAAGCCCCCAGATGACCTTTTATATCAATTTGAAATAAAAAGTGAAAATATTTGAACATTTTTAGCAATATGATTGAGTATGTCATTTCCGTGTCCAAATTGTCATTACCGTGTATGCGACGGGAACCATGGAAATGACGACATGGAAATGACATCGAAAGGTATTTCTCTAAAATAAAACCGAACTTTATACTGAATATTTTCCTAAAAACGCATATAATTAATTAAGTACATAAAAAAGGCATGCATTGGAAAAAATATTTGATTTAATTATTACAGTATTACATTCAAAAACACTAACCACGGTAATGACAACTTTGGATAACGAAAACATGAAACACCTTAACCACATGAAAGAAAAATCACTTCTGATATAGTATATGGGCTTATTGCGAAATGTTCCAATAACAATCAATAGGTATGTCCCGTTTTAATGTGAAATCCGCCGCCTAGTTTCCGGCCATTAATTCAATTTTTTTAAATATTTACTTTTTGTCACGGGAATGACAATTTTTTTGGGGACAATCACTAAATACCTTCCACGTAATTTTTTAAATTTCCTTAAAATAAATTGACTGAACCCCAGTCCTCATTGTCCTTTCTTCTTCAAGGCTTCATCAATAAAAATTGCAAACCGGCTTACATTTTACAAATAAAATACATTTGTTGAATGAAGGTACATTTTGGGTGTTTAAGTTAAAATTTCGGCATTACTATGCATTTTTATTTTTATTTTTTTATGTGTACATGTTAAAAGAGTTTCTGCAGAAACGTGTCTTAGTCGAATATTTAAAAAAAAAAAACGTTTTTTAGCCTATAAATGCCTGACCGCAAAATATTAATATTTTCAAATATTGACCCAGATACGATTTAAAAACTAAAAACCAATGAATTGGAATATACATAGTTTCTTGTTTAAAGAAATCCACGTACGATTTGGAAGCAGATACGTCACAATATAAGTTTCTATACACTTCAATGCAAACTGCGAAATTTTAAAACAAGAATAAGAAATCTTTCGGATATCGTAATCTTATACATATTTATTTGATTCATCGATTCAGGATTCACATAACTGCAGCCAATTGAACCTGTCGTTTTAATCGAATAGTTCAGCATTGTAAAAATATTTTGTGAGAAAGTTCAAAAATCAATATTTTTTCAGCACTTTCAAGAAACTAGGATGTCTTGTTGTACTAGGTGACCATCAAGAACAATCCTATTATTTGATGATATTTGGCGAGTACATAGTGCCACACAGTATTCATAACCTTTAGGAAATTCGAAAGGCAATACTTCAGAAACGCGGCTTAACAAAAGGTTAAAAAAACACATCAATACTATCTACTGTTGTGACAAATATTCACCCTTTGCCTTTATGTGGTATGTTTTAAAATTATTTCCTTATTCATTTGCTATTTCCATTAAATCATTTTTCTTAACACTCCGCTTTGCGTTACCTATACCACCATCACCTTGAGTGTCTGGAACGGGTGGCACAGCAACAGCAGCTTTACCCAGCCCCAACAAGTCTTAAGTGGTTAAAGTAGTTAAAAGTGTATAATGAGAGTCAAAGTGGATGCAAAAAATCTGAAGATTTGCATATTAAAACTTTTAGAAAAGTATTATGTCATAAATCCTCTTCCAGTAAATTTTCTATCCCCAGTGAATATGACTACCTCTTATACTATACCTACAAGTACCTACTGCTACTACAGTGTAGCTGTAGTCAGACTTTATTGTTGAAAGGAGTCCAAGTCTCAAAACAATTCTCCCATTTTGTGTGTAAGTGTAACCGAAATTTAATGTCGCCATTTTCAATTAGCCAAATAAGTAGGTATTGTGTGGTAACTTTGTTTAAATTTAAGGAAAACGAATGTCCACGATTGGGTTGCTTCAAACTTTTTTTGCGGGTTACACAAAGAGTATCTGAGTAATGCTGATTTGGTGAAAAAGTAAAGCGCCTTATGTTCTTTGCATTTTTATGTAAAAATTGACACATAAAATTGAGCGTATGAGCGTATAATGAACATGCATTACATATTCGGGGTATATTATTTAAAGTGAACGCTTAGAAAACATGGTATGTCGGCCTTGTGCTTTTGCTAATCCATAATCCTCATAAGCTGGTTTAGAGAATAATATATTCAAAGCCTGGCAACACCCATCTTTAAGTAGCCACCAACAGGAGGTTTAGGTAAGTTTCTTCCAACTATATCAGCGACCTACTAGGGCAATCCCTAAAGAAATGTGGCCTGATAATCAACCCAGAAACGAGAGAGCTATAGTGCTCTTCACAAATAAAGTACTCGAACTGCCCTTCATTGAGGAACTTCCCTCAAGACGTCGGACAAGCCAACATTTTTAGGACTTAGGTCCACCAATTGCATCTGCGACCGTAGGTATCTTAAAAAAATGGCTTAAGAGTTCTAATGTTGCTCGCGAGCTCTACGAACAAAATAGCGAGTGCAACACCGCAAAGATGCTATTATAAAAACAGTGTACAAAAATGTAACCAAAAAGTAAAGAGACGTTCGCCTGGGCAGCTAAACCTGATAAGATGACGAAGAACTTTGTATAGTAAAATCACAGTCGGTGCTGAGGAACCGACATCCGCTGTTAGACAGGACGGGCGTTAGGCAATAACGCCCAAGGAAATAGTGCCCAAATCAATTTGGAAATAACGCCCAAAAAAATGCATAGCGCCAAAAATAAACAAAAGATGGAAATAAAGCCCAAAAATAATTTGCAGTTTAATACGTAACCCCCTGCAACCCCCCTGCTTGGGGTTACTGTCAGATTTGGAGAATGTGCAAAATTGGATACATTGAATGTTTTTTTTTTACAGTACGAACTCCCACCTACTCCAAAATCCAGCAGAAAACCCAAGCAGAGGGGTTACAGGGGGGCAGCATGCCCCCCATACTTATTCCACTGTTTATGCATTTCCACTTACTATTTTGGGCTTTACTGCTTGTCAAAAAAACGAACCCTTGAAAGGAAATAGGAAAGGAAATATGTAACACCCAAAATGACGAAATATTTTGCAATATTTTGGGGGGTTAAAACCCCTCCCGAAATATCTGCTACTAAACAATAAGGAGAGTAGGTAATCCTATAAAAATCAGAACTGATGTTCTATTTATCAGTCATACCTTCTTTTGACCAAATCTTGAAGATGAGTATTGGTGTATGCTCTTCACCAAGTCGTCTTCTGAAAAAAAAAAAAAAAAAAAGCTGAATTTTGTTGGAAAATATTTCAGAAATTATGGCAGGCAATAATTGTGGAAAATGCGTCCTTCGCAGCGACCACCGGTTTGTAGGAGAGTTGCCGGCACCCTTCATGAAGCCAAGGCTTTTTCGTGGTGGGGTGAATCCTACCACATCTGATGGCCTATGGCCACTAGGGACAGATACCATTGGTCTTTGGCACTTGATGAAGGCGGTATAGCGTATAGGGCTTCCACGTAGGTTGACGGATACTAGATTGGCAAAGGTCTGGAGGTTTTTTATGATTGAAGCCATTTAACATTAAATCTCTTCTGGAGTCTGATATATATGCATTCGTACAAGGGCTACCTATAACAATGGGTCTACAGTGGCCGGCACAAGTATTTTGACAAAACTAAAGCTAAGTCTGCTCATAATTTGAAACTTTCTTCATGTCAATTTTGGCACTAATGGAAAGATCATTTAAATTCCGTTGGAATGATACAAAACTTTCCTTAACCCATTAAGTACCCATTTAAAAATTTTAGAATTTAGAATTTTTGTGAATGTCTACTTTTTTGACTTTTTTCCTCGGTATCAAAAAAAATGTTTTGATGCAAAAAGTTTCTCCAAACAATACTAATAGTGACTGCAAAAAAAAATTTCAAAAATCTCTTTGCTAATATTTTTTATGATTTTTTGAAAATTGCTAAAAATGACTATTTTAGTCACTTTTTCCTCCTTTTCATACAAAATTTTTCTGAGATCATCCCATTCAAAAAATCATAAAAAATATTAGCGAAGAGATTTTTGAAAAAAAATGTTTGCAGTCACTAGCTATTAGAATTGATTGGAGAAACTTTTTGCATCAAAACATTTTTTTTTTGGACCGAGGAAAAAAGTCAAAAATGTAGACTTTTACAAAAGTTCTAAATTTTCAATGGGTACTTAATGGGTTAAGGAAAGTTGTGTATCATTCAAACGGAATTTTAATGACCTTTCCATTGATGCCAAAATTTACATGAAGTAAGTTCAAATTATGAGCAGAATTAACTTTAGTTTTGTCAAAATACTTATGCCGGCCACTGTATGTTGGCAGTTCGGAAAGTTCGGACATGTAGAACATTGTAGCATTGGCTTACGTAGATCGCAAGATGATCAATTTGGCTGAAAGTTTTTGTTTTTGAACCAGGCTACAGCATTGTTTCTTTATGAATGTTAGGAAACCGTTTACTAGCTATAGTAACGTCACGTTCCGCAGCATCAATGTCAATTAAGCTAAGTCCGTGGTGTTATGTAGGTTATTCTTCCCGATTTCTAATCTGGCGTTCAAATCACCGATGTTGATGTTGGGGAATTTAGCCTTGATGCGGATTGTCATGAAACATTTACTAACGTGTCGATATAGCTTTTTGTCTAAGTTTGCCACATTCAAATAATAGCTGCCGCCGTTCTCAGCAGTCACCATAATAAATATTACCCAATAATAAATATTGTTCGGCTATTCACGGCCTGTTCAGAGTTCGAACATTCCGGTGCCATTAACCCTGTACGATTGAAGATATTTCCAATCGCGTGCTGGGAATTTGATTTTTCACCTTTTGGTTGAAATTCAGAGATAGCTATACTCCCAGTTCTGTAAAAGCGAGAAGTTAACGAGCGAAAAAACCGAGCGAAATTAGCGAAGATGGCGAAAATGAAACCATCGTCTCAACTCAAGTACAAATTTTCGAATGTCACTTTGTATTTCATTTTCATTCTACAACGCCTCTGATGGCTACATTTAAAATTTAAATTATAATAAAAAGATGGCGGTCCTTAACAATATGGCGCGATATTTAAATACAATCATCGTAGATCAACAACTGGTATGGAACATTAGAGATGATACAATAATTTGATTTCATAGGGCTGCTACAATTGATAACTTTAATTATTTAATTACCAAGTTTCACACATATCTACATTTGTTACGTGCCCCAACAAACCCACTTTGGGGATGTGAGAGCTGCAGTTGGCACATCAAGGACTCATTCGCCATAATCCAGTACACTGGCTAGGTTCGAACTTAAAACTTCCCACTGACCCTAGCTCCAATAGCTGTATATTAGAGTAGGTCAAGTAAGGTATCTGTCCTGTCATTTCGACATCTTGGAGTGACGAACTGCAAGAAGTTGGCTACGGATTTGGCAAGGCTGGTTAGTTGACGCCTTGGTCTTCTCCGAATTGTTGGTAAGCCGTTTATTTAAGTATAGTATGTCAGATTAAATGTTGAAATTTTTGATTAACAAAGATTTATAATGATTACAATAAGTAATTTGAATGACATAAATGAATGGTCATTACGGGAACACCATCACCATACCACTATTAATTAGGACTATGAAATTTCAAAGCTACTGCAGGTGGTATCAATTAATATTATTGAAACAATGCAATTATACCTCAGCGAGAGTATAAACAAAAGCAATAACATTATCACAAGTATAGGTGTAATTACTGCTAATAGCATATCTAAGTATTAGTGAGTATGAGTAATGACATCTTACGTTTGAGCGTTGTTCTAATATCAGAGAGAAAAACATTTTCAAAAACATTCAAGATTTCATCTAGATTAATGCGAAACGTTATGATGGTATGAATTTCATTGCGCAGTTTATCTCCAAATGGTATGCACTTCTCCTTACGTCCATTGGATTAGGGTTGATTCAGTGGAACTCATTACATTAATTGCGTGGTCATTAATATTCAACTGAATGAAATGAAACGAAAAATGCTTTCATTATCAATGTGTATTTTAATGGTGGCATATGCGAATTCCCATATAGGTATATAGTTTGGCATCAAAAATATCCTCTTATGGAAGCACAAAAGCTCCGGCTAATAGTGGTATGTTAAATTGAATTGGAGGTTTCTTTTATGAGCATTGGCACCCAACTGATTTGGAAGAAATCACGCCAAATACAAGTTCCTTTCTAAAAATGCAATAAAACGAATAAAATTAAATTTTCCCATGTATTATTAGTAAGAGCAAATATTCCCATTAATTATGGAACACAACGTCGCTCAAGTGGCTGTCTCGGCTGGCTTCGCAGTAGCGCATTCTTTCACTCAAATTTTGCAAGACCTTGTTGATGCTTTCGGGATGTAGCTCACGGATTTCTTGGGTGATATTGGCCTTAAGTGCTTGAATCGTTTCCAGATTGTTCTCATAACATCGGTCCTTCACGGTTCCCCACAAACAAAAAGTCCAAAGGGGCCAAACCGCAGCTCCGAGGCGGCCAATTGACATCGCCAAGACGGCTGATAACACAATTTGGGAAATTGGTTCGTAAAAGATCTATTGTGGCATGGGCTGTGTGGCATGGCGCGCCATCCTTCATGAACCAGAGGTCGTCCAAGTCCATGTCTTCAATTTCAGAAAAAAAAACTCGGTTAACATTTATCTGTAACCCCCACAGTTGACCGAAACGTTGTTCCCAGCCCCGTTTTCGAAGAAAAATGGTCCAATGATGACACCACTCTACATTTCGCATCAAACTGTCACTCTCTGTCCACCATGAGTGTTATCCACCAGCATATATGTCTCACGATCTTTTTGCAGAAGTTCGTAGGCGCGGTTGGTGCTTCATTTCAACCAAATCTTCTTATCAAAAAAACGCACTGTTTGTGCTACACAGCACTCACTGTGGAAATAAGTTTTCAATATTTCCTAACGTTGTTCAAGCGTAAAGCGACTCATTTCATTCCGCGGAGGTATGATACTAACTTTCTGTCAAGATTTCGAGCGGAAATCAACTATCAGTGTCAAAATAACCTATGATTTAAGAAGAAACCACTAGATGGGCAACCCTGTATATGTATTTATATCCGCTGGTCCAGACTGTATATGCCCATCATTTTGAAGAGGTGTCCTTCCATATTGGGAAAACCACTGAGTAAGCTTTTCAATCTGTTCTATTCTTCTTCACTCTTACCGAGATGGTGGGCAAAAGCATTATCCAGCCCGTCCCTAAAAAGGCGAATCTTCTTCTCCCACCACCACCACCAAGTTCCCTACGTCCATTATTTTTAAGGTCATGGAAACGCTGATAAATCGTCACAGAAAGTCCATTATGGCCAGCAGACCGTGGGAAGTGATCCACTGGTGATTTGAGGGCTTAACTCAGCGAAAAGTGGAACCAATCTCTGCACCACTCCGGTGTAACGAAGATTGTTGCGGTTGATATTTTAAAGGCATTTGACAGAGTTTGCCATCAAGTCTTTTGTTGAAAATGAATGCTTTCGGGATCTATGCGTGTCTTATCCAATGGATTAGAAACTACCTGTCAAGCCGTTAAATTCAAGTTGTTTTGGATGGCTTCATGTCTGAGACTAACATTAATAAATTCTGGTATTCCCCAAGGCTGCGTTTTGACTCCGACTCTTATCACTCGTGTCTGCAACTTCGAATCCAATACATTCCTTGGCTGATAATAGCAGCCTTATCTTCTCATATTCGTTCCAGGGGCCAAATTCCGCAAGCGTGCATATTTCGCCTGTGCGCACAGTTAGCAAAATTCACCGTCACGACTCGTTTACACAATTTCCAATTCACGCGATTCCGCAAGACACTGTGCGTTTTTAGGCTCTGAACGAATGCTCTTTCTTCAGCTGAGAAACATCTCACAAAACAAATTCACCCTTGCGGGTTCGGAATAAGATAGTGAACACAATATTTCGTGCACACAATGAAACTCACTCTTGCGGAATTGGGCCCCAGGACTCACGTCAAGTTCATTAAATTCCAACCATGACTGCATTCTATTATTATAATAGGGGCTTAGCAAATCGAGTGGCATTTAATGCTTCCAAAACGCAATGCTGTCCGTGTCATTAAAGTGAAACCCAGACCCAAAATTAAGGATTGATGTCCTCGCTATTGTCAAGTCTACTTATACTGACCTTAGTTCTCTGTCTTGTAGGGCTCTAATTTGTCGCATTTTGAGAAATCATTTAGTTCAGTTCCTTTAAACTTCTGCCATGGTTGTACCAATTATAAAGGACGTAGGTTAGCGACAAGACTTCTGTGGCCTGTTATAACCTGGCGCTTTATAGATAAGAAGGAACTATTTCAGACTGAAGTATGCATATATGCTTAACTTTATGCTAATCTTGCGTTATTGGATAAGTATTCCCGTCATGTTATTTCCGAATTGTCCTTGAGTCCAAGAAGGTACATGGACTCCTCGACGGGTCAGTACAACCAAGTTTTCCTCTCCCACATTCAGCTTCTCAATTAACAGGAGTTGTCAGAACTGTCAATATTTTGCACCCATTGGAAAAGAAAGAGACATCCGTTTCCGTCGAAATGTAATAAAAACTGCATCGAACAAAAATTCAGCCCGTTCTATCGCGTATACTCATCAACAGAGCGATTCTCTTTTTTTTTTCTTCGAAAAATCAAACTTATGGAAATGATTTCAATATGGTGGGCCACCCTTGTAGTTTAAGGCTGTCAGAAAATGTTACCGGCGCTGTACATTTCATTGCGAATTGACAGATATTTATAAAGTGAGACCGAGACGAATGCGTTTCTCACCTCGCTCTATCCAGAACTAGGATCTCACTGCACGCGGCGAATTTCATTCCGATTCACTATTACATGTCATTGTCGTCCCGTTACCGTCTCGGGAGACACAGTATAAAAAATCAGGAGCAGACTCCATTTATTGATTAATTTTTTACATAGTGTGGATAATTCACCGCAATCTGGAAACCATCAAAGTAAGGGTAGGTACAGTTGATATAAACATCAAATTAATTCAAGTTTCAAAATACGTATATATTCCGTCGGCTAAAGCATTAGCATTAGTTGATTAAAAAGTTGCTTATTTGTGTAAACAAAGGCTTCTGACAATGGCTTATTAATCAAACTAAATGTTCGGATCGGAGCTCATGTGCACATACACGGGCGTATAATAAATGAGGGTATTTGTCAGGACCTGTTGTCTTGTAAACTATCAGAGGAAAAAAAGAATAAAAGAAACTTTCGTATTTATTCCAATTTATCACTTCTGGGGAATTTTTCTTTTGGTAATCCTTAAAGAGACCATGGAAAGGATATAACTTGGCATTTATCCTCAGACCTCAGCTGTGAGTTGTGCTAAAGAATAATTGGATATCTTCAGATTAGAATTTGTTATTTAATTTTATTTATACGAGTATGGTGTGTTTGGATTTAAGAATGCGGTCTTAAAAGCGTTTGTTGTTGTAAGTACGCACAGTACCTACCAAAGGAAAGTTAAGCAAATTTAATCACTTTCGAATAGAGTTTCTTTGAAGCAGTCTAGGGGCCAGATAACGTAAAATGAAAACGATTGAACGATATATCCTGTCAAAATTCCATCTTTTTATGTTGGCATGGGATGTTTGAATAGCAGCATTTTTCTTGGTTTCGCCAATGGATGTGGTAATCTTCTAAGGATGCGGTAGCCCGTACTAGCAACATGCACATTCGCAAACCCGAATAATCGATGCCAGGGGTGCCCCTGAACCACTCCTCAACCACCCCAACCACTCTCCCCGCGGTACAGCCGTTAGGTATTACTTCGCGGGGCTGGTTAACAACTCATGCTAAATCCTCTGGGTCCGTCATTTCCGCACTTCTAAGTCTTTCAATTCTCCTTAATACTTCGTGTACACTCGTTATAAAGGAGCATACCTCCAGTCAGTCATCTTCTGACCTTAACATATGGCTTATTAGACTTTGGGGGTTTGGTAAGTTTGCTCTTCTCCCTGCAAAGCGCCTACAATGGAACATTGCGTGCTCCATATCTTCTTCTTCGTCTGGGCATTCGGGATAGAAAAGTGAGCTATCGTAAGCAAATCTGTGAAGGTATTTCCGATACCCGCCGTGCACAAATGAGAACTGCGTAAGGTGGTAGTTGCAGTCCCCGTTTGTTCCTTTTGTCCAGACCTCGATTGTGGGGATCAGTTTGTGGGTCCATCTGCCTTTTGCCGTGTTGTCCCACCTGGCTTGCCATAGTGCCATCAATGTTTCCCTCTCTCCTACTTTGGCCGGTTTGCTGTTTGACTAAGGTAGATCCTTTGCATCTCGCTGTTTCATCCGAGATTGTTCGCATGTTCGCAAACCCCTTATTGTTCGTATTGCGCAGAGCCTGTATGCTGACGAGAGATTTCTCCTTATTTAGAGCCTCCGCCCAAACCGGTACAGCGTACAGTATTGAGCTGACCACTCTGGATAGTAGAATCCTCCTGGTATATATTCAGGTCCACCGATTATTGGTATAGCATTCGGGAAAGAGCTGCTTGCATCTGTGAGACCTTCCTGCCGGCGGCGTACTGGATGTGCGTTTTAAAGTTTGCCCGTTGTCGAGCATTACTCCTAGGTACATTAGAGACTCCTTAGACCTAATGGTTTGGACCTAAGGAGTTAAGGTTTTGCGGACTCTATCTCGTGGATGTCTTTGGCCACCGTTACCACGGCGATATCGTCAGCAAAACCGATCACCTTAACTTCCTTGAGGCAGCGTTAATCGCAGGACTCCGTCATACATTATATTCCACAGGAGAGGTCCAAAAACAGAGCCGGGTGGTACTCCCTCGGTAACGTTGAAGTACTTAACTCCATTGTCAGTCTGATACCTTAACTTTGAATCGGTAAAGTAATTTGCAACTATGTTCCGCAGGTACACCGGCGCTTCCATTCTGGCCAGCGACTTAATGCATGACCAGTTCGCCGAGTTAAATGCATTTTTAACGTCGAGCGTCACAAGCGCGCAGTATTTCTCCATCTTTTTCCCAGTATTGCTTTAGCTGCTGTGTCTACTACCGCATTTATGGCACCGACGCGACGGTAGAACGCGATTTTCTGAATACATACTGGCAGCAGAAGTGGTATATCGTCACCGTCAAGCCATTTTCGACGACTTCCATAACGAAATGGTCCAATTGCTAGGATGTTGCTTGCCTATCAGTGGCAGGTTTAATTTTGTGACAGGTATTTGCCTTTAAATGGTTTTGCGTTTGCCTATGTTAGGACAGATGAGAAAAAAACAAAAGATTCACTGTTGTCATTGCGTTTACGTAGTACCTACGTTATTTCCAACAAAACCTCTGAGCACCTAGTTGGAAGGCTTTGTTGGAACATTACACTGGTAGTTTCATACCGCTCAGTTTTGGTGGGGGAATATTTTCCCATTTATTAGACTTACATAGTACAAGCTAGAAAAACAATACTAGAACTTAAAACTAAGACTTATAACTAGGAATTTTAAGCTAGAGCTTAGGGTGAAGCAGGCTGAGGTTAATGGAGGGAGTGCTGCGGTTGAAATCCAAAATGGAAATGTTTCGAGTTTATCTTCCGTAGCATAGTGGAAATTGGTTCGTTGGAGCCGTAGGACGTGCGGGTTGGTAGATAGAAGAGGTGGGGGGTATCTTAAATTACGAGGGTTTGTATTAAAGAAGATGGAGTTGTAAAGAGATGGGAAATCGGTAGAGCATGATCCCTGCGATCCCCAAGGCTATTCAAGTTAATTAGCTTGAGGCGATCTTGATAGGGAGGCAGAATTGGGGGTCGTTCCAAGAAAGACCCCGGGAAAACGACTTTGTATGTTTTCAATTCTGCTTACATATGAACTTGCTGAAAGGGTGAACTTTTTTAGGCCTACCAAAGTCTAAAAAGCCTATCTGTTGGGAGCTTGAGAATCCGGCAGTCAAGACTCTCGTCCATTATCGTTAATTTTGAACGGCTCACACTAGCTGACAGTGGGATCTTTGACGTCAAACCCGTTAAACAGTGTCCAAAATTTTCAGTATCAATTGCGGTTCCCTTACACTATTCCTTTTTTTGTGTCTAAATCCTTCAGTGTGTATATTTCTTTTTGCCTATTGGTTATAATTGCGAACTTTAGCCAGTTCTGGAGAAGTATTGGTCTATAGCTATATGGACTTAGTTGTGTATGTACCTACATATATGTTTCTCGTATTTCTCATTTTTCTTTGGAGACGTTTGTGGCCGTAAACTCGTAAATAGTATTTTTTATTTGCTCTGGGTCACAAATAAATTGGTAATAACTACCCCTTAGTAAATTGAAGTAATTTGTTCCAATAGAATATTGAATTATGATGAACACTGAAATGTAGACAATGAGACAAACAGTCACAGTCACATTATATTCTATATCACAATTGAAGGATGAGCCCTTAAAATAATATTGCCCTTAATATGCTCGGTTAACGATTCGATTAAAAGGGAAACAGAAGCGGCTTATAATTTCATTGAATGCGACCCAAATATTCACTTCACCCATTAGCTCTTTTGGCGATTGTTCGAGCAAGTAAAATCCAACGCACCAGTGAAAATGAAATCACATTAAGTCCTTTGCAAGCAAATTATGTGCGACTGCTTCTTTTGACTTTGAAGGCTTGTGGACATCTTTTTTTTGTTCGACAGCGAACCGCACACTCGAACAGAGTGCAAACGAAAATGTACGCAAAAAACATAAATTAGACCACAGTTCGAAGTATAGATCTTTGTAGTGCTTCCGGTTGGTTTGCCAAATGGCTTAAAACGAATATTTACCACGAGGATGAACACACAAGGATATGTACATATATACGGAGCATAGTATACATCTACCAATCTGCTGGGTCTATGCGATTGATGTATATTTTGTAGCTTTATGCGGTCGCTTCACATCAGCCCCTTGCAAAGATGTGTGCTTAAAAGGCATTGATGTAACAAAGGCTATACATATGTATAGGTACGTATAGCTAGATGTGTCAAAGGGATTTTTATTTTTTTTTTTTTTTGGCGAACAAAAATAAAATTGGGGAACTGAAGCAGTAAAGTTGGTTAGACAAGCGTTTATAATTGAAGCGGACTGAATAAATTTCTCATGTGAGCCGGAGCCCTGATTGACACAAAGGTATAGGTGGAGTGGGATAGAAAAGCGGATAACGTATTATGGTAGGAGTAAGTCACTTTGAAATTCGTTTATAGTTCCTTTACTTTGAAGTTGATTAGAAATTCTCTTCATGAAAATATCGAGATGATAATAGTAGTTTGTCGGTGGTTGGCAATATTTGGAAACTGTCAGTTGGGTCTTGAGTGTGGGATTTTCAAAAAAGAAGAACGAGCTATAACCGCAGTTGAGGCAAGAAATTGAAGTAAAAATGTATCCAATGATAAATAATAGGAATAGGAGGTTCGCAGTCTGGTCAGAATCTAATAAAAATGTTCTGCTTGCCACTTCAGTTGGGCGATTAAATGTATTTTTTTTTTAATTTAATACGTTTACTTTCTGAATCAACAGTTTCTCTTTGACAACCCATCCTAAATGCACTATCAGAAAACTGAGTAGCAAAGGCAAGGTATGCTGACCTGGAACCCCCAATTTCAAGCAAACTTACAATAACCACTTCTGCAGGTTATTAAACGGCGACCGAAATCCCGCTGTTAGGCATATAGCGAACCATTAAATCTGGAAGATAAAAGCCAATTAGGCCTGTTGGGGCAGATTAAGCAGTCATCATCGCCATTATAGTCATCATCGCCATTATCGTCATCATCGCCATTATAGTCATCATCGCCATTATCGTCATCATCGCCATCATAGTCATCATCGTCATCATCGCAATCATCGTCATCATCGTTATCATCAGCATCGCCATAATATTATAGTTATTAATAATTTCTGAATTATTGTATTGAATTATTGTACTGAAGTATTGTATCGAATTATCTATCTAGTTTCATAATTATATTTAAATCTGGCGGTCAATTTAGACCAGTCACCATATTAATTTTGCATTTGAATTCGCCATAACATTTAAACTTTTAAATATAACGTAGTCTCTCTCACTAAAATAAGAAACCGCTTACGCACTTTTTGTATAAATACGCACAGCGAATAAAGCTCAAAAACTTTTTTGTATTGGAAACCCAAAGGGGAAACACCGTCTTTTTTATCTTCGCTTTCGCTCTACTCGTCGTCGTTGCATCGGTCAACTTCAAGGTTACCTATTGTTCGGTAAAGTTGCATATAGTTGCAGGATCGGTAAAGCCCTTTGTGGTATATTAAAAAGTACAATTCGCATCCGTTAACAATCGGTTAACGAACACCACAACCAGGATCAGCTCTTCCTTAATCGAAGGATTCAAAGAGATCCCAAGGTTGGCGACACGAAAAACACTTCGGTCGTACATTTTGGCGCCCAACGTGGTTTAAGTGAAAAACCTAACTCTTCGCTATTCAAATATTCATACATTGAACATTCTAAATCGTTAATATCAGTGTGGCACTATAAAAGTGAATCTAAAAACTCAAAAACTAAAATATTCATATAGTGCAAATAGACAATTATATCGGTCATTCGGTTTCGGTTTCGGTGTCGGTTTCGCGAGTGCATGGTAGTGATTGGCAAAGCTCGAGCACAGCAGAAGGAGAGCCATCAGAAGGGAAAATCCAGGAAAAGCAGAGAATACACCAAACTGAGGATCCATGGAAAAGGGAGAAGTGGGAAGATAAGTATACCATCTCCCACTGCAGGTACGTCATTTAAGTCAAATTATTCGAATGTGCGTTAATTAATAGCAAGCAACGAAAAGCTTCAAACGAAACTGCAACACAACGAAATTAAAGTTAAATAAACCAAAAACGCACCTTCGACATAATTGGGACGTGCATGTTGTTAGCTACAATACATATAAGTTAAGAGTAGAGTAGAAATATTCATTTACATATATCTATCATCTACAATTAAACAACATATTTCGATAAATCGATTCATTATATTGCTGCAAAATAAACTCTCCCACATCGTTTAATTTTTCCGCACAATTTGCGTCGATGCTACCACTAGATCAATTTAGTTAGAATCCACACACAATAGAAAATTAAGTTCCACTTGCAGTCGTGTTACACATACGCACGCAGGCACATCATTTTCGCTCGCATAGAAGCTTTCGCCCCAAAATTGCATTCTTTCATCTTACCGCCTCCGCCTACCATTGCACTTTTCGTCGTTCTCTTTTTTCGTCGCGCGCTATGCTCGCAATAGAAAAGCATAAAAAAACTCTGTCGCTGTCGCTGAATACATAATTTATTTCTCTTTTACATACGAAAAAACATTTCACTCGTTCAAGATCTTCGCTTGGAACTTTAGCAGTACTGTAATATCACAGTCTACATCAACATTAAAATATTAATAATTGCAACGATCATCTTTATTAGACAATTTGGATTGGATTGTTTCGCTTCTTCTTTCACTGCATTGATTTTTATTTCGCTGCCAATTGGAATAGTTAATTGTTGTCATCGTCGTCGCCGTGGCCGGAGAGTTTGCTGCATTAATCAAAGCATTGAAAGAAAGCTTTCGTATTAGAGTTGACAGTTCGTAACTAATAGACATATTCAATATTGGGTATAAGGAAATATATACATATCAGTTGTTGGTACATAATAGAAAACTATCATTACTTTCGCTCTAAAACCAATTATGCTGTTGTCGGTTGTCGTTTAAAAGGGATCATTTCGCCGTTGGAAATTGCTTCGTTCAGAGGAATATTATAATTTTCTTCGGATTAGTTCATTGGAACAGGTGTTGCCGTTTTATAATTGCTTAATTTCCAACGAGAAAACTTAGTACCTGTCGCATAGATTTTATTTTTGGATTTATTCTGTACTACCAATCGTCGTTTGTATTTGGGCTCTACTTATTGTTACTTGTCGATTGCATTCATTAAGTAGAATATGGCTACTGTAGCTGATATCGAAGAGTTGAGGCAGATGCGGTCAACAACAAAAGGAAGTATCACAAGAATAAAGAACCTGGTGGAAGGAAGATCGGATACGCTTTCCGCAACAGAGTTGGAATGTCGTCTGGGAATTCTGGAGTCATATTTCAAGCAGTTATTGGCATACCAGACTCAGATAGAGAGATTGGTGCCAACAGATACCGCTCGAGGAGATCTTGAGGAATTATATATCTCAACCAAAACAAAAATTAATTCGCTTTTAGGAAATAGTAGACGCCACAGTATAGGAGAAACAACTTTGTCAGTTCCACAGTCGGTCCATCATTTGCCCAATCTAAAATTACCAAAATTCAACGGCAAATATTCTGAATATAAAAATTTCATGAATTCGTTTAAAATACTCGTTGATAATGATGCTAGCTTGTCTAAAATCGAAAAGTTTAATCACCTTTTAACATGTCTTAGCGACCAAGCACTGGGTACTGTGAAGGCTTTTCAGGTCACAGAAGAGAATTATCCGAAAGCACTAACAAGATTAAAAGAACGTTATGACAACGACTGCTTAATATTTTCGGAAAATATTTCGGAGCTATTCGAGCTACCCAAGGTTCCTAAAGCGTCTTCAAACGCACTTAGAAGTTTGGTAGATAACATTTCTGCCTTGTTCAACTCATTGCAATCGATAGGATCATTCGAAAATATATGCAATGCTATTGTCATATATATTGCCATGTCGAAAGTCGATCCAGAAACGCAATCCAAATGGGATGAGCAACTTGACTACAGCAAGCTTCCAACTTGGGCCGAATGTGCTAAGGTCCTTGGCAAGCGTTGTCAATATTTGGAAGTGCGGGACACGAAGCAGATGCGATCAGATTTTAGTCAAAAGTGGTCAGCCAAGCCATCAAGGGCTCAACACTTTAATCAACGTCCTCAAACAATACTAGCTGTCACTCAACGTTCTTGCGTATTTTGTCGGGATGTCAATCATTTCATTTCGGCTTGTTCAAACTTCACTAAATTGTCGGTGAAGGATCGTTTTGCCAATGTCAAGAGACTAAGACTATGTTTGAATTGTTTAGGTAAAGGCCATAGTGCATCAAATTGCCCTTCGTCATACAGGTGCAAGACCTGCAAGCAATTGCATCATAGTCTTTTACACAGGTCTACACAATCCGTCCCAGTTACACATGCTACTCAATCTACACAGTCATCGGAAAACGTCATCGAAGATGTTTATCCATCCACATCGGCAGCAACGCACACGGCATTGGAAAGAGAACTCAACCATGGCTCTAAGACACAGGTCATTCTTGCAACAGCTATCGTTCTTGTTAGAGATTCGTCAGGAGGTTTCCAATTCGGTAGGGTTCTGTTAGATTCTGGATCGCAAGTAAATCTCATAACAGAAAAGTTTGCGAAAACGCTTCATCTTCGGAAGCAACGAAAAAATGTTAGCGTTGTTGGAATAGGGGTAGCTGAGCTGAAGATCAATTCTCACACTCAAACAACGGTTCGATCCAGATACAACAACTTTGAATTATCATTGGAATTCCTAGTTGCACCATCAATCACAGGATACCAGCCCGACACAGAGTTAAGTGTCAGTAACTGGAACCTCCCTACAAACATCGAGCTCGCGGATGAGCACTTTAATCAACCGTCGAGCATAGACTTATTATTAGGCGCGGAAGCCTTCTTCGATCTGCTGGAAACAGGCCAACTCAAACTTGGACATGGTCTACCCATATTGCAGAAAACATACTTGGGCTGGATTATATCGGGTAAATACAGGACTCATGCAGATATGGAGAAGAATCTTTGCTGCCTAACCAAGGAAGATTCACTGGACCAATATGTTGAAAAGTTCTGGGAACTCGAGGAAGTTTCAGGCTGTAGGTCTAAGTGGACGGAGGAACAAAAGGAATGCGAGGCGCATTTTAAGGATCATATCGAGATCCTACCTAGTGGACGGCTTATGGTAAAGTTACCATTTAAAAAGGATCCCAGCTGTTTAGGAGCATCTTATGACATCGCTTTCCGACGATTCCTTTCACTGGAACGCAGATTGTCAAAGGACTCATCGTTGAAATCCCAATACACAACATTTTTACGAGAGTATGAATCGCTAGGGCACATGTCTCTTGTTAGGGATCCCAATCTTGAGGTACCGCATTTTTACTTACCACATCAATGTGTCATTCGGCCTGAAAGCACATCTACAAAATTAAGGGTCGTATTCGACGCGTCTTGTCGCACTTCCTCCCAAATCTCCTTAAACTCAATTCTTATGATCGGACCAACAATACAGAAGGAACTTCTAATGATCTTGATTCGCTTCCGATTGTACAGATTTGTCTTAACTGCGGACATTGTAAAGATGTTTCGGCAGATTTTAGTACACCCAGATCATCGAAGGTTCCAATATATTCTTTGGAGAGAAAGCGAACATACACCAGTACGGACGTACCAACTGAACACCATCACATATGGTACATCATCGGCACCATACTCTGCAATTCGTTCTCTTCTCTATTTAGCTGAACGATATAGGGATAGGTTCCAGCTAGGTTCTCGCGTCATTGAATCCGATTTCTATGTCGACGACATGCTAACAGGACACGATGATTTAGAAACATTAAAACGTATCAAAAGAGAAGTTGTTGATATCTTCAGTTCAGCGGGGCTTGAGTTGTCTAAGTGGAATAGCAACAGCCCCAGTTTAATGCAAGCAGTAAGTGACCAGAATAAGGAAATCAAACTTACCGATTCAAACCTCACTAGCACATTGGGAATAGCATGGAATCCTCGCAGTGACGAATTTTCCTTCTCCTATAAGCCTAGTAGGACCTATTCGAAACATACCAAAAGATCTATATTGTCACTCTCATCGTCGCTCTTTGACCCAATGGGTCTACTCAGCCCCATTATCATCAAGGCGAAAGTAATCCTTCAAAAGTTATGGATTGACAAACTTGATTGGGATCAGTCAATCCCACAAAACATTGACACTGAATGGCGTCAATTCATGACGGACCTGCATTCGCTACAAAATCTTTCAATACCCAGATTCGCTTTAATCGCAAACAGGAAAACTTACCAAATTCACGGGTTCGCAGATGCATCGATGCATGCCTATGGCTGTTGTCTATATCTTAGATCAATAGATACGTTTGGAGTAGTAAGGGTACAACTTTTGGTAGCAAAATCTAGGGTAGCGCCCGCAAAGAGGAAGCAACTTCCCCGACTAGAGCTATGCGCAGCTCATCTATTAGCGAAGCTTTGGTCAAAGATAAAAAGTATATTCAACGACGAATACTCGGAAGTTTTCTTCTTGACAGACGCAGCAATTGTTCTGTACTGGATTGCAATGCATTCCTCAAGGCTCAGCACGTTTGTAGGAAACAGAGTAGCTGAGATACAAGAAAAAACACAAGATGTCGTCTGGAAACATGTACCGACACATGAAAATCCGGCAGATGTTGTCTCGAGAGGATGCACCGTAGAGGAATTGAAATCGTCAATTTGGTTCAAGGGCCCAGGATTCCTACTTGAGACGGAGGAGAAATGGCCATCCAATGTCCAAGTTCATCTTTCTCCAGAAGATTCCGTAATGGAATTAAGGAAAACAGTCCTTATCTGTCGAAAAATCGACACAAGTTATCTGATGCAGACGGTGGATAGATACAGCTCATTTACGAAATTGTGTAGGATCTTCGCTTACATATTAAGGTTCGGTAGTCGAAAGGGAAGTCAGACACACACAAGGAACCAGTTCTTATCTCCTGCAGAACTAGAAAATGCACTTCTTCGAATCGTGCATGTTGTTCAAATTAGTTCGTTCGCAGAAGAAATCGAAGCCATCCAAAACCAGCGGACACTGAAGGGATCCATTAGGTGGTTGAATCCATTCGTCGAGGAAGCAAACGGCTTCCTATTGTTGAGGGTTGGAGGACGATTAAAGCACGCAAGCATTCCAGAGGATTGTAAGCACCCTCTTCTGCTTCCAAAGGACAACAACCTTACTAGAATTCTCGTCAGGCACCTACACCTTTCCAATTTCCACGCCGGTCCAAAGGCACTAGTCGCGCTTGTAAGACAAAAATTTTGGATAATCAACGTTAGGGATATAGCTCGACAGACAGTTCGACAATGCGTACACTGCGTCAGGTATCGACCGAAGTTGCTGGTGCAAGTAATGGGAGACTTGCCCTCGGAGAGGTTAACTCCTTCTCGTCCATTTTTATGTTGCGGGGTCGATTTCGCCGGTCCAATTTACACCCACTATAAAATTCGTGGCAAGGTACCTTACAAGAGCTATATTGCGGTATTTGTATGTTTTTCATCAAAGGCAGTTCATTTAGAGGCCGTATCAGACCTCTCAGCTGAGGCTTTCATAGCAGCGTTAAAAAGGATGATAGGGCGAAGGGGTCTTCCATCAGATATCCACTGCGATAATGCGACAAATTTTGTTGGGGCACAGTCAAAACTAATCGAGTTACGCAATATGTTGTTTAAACAGTCGTCTAAAGAAACTATTACTAATTTTTGTACTAATAGTAGCATAAATTTTCACTTTATACCCCCCAGGGCACCTCACTTTGGTGGAATTTGGGAGGCGGCTGTCAAGGTGGCGAAGGGCCATCTATACCGGAGCTTGAGTGGTGCAAAATTGACCTTCGAGGAACTTTCAACAGCACTGGTGGAAATCGAAGCGGTCATGAATTCGAGACCCATCACCCCGATGTCATCCGATCCGAACGACTTCGAAGCCCTCACCCCAGGCCATTTGCTCATTGGTTCGTCGCTCAAAGCAATCCCAGAGCCATCAGATGAAGTTGCAGATATAAGCTACATACAAAGATGGAGAAGAATTAATGCTGTCAAGACCCAATTCTGGCATAGGTGGTCTAAGGAGTACATCGTCGAGCTTCAAGGTCGTGCAAAATGGACATCATCTAGTCCGAACATCAACGTTGGCAGCCTCGTTATCATTCACGAGGATAACGTCCCACCTCAGAAATGGCTTTTGGGTAGAATCAGCAGTGTTACATGTGGCTCAGACGGCAAGGTCAGAGTTGCAGACATTAGAACATCGAAGGGAAGCGTCAGACGTCCGATACGTAAACTAGCTCCTATTCCTTGTTGAAAGGCAGTCCTTTCAAAGGGGCCGGAATGTTGGGGCAGATTAAGCAGTCATCATCGCCATTATAGTCATCATCGCCATTATAGTCATCATCGCCATTATCGTCATCATCGCCATCATAGTCATCATCGTCATCATCGCAATCATCGTCATCATCGTTATCATCAGCATCGCCATAATATTATAGTTATTAATAATTTCTGAATTATTGTATTGAATTATTGTACTGAAGTATTGTATCGAATTATCTATCTAGTTTCATAATTATATTTAAATCTGGCGGTCAATTTAGACCAGTCACCATATTAATTTTGCATTTGAATTCGCCATAACATTTAAACTTTTAAATATAACGTAGTCTCTCTCACTAAAATAAGAAACCGCTTACGCACTTTTTGTATAAATACGCACAGCGAATAAAGCTCAAAAACTTTTTTGTATTGGAAACCCAAAGGGGAAACACCGTCTTTTTTATCTTCGCTTTCGCTCTACTCGTCGTCGTTGCATCGGTCAACTTCAAGGTTACCTATTGTTCGGTAAAGTTGCATATAGTTGCAGGATCGGTAAAGCCCTTTGTGGTATATTAAAAAGTACAATTCGCATCCGTTAACAATCGGTTAACGAACACCACAACCAGGATCAGCTCTTCCTTAATCGAAGGATTCAAAGAGATCCCAAGGTTGGCGACACGAAAAACACTTCGGTCGTACAAGGCCTATTCGGCAAAATCTGTTATTCTGTTATGAATTTTCTGTTATGAATCATAAAAGATCTCGACCATAAAAGATCTTTTATAAATCGTATTCAGGGTTTCGAACTTTTATGAAAATCTGTTATGGATGTTCGAAACTTGAAAATCTGTTACGAAGCTGTCAAAACAAACCGCAGAGTTTTTTTTATGCATAGACGGTAGGCACGTGATCAAATTTGTGCAAAAAACATATTAAAATGCAGTCTGAAAAGAGTATGTTTTGAATTATTACAAACTAAATAATTGCGTAATAAATACTGGAACATCTTTTTAGGAAAAAGACAACAAAACGCCACGACAAGGCGAAAAGAAATATATTGCTCTTACATGGAGCAAAATCCAATTAGAAAACTCTATAACCAACTGAATCGATATCGATGTACTGGGCTGCATAAACCAAAAATGTGTTCCTATTGATGCCTGATTTGAACTGTAACCATAAAAATGTTGTGTCGTGAGAAACTTGAAATAAATATCCAACTTTACATCGTCATCATTAGAAATACAATAAAATACAATACCTACCTGAATTTCTCTCTCTTAATCATACGGGTAGAGGAAAGATTATGAACTTGATACAACCATCTCATACTGGGTCTACCTAGAGGGCGCCTGCCTGATGATGGTACGGATTCCATAGGACGTCATCGTGCGATCCTGGTTGGGGACATGCGTTTAACATGACCAAACCACCGAAGCATGGATCGCTCCGTCCGGAGAAGTAGGTATTCGACATTGAGTTCCTCGCGAATCAAAGCAAAAGAATAAATTTGCAAATTATTTTCGATTACATACCCACTAGTTTATGCACAATTATTACATTTGTTTTGTAAACATTTCGTTGACGATAAATATTATATAGATATCCATTTCAATCCAAAACTTTCTAATTAATAAAAATCTTTTATGATAAAAGTCACAAAATTCTGTCTTTTATTCTGTTATGATTTATAACAGATTTCATAAAAGATTTTTGCACGCAGAATACCATTTCTGGAGATCGTAAAAGATTTTTCGACAGTTCGAACTTTTGTATGGAAATTCATAACGGAATAACTGGAAAAATGGATAAAAGATTTTGCCGAATAGGCTTAAATATTTCTGTCCACCCGACTAAAATGAAGTGAGTATAGCAGTATCTATACTCAAGTTCAAGACTGCTTGAGACGACTTTGTTGCAGAGCTTACACCAACTCATCTGCAAAATTTGGTCGGAAGAATGTGTGACTGAAAAATGAATCCTCATCATCGTTTGCATACAAGATCTAGTTTGTGAACGCCAGTGCGGTTTTAGGCCCGATAAGTCCACAAACTTGAATATATACAGACTTTAGCAAAGCCTTCGACTCGGTCAATCATTCTATTCTCCTTGAGAAGCTTGAAGCCTTTGGAATTCACTCTTTAATGCTTCGCTGGATTTCATCCTTCCTAATTGGTCGCGTTCAACGAGTAAAAATCGGAACATCGCTTTCGAAACGTATTAACTGTACATCTGGTGTTCCGCAAGGGAGCCATTTAGGTCCACTGCTTTTTATTATTTTTATAAACGATATCGTGTCAACGGTCAAATATAGCCAATGCCTACTATATGCGGATGTTTTAAAACTATTTTCATCTATTAAAAGTATAGAGAGCTGTGCTTTGATTCAATCTGACCTGGATAGAATAATTGATTGGTGCAACGTCAATCGCTTAAAATTAAGTATAAAGAAATGCAATGCAATCTCTTTTAATAGATGTGCATCTACTTTCGAATATAATTATACAATTAATTCACTTAACTTAAACAGGGTAAATAAAATTAAAGATTTAGGAGTCACACTCGATACGTCTTTCTCGTTTAAATATTATATTGAATATACTGTTGCGAAGGCTAATTCTATTGTTGGCTTTATAAAACGTAATGGAAGGGACTTCAGAGACCCATTTACTTTACTTTCGCTATTCACTGCCTTAGTTCGATCCCTCCTTGAATATGCTGATGTGATTTGGAATCCTGCTTTCTCAACCTATTCTGATCGCCTTGAAAAAATTCAAAGGCAATTCACTAAATTCATCTTTTATAAATTGCACTGGGAAGCCTCTCCAAATTATAAGGCAAGGTGTTTATTTCCGGGCATTAAATCTTTGAAATCGCGCCGTCAAATTCATGATATAATGTTTGTCAGAGACTTGCTATGCTTTCATACAAGATGACCTGTTCTGCTCTCACTGATGCCAATATATGCACCGACGAGATCTTTGAGAACACGGCATCTCCTCTTAGAAAAAAATCATCGAGCAAATTATGGCCTTAATGAGCCGATAACAAGAACCATTGTAGCTTTCAACAGCGTTTGTACAGATATAGATCTATCTTTGTCGAGAGACAGTTTCAAAAACAAATTATTGTACATATTTATTTTCTAACAAATTTTATTTTTAATTGTATTCTTTACTTTTACTTTTATTTTCCAACATCTGTTATTTGTAATGAAAATTGTAGATGAAATAAATAAATAAATAAATAAAACGACCAAATATTCAGATTATCACGGATCCTATGGAAAACCCTAAAAGTCCAGAACTAAACCCAACATCTATTTGTTTATCGATTTTAACTGAGTAGTTTAATGTCAAAAAATTATTGTTAAATCTCCCAGTCGTGAAGCCCTCAGCTCTAAAACAATGACACTTTTTTAAAGATTGAAGATTTAAGGTGGACCAATCAACTTGCCTTGCCCAAGTTGCCCAACATTCACTTACATCAAAACGGTATTAAAGAAGTCATATAAAGTTCAAATCTGTTCCGAAATCTGGTGCATGTGGTTTGAGTAGGTCGGAAGAGCTAGCAACAAATTGCACTTTCGTAAAGCTTGCTCTTCATCCAAAACCATTAGATCGGTTTCGCCGAGATCTCAAATTCGGGCACTGCCATATAGTTCTAGAAAATAAATAGTATCGACGTATAGGGATCTGAAGTCGATGAAAAAGTGATGAGTATCGACTTTAATTTTGTTGGTGTTATATATCCGGATTCGACATATGTACATATGACAATATTGACAATATGCATGCGTAGCATATTGTGTTCGATTTGTTTGGCGGTTAACGGTCAAAAGACATGCAGGTTGCTATATACTTTGGAAATCTATGGTATTACTAGTTTCTGAATATTCGATTAGCCTATATGATTACTAAAATTGCAGGGTGTCTAAAAGTCCTAACCATTTGGCATATGGTTTTTAAGAAGAACGTGGCCAAAAATTTGCTATTGCAAATGGTGGCAAATGCCAATTCTAAATTTACAATCTGTAGAAACCAACTGGGCAAACACTACAACGTTTATCTGCTCGCCTAAATGAGTATGGGACAACATGAGATGCTGCCAGGTCTTACCGACCCCGGAGCAACCGTACTGCTCAGAATAGCATCATCGTCATAGGGCCTTATTTTTTCGACAATTCCGTGGTATATACTGTGACTACTGTGGACAGAGAACGATACGAAGGCATGTTCAACGACTTTCTCCTACCTTAACTGAATGAATTAGAGCTGGAGGAAGGAGGACATGTGGTTCCAATAGGATGGAGCAACGGCGCATACTGCACGAGCCACAACCGAAACTCTGAAGTCTGCATTTCCGGGTCGTCTAAGGCTAATTGCACACACACCGATTTTGGACGGCCGATTTTATACCGGTCGTCCAAATTCCAATAGTGAGCCACATGTGGGAACGGGACCTGGCACACACGCCGACCGCTGATCGGTGCCGGCAAAATGCCGGTGAGCAGCCGTCCACTGCCACTGTATCGCCGGCAATATCGGGAAGTAGTGGCGTACGTGATTAAATACACGCTTGCACACGCACCGATTTATTGCTGACCATTCCATACGACTGCTCTCGCTTCATTCAGTGTGTCACGAAAACGACAACAAAGCAACTGATTGTTAGACCGGTAAAAATCCGGTGAGTGTGCTAGCACACTGCTACCGGTAAAATGTCGGCCGATTTTTTACTGGCCGTCCAAAATCGGTGTGTGTGCAATTAGCCTAATCTCTCTTTTTGACGATTTGCACTGTACGGCAAGATCACCTGATTTGACCATTCCAGATTTATTTTTGTGGGGTTGCTTTAGGACAAAAGTCATTGACTGCAAGCCGATAAGTGATCGCCTTTCTGTGATCCGCATCAAAGCTACTTTCCAAAACATAAGCCTAATATGTACACACGCCCCTATCGACGAGGCTGAAGATCCCATCAAGGAGGAGTTTTATGACCTCCTGAATGGAGCCTACGGAGCCTGTCCGGAGTTCGATGTAAGAGTTGTACTCGGGGATTTCAATGCTAAATTCGGAAAGGAAAACATCTTTGGCGTGTTAATTGGTAAGCACAGAATCCACCAGCTACCGACTAATCGATTTTGCAGCAGCTGGCAATACGGTGATAAGTAGCCATCGCGGATGCCAGAGCGCTTGGTATGGAGGCAGCGTGCTCGGGATCGTAGATAATGGAAGGCTGCACTGTATCAGGCAGAGACTCTTCACGGGTCGGGAGCCCGATAAACTACTAAACTGTATTGAAGTCACGAGTATGTCAATAAGCCTCAGACTCTTAAAGCCCTCAAAGAGAATATCCGTCAAGAATGCAAGAACCTATCGCCGAAAGTTCTGGCAAGAGTGATGCAAAATGCCATAAATCGGGCACGAAGGTCATCAATTCTGGCGGCGCGCGGCCACTTAGCCGATATCATGTTCTCGTCTTAATGGAAAGTCTAAGACATCAAATAAGCATATCTAATCCAAAAGCAGAATCAATGTTTTTTATTTACAAAAAACATTGGGTGACAACTTTCGCCATCTTGTAAAATTGTGACTTCTAACCTGACGGATCCGCATTTATTTGCAATTTTATTGGTTGCTTTAACCACAACCACCGATAAATTGTTCATTAAAAATAATGGTCTGTTTTACATCAGTACATCCATAGCCAGTGTTGTGCCGCGTAGACTACGCCATGTAGACTATGCAATTGTCGACGCGTCGTCAATTACGTGTCGTTAATTCAAAACTGACGACACGACATGTCGACAAAGTTCAATCAAGCAATACATTATAGTTTTTATAAAATTAAGACAATTGAAACATATAAAATATAGGTAACTTTTTTATTTTAAAATGGGTAAACGTTTTTTTTATTTGAAGCTTTCTAAATAGATGAATAAAAAAAAAAGGTCTGAGGCGATCAGGTGTGTTTAAAAGATTTATTTTGCAATTATTGCAACACGCTGCTTGTTTATTATTTAACTTGACCAACTCCAATCGTTCAGTCATTAAATTCAAATTTATTAATAAAATTCATATTCAAGCAGTCCTACGCGCAGGAACTTACTATACTAGTAACTATAGTAGAGCTAGAGACGTTGCACTAACAGTTGTTTTGAATGACATTGACAATCCTATTGACGACATTGACGACGCAATTAACGACATTGACGACATAGACGACGCAATAAACGACATTGACGACATAGACGACGCTATTGTCGACATCAGAGTGTCGACAATTAAAAACGACGCGTCGTGGAACAAAACTGTCCATAGCTCTACTAAATCCAAAACCTTCCAATGTTACCACCCGACGACGGGTCTGTCCAATAACCTTCTATAACCTCTTGAATATTTTTTGCTGTACATTTTAAGCTATCCATTGCCCACATCTAAGGTTAGTATTTAAGCTAACCCATTTGCACAAATCTCGCTAGGTACCTACCTGCCTACCTATTTTATGAGGCCAATTTGTGCATGCGATTTTTTAACACGATATGATAGCAGGCTTCGCAATTACATTCTGGCCAAAAGTAAGTTGCATGCTAACCTGAAATTTAAAGAATTAAGTAAAATCGGTGGTATGCAGATATGCTCTTAGTTTAAAGGTTACCGTTTGACGTTTGCGATGATTGGTATGACATTAGCAAGGGGAAGCTTGTATACCCATATTAAACTACCTGTTGATGCGTTTTCAATGTGCAATTACATATGTATATCGTGTCCAAACTATTGACTATTATGTACGATTAAGGAATTTCTGACACGGCTTTAGTTTAGCAATTTCATTCTTCGTGACAAAGGGTGGTTTAACTCATATCAGGTGAGGTGACGCAAACCCTTTGTTCTACATTTGTAGCAAGGCCAGAGTTGCCATTTGTTGAGTCACGAATTGCATGGGATTCGTTATTGTTTATAACAGATATCAATTTAAACTTTTTCTTTGTTTCGATTAGAGGGAGATGCGTGTTGTTCAGTAGCTAAAAGGCTTTCAGGCTCCGTAGGTGTAGTATAGGTGTAGGTAATGTTAATGAATTGCGATCTGAAATTCTTCGAATCACTCATATGTATCGGTATGCGTTAAATTTCGTAATTTGTTTTTAAGTCAATTTTGAGTTATTTGATGTTTGTCTGTTAGCCATCCTATTCCATAGAAAATACTCTGAAAATATTTGTTTTCATTCAAGTTCAGCTATGCTTTGTGCAGTCTGCTTTATGAAGGTACCCCTGCAGCATGTACATATTTCTGTAACAGGATATTAACGAGACCCTTTACACTTATAAACGGATTTAATATTTTTGTAGGATATTTTCTCCTTTTCTATGAAGTACGCTTCGTGCTTTCAATCCAATTTCCTTTCTCAGTCCGGCCCCTTTCTACCAATTTACATTTAAAGTTCTTGTGTTATTAGTCAATCCTTTGACTATAGTGAAGTGCATACCTAATTGTTTATTGTTAGGAAACTATTCAACTTCAAAATTACTTTTGTTTTATCTCAAGTTCCTGTCTCACAGATATTGCAACTATATACCTGCTACAGGATGTTCCTATCAAAAGTGAACAAAATTTTAGGGCTTATCAAGAGTAGTATAGATATCTACTGGAAATTGGGTTAGAACAAAACCTCCATTTATTCATAATCCATAATGACATAAACTTAAACATAAAAATAAAATCTAAGTCTAGGAATTAAGGCTGTGTTGAATTAGATCAAATGCTGATTTTGAAGTCGAGAAAAATAAGGTTCGAATTAACCTTCAGCAGTATACGGGATATTAGTTTGTTAAAGAAGATAGAATTGTAGAAAGGTTCAAACGACGCACGGGCCATAGAATGTAGTAAACATATCTACTACGTCCCTGCGCTTACCGAGTTTGAGACGGTAAGATTAGCCGATCATTCCAAGATAGAACGAATCGTTCTCGTCCAGAGTACTTCCACGATAGGCCATCTTACACTCCGCGCCACTTGAATAGCACATCCCCTATAGTCGGTTTTCTATCGCTCACTGGTCCCAAACCAAGCATGCTAGAGACTTACTTTTTTTTAAATTAAAGTTCATTTAATTGTTGTGATTTGACCAAAGGGAAGATTTAAAACTAAAGCTTTAAGTATTAACAAAAATTGTTAGCTAAAAGCCGGCAAAATGTGGGGTATTAATTTTGCGCCACTTAGGTAGATCAATTTTTACATTACTTAAAAATATGGATAATAACGTTAAAATTTTCCTTTTGATGCTCAAATCAAAATAATTAAATGAACTTTAATTTAAAAAAGTAAGTCTCTAGCATGCTTGGTTTGGTACCAGTGGGGGTTAGAAAACCGATCTTAGAGGGTGTGCTATTCAAGTGGCGCGGAGTGTATATGGAAAGTGCTCGAGACACGGTACGCTTATGTGACACGACCAGCTGTCTTAGGTGTGAATTCTTTTAAGATTTAAGTAATAGTATCTATGAATCACTAAACCAAGACCGTAATTAATTCCATCCGGCCTCAGTGGTTAGTGTGCTGGACTACTGTGCCAGGGGTTCCAGTTTCGATCCCCGGAAAAACTCCACTACTGATTGCTTTTACTGAGGCGGCCTTAATGATATTTCAAAATAGTTTACAATAAATTATTATTATAAAATGAATACATATGTGGCACACACAAAATTAAGGCTGCCCTGCAGACTTAGCGAGGAAGAGGCTACTCACTTTAGCAATTCTTTCTTCGAGGACCTCCAGAGAGATAGCAAATTATAGGCTTCCATCAGAATTGGTTATGTACTTATATCTTAATTCCACGGGCTGGGTTTAACAGCATGGCCTTCTTTAAGATTCAAAATACATACAGACTTTTACACGAGTATGTGCTAACAAAATGGCGCGTCCTAGCAATATTTGGGTTCTTTTTAAACCTCCATTTTATACCAACTTATCTAATTACAGTAGAATTCGGTTATAACGACCACTCGCGGGAGACAAATTTTCCAACCAAATAGAACTAAATGTCCACTCCACAGGAATAGTTGCTATACACGAAGGCGGCAAGGCGTTATAAACTTTTTGCACTATTAAAAATAAAAGCCATCGCAATGGCAATTGGTGTATACTAAAAATTAAAGCAATACAATCAATAAATTGTTTACCTATTTTAATGTATCATTGTCCGAATAAACTTATTACCATTTGGGCATTTATGGTCATTAACAAAAACTATCTAACCATTTTAGACAAACCGTCCAATCATATCTACTTTAACAAAAAGTAAAACCTATTAAAGAAACAGCAACCCAAATAAAAATCCACTTCAATACAGTAACAGGACCAAGTAGTATCACCTCTCAAAGCTTCTAAATTTTAAACTGTCTGTTGTAACACCCTGTATAGCCATGAAGACCTATTTGTATCTCTTTGCTGTTTGGCGATGTGCTTGTGCATTAGTTCAAATTTACTCGTTGGCAATTTAAATAGTAGTTTCTTAGGAAAGCCAAGTCACACTTACACTTTATAAAGTCCCTGTTTATTCATGTGAATTAAATTGTCTTCGTCCTCGCGCAATCGTGTATTCTATAGCGAACTGCTCTTGGCCACGGAATGAACACATTACCGTTGGGAGTAATATTCGCTATTTGTTTGTCTGCTATCCCAAATATGTAACAACACAGGCGAAAACTTGTATCGTTCAAAAACTTTATTATCCCTCGAAAAGATATTAACGACTTGTCATTATTACATACACGTTACCTAAACTGTCAACAGTTTTACATTCGTATAGGACTGAAAGTGGGAAAATGCATGTAGAAAGGACATATTCGATTGTATACCTTTTACGTAGGTATATACGAATACGAATACCTATAGCTAAGTACGTTGTTTGCTTGGGGAGGCAGACAAACTGACAATGTCCTTTAACAAGAGTGCTTGATTGCTTTTTGACGACGACTTTTGCCCTTGGTTGTTGTTATAGCGCCGATGGGCGGGTTTAATTGCGCTATCGAATTCGACGTTTTCGCAATTTCGTTCGCTTTGGATGAGTAATTTTTTGATATTTAGTACGACTATAGACAGACAGTGAAAAATGAATGGTTAAGCAGAGGTGCACTCATCCGAATACATTGTGATTTGCATCCGGATTTTCTTTCTCGTTTAATTAACGTGGTAAACAAGCGATAAAAACATACTCGTTATCGTAGGTATAGATAGTGTGTAGTTAGCGTAACCTACTCTGGCAGCTAACTATGGATTGTCGGTTGCACTCAGATCCCAAAAGCATGATCGAAGTTCCTATACAATAACAGAATTGGTGACCACCTTAGGAATCCTTTGTAAGTCTGTAGATAGATATACGAATAGATATTATTGAATTTGGAAAAGAGGGCTCATTCCGAGGCATCTTTAGCTGTACAGAGACGAATAAAAACTTTTATCTTTGCGTGCGAGCAAGGGATTATGAACTACCTACTATACCTACCCTTTTAATGCCGTTCACCACGCTCGCATTATTTTAAATTTCCGTCTGAATGGGGACTCAGGGCCAGCCTTAACGATCTTGGCGCCCCGGGCGAGTCATGCATTTGGCGCCCTTTTATATTTTATTGAAATTAAAAAAAAAACTGTTTTCAATTGTGTACCCTATTTGATATTGAATTAATAGTAAGGTCTGTCAGTTAGTCACGAAACATTTAATGAAAAAAAAAAATAAAAAATTAAAAAAGCAACTAAAATCTTATTTTTCTAGCTTTTTTGTCAGCAAATTCTCTGACAGCCGAACTACTGTCTAGTTTGGGACGAGGTAGCGCAGTGAAAAGATTCCAAAGACCCCCTAAAATACAACTAACTAACTTACAAACTAACTTAAAACTACGGAGGATGTTACATAGGTAACGCACCGACCCAGGAGAGCGTGTCTGGACTTACCTCTTCATCAAGCCACCAAAATTCGGTGAACTGCTTTAAGGCATCAACAGTGTCCCTATCCGCAATTGCGGTATTAAAACGGAGGAGCTCCTGAGTATTGGCGGCGTACCCGTCGTGGATGATCCGCTTATCCCTCGCCCCGCGGTGGCTGGTACAATACCGGGACACCAACTTTATCTTGGACTAACCCTTTTATGTCTGCATGAAGAAATGCCTCAGACGGGACAAAGCCATACCGGAGCGTACTCTCGTGGTACATTAAATTCGGATAATAACCACCCGATATCAGATTATTAGCGTTGGCCATCGCCCTTGCAACATCAATCCTATTCAATCGAGTATAGGGTCTTGTTGGAATAATATTTTATGTACTCAGGACTCGGGAGTACTAAACAACACTGTCTCTCGAACTCTCAACTCTCTCAAACCCGAATCTTGTCAGCTTATCGACCTTATATGGGCAACGTATCATATGACCTTTACTCTGGAAACAAGTTGACTGCTGCGAAGCAGTCTTTTTGTCAGAGCATTAGCCCTCTTGGCCCCCAGCAAGACAAGCATCCTATGTTTGTCAAAATATAGTAGATACTGGTCGAACCAGATTGCAAGATATCTGACCACGCTTTGTACCGCCAATGGTTGTCCATTTTGTTCAATAATGGCTAATTTTCGCCAGTTTTTTCTGTTATCCCTAGAGACCCTAGGTCTGCGTATCTAAGCTATAGCATGTCTGAGGGAACCCACCAGATCACTCGTGTAAATATTAAACAGGATCGGAGAATTCACTGCTCCCTGTTGTAAGCCGTTTTTAATTTCAAAGACTTTGCTCGAAGTCACGTTGCCAGCTCATAAATCATATATAGCAATGGTTTTTGCATACCCAACCTAGTCAGCATATAGAAGAGCCCCTCCAACCATACGGTGTCGAAAGCCTACTCAAAGTCGATCAGGCAAACAAATGATTGTGAGAAGCTATGCGAAAATGTTACGCAAACAACTTTTTTTTTCTTTATGGTTTAAAGAATCAACAGCAAAAATGACGCATTTTCGGATCAAAGATTTGACTGCATCTGCATGATCTAAATTCACAAAATAGAAAAATATCCACTGTATATACATTCTTTACTATAGGTACGAGTAGGCAGTCTTAAGCAAGACGCGCATTAAAGTGGTGTGGCAGTGGTGACCAAGTGGCAGGTGGATGTATGTTAACATAGGCATGAAAGCGGCGTGGGGGCTACGTGGCGTGATGCCAGTCTATGGTGCTACTTATTTCGAACATGTTTAATTTTCGAATGGCAACCGGGTGATGACTGCGTGGATTTGTAGATGCATATAGCATATCCTCTATAGAGGCATGTCATATTGCAGAGGCTGGTGAATACGTAAATTTTGGCATTACAATTGCGAATTTTTTTTTACCCGGAAACTAAAAACATGCGAGCCGACCAAGAATTCAACATAGGACGAATATTAAGAACTGATGAATCGGTGGCACCATACGTTGTTTGCTACTTCAGTACGCGTTAAATCAATTTCATACCACTTCGCCGCCCTCGGCACACCACCCAATGCCACTTGTCACTTGGTCTCCACGCAACTGCCACACCACTTCAATGCGCGCCTTGCTTTAAGAAATCCAATAAAAATTGGCCTTGCTCACAAAACAGTAAACAAATTTTATGGGAATATGTAATCAAGTTTAAGATAATATTGTACTAGCAATTGGTCCAATAGGGCAGGATTGAAACTTTGTTATTCGACACTTTAAATAAATCCCACAAAATCACTACCCTTTACGGGTAATCGTAATCGCAAAACCCTTTTGTCGGCTGGTATTTCGCCGCATATTCAACATTTCGATTAATTTTTCGTTTACACACCATAAATAAAATAATATATGCGGCGACAGCTAGATAAATAAAATAGTCCTTAGGGTTCAATGTTCACCCTTACAAAATTTTACACCATCACCTACCGATGAAAACCATAATTTTAACTGCCAATTTTATCAAGATTACAAACCACTTACTTAATATGTAAATATGTCTACGTATATCACACATATGACCTGTTGACTGTCATGGGTAGTCGATTTTGTCATTCTGGGAACAGACAGTATACGGACAATATTATGCTTGATGTCATTACTGTACGTGTACGTGCTCGTGCAACTCTTGACTATCAATTGCCAAGAAGGTAGGTATAGGTACCAACGAATGTCAAGTCATAGTTCCAAAAAAAAACAGTTCCTATGAGTAGAAAGCTCTCGCCTAATCTGCATTCATTTTTTTGATTTATTTCCTTCATCTGAAAAAAAAAAGAAGATTCCTTTGGGATATTGGGAGTCCTCGCAGTATAGGCAAGGCAGTGTGACCAAAGACAAAGATTACCTGCAACACGATGCTGTATATGGATAATTTATTCACCTATTCCATATTCGATCACGTTTTATATACGAAGTGGGAATTCCTGTAATTGAGGTCCCAGAATAGGACTATTCGTAACTGTGGAGGTAGGTACCTACGTGTTATTACTGGTCTATTGGTGCTATGCCTACACAACCGGCCGAAATTCCCCCAGGATTTAGGACTAAGTGCTTAATATTTTTTTTTCTTCGCTATATCTGACTTAAGTGGCCATCCCTTTAGGCTATGCTATCTAAACAAAATTCAGGGTTTATGGAAACTCCTTATATTGAGTGCTTGGCTTCTTCACTTCTTCGAGCGAGTATTTATTTTTTTTTTAATTTTTTTTTAATAGTTTAAGCTAAGATTCCAGCCATTTGAAAAAGAGGATGTTGACTTTGTGCATACAGTTCACTACAACCTAAACGATTTTGCAGAACTTCTTCAAATTTCATTATAAATAGTGTAGGGGCAAAAAATATATATATCCACATAGAAAGCATCCTCGTTCTAGATTCATTTCTCAACCATGCGTTTGTGTGGGTTTTTATTTTGAGACAAATGGTAGGACACACAATTGCATGCCGAATCCGAATGGTTGAATTAACAAACTTTCTCGGGACAATCATACTCTGGTGATGTTTGTCAGGAGGGGCATTAGTGTCTGCCACCCAGTGATAAGCTTGAGACCAATCGGTCAGTTGTCCAGCATACTAACCAGAAAGCCATTGTACACAAAAACTGCAAATAGGTATTTCATGAATGAGAATTAGATCAGGATAAAGCTTTTAAGACCAACGTTGATACAAATATACATACATACATATATTTTCAATGGCCCGCTTATCCATTAAGTGGGTCGCGGGTAGGTTGCTCAAGTGGACCCTCCATAGCTCTCGGAGCTCCGCCATCGACTCCAAATCATCAAGGGAAATCCCCATACGCGTAGAGGAGAGATTATGAGTTTGATCTAACCATCTCATACCGGGTCTACCTATTTGCACTTAAATTGTTCTGACGTTTTGGATATCCAATTTTTAGATAAATGTTAACCTTAGATCCTCATATGTGTACTGGATGTAAATAAAGTCCATATGGAGTGTAGTGGATCAGTCATTGCTTGTGAACGGAGCGCAGCGCTTAGATTCGAGCCCCGGGTAGATCAATTTGGAAAATTAGCAGCTAAATAAATAGGCGGGTAGACACCCTAGGCCTAGCTTCTCGCAACCATTCGTTTGTGTGAGTTTCTATTTTTTGGGACGAATGGAATGGAATAGCAGCTATTCAATATTATTAATATTATTATCAACAATATTATCAATATCAACAAAGCAAAGTGATCCATTCTCAATACTAGTTTTATGATTCTTTTCCATAACACCCAGCTTTGTTACATAGGGCATGTTTGTTCATTTCCCTAACCTCATTAGCGACAAGTTCCAGGATCTTCCTACGTCCATGGATGGTACCAGGACTGTGCCATTATCATTGGCAATGAAGGTTCGTTAAGACATCTGTTTTCTTCTTTCTCATATATAAAAATGGAAATGACGACTCATTCATTCACTCACTGACTGACTGAGCCCAAACCCTTTGCACTAGAAAGCTGAAGAGGGTTTCTTTTATGGTGTATACGGAATAAGGAAGTATAGTTCAAAATTCAGCCCCTAACGAGGTAAAATGTGAGGTCAAAATTTTGTAGTTACCTATATGAAAATTTGTATTTTTCATCCGATCGACTTCAAACTCGGTTTGTGTACCTACTCTATGTAAGAAATATAGGAAACCAATTTCACTGATTTTGGAAATTTTGCTTGAGTTATTGGCGATGACCCCGTTTAAGGGGCCTTTCATGACTCACTAACCATTCGTCGTATCAATTTGAAACTTTGTAATACGCCCCAACCTCTGTCGCCGTTGAATATGCTCATCGTTTCATCCGAGATCCAACCCGATGGTAATTCAAACGGAATTCTGTAAGAATGGGGCATCATACTGCTAGAAAGTACACACACATCCTCACGATCTTTCCGGTTGTATATGTATATATAGGACGATTTGCTTATCATATCGGTGTTGTTGCCAGCGAAGAAGTATGTTTTGTACCGTAGATAGTGGCTCAGTCTGCTATAGTAGATCGAGTAGATCTGTGTTGAGATGCCAGTGCCTTACCTACAAGTTGATCATATTATATATAATCTTGTCCTGTTTTCTTCAATATGGTGTTAAACATATTTTTCAGAGATACTAACCACTCCATAGGTAGCTAGCTATGTTTCCTGCGCGATATAATTATAAATATAAGAGAGGAAACTAACTGACTGGAAATAAATCTCTGTGTACAAAATCCTAAGGGCTACGCGATCGAAGCTGCGGGCAAAAGCTAGTAAAATATAAGTTGGTAATAAATTCACCACATCATACACACCATTTGCTTAACCCATTGTACATATTGCACCTGCAATTCTTGTATATGCCAAACGTTGAGCCCTAACAGTAACAGCTTCCTTACAGTTTTCTGTGAGGCTTTCAGTCAGCATATAAGGGGTGTCCCATAATTCACGCAAAATGTAATTTTGATAGAAAATACAGACTTTTAATTAGAAAGCTTAATTTTTGTATTGTTCATAGAGTATATTGTATACAGATTTTGGTTATGTATGTAGTAGCACATTGGATAAATGGCCGCCACGGCTTTGTTGGCAAGTACGTTACTCTTTTATTGATATTTTCTATAAATGTGGCTGAATTTCAGTAATACACTTCCCAATTTCCTCTTTCAAGGCGTTGGTGGTCGTGGGCTTGTTTGCATAGACATTTGTCTTCAAAAAACCCCAAAGAAAGAAGTCCAAGGGCGTTAAATCGCAAGATCTGGATGAAAAATTCTGATTGCAAAAACGGCCGATTACATCACGATTAGGAACTAACTCCTGCAGTAATTGAATTGTTTCTCTGGCCGTATGGCATGTGTGGCATCGTCTTATTGAAACCACATGTTGGTCACATCCATCTTGTAATTTAGGCACTAAAAACTGGGCTATCATGTCACGTTAACGAACGCCATTAATTGTTACTGCCTGACCAGCCGCATTTTCGAAGAAGAATGGTCCGATAGTCAGCTAGGTTCCAGAAATCGAGTGGAATCGAAATTGCAAATCGAGTGAATTCGTTTTCAGTGTTCTGCATTTCGAACGATTCGGAAACGCCGACATTTTTTCGAAATCACAAAAAATCCGAAAACTTTGAAATCAATATCGAATACAGTGAAATGTAAAACACAAAAATTCATTTCCGATTTCATTTCGAGTGAAAGTGAAATGTGGAACCTAGCAGAATGTCTCCCAAAATCCGCACCAAACAGTCATGCGTTGTGTTTGCATTTGTTTCTCAACAATTACTCGTGGGTTTTCTCAACCCAAATGCAAAAATTTTAACGATTAACGATGCCATCAAGATGAAAATAAGCTTCATCACTGAATATGATTTTGTTCGAAAATTGCGGACTATATCTGACAATTCTTCATTATTTTTAAAATATTGCTTAACAATGAAAATGCTTTGTTCTTTCGTATACCGCTCCATTTTTACTAACCCCGAACTGTCAGCTGTCACATTGCTATCTTTTTTCTGTTGGTATCACTGTACTATTAAATGGCGCAAAATCTAATTTTTGCGTGAATTATATGGGCACCCTTTCCCCAATAGGTCATTCTGGGAGGAGGGGACGTTCTTTGATGATGAGGCGGTTCAATTCTTCACAGATGGATCGAAAACGTCCGATGGTGTAGGAGGTGGTCTTTTCTCTGATAGACTAAACCTCAGTCTCTCATATAGAAGTCGGAGCAGTTCAACATTCACCTCTGCTATGGGTGCCGGGGCACAGAGACATTCCGGGTAACTGTAAGGCTGGGAACTACACTACCTATCGCACCAAGCAAATGTACTTTAGGTATCCCAATCGTTACGTGTAAACTTATAATAAAGCAGGATGCCATCCAAAGAACAAACTTTAGGTGGACATGTGGCACGACATGTCTAGCGACAAAACAGATCTGGCCAAAGCTAGATCTCAATCGTTCTAAGAATTTGATTTCTCTTGACAGGAGGCAAGAAACCCGAAAACGGAAACTCCATTTGGGAGCCTCCTACTACAATGATCTAAACGATCTAACAAGCCTAGACATTCGTAGTCTCCTTTGCTTCATCAGAAGCTCAAACTGGTTCAACGAGTAGGACGAAATTTTTAATAGATTCATGTGGTATCACATGGGACCTAATTGGTCTAAGTGTGTCGGCCATTTGTCGGCAGCCACTTCAACCTAACCTCAACCTAACCATGGGCACCCTTTACAATGGCATATTGTGACAATGGATCGAGTTAAATAAAGTACATCCATTGTGCTAACCTCAGCGAGTTTCCCACCTTTCATGCACCATCCGTTTGGCCGTGCGAATATTTTCTTCGTCAAGTTCCAACACGAACATTAGGTATATTTAACTTTATTGGGAGTTGTTAGTTCTGGTTCTGCGCTACCCATTGCTGTTGTTTTAAGTTTAGATAAGGTCAGGATACGTGATTGGTGAAAGTTCTGACAGTCTCTTCCGACTGCAATATGTAAGGTAAGCACATTCATGCCTTGCTTCCGATTCAATGTGGTCAATCGCAATGATGCCAATTTGGTTGACGAATAGAATGTATAGAAGGGACCTAAAATTTGATGCCGAAGCCAAGGTGTTGAATTGAAGAATTTCGCAAGGGCAATGGACAAATCTTAAGTTATGTGTGTTTTCCAGAAATTGAACCTACGACCCTCTGCTCTGCACTCCTCCAGACTAACCAATGAGCAAGTGCGCCCACGAACTATAGCTACCCACCCTCATCGCCCTTCCTAAAATGCCAATACGCTAATACGGGGATGATATACATTTTCTACAACTACATTAAAACTTTTTTTAAATACATAGTAACATTATAGGCTTTATAAAACAATGTACTCGTAGTTAGCAAGTATAGGTACTCCTTCTGAGTCTGTTCCTGCGTAATCCCCCCAGGAAAAACTACACAATATGTACACATAAACTCGAATACATAGTTTACATGCAGAACTAAAGCAAACACCGTCGATGCTCGGTGTCGGTCTCGACTCTCGGGTAATGCCACAGCAAGTGTCATGCTCCTATTGTCATATGGTAATTTTTTACGACACCATGACATTAGTTTCTTGCATTATTCATGCCAAAATGTCTCCAGGCTATAATAATACTGCAACAAATCAAGGCTTATAACGAATGATTTTGTATCGTAAAATAAAATACACACATACACACCCAACCGATATCCACATATTCTCTATTTTCGTCATAGTAATCACTCTTGTCAACGTTTTCGCATACAAATAAAAACAAAGATGTTATATTTTTCCTGTGTAGTGACATATAGAAAATTCGTCATCTTATAAGGAACAGGGATATAAGAACAACAATAAAATCCAATATCTGGAGCGATATGTTTTTTTGGCATCATCACAGGATACGTACCTATAGGTATACTCCCCAAGCGGCAAGCATTATGTATGAGTTTCGTAGAAGTTGCTGGCATTCACTTGGGTGAAAAATCTCTCATAATTTGCTGAAACAAAGTTAGAAAAAGGAAAATCCCCTGTGAAAATGGCAATATTTGCCTTATGCACCGCATACTTTTAAACCAGGATGTTGCACTACGTCAACATCGTTGACATCAAACATTTTTCAGAGACAGCGTTCGCAATATGCACGGAGTCTGGTGTTGGCGTGATGTATATGGCTAAAAAGTGCATATGCATAATATACATCCATCCGTGTCATTTGCTCCTTGCGAGGGTATACCTAGCCTGATCAGGTAGAATGCTTTTATAAATTGGATGCGATTACTGTTTAAGGTATAGCTAACATACATATATACAAGATATAATGTTTTTTTCAACTTGTAAGGCATTGCGTTAGGTGAACACTGCCGAAGTATATTGTTTAATCATTTAGTATGTGTCTTTCAAAATAAATATCTTATGAGAGCCCGTGTGTTTCTTTTGCGATACCTATTTAAATTTGAGTAAAACAATACAATTATTTAATTTATTTATTAAAAGTATTTTCGTATTATGAGAAATTAAGAAATGAGTTTTAGCAGTAATTGGATTAGGTTAGGTTAAGGCGGCCGGCCGCAACAATATAGCAGCCTTACTTAGGCCAGAGGAGTTCCATTGTGATACCACAGAATCGAATGATCTCAGAACTACCTGCTGAACCAGTATAGGAGCTGAGAATGAAGCGTTGGAGGCAACTTATGCTTGCCTTAGCGAGTTCGCCGAGATTGTCGAAGAAGTATTCTCCGAGATATAGTTTTATACGAGCTGAGAGGGCTGGGCACGTGCCCGTATATTGGAGATGAAGAATTGTCCCTTCATCCTCCTAGTCCATATGCAGCTTCTACAGAAATCGGTGGAATTGAGCCCCGGCCTGAGAGCATGTCTCCCATTAATGCAGTGTCCCGTGATGACAGCTATACTAATGTGCTTATATATTGGATCTTTTAAGTGTTACAAGATTGTTGGAGCGCTTGAGATCCAGTATGGGCCAGATCTGTTAAGTGATGGAGCACCTGGAGCAGTTTGACCACCATCGGTTAGTGGCGCTTATCGCACTATGTTTAAATAAAAGTTTACACGTAGCGAGAGGCATACAGAGATTCGACAAAGTTGTGCCATCCCTAGCGAGTTCGTCGGCCTTGCAATTCTCTGGAATGTCGGTGCCGGACCGATATAAGTTGAATTTTGAGTTGTTCCGCTATCTCGTTAAGAGATAAGCGGCTATTGAGGGCGGTTTTGGACTTGAAGATGACCGAATCCAGGGATTTAATCGCGGCTTGTCTATCGGTAAAAATTATGATATCCTTTGCGGATATTACATTATGCCGTAGCCACGGCAGGGCCTCCTGGATCGCCATGATTTCCGCCTGGTGATTGGGCAGACGGTATGAGATCGTACAATTTAAATCTTGGGAGAAAACACCCCCTACTCCTCTTTCAATTTAGGACCCATCTGTATAAAATCAGACACTACATAACTCTCCCAGTCAGTCCTGGAGGGTATGCAGGTTTGAATTATTACTGAATTGAAACTGATGGATTGCTTTTATACGGGTGGCTGCATTTGCTGTGCAACTTGTCTACAATACAGGTCTAGCGGTAGCAGGTGGAACAATATTATGTCCATCGCCGCTGTTGGAGTGGTCCTAAGCGGTCCACTGATGCAAACACATGCCGTTCTTTGAGCACGACTAAGGTGCTTGCAGTGAATAGCCTTCTCACGTGAGTATAGGTCCAAGAACTCATACCTATATAAAGCCAGTATGTAATTTGAGTGGGCGCAGTAGCGCAGTGGTTAGTGTGCTGGACTACTGTGCGAGGGATCCCAGGTTCGATCCCCGGAAAAACTCAAATTACATCTTAAGGTTTTTTCTATTGTGCCACCTCTCGTGAACGTCTGACGAACATCCGAGAGTATGACTGTCCTGAAAAAGCTTCTCAATTCAGCCGTTCGGACTCGGCATAAAATTGTAGGTCCCTTCCATTCGTTCCAAAAATAGAAACTCACACAAAACGAATGGTTGCGAGAAGCTAGTCCTTGGGTGTCTACCGCCTGTTGCGCCGCCTATTTATTTTTTTATGTAATTTGATGCTGGAGTCCCCATTTGCTACCAATAGATTTCTTGCAGCAGCATAGAGTCGTGGTGGCTTTTTGAACCCTCTGCACTCTGCAGTATATTGGGGTTCTAGCTCAATTTGCTGTCTAGATCGAGGCATAAATACTTGGCCATGTCAGAGAGCACCTGCAGAGTGCCATTTAATTTTGGGTGAAGAGAACCATTTCAGTTTTCTGGGGGTTGACGCCAAGCCCGCATTTTTTGGTCCAATTAGAGAGGGCATTCTCATGAAACCACGATAGCAATGTCGACTGCACCCTTCCCTTCCAGTATTAGAAGTAGTTCATTCACCACTTCAGTTCATTCACAACTTCCGAACCGATGCTTCGCCCAGCTATGAGTTGATGAACCTGTTCTGTTGGTGAGCAACTGATTCACCCAATCGCCAATCGACTTATCAATTCCGCCGCAATTCCGCAAAAACCGCCAAACCGATTGAGCTCAAATTTTGAGACAATCTTAGGTATTCGCCCGGGAGCGTTCCCGTGAAGATTGGTCAAAATTAGAAAAGGGGTGTTGCACCTCCCATACAAAAAACATCTTCTATGCTGGGGCGATTCTCATGATTCTTTTTAACTTTCTCGTATACGTAGTAGTTAAGGGAAAAATATTCAGCCCTATCGAGGTATCTGATCGGAAAATTCTCCGATTTCATACGAATACGAATCGGAGGATTTTTGTTTGTTTGAGGTATTCTTCCGAACAGCTTTTCGGAACTTCTTTTCGACAAATATGCAAGGCACACTGGCATTTCAGTGCGATCAAGTGCGTGTTTACCGATATTTTTGACAGTTTCGTACGAATTTTCTTCCGATATGCTCCGATAGGAATTGGTTGCGGAATTTGTTTACTACGATTTGCAGTGAAGTATTGATAAATCGAATGTAATTTCAGTCTCCGTAGCGTAGCGAAAAAAATTCCGTTCCGATCGGATACCTCGATAGGGCTGATTGTTTTCGTACAAAATTTCGAATTCGAGAATTTTATCAATTCTTATATTACGATGATATGGGAATTCAAAAAAAAAAAGGGTCTCGCAATTCTGTCCATCCGTAAGTCTGTCTGTCCCATAGCGAATTTGTTTCAAACTTCGTATTTAGAGCTAAGAGGCGTTTTTATTTATGCTAGCCCTAATATTAATGGTACTTCCCATATAAAAATTTTACGAAATATTAAACAATTTAGATTTTTTCGAAAACGGCTCAAACGATTTGAACCAAAATTGATAGTTGAGTCAATGTAAACATGCTTAACATGATTGCATACCTACCCAGTTTTGCTAAAAAGTCCAGCTACGGCACTTTTAAAAATTGGATTTTTCTCGAAAACGGTAAAAACGATTTTACAAAAAAACTTATTTTTAAGATACTAATGTCATTCTTAATTTGAAAGCAAACTAAGTTTTTCTCTAAAAAGACTGCGTCCTTTGATATCCACCCAAATCCCTAATAATAGTACTTTAAAAAAGTGCTCATATCTCAAAAACGTCATTTTCGATTATGATAAAAATGTAACTGGCAGGTAATGCTTAAATCCATAGTAATACCATTTGCTCAGTTTTAAGCTAAACAGTTTAGTAACAGTGCTTTTCGAATCCAAAATTGTAACATTTGTCAGCATAATTTTACAAAAAACCGCTCTAACGATTTTGATAAAAATACATACATCTAATACATAAGCATTCTAAAACCGATAACGTACTTAATTTTTCTCAGAAAACTCGAATATAGCCGTTTTATGAATATTTCTCAAAAATGACTACCCAAATCCCGATCTGTTTTCACATCCGGCATATTTTTGCAAAGCCCAAAACTTCAGTGGCAATATAATTCGAAATTCATCGCCTATTTGCATCCTTCAAGTGTCAGTTCAGGGTGAAATTTGAAAGTAAGTAATAAAGTGTTGTAGTTAATACGTATGATTATGTAGTATGTATTAAGTTTTTAATTAACAAGGCTTCAGTTACTAAACCTGAGTACATCTTGAGTGGGTATGATTTTAAACGTAAAATTTGCTGATATGATGACACTGATATTCTGCGAGATTCACATTTTTTTTAAATCTATTCGAAACTTAGCATAATAACCATTATCTCACTTGGGACTTAGTTCATTCAAGAATTCCTGAAAATCGTGGGATTTAGTTCATATGAACTATTTATCATATGTAGATAAATTCGATGGGAATTAGTACGTGGGAGTGGAATTTGTTTCGTGGAATTTAATTCGTAAGGCCATTTTATTGTCATTTATAGCTGACATCTACTATACTAGTTTTCCTGTGTCAACCAGGAGGATATTAAGAAGCAAGCACTTGATAGCAAACCTACTCCTTCTGGCTCAAAAAAAATGTTGACCGGTCAATGGTCCCGATCACTGTTGCCAGTACTGATTATTATTAATTATGGCAGAGGTTTATATGTGCACTAAGCAAACTTATTTCTTTTTCTTTTTTTTTTTTTTTTGTTGGTTAAATCACGCATTTTTTTCTAAATGAGTTTTTCTGACGAAACTTTCTTTCAGAAATTTTTAAATTTGAGTTAGCCTCTACTCCAAAAAATGCGTTTCGCCCCGATGTGGTGTGTGGGCTCATCAGTAGACGACCACCACATCTAATCTAGATGCACTGTTTGCTCGATTTTCAATCACCAACTGACTGTAAATCAAACCTCAGACGAATCTTTGGTTCAAAGACTATCGCCGAGAGGATTTGTTTTTTGCCCAGGGCATGGCTTATTCATGTAATCAAACTATGTATTTTCAAATCATAAACAACTTTTTTTTATAAGTAGGTATGCAAACTGGCCTTCTACTTTAGCGATGAAGAAAAACAAAGAACAAATATAGAGTGACCCTAAGCAGGAGGGTTGCAGAGGGTAGCCAATAGGGTGGTCCTTATTTTTCGACTTTTGAAATATCCCCGGGGCACTTTCTCATTTGATTATATACCTTTAAATATGAAACAAGTTTTTTTTTTTTTTATTTAGAGGTTACCAGCTGTCAAAATTTGCTTTTGTTGGTAAAAGAGTAGGTATAGGAAAAAGTATCCTAATACTAACAAGTCAACCCTCCTATCTTAAAAATAAATGATTCAAATAAATATCTTAATTCATAACAACAACAATAATTTTGTAATATTTTTTATGCCCTGGCTATAAAAATAAAAGAAAATAACAAATACAGATTTTGAGTTTTTATTGACTAGATTTTACTTTACTGCCCATTCGAAAAAAAAATACTTTTTTTTTGTTTATTCCGATTTACTTTAATGCGCTGAGCTCAAATCTGCAAAAAAGAGTTGGCGGTCCCTTACCGTTTGGGCGTGGCACGCCCACAAAGTTCCAAAAATACCATATAAAATAGTACCAAAATTTCAGGAATGGAGTGTCCAATTTTTGTAAAATTAATTTTTTTATATTCCCTAAATGTGCAGTTAACTTATAAAAAAAGTTTCGGCACTGAAATCAATCGGACTGTGAAAATAACCGTTATTTTCGAATGGTCAGTAAAGTAAAATCTTGCCCTTTTATTTAAAATTGAAACCTTGGTAGCGACCTCTAAATGTCACTTAAAAAATTCGAAAAAAAAAATACTGAAATACTTTCTTATGGTATGTAATCAAATTACGTGGTGCCGCGAAATTAAAGAAAAAACATTTTTTTTTCTTAGGAATAGGTAAGGACCACCCTAGTACCCAAATTATAAAAGGTTAATAAAATGATGTCATTAATACATATTTAAATGAAAAAATACTTTAGTTATGCATTTTAGGTCATTTAATTTTAGCTCAATGCGCAAAATGGAAACCCGCCAATACCGATACCTACTCAAATTGTACACTCACTCCTTAAATTTGTGAATTGGGATTATCCAAATTAGGCTAAAAAAAAATAAATATTTGGCGCAACAGGCGGTAGACACCCTAGGCCTAACTTCTCGCAACCATTCGTTTGTGTGAGTTTCTATTTTTGGGACGAATGGAAGGGACCTACAATTTTATGCCGAGTCCGAACGGCTGAATTGAGAAGCTTTTTCAGGACAGTCATACTCTCGGATGTTTGTCAGACGTTCGCGAGAGGTGGCGCAGTATAAAAAAACTTAAGATATAATTTGTGTTTTTCCGGGGATCGAACCTGGGATCCCTCGCAAAGTAGACCAGCACACTGACCACTGCGCTACTGCGCCCACATCCAAATTAGGCTATTTCGGTTTAAAATTGAGAAATTTGAATGCTCTTTGGCCCCAGATTTACAGTGGAAGTTTAAAGTTCAACTGAACCTGACAGAACTTGAATTTAAATTCGAAGATCGAAGTTCAACTCGTCCGATTTCACAATGTAATCTGAACTTCAGTTCAATTCAACTAAGTTTAATGAATAGAAGTTGGAAGTAGATATTGTACTTTTCTAAAATCGTTCCTTGTCTTTTCTTTCAAAGAACACGCAAAACAACGTCACGTAGTTGTGTTTTTGACAATAGGCAGCTTTGAAATTGAAATGCCACTGTGTCAAACTGTCAAGTGTTCTGGGACTGGGGCAGACTACTACGGCAGAATACTGTCGTTTAACTCAACCTACGTCCACAGTGAAACTAGGGGTTAGAAATTTATTTTTAAAATTCAAAATTTAAAAAAAGTAGGGAAAAACAAAAGGTTGGTTAACCAGATGTGCCAAAGATCAAGAATTAGCGTTTTGCAGAATGTGTAAGAATAAATTATTAATACCACATAAAAAGTATAGCACATTAAACCATTTAAAATCGAGGAATTGATTCAAAATAAATCTGCCTAAAGGATTAAATATTAATCGGTGTACATTTTTTATTTCTCACAATTTAAATGGGACTCTTTTTAGCGACATGTATACCACAGGTAATCAAAATTAAGTCAATAAAAAAAAATTTAACACAAGACCGAAAAATTTGATTTCTTATTCAACTTGACCTCAGAACTCAGAAATCCACTCAAGAGTTGTTGTCAATTTCAACTGAAATACACTGCCCCCAGAGCCATTTTGCAGCGGGGCTCCTGTTTTCAATTTAAAACTCCTTTTCAAAATTTAAAAATCAAAACCATTTACTTTCGGATTTAACAAGCTTAATGTCCTTTCTACCACAGCCCTGTAGTCGGAGATACGCATCTTACTCCAACAATGATTTCCTGTGGGCATACGACAAATCCTTTTTTAATTGGGGATTAAAACTCGCTACAACGTCGGACAGTCTAATATGATATGTGATTTGCAGAGCACGAACAAAAGTGAAGCAATTTAAGTTTTAATCTATGTACGTATACACGAGCATGGTATATACCAACAACCTACTCTCTGGCTGTTCGTTCACCCCTTTAAAGTTGTTCTCAAATTGTCCATCTAAATGTATGTATATATTTTGACTTCTCTTAAGTACAACAACATTAGCTAGACGAGAAATAATATTTAATTTCCTTGTTTTGGCGAATGTGTCGTTCACGTAGTATTCTACAAAGGAGAAGACAAAAGTTCTTAAGAGAAATATCGAAACTGAAACTACCCTTCTTCTTGGACGAAGGCTTTTGTGAATTGGAGGCAAGATTGAAAATGTGGATAAAGGGTTTTCATCTTGTCTTCTTTCTTTTCTCCTGAACTGAACACAGCATGGTGAAGCTTTTCTAAACGATTTAAAATCCTATTATGGAACAAATCCGGGCCACATGTGCTCAGAATGTCACATTAATCTAAAAAAACGACATTGTATTCCCATTTGTCATGGTTTTGCAATATGTGTATTGAACTATACATAATGGAAATATTTATTTGTGTGTATAATACCTTAGATCTCAGATTGTGTATATTTTGCATATCTGTGGGTCGCAGAGGGATACCCAATTTACGCAGATACATTTATTGTACACGTCAGTGAGGCGAGAATAGAATGGTAGATTTAACTTGCGGATACCGTACATACATAAATTAGATTGCTCCTGGAGTAATTTAATTATTTTAAGAAATTATCAAAGGGCACGGTAGTGCCCCGGCCAAGTTCTCTAGTAAAGGCACTTACCCTTTTTACAGGAACAAACTCAGGCGGTTTTCGACCCCCCTCTAACTTTGGAACCAATTAAGCCAAAAACTTCAAACTTGAAACATTTACTGTGCTCATTGAAAAGGTTCACCTCACCAAATTTCTCAATATAAGTACAGGACTTCAAAAATCGCAAAAAACGTAACTAACTGACTCACTCACTCACTCACTCACTTAGATGATGATCATCAAAATTATGAAGCAGTTCCGGCCATCCTAGAATCGTGAAATTTGGCAGAATGCTAGATCCTGTGGTGCATACACTGGGAAAAGTCCAAAACTTGAGATTTGCCATTCAGGAGGCGTAGTATACGCCCACTTTTAAAAATTGGTTATTATTTATTTGGGCCACTTCCCATTGCCGTAGAATGTTGTAATTTGGTGGAGCGGTAGGACTTGCAGTGTACAGAAAGAAAAAAATCTAAAATTTTTTATTCTCTATTCAAGAGGCATGGTATCCGCCCACTTTTGAAAATCGGTCTTTATTTGGGTCAGTTCCCATTGCCGTAGAATGTTGAAATTTGGTAGAGCGACAGGACTTGCATTGTACGAAAGGAGAAATATCAAAAATTAAAAATTTTCCATTTAAGGGGCGTGGAATCTGCCCATATGAATAGATATTAATCTACCTGCTGATTGAAATTTTAATGAATAGTTTATTAGAAAGAAAACCAAAGTGACGGTAGTGGTAGCCAGTGTCTGTTGGCATATTAAAAAATAAAGACGTTCAACGTTGTTTGTGAAATCAAATAAGGAAAAACTTCGCAAAAAGTAGTGAAATCACAAAAAACATAAATGTAAAAGAGGAGCCAAGTTCTGTTATATAGAACAAAAAGTGTGTAATTCGTCAGCCACGAAAAGTAATGAGATCTAAATGTACGCCAAGTTCTTAATTTAAGAAGGTTAAGACTGGAGAGACTGACACGTCACACCTCAACAACGTTTCCTCTGGGTTCCAGCAAGACGGGGCTACGGCAAAATTACTTTGAGAAATAACTTTGGTCGACAGCTATGTAATTTCGTCTTTCAGACCTGTCAACTGCCCACCTAGATCATGTCATATCAAACCTTTAGACTTTTCTTTGGTGTTAGGTGAATGTGAAGTCAAAAGTCTTCGCCGATAAGCCGGCTACGATCCAGCATTTGCAAGCCAACGGGGGTAATTGGGCATATATCGTCGTGGGCATATATCGTCATCCAAAATTAGACCTTCTGAATGGACCATATTATGGACGGCGTAGTCGCGATAAATGTAAAAATAGTAAATGCAAGACACTGTTTTTTCAGGCCATAATAAAGTTTCCACCATCCAAATTAATTGTATATGTTTGTAGCGATTCGTTGCAGCAAAAGAAATAAAATAGCTTCAGCACACAAATAAATAACAAAACCATAAAAAAAACATTTCGTACTCCATTACGTCATATGCGGAATTCTATAATGTGTGGCTGAACCCACCCACGATTTTAGACAAATTACCGATTCAACTTCCCTCCATGTTGATTGTCGGCGATGCTTTTCCGGCTAGGCTCGATCTCTTGGACTTGGGCAGCGAACGAGTGAGCATCTCTTCTGCTCAAAGCGCGAACAAAAATATATAAGCCAAAAATCTACGAAATCGACATTTTGCTACAATCAGCATTAGGTATTCGTATCTTAATATACATATGTATATTCAACAAAAATATAAAAAAAAAACATATATAAAACATATATAAAAATAAAACAAAACAAAAAAAATTTTATAAATTCAATTTAATATAACAAAAGACTCTTTTAACTGAAGTGCGTGTGTTATAATATCACAGATCAAAATCTCCTTACTCGCTACATATAACATTATATGTATACCCCGTAAGAAAACATTAAGCTTTTCTCGCTTGCCCTTGAGTCGGTGGATTTTTTTTATACCCATATAATAGCTACCAAATCAAACGGTTGAAAACAGCTATTCGATCGCCAAACTATCTTGTGCTACGCATACGGGATCTCTCTCTCATAAATCTTACTGCCGGCGAGAATCTGCATACGTCACGAGCAGATTAAACAGCGGAGATCTGACTACACCAGTCCTCTCAAAAGAGTTCCGATCAACATCGTCATCTTCAACACCATCAACAGTACGGCAAAAGCTCCACAAAACAACCAGTGTGTCACCGTGAGACTCTTAATAAATATGTATAAATAAGTACAGTGTTCTATAACTAATTATACAGTAAATATACATAAATATGAAATTGAAACATAAAAATAAAACCTCTAAAAGTATATAAAACGTAAAATTTATATAAGAAAATAAATAAAGTAATAATATAACTTACAGATCTATATCACAGATAGTTCAATACACAAAAAAAAAGTGCAACAACAAAAAAAAAGGCATGCAAATTGAAAAGGCCATGTTATGTAAAAAAAAATAAGTTGTTAAAAATATATATACACATCCCTAATATGAATTGCAGTGTATGGTGTCATAAACAGTTTTCATTTTTTTGGTAGCTTAATATATATTAATACATATCACATAATTTATTTTGTGAACATCTGGATTTATGTGCGCACATCAACAATAGGATGCAAGGTATGAAATTTGTATTGTAATTTTTTTTTCTTATTGTTTTTAGTAGTGATGAAAACGTGTTATAAAACACCTATTACATATATTTGTATATATAAAAACTATTTATCAATTGGCACTTGAAGTGTGATAGCTATCTTTAAGGAATAGAGTGAATAATAAAATTTTATATGAATTATGATTTATCTAATATATACGTTTGGTTTTTTTATTTAAAATGAGTTGGTAAGATCGTAGAGTTGGAGAAAGACGGGATATGAAAAGGAGCTTGTAAGAGAAGTAAAATCATAGTGAGATCAGGGGCTAATGAAAGAAAATAAAGGGGTAATTTGTTAGCACAGGTGCTGAGCGTGCTCAGATGGAAGAGGGTTTACCCAAGTGGTCAAAAACATCGATGACCAATACAGACGAATCGCTGGTACATGAGACACATTTGACAGGCACGTTTTTTTTTTATTTGTGTGGTAGTAAGATTATCAAAGTGCAAGTTCCCACCCCAATCCGGCGAGTTATAGCCGCGCTAGCATGACGTGCCAAACCGCACTTTGCCAAAGAAACACCTTCAGCTATAGTTTCAACCACTACATGTTTTATTACGCAAACCAAACAAAAGTTTGACAAATATTATGGGGACTCTTAACCATCGATTAAAACCATTCACCACTGACTCAATTTCGGTGCGGTCGCTCAAGCACAAGTGACGCGTGACGCCTAACATTTTGGTCGCCCAATTGAGGTCACCACACCATCAGAAACGGTCGACAAAATCCGTTCGATAATGGACTATCGGCGAGTGAAAGTGCGCGAGCTGGAAAAGGCCACAGGCTTATCACATGGCTCAGTGATTTCGATTTTACATAAATATTTGGATATGTAAAAGCTTTCCGGAAGATGGGTGCCGCGTTTGCTCACAATCGACAACAAACGCATTTGTTTGTCAAATATGTGTTTGGCGATGTTCCAGAAAAATTCGACTGAGTTTTTGCGTCGGCCTTTTCGTAACCGTGGATGAAACCTGGATTCACCGCAATACATCAGAAACCAAGGAACAGTCAAAACAATAGACTTCTCCTGGTAAATCGAAGCCGAAGAAGGCCAAGGTGGGTTTGTCAGCAATCACGATCACCTTGAAACGGTTCCTACATCCAGCATATTCCCCAGATTTAGCCCCCCTACGACTATTTCTTATTTCCAAACATAAAGAAATGGCGCGGAGAAAATAATTTGGGTCAATTGAAGAGGTAATCGTATAAAATGTATTTGGAGAGCATACAAAAATTGGAGAAACGTTGGATAATGCGTATCGAGCGTATCTTTTTATGCCGAAAAGAGTGCTCCCTATTTCATTTTTCAGGGACTTGTTGACCTACCTCGTAGAAATGGCACTGAAGTCTTTCATCCATTTTAGAGTGTTTCCGTTTTCACACGTTTTAACCCTTGCACGGTGTTGAGGGTAGGTAGATATATCAAAAAGCGATAGGGGCTCCTTGTTCCTAATAATAACCTCATGTTAACCTTATCATGGATCCGAAGCTCAATTAATCGGCATTTATTGTTTGTAACTTCCCGTGTATTAGAATTGTCGTGGGTGAATTACAGGCTAACTTCGATCACCATGGAAAGTCTGGTTTTTCAGTCTTCGATTTCGGTGCCCAATGTGAAGTGCTAAGACTTAGTAGGATCAGGCAAATGGATTTTTATGGTCGAGTTATATGAGTTGTCTTGGACGATGTTACCCGGCTGAAGGGAGGTCCTCAACTCTGAATTGCTTGTATGGCTATGAAATATGAATACTCTCCGAGTAATTGCTCCCTCTTCCTTCTTTCCGTGAGGGATTTTCTCACTTCTGAACAATAAACTACCTAAAGTTTAACCTGGATCATCAAATCTTTATTGAAAATAGAATCACACCAAAAAGTGTAAGTGTAAAAAAAAAGAGCCAAGTGTGAATGAGATCTAAATGTATGCCAAGTTCTTAGCTTAAGAAGGTTCAATGTTAAAAGAATTGGTAGGTTCACTGGCCAAGTTTTCAAATTTTGAAATAAAATAAATTATAAAAAAAAACTTGCCGCACTACTAAATTTCAACACTCTATGGCAACACTCTAGGAAGTGGCCGAAATAAATAATAACCGATTTTAAAAAGTGGGCGGATACCACGCCTCCTGAATGAAGAAGATAACATTTTTGATTTTTTTTTTTTCGGTTTTGTTTAAGATGGTAGATTGATCCTTGATTCTGTCACAAAATGTATCTATTCCAAAATTTGCGACTACGATGGCCGACCATTTACACGACTGCATCCCACTTTAGGCAAATGGAATAGTTGAAAAGATACATTTTCCTTGAATAATTAATCGTCAACATTAATTTCCGAGAATATTGAAAGGTTACTTTAGTTCTACTACTTGAACTTCAACACTGAAGGGATATTATTCTATCTTCTTAGTTTAATTGGAATCGCATTACAAAAATGTATCAGTATGTGTATTCGATTGCATAACCAACGGCTGTACATACATAATTATTATATTCGAGAAAGGAAATTTACCATAATGTATTTATGGGGAAGGTTGTGTGCAAAATTTAGACGTTGAAACGGATTTTCCAAATGAGATTAGATATGTCGCTTAGTTAATTAATTTTGTGTTTGAACGTTAGTACAACGAATCCATCATGTAATTGATGATCACATAGGTATGTAGGTATGAAAGGATTCATCTGCATATGTTTACTCTTATAAATGTATGGTTGAGTGAATGTTTATATAGTGCATTCCATATGAGGGTAGATGGCATTATCTATATACTCCATTTTCTAGTGGGATCAAGTGTGTCCACTAAGTGAACAGGCTTTACAGAAAATTAACTTGAAAACGATTAATTGACAAAGGCAATTGATGCAATAATTAATTAAATATGAATTCAATAAGGAAAGTTGGATAATTTTAATTTTAAATAGCTACCGGCCAAAGTTTATTGCGAAATAGAGATAGATTTGCATTTGTGAATACAAAGTTCTTACTGCAGAATCAAAATTGAACTTGGACTATCAGCAATTATTAAAAAAAGTTATTGAAACTTCAACAACCAGAACAATTATTTATAACCATCATCTCTGACATACGAGTACGGCCACCACTTTGTTGTGGTGCCAATACTTAGAAAGAACCTTTTAATACCGCAGTGCGATTGTAGAAGGAATTCCCATATTTATGGTCTCCGGAAGAGGGTCCCTGATGATGTCCATTATAGATGGAACTTGTCTCATTAAAATAACCTCGGTATTTTGAAAATAATATCTCTGAAGTTGCCTATAGTAAGCTCAGTTGGAAGCTGAATATTCAGGACCGTGTACGAAGACGGTTATTACCAACACACCTCAAGTATAGCTTGTTGGCCACGAAGGACGAAGCAAGGGAAATAATGAATAGGGCCGATAATCAAAACTTACTTCATAAAATATTCATTCAATTTCAAAGACCACTCATTACAATGATCCCGCCGGCCGTAAAAACTCTCGATCTTCCACCACGGTCTCGAAATCGGCAAGTGCAAACCCCAAATACGCATAGATGAGAAATTTCGGACCTTTTTTAGCTATCTCAAACTTGGCCTTCTTAGAGGAGGCCTATGGTAAGTTTTACATAGCACGGAATCTAGAATCTGAGTTGGGGACATGTCGACAATTATGGTCCTCATGTACTCTACTGGTCCTTATGCGATCTTTCCGTTTTGACCCAGCAGTACAACGAAGGAATGTTATTTGGCAACTTGTATGCGCGATTTAATTCTTTCGGGCAGTACCCAAATCTCCTAGCCAGAGGCGGATCCAGGGCTATGGTCATGGGGGTCATGGGGGTTTTTTGCATAGGCCTTTGACTTCAAAAAAACCCCAAAGAAAAAAGTCCAATGGCGTTCAATCGCAAGATCTGGATGGCCAATTATGATCGCAAAAACGACCGATTACACGATCAGGAAATGACTCATGCAGTAACAGTAATTGAATTGTTTCTCTGAGTGTCGTGTATGGCATTTGCATTTGGCACCGTCTTGATGAAACCAACCAAGTTGGTCACATCCATATCTTGTAATTTAGACACTAAAAATTGGGTTATCATGTCATGTCACGATAAGGAACACCATTAATTGTTACTGCCTGACCAGCCGCATTTTCGAAGAAGTATGGTCCTATGATGCCTCCAGCCGAAAATCCGCACAAACAGTCACGCGTTGTGGATGAATTTTTTTTTTTCAACAATTACTAGTGGGTTTTCTGAACCCCAAATGCGACAATTTTGACGATTAACGAAGTCATAAAGATGAAAATGAGCTCCATCACTGAAGATGATTTTGTTCCATTCCATTCAACGAGCTCTCTTCGCGCTGCATGGACAGTAGCCTTGAGTCAATTGAACTTTGTAAGCATGAAGTTTAAAGTCTTTCGTGAGAATTCGCTGTAGAGAGCTTTTTGATACGCTCAATTCTTGACTATGGTGCCGAATTGATTTTCCTGGACTATCAGCAATACTCTCGCGAACTGCTTCGATGTTTTCTGTTGAGTATGTATGTATGTATGTTTAAGATCACTAACTGATCCATTCTCACTGCATTTTTCAATTATTCTCTTCACAGTTGATGGTTTTAAATCAATATAACGGCCATATTTTGTTCGAAAATTGCGGCCTGTAGCTGACAAACCTTCATTATTTTTAAAATATTGCTCAACAATGAAAATGCGTTGTTCTGTCGTATAGCGCACCATTTTTACTAACCGCGAACTGTCAGCTGTCACATTGTTATCTTTTTTTCCGTTGGCATCACTGTACTATTAAACGGCGCAAAATTCAAATTTATGGGACACCCTTTATATAATATACAGATGTTTTACAGTCCAGTTTTGTCTGAAACGAGACACTGGCACGAGTACGATAACTACGGCGCCAAAAATTGATAACGGTATTTTGTAGAGGGGTTAAATACAAGCATTTTTTACTATGGGAGGGGGGGTCTATCTGCCTTCGTTTAGACGGGAGGGGCAATTTAAAAAAAATAATACTTAAAATGAAAAAAATTGAATTGAGAAACAATGGCAACACTTGCAATAAAGGGCTTTAGGCTTTTTGGAAGCCAGGAATATGTTCTTTGATATTATTTTTAAATCAAGTTATAGCTGTTAATAGTTTTTGAAAAAAAAATACTTTCAAACTTGAAATTAAAGGAAAAAAAATAAAAAATAAGTTTTATGCTGATTTTTTCAATATTGAGCAAATAGATACTTCATTTGTTTGTAGTTTTTACTGCCTAAATCAATTCTTAATCGAACACTCAAAACCAGATTGAGTTATGTCTTCTAATTTTTGAGAAAATTGAAAATTACTTTTATATGTCGCTCCGCTTAGGGTACAAATTGCTACCCTTGCGCCTTGAAATGCGTATGGGGGGGCATGCTGCCCCCCTGCAACCCCCCTGTTTGGGGTCACTGTTGGATTTTGGGATGGGTGCAAGGCTGAGTATATGCTAACTTTCTTTAAATTATATAAGTTTACCCAATGTTAACAACATTCTTCAGATACAGTCTCTGGCCAGAAATTTCACATTGGTAGACAAAATTTTGCTGATTTGCATTTTACACAATTTAGAACGGATTCCTGGTTTTGAAAAATACTATAGTTCTTTGTGGTAAGTGTTGCCATTGTTTTTTAATATTTTATTTTAATTTTATTTATATTTTTTTTTTAATTACCCCTCCCGCCTAACCGGAGCGAGATAGACCCCCCCTCCCATAGTAAAAAATGTTTGTATTTAACTCCTGTACATAAATCCGTCATTAGTTTTCATCGCCAAAATTATTTTACTCACCCCAATTTTTGTCCTAAAATTTCAAGTTTGAAATTGTTTTTTAACTATTTAAGGGAATAACTTGATTTAAAAATAATATGAAAGAACAGATTCTGGGCTTTCTAAAATGATATAGTCTTTTAGTATAAGTGTTGCCATTGTTTTTTAATGTATTTTTTTCCATTTAAAGTATCATTTTCTTTAAATTACCCCTCCCTCCTAAACGGAGTAAGATAGACCCTGCTCTTCCATAGTAAAAAAAGTGCTTGCATTTAACCCCTCTACAAAATACCGTCATCAATTTTTGGCGCCGTAGTTATCGTACTCTCCCCGAGACACTATCTACCTAATACTGTTCACTGTACCTATGCTTTTATAGAATTTATTACCGAAATAAATATTTTTGTTTACAATATTTACATTGTTTCGAGAAATAGCGTATGCAATTTTTTTTTTTTTTTTTTTTTTTGAAGGCATTATATAGGAACATACACAAACACATACATAATTTTTTGTATAGAGGCATACCTTGATTACATTTTTATTAATAAAAAATATTACCCGGACCAGACAGAACAGATCTTTAGGGAAACAGCAGCAAACAAAATAACGTTGCGCGTAGCAGGTAAGTAATTAATACCAGACAATGACCATAAATAGAGGGCCATAAAATCCTTTCAATAAATATGTATTTTCACTACTGCCGACGCGTGACCGGATGTGGTAAATAAATAGTGAGTGATAAGAAGCAATACCTGTGAAGTATACCTACACATATTCCAAATTTCCAAACGATATTCCAATAGAAACAACATAAATAATTATAATCTTCGGATAATTTTCTATCGCGGTGGAAAACGAAATTCAGCTGTAAAAAAATGATCTTGCTCCGGGAGCAACACAATAAATTACCATATTATACCTAGGCAATTTTTTGACATTTTCTTTTGCTTAAGATTTTCTAGAATATTCAAGAGAAAATAAAACGCTGAATTTCAATAAATTAATAGCGTCAAATTCTATAAGTCTCTGTTGAGATTGGAGTTTGGTGAACTCCAACTCTATTTCTTCTCCACATCAACGATTTGCTTGGATCGACAAATAATAATATCTACAGCTTTGCAGATGACAGCACTCTTATATCCTCCATCTCGAACAGTGGGCCTGTGAATGCGGCTACATCACACAGTCAGAGATGTGAACAAATTAGTTCTCTAAATGATGATCTGGACAAAATATTGAAGTGGGGAAAAGACAACTTGGCTGTATTTAATGCAAACAAGACACAGCTCACAACATTTTCTAGGAAAAATGCTTCAACAGTTCCTCAGATCCAAATGGATGACCATCCAATCCATCCCAAGGACTCAATGCTCCTTCTAGGAGTCACAGTCAATTCGGGAATCACATGGCAGGACCACATTTCCTATATCGCAAGATCGGCGTCCGCTAAGTTGAGCTACCTATTTAGAGCAAAGAGGTACTTTAGCCCCAAGCAACTTCTCCTTCTCTACAAAGCTCAGGTTAGACCAGGCCTGGAATATTGTTCCCATATATGGAGCTCGGCACCAAAACATTCACTTTACCTACTTAACAGCATACAGAGACGAGCAGTTCGACTTATTGGAGACCCTACACTCACATCGAATCTTCAAACCGTTGGTGCACAGAAGACAAGTCGCTGACCTATGCTTGATCTATAGGTACTTCCATGGTAGATGTTCCAAGGAACTCAAAGACATTCACCCTTATTCCGAGTGGCGTTTACGACGATTTATGAAACGCTAATTTGAGTTTGGAATTACGAGTGGCGTTTTTGAGTCGTTGAACGCCATTTGTCACTGAATGGCATGTGGAACCTATTGGCGTAGGACGAACGTCATGTGAGAAACTTCACTGTCATTCTGTAAGGCGTTGAACGCCACAAAACGACAAAAAAAACGACGATTTCTGTCGTTAACTAATTAGTGAACGCCAAGTAATGAAAATCGACTGAAAATTTAACTTCTTGAATTGATATTTTATTCAATTTAATTAGATTCTTTTCAAGGGTTATAAGTACCAAACCAGAAACAATTTAATGGAATTTAATTAATTGGCAAAGGGATTTAAGAGTCTTAAATGATGACCCAGCCTAGACCACCATCAAGAAATGGAAAAGATTGGCAGAAAGTTTTTGTGAGCATCACTTTAAAACATTTATTATAAATGTAGGCTGTGATCGTCTCGTCCTTAATTAAAATGTTTTCCTACACCATTCTGGTAGCTACCCTCAGTCAAGAATCTCGCAGTCGCAGCAAATTATATCGCCTGCACAGACGGCGACCATGTAGGTACTTTCCACGAGCTTACTTTTTATTTCGTCCAATGAAGATTTCCTTACATTCTAAAAAACAATATGGAATCCGAAAATAAATCTTAATGATTTGTTCACGTTAACCTTCATCTCAGCTTCAACACAAACGGCTACAAACCGATCGAGTGCGCGCTGAAGTTCAGTCTGAGAGGACCCAAGGATGACCAAGTCGTCAGCGAAGAGCAAATGACTTATCCTCAGATCTCCCAATTCGAAACATTCTTCGCCAAGACTGCGCTGTAACATCCAGTCCATATATAAGTAATGAAAAGGAGAGGAGACAAGACGCACCCCTGGCGAAGTCCAACGCCCACGGTGAAAGGTATTGATTTAACGCCGTTTATCCGAACACAGCTTTTACAGTTTGTGTAAAGAGATTGAATGGCTCTCAAGAGAGAACCGTCAATTCCATACTCCTGCAATACACTCCAGAGTTTACCTCGAGAGACTCGGTCGTATGCTTTCTCCAAATTTGGAGAAACTGACCATTTTTTCGAAAAAGATAAACAACACAACACTGATACAACCAACAACAATTTATCTGTCAGCACTGATTAGCTCGTTTGGATCGTATGTGGAATGTGAACTACTTACCGACGACGTCGTACCCTGTCGTGGAAGTTAGGGAATAAGTCTTCCAAAATGAAACGCCTCCAATAACGACAAACGTCGTGAAAGTAAAACGCCACTCGGAATAAGAGTGATTATCCCTCGAAATGGAACTTTTGGGCGCCCCACAAGACAGGCTGCTAAAGCTCATGACCATACAGTACACTTGATAACCGCGAGGACATCAACTTTCCAAAACTCCTTTTGTTACAGGACACGCAAACTTTGGAACTCACTTCCTGGGGATATATTTCCAGAAGTATACAATTTGCAGCAATTTAAGTGCAGAACTAACATACATCTGCAAGCATCTCGGGGCGCTGTTGTAACAAAAAAAAAAAAAAAAATGTTCTTTAATGGTCATTAAGGTTAAGGTGTCTTCGTGTTTTAAACTATTGTAATTCTCTTTTCAACACTTTCATAAGTGTCAGAAAATTAGCCGAAGATAATTATTTTACGCGGCTTAATAATACAAATAGTAGATAGTTTAAAAAATGTTTAATTAATTAAATTAAAAATTGCCAGACCTAGTTTCACTTTCCGAATTTTTTCTCGAACATTCCTTAATAGTGTTTGATATCGATATCGGTTAAGCACAAAACATTGTTGTACGAACACAAACGTTTTGAATGTATCACGAATGTGTTAAATTAATAACGTCACCAAGCATAAACATTGTTCAAGAAACACAAACGTTGTGAAACTATCACGAACGTAGTTAAATTTACAATGCTTTCTTATTAAGCCAACGACGAACGTTGTCGCAGTCGCGCTCGCGACACGCATTACGGAATTTTTCTTATTCTTTCGCTTATTATTCTTACTCGTTCTAGTATATATAGCTGCATGTTTTTTCGAAACAAATTCAGTATTCAGTCGGAGAGCGAGTGTACACCAGCCCTGCAGTCAATATAATTTTATCTAACAGTGTAGTGACGCTATTTTTTTTTTTTGCGCGCGTGAAGTCATTAATCGAGTGCTTTAGGTCAGTAATATTTTCTTATTATGTATTATTATATTTTTAGTATGATTATTATTAATGACGTGTAGGTATTATTATTACAATAATTTATTTCTTCCGGTTTTACGTCGTAACAATCAAGCTGTAGTAGATATGTTCAATAAAAATTGATTCATAAAATCATACGCAAATCAGTACTGCCCAATGGTTTAGTCTAAAATAATTTAATTAATTAATTCTGTATTAATTTTGGTTAATTTGTGTTATGTGTACTAAATTCCATTTTAGATTTATTAATCACGGAACATACTAGTGTACTAGAAGGTAGGGGTAACCAGGGTTAGTTGGTACCAGAGACTCAGGGGCAAGTAGATTAACCGTCAATTGCATCAACACGAAACAACTTCATACGGATTCTTTCTTTTTATATTCTTTTAATATTGTCTCGTCGGGGAAGAACATTTTTTTCATTCGAAAGTAATTTGTCTGCTTCTCTTTTTATTCTTTCTTTCGTGGCGTTTTTTGTTTCTAAGGACATTTTTTTAAGCTATACAGACTGTGTGCACTCGATCACATGGAGTATAGTTTTTGATCACATTTATTTCTTTCATTCTGAAAAAAATCGGCTTAGTGCCAGAAGTCACAAGTGCCGGGTTTTGTTGACTAATTCTTTTCGAGGTCAGATGATTAATTTTGTTTGTGACTTTTAGGAAATTAATAACGTACCAGTGGCGTGGCGTCCATATAACACGATTCCTACCGAGTTACCTTTTAGAAGTTTCAGCTACACAACAATGTCTATTTAAAAAAACGAGCAACATAAAACTAAAACCCACTGTATAAACTTAATAATATGTAGGTATGTACTATTCATTAACCTGCGCAAGCTACACAAACACACCACGACCCACCAACTAAATTCAACTACGTGTAGTAGTGCGTCAGTTCCCTTTTTTACCTAATAATGATTTTCTGAGTTTTTCTGAGGCGAGTACCGTCCTATTTCATATGCAATAAAATATGTAACACACTTTTCTCCGACCTATTTGGTAAATTTTGTGACTAAATTCTGTCGCTGTTTTTTTTTTAATATTTGCTAAATAGGTACTTTATCCGAAATATTTGCAAAAACTGATGTTCAGTTTAATTGATAAACAAACTGATGTTGAAGTCGCTAAGCGAGAAATCAAGTATTTTGAGTCTTGGCGATGCTCTGTGTAGAGTGTATCTACCTAAACAAGTTTGAAGAAATTTTTAAAAGAGTAGGTACCTAGATGGTTTCGCTTTACCTCCACAAAAACGCAGAATCCTCGATTTTGATTTAAAGACTCATTTCATGAAACAAATTTCCAGATGATCTACCCAACAAAATGTTGTTGAAAATGCCGCTGCAGGCGTATTGTTACAGAAGGAAAAAGCATTCGATCTGTGGCTCTTGTTTTTTTTTTTTTTTTTTTTAATCCTTATTTTAAAAACCTTATTTATTAGTTTTGTGTAGTGGCCTTATATACTTATATATTTTACATATTTTAATGAATTAGTTTTTGTTAAAAATAAGTTATTCAAGTATATATCCACTCATATTCAAAATAAGTTAAATTTTTATTATATGTATTTATAAGAGAAAAGGGTCAAAATTAAAATATAGTGTAGCGGCCTGTATTATTATTATTTGCATTATATTACATTGACTACCATTATCTTGAATTATAACATTAATTATAGTCAAAGTCCTTTTTCTTGTAACACACACTTTAAAGTTTTCTTGTCAAACATACTGTATTTTCCTTTTTTTATAACTGTCAATGTGCGAAGTTAGTTCTCATACGCATTAAGCATGACGACGACACTTTGTCGCCTGTAGTTTTACTATAGTAATATACATATGTATCTAAACGTTAATAGTTCCAATGATGACTCGGACTCAGAATTTAGTATAAAAGGACTTGCATTTTTCATTGAAGATTCATTCGTGTTCTGGCAGTAGAACAGAAGGTACTATAAACTGCTTGGACCTACGTGATCTTTATTGATCCTTGGACCGGCAGCAGCATTGCATCACTGTTTGGATCTACGTGATCTTAATTGATCCTTGAGCTGACAGTGTTGCTGTGCTGCAACAATTAGTACGCTTCTGCAATATTGTCGGAGAAGTTATTTTGTTTATAACCTTTTTTAAACTTTAAACCCGTTAAATAAAGAAAAGTTTTGTTTTGTTAAATAAAAATGTTTTTCTGAGTTTCACCCCGCTACAAATGGCGCCCAACTAGAGGCCAAGAAAAAATTTTTTTTTTGTGTTAAAAAGACTTTAAATAAAAATAACAACGGATCTACGTCTACGTAGAAGTGAACGCATTTTAAATAGAACGGCGAATTCTTCAAGAATGGCGGTGTTCACTGATGAGCAATTTCAACAAGTGCTGGCAGCTATGTCTCAAAACAACGTTAGAGCAGGATCATTTACAAAATGTACAGCACGTTTCAACGGAGAACGAGATCCTGCAAAGGTGGAAGAGTTTATAGCAGCTATAAAAGTGTACAAAGACATTGAAAAAATAAGTGATAGTGATGCGTTAAATGGTCTTCCTATTGTGCTCGAAAATCATGCAGCTAATTGGTGGATTGGAGTTAAAACTGGCGTAAAAACATTTGCTGAAGCAATTGAACTCATCCGGAGTGCGTTTTCTCCTCCAAAACCAGCATGGCGAATCTACACAGAGATCTTTTCTGCAAAACAACAAAGGAATGAGCCAACAGATACGTTTATTTGTAAAAAACGAGCACTTTTTTCGCAACTTAACGAGGAGCTAAAGGAATCAACCCAACTCAACATGGTGTATGGACTTCTGAGCATGCACATTCGTGATCGTGTATCGAAAGAAAAGTGTGTCACATTTCAGGCATTGCTTAAAGAAGCCAGAGAAGCAGAGTTGGCGATTGATGAAAGCCAAAAAAGCGATCATCGTGCGTTGAAGGAAGGAACTGACAAAATAAAATGTTCATATTGTGGTAAACACGGTCATTCATCAGAGACCTGTTTTAAGAAGCAGAATAAACAAAAGAACGCTGCTGGTGCTGAAAATGCAAAATTTGCATGTTATGGGTGTGGAGCGCCTGGAGTCGTAAGAGCCAATTGCCCAACCTGCCGAAATAAGAATGCTGACAGCCCAACATATGTATCGTTCAATTCACTATCTACCACGATACTTGGTCGAGATGTTCCGGTGGTGCGAATGGAAATGTTCAATCTAACAGGTGAAGCATACTTGGACTCAGCCGCAGGTCCGGCCCCAGCCAAACTAGCGCCCTGTGCAAGATTTACAGAAAGCGCCCTTTTTTCATATATGCACACATGCATAAGTCTTTTCCACATCACCCAGGAAGTAGACTTTCAATGCGTTTTTTTATTGAGATATCTAGGATTGGATTTGTATGAGAGGTAACAGAACTACTTTACCGACATGTACCATTATTATACCAACCTAACGAGCGTAAAAAGAAGTCATCTCACAAAATTTCTTTCGACTAAGTCGATTCATTTGGACGCTACAGAAAGGTAGACAGGCAGACGGACATGGCTGAATCGATTCAGAATTTGATCCTGATTCCTGATCCGGTGACTCCTTCTAGGCGTTACAAATGTAATGACAAAGTGAACATACCTTAGTGGGAAGGGTATACAAAATGTATTAACTCATAAATGAACTTTACATTACTAATCTCTCTGAGTCTCGTCATCATTTGCATCTACTCCTCATAGCTATGTCGTTGTTGCTTTTGTAAGTAATATTAGTACTTATCTACTAATTTGTTTGTTACTTCGGCCGGTGAACCTCACACAACAGCTGATAAATTTTCAGTTTCAAACATCTGTTTAGAAAAGGCAAGTTCTTGTGTAAATGCAAACGCATAAATTGGTTCATTCTCGGCCCTATCATGGTATCCGTTCGGAGATTAATTTTGTCCGCAACGCAAATCCAGTCGGAGACTGAATTTACGTTCATTGTATCCGTTTTCCGAATATACATCAACGCGTTCATTTGACATTTGTCAGATGCATCTCTCAAACATATGTTTTTCCAATTGAAAAAATATAAAATAAATTAAATTAATGGATAGTGTGGCTTTATTTTTGGAAGCCGAGGCTTTAGAACAAAATAAAAAAGTTAAAGAAGAAAGAAGAACGCTACGAAATAAATCCTCTTCGTGAAATTCCGAGCTACGTCGGGTTTCTCATGCAGCAACTCAACCAAGCGCTCGTATTGTTTAGTGCTTGTTTTTTCATTTAAATTTTGCCTGAAACACCAATTTTCAACAAGAAATAAACACAAACTTAAATAAAATTATTTTACTGCTTACATTTTGTCCACTAAAATATAATTTCCGCGACGAAAAGATGTCGGAGACCATCGGAGAGAAATTGACGTATGGCTGTCAAAAACGGATGCAAAAAACGCAACCCATCGCAATGAAACGTAGACTGCCGGTGTGCGTTACGTTTTGTCGGAGAAATGTTCCGAACACCTGATCGGAACAATTACCATGAAGCAAAATTCTCCGATTCGTACAAAATCAGAGAATTTTTCTTTCGGAACGGATACGATGATAGGGCCGTCTATTCCAAGCTCAGAGCAAAAAAATTAAATTAAAGCAATATTTGTTCTTCTTTTTAATTGTTGCTATTGCCACTTTGAATTTAAAAATGTACACTGGTAAATATGAAATTACTCGAAACATTTAAAAACAGTCAAACAAAATTCGTATCCAGCTAAAAAAAACAGCTGGCTGGATTTGAAAAAATCATCCATATTTATGTATATCAATCCAGTCAGATCTGACTGGAAAGTAGTCACAATGGCAACTCCATTCTCATCTACGAAAAAAAGTGACAAGTTTCTCTTACAAATAGATTCGCTAACAAATTTCTCTTACAAAAAGATTCTCTTTTTTGTCGTATATGAGAAATCCAATATTCCCATCAGTGGTGCCATTTTAGCATTTTTCATGCTAGATCTAGCATATTTAAACCTTAAATTGCATATTAGTATAAATAAAATATGCTATATGCAATCTAGCATATTTCAACATTCAACATAAAGAAAAATCAAAAACTTTATGTTCATACCCATCGTGAACATATTCGTGGTATATGCATTCATCAACATTTTCTGTATTTGGCATTACTGAATATGTGAATGACAATTATTCAATTGAATGAAATCAAAGCTTCTCAATAGTACCTACCTAGAGGTCTATTCATTTACTTTCGCAGTAAAAATGGAAAAGACAAATTTCAAATCAGCTGTCAATTGTCAAGTGTCTGACAGTTTTTTAATTGTTCGGTACTACAAGAAAATTGTTGAATAAAAAATAAAGACTCGGCAAAATATCAATACAATGACGAAGACGGGGAAGATGATGACCCTAAGACCGTATGACATAGAGAAAAATATAGAGTCATATACGGATTTTAGTTTTAGTTCTGTATCTACCTAATTGACGTGCTTTTGAATATAATGTAAATTTCATTACAAAATACTGAATTCCCTTTTTGTTCCTTATTATAGATAAACATCATGTTGTGTTTATATTTATTCCTTTTTTTTTTGTAATAAAAAAGTTGTTTTTAAACGTTAGCATATTTTGCTTAATTCCTCCATACAATTTAGCATATTTTTTTCTTAATTTGGCATATTCTCTTAGAAAATTTCTGGCAACACTGATTCCCATCCCCATATGTGCAGAATCAAAAACCTGCACGTTAAACACAAACAATTCCGTAGGAATCAATTTTTTGTTTGCCATATTTTCCTATGAAAATTTTGCGAGCGACTGTGCAAGAAATAAAACCTGCACATACGGGGTGGAACTTTTTTGTTTTGAGATTTTTGAACTAGATTCTTTTGTAAAATGTAAGTGGATGTGCAAAAAATTATACGTACACGAACAGGCTGGAATATTTTGAGATTAGGTAGGTAAGAATTGAACTTGCGTAGGTCTAGTGGGATTTTTTATATTGCGATATTTTGAGTTAGATTCTCCTAGAAGTTGCAACATTGCAGTAATGTGAGTTAATGTGCAAGAAATAATTCAGCACAGGTGGAATGAATGCAAGATAAATTTTGTCTTAGGCCTGCGCTTCATTTCGTAGTCGCCAATGCGACTTTGCCGCTGCGTGGACATAGCTTCGTTTGTTTACATACAAGCTGCAAGCAAGCGTACAACAAGATGCAAATGACGAAAGAGTGCGTATGCGTATGAGTCACAACTACGTGGATAGTAAGCCTTACTCCTAGCAATGCGCCCCCAGATCTTGGCGCCCTGTGCATTTGCACATCTTGCACATATGGTTGGTCCGGCCCTGCTCAGCCGCAAGAACGAGTGTTGCCAGTGTAAAACTGAAAAAAATTATGACCGAAAATAAATGTGTCTTTCAAAATGTGATGTGTTCAATATCGTTAGCAGATGGCAGTTGTAGTGAACAAAATTGTTTGTCAACTATATGTACCATAAAAATTGGCAATCGCTACAAGAAAATTAGATTCATTTCGCTCCCGAAAGCATCAAACAATCGAACCTTGCTTGGTGTCGATTTTATGGAACAAGCGGGAATTGTTCTAAACATGGCACAACGATACTGGTATTTTGAAGACGACCCGAAAAAGAAGTTTGATTTCGAGAAATCATTGCCTCTGGAGTTAAATAATATTGAGATATCTAAAGTGCCAATGGAATCCGGACAACCTGCTGCATTAGACATACCAAAGCAGAATTTAAAGACGACACCAGAAGTCTTGAAAGAGATCGAAAATTATGATGATTGGTTCCAAAAAATTGAGAAAGTTAGTCCAATTGCAAAAACTCCTTTACATAATTTCCAGACATCTCTAAAAACGCCATGTAATAGTAGTACTGATTCTGAGAGGCGTGTTAAAAAGCAACGTATTTCATCAAGTAACAAGTACTCGCCGCATTCTATACAGGAGATTTTTCAAGATGCTTTGCGACCAGAAGAAAGAACTCCAGAAAGAAGCAGCTTGTTTAATAGTCCAAAACCTATGAGTTCAAATAAAGTGTCTAAAGAAATGTATTTGAGAAAATGTTTTATTTCATTAATGTCGATTGATTTTAAGCACTTGAGTGATACTGATGGACCACATCTTTCATTAGAGCAAAAAGAAGTTTTAGAGAATCTTATGCAAAAGCATGATGTAGTATTTGGCGAGATCATTGACGCTACACCGTATACTGAACATACAATTGATACCGGATCTCATAAACCAATTGCATCAATTCCATATAAACTATCTCCAGTAAAGAAAGCTGAACTGAAAGCTGAAATTGGGAAAATGCTCCAAAACAATATTATCGAAGAATGTGAATCCCCATGGGCTGCTCCAGTGGTCATGGTTCCTAAAAAAGACGATGGTATAAGGGTATGTGTTGATTACCGCAAATTGAACTCCATAACTACTCCCGATAGATACCCGTTGCCTCGTATGGATGATTTATTGCATGCTGCAAAAAGTTCGAAGTTCATGACAACACTTGATTTGCAATCTGGGTATTGGCAAATCGGTATGAATGAGGCGGACCGAGATAAGACAGCATTTGTGACTCCTTTTGGGATGTATAGATTCAACAGGCTACCGTTTGGTTTAAGAAACGCTCCTGCTACATTCCAGAGGCTAATCGATCGTTTCCGTCATGGTCTTAGTGATGTTGTTATACTGGCATATTTAGATGACATAATAATATGTTCATCAACGTTTGAAGAACACATCGCTGACCTGGATTCAGTTTTTAACCGACTCAAAGTATTTAAATTACGAGTCAAAAGAAAGAAATGCCGTTTCTGCTGCAGTGAGGTTAAATATCTCGGACACGTTTTGAATTCGGATGGGATTCATGTCGATCCTGAGAAAACAAGTGCCATACGAATGAGAAAAGAACCAAAGAATGCGAAAGAGGTTATTTCCTTTCTTCAAACCTGTTCCTGGTATAGAAGATTCATCGAAAACTTCGCCCAGATTTCCAAACCACTAAGTAATCTGACAAAGAAAAACGCAGTGTGGAAGTGGGAACGAGAACAGCAATCCGCATTTGACAAGCTCAAAGAAATGTTAGTCGTCTCACCAATATTAAAACAAGCCCAAGAAGGTATGCCTTTCCTGTTAAAAACCGACGCTAGTGGTTACGCTATAGGGGCTGTTTTACTCCAGGGGGAGGGTAAAGATGAACATCCAATTGAGTATGCAAGTCGACTTCTTAATGATGCAGAACGAAACTATTCGACGACCGAGCGCGAAGCACTTGCAATAGTGTGGAGTGTTGCAAAATTTAGAGGATATATTGAAGGATCTGAAGTTACTTTACTAACCGATCACCAGCCGTTAAAGTGGTTATTAACATTAAAATGCCCAACAGGACGTCTAGCGAGATGGGCTCTGCAACTACAGCCGTACAATATAAAAATTGAGTACACTTCAGGTAGGACCAATGCAGTTGCTGATACTTTGTCTCGTCCTCCATGTGAAGAACAAACTCATAATGAATCGAATTGCTTATGTTCATTCCAAATTGATGTTCCTAGAAGAAGAGAAAAACAGATCAGAGATGAACAACTTCAAGATCCTCAACTAAAGGATATTATCAACAGCTTGGAAGAAAATGACGAGAACGTTACTCGTTGGACTCAACGTGGATACATTTTAAATGATGGTGTTCTTTATTGTTATTCCGATACTGATACAGAAGATGCCCAGTTGGTTATCCCAAGCCATGAGCGGCTTGATATTCTGCAGTGTTACCATGATGACCCAACAGCAGGACATTATGGGATAAATCGCACAACAGCTCGTATCACCAACCGATATTATTGGCCTGGTATGAGAAAAGAGATTGCTAACTACGTCAAGATGTGCATCGAATGTCAGAGATATAAAGCAACGAATATGAAACCAGCCGGTTTATTGCAGACTGTTCCAAGTGGACAGCGTTTCGAAGTTGTAGCAGTTGACTTGTTTGGACCATTGCCTGAAACGTCTACGGGTTTCCAATGGGTCCTAATCGTAGAGGATTTAGCCAGCAGATGGGTAGAATTATTTGCATTAAAAGAAGCTACCTCCGAGAACTGCGCCAAGATACTGATAGATGAGATATTCTTACGTTATGGTATGCCGAGACGACTTATAAGTGATAATGGTGTTCAATTTATTTCAGCAGTAATGCAAAAAGTAAGTTACTGTTTGGGAATTCAACAAACATTTACGCCAGTATATCATCCTGAGTCAAATCCTGTCGAACGAAAAAATAGGGATCTTAAGACACAGCTCGCTATTGCAGTAAAGAATAAACACAATACCTGGTCTCAGTCTTTGTCAGCAATCAGATTTGCTATGAATTCATCAAAGTGCCAAAGTACGGGCTACACAGCAGCATATTTAACATTTGGCCGAGAACTACGAACAGCAGATGACGTCGAACGTGACCTAAGGAGCATTGTGGAGTCCGAAAACTTTATACCACAAATAACGCCGTTTTTGCTTTCATTGGCAAATATTCTTAAAAATGCCAAAGAAGCCGAACAACAAATGCAGGATAAAAATAAAAAGTTTTGTGACCAGCGAAGAACGACTCAGCCAAATTTAGACGTTGGTAGCAAAGTTTTGGTTACCACTCATGTCCTCAGTAATGCCACAAAGGGTGTTACATCAAAGTTTGTACCAAAGAGGGATGGCCCTTACATTATTATCAAAAAGAAGGGCTCATCTAGTTTCGAGGTCGCAAAAGAAGACGATCTTAATGTACCACTGGGTACATACCATGTGTCTGCATTGACACCATATAGAGGGTCAGCATTTTCTGATTCTCCTGATCCTGTCAATCCATTGCGAAGGCGAGGTCGCCCAAAGATGAAATCACCCAACAGTCAGATCAACAAAGCCGCAACTCAGGTTACTGACGCTCCATCGGGACGATCGTTGCGTAAGAGGGGGAGATTGTAGCGGCCTGTATTATTATTATTTGCATTATATTATATTGACTACCATTATCTTGAATTATAACATTAATTATAGTCAAAGTCCTTTTTCTTGTAACACACACTTTAAAGTGTTCTTGTCAAACATACTGTATTTTCCTTTTTTTATAACTGTCAATGTGCGAAGTTAGTTCTCATACGCATTAAGCATGACGACGACACTTTGTCGCCTGTAGTTTTACTATAGTAATATACATATGTATCTAAACGTTAATAGTTCCAATGATGACTCGGACTCAGAATTTAGTATAAAAGGACTTGCATTTTTCATTGAAGATTCATTCGTGTTCTGGCAGTAGAACAGAAGGTACTATAAACTGCTTGGACCTACGTGATCTTTATTGATCCTTGGACCGGCAGCAGCATTGCATCACTGTTTGGATCTACGTGATCTTAATTGATCCTTGAGCTGACAGTGTTGCTGTGCTGCAACAATTAGTACGCTTCTGCAATATTGTCGGAGAAGTTATTTTGTTTATAACCTTTTTTAAACTTTAAACCCGTTAAATAAAGAAAAGTTTTGTTTTGTTAAATAAAAATGTTTTTCTGAGTTTCACCCCGCTACAATAGTCAATTTACCCCATCCCATAGCAGTCGCCAAATTACCCCGGTACCGGGGCTACTTTACCCATTACAAGTCATCTTGTAAAACTTAGAAAACCCACATAAATTATGGTATTTTTTACAGGTGTTATTTTTATTTAAGGTTGTTGCTATTCGACCGTTGTTCGGGGCATGACTTCATAGTGAACTGTCAAATCCTCTACGATTATAAGTCAACTTATTTCTTAACCTATTTTTAATGAAAATACCATCAAGTTATGTAGATTACGTAGACGTGTCAAAGGCATCAGTCGAATTGCGGCTTCATATATCTTTATTATATAAACTAACTTCTTTTACTAGATCAATTTATTTTTAGACATGGAAGACCAAAGAAATATTCTCTATAAAGAAGATGTATTGGATTCAAGTCAAATTACCGTAAATGGACCTGCTGGGAAAGTTCAAGAACAAGAGTATGTCGGCCGAAACAATGCAGCTGATAGTGCTAAGACTGAGAGTTGCCCCCCTGATGGCGAAGAATTACACATGGTTGATACTGAACTGTACCAACTTTTGTCTTCATGGGGATTTGTTGATTTATATGACTATTTCTCAAGTATGAAGCTGAATGTTAACACATTGAAATTCATTGATAATGATGATCTGAGAGAGTTATTTGCAAATAAACCCTTTGGAACAAGGGTTGCGTTTAAGCACAAACTTTATCTATGGCGAAAAGAAAATGTAAATATACTCACCAAGCTTAAGTGAAAACAAGCTTTATATCAGTCTCATTTTCATTTCAGGGAATCATTGTTCCAACAGATCCACCCGAGACGCTCTTAAATAACGTTAAAGTATTAATAGAAGAGCTGGTTTGGCAGAATAAATGAATGATAGTCCCAGAACATACTATATTTCAAGAATACCATTACCATCGCCTTAATCAAATATGTGAAATTGCTCATCGGCTTTGGAAATTTTGTACGCTGATATTCTATCCTTTCAATTCATGTCTATATACATATTTTCTACTGCTATCTGTATTATTATATAAAATAAAATATAAATATTTATCTGATTTGCAGCATTACCTTACTAACTTTTTGATTTTGTACGACATGAAAGTGTTATGAAAGAAAAAGTTTATTTTACAGAAATATCAAGTCTTTTTTGACCATTTTTGTTTCAAAAAAATGGCTTTTATTACAACTCCTGTTGATCCCACGTAAAACATAATTTTTAGAAAATTTTTCAAGAATATAAATTTGTGAGAACATTTTGAGAAAAAAACATTTTAAGTAAAAAAAAATGAAACAACAAATTTTAATAATTTTCAGTTTAAGAAGACATAACATTTTTGTAGTTGCACAGATGTACCCAAAGTTATGCGCTACTAAATTGCCTTTGCAAAATGTACTAAACAATTTTTGTTCCTATAATAGTTTAGAAGGTATAGCGTTTTAAGTGGTAACACCTCCAAATTAGAGGTCACCTACTTTGATGGGCTATAATGGGAAATAGGATGAGAATACCATTTTTTTTTTAGTGGAACTTCAGGAAGGAACTTCCCTTGAAGGATTATATCTATACTGCTTAACTGAGGCACCCTGCAATCCTGCATATTGTACTATACCGCTGCAGACTTTTATCCCAAACGACTCTAATAGTTAAACCAAAAGTAATTAAAATTGTAGACTTTAATTTCTTAAATTTTCTAGATCAATTCCGATTTCGCTTTGCTATTTCCGGTGAATCAAAACGGATTAATAGAGAAATGGAATGAGTTCAAAACTTTGATTATTCCCGTATTAAATGACAAAGTTAAGGACAAAAATTGCCAGGAACTAATTGGCTTCTAAGATAAGAATAAACTTTTCAAAAGGTGATTTACACCTCGTTGTATACACTTTATTAAATTATTGCTTTTTGCTTTATTTGTTTTGTTGTGAACAGCTCCACGCTGTTCTTCCTCCATTAGTCAGACAATAATAACAGTTCCAGAGTATGAAGGATCAAGGAACGGAAATTCTATGAACGAACTATTAAGGACTCTTAACAATCATTAATTTTATTTGTGGACAAGGCTAACGACTGCAATTTTGATTATGTTAATAATCCCGTTTTGCACTATAAGATCATTCATAAATTAAGGCCAACTGATAATTATCAAACTCTCTCAAACATTAGTTGAAGAAATAATATTAGATTTAACAGAAGGGTTTTTTCAAACCAAATTTTCAAAAATTGAGGAATAATATTCCTCAGAAGTACCTAACTACCTAAATAGAATCGATGTAGCGTGGATGTAATGCTATTGGGGCTGTTTATTACAATTTTCCCAATATTCCACAGTGGATTAGTTCAGAACTAGACATCATATTTGTAGTTATGCATGCTGCTTGATTCAAAATGCACGAGGCATGGTGAAAACGTAGTATTTTGCCAACTTGTAAACGAAATCAAAAGACCTGAAGAGAATGGTGTTTTCAGAAAATTCCCTTATGGTCAATCTCATAAGTTTTGTGGTGAGTCTGAATATGGAAACATATCCTTACTTACTTACTTATCGGGCTCCCGACCCGTGAAGAGTCTCTACCTGAGACACTGCAGCCTTCCAGCCGGTCTTCCTTGTCTTCTCGAACCTGGGGGCTGGGATTCGAAGATCCTCTTAGCTGGAGCAATATTGTCCACTCGCTCGACGTGTTTTGGCTTTTTGGACTACATCCACATCTGGGTACAGCTCATAGAATTCGCGGTTGTATCTTCTCCTCCATTCGCCTTCCTCGCACACAGGACCGAAAATCCGCCGAAGTATTTTTCTTTCGAAGGAGCCCAGTATCAGCTCTCCCTTCTTTCTTATCGTCCAGCACTCGGCGCCATAAAAGCAGAACTGGCAGGATAAAGGTTTTGTAGAGCACACATTTCGTCCTTCGAGTTAGAAGTTTTGGACCCAGCTGTTTTGCCAAACCGAAGTAGCAACGGTTTCCTAGGGCAATTCTTCGCCGGATCTCCACTAGGGTGTCAGTGTCATTCGTGGAGTTCATGTTTACTCCGAGGTAGGTGAACTCCTTAACTACCTCGAAGTTGTTGCTATCAATAGTGACGTTTTGTCCTAGGCGGTGCGTGGACAGATGCTTGTTTGTTTATTGATAGGATGTACTTAGTCTTGTCCTCATTTACTTCAAGGCCAATGGATTTCGCCTGTTCTTCAATTGCCGTGAACGCTTCTCTCACGGCACGCTGGGAGCGACCGATGACGTCAATATCGTCCGCATAGCCCAGCAGCTGGACGGATCTGTTGAAGATAGTGCCTTCCGTGTTGACACCTGCCCTGCATACTATCTGCTCCAGAACGAGATTGAAGAAGTCGCATGATAGCGCGTCTCCTTGCCGAAATCCGGTACAAGTTTGAAATACACTGAAAAAAATATTGGTTGTCATATTGACAATCGGTGGTTGTTAACTGGAAATTGTCAAATTGACGAACAAAATTGTCGATATGATGAACATTTATTGAAAATATCAAATGCATTTAACAACCGGATAGTCAATATGAAGAACGGGCGGTTGTCAATTCTTAGTACCAAAAATTATGAAAAAAGTTGTAAGATTAACAATCGCAGTTGTCAATATGACGTACGCACTTTCATAGTAATCACATTGAAGAATGCGTTTGTTGAATTGAAAATCGGGGTTGTCGATATGACTACCACATAAGTGCAGTATTTAAAAATTTTTATATTGATGAACTTTGTTGTAATATGGACAATCGCAGTTGTCAATATGAATACTCAAGAAAACACGTTTAGGTTTATAGTTCACAGTCACTTTTGACTGTGAAACACATGATAGTCTCGGTAAACGTGTGGTGGTGGTTTGTCTACTGATGAGCCCGATGTGTTGGGTCATCGGGGCGAAACGCATTCTGGAGTCTGTATATGTATGTGTATTATCAATATAATATGTTGACACTCCACTGTAAGTATAAATTCCTTAATCTAACTAGCGGGTGTTTTAAATCACGACGTTTTTATTTTGAAAATCGAATTCTTTAATTCAATTAGGTACTTCGTTCATTAGATTGAAAATTGCGATTTTCATTATGAAAATCGAGTTCTTCAGTTTAACAACTATGATTTTCATTATGAAAATCAATTCTTAAAATTTAACGACTGCATTCATCAAATCAACAACGGCGATTGTCAATATGAAAATCGAGTTCTTCAATTTAACTTCTGCGATGTTCAGATTGACTACTGCGATTTTCATTATGAATATCGAGTTCTTCACTTTAACAATTGCCATTTTCATTATGAAAATCAATTCCTCCAATTTGACTACTGCGTTCATCAAATCAACAACGGCGATTGTCAATATGAACATTTAATTGATTCAATTTTAATTGACAACCCAAGTTCATCATATTGACAACTACGGTTGTTGGCTCAAAAATAACAACTTTTTCTTCAATATGACGAACTTAGTTGTTAATATGACGTACCTTTTTGGTTCAGTGTAGATCGGGGGAGCTGCTTCCAACCTGCACGTTGCAGCGCGTGCATGGAAACATATCCACTGTTATAAAACCAGAACATAATTAAGAGGAAAAAATTATATAATGTCGGCCAAGAAAATGACGTCGACCTTTTGTTTTTCTAACTAATGATCATTGGTGATTATGTTCCTGTATAACCATTCTCAACAAAATTGTTGACATTATCTTAAAATTTAATTTGCAACAAATTGATCTAGTTATACTGGAAGGTTTTATAGCAAAGCCCCATGATCACTCTTTTCAGTGCACATTTGAAGCCTAAATTGGATTTTATGACTAATTATCCTTATATTATGCAAATGGTCGGACCATTAAAATATTTTTGGTCAGTCAGATTTCAATCAAAACATAAATTCCTTAAAAGTGATCATCAAGTAGAAATTTACCTTCATCCTTTGGAATAAAATCAAGTCTAGTTTTTTGTTGAAGAATTATTTCGAATGCCGAAATTCCGGCAGCGATATCTAAAATATCTAAAGGTGAAATTTTGCTTAAAGATCAATCTTACTTTTATAAAATACAAAAAGTGTTTGCATATGAACATTGTTATGGAGAATTGTGTTAAAATGTTCCTACCGAAATAATGAATATGCTAATATATCTAATTTAACAACAAATATTTATCGAATGAAAAGTTTTTTTTTTTTAATATTTCACAATTATCCATGCTTACATATTTGCCAAAGCATAGAAACTTCCAAATATATTGATCATTTTAATTTATTTGAAATTTATAATAAAAATAATGACACAGAGATGTATTATCTTCTATCTTCTATATATATAAAAATGAATTGCTGTTCGTTAGTCTCACTAAAACTCGAGAACGGCTGGACCGATTTGGCTAATTTTAGTCTTGAATTATTTGTGGAAGTCCAGGGTAGGTTTTAAAGGTGAGAAATTGGACAAAGGGGCGTGGCACCTCCCATAACATTCAAAATCGTATATCTCGAAAACCACTGAATCGATTGAGTTCAAATTTACATACAATCTTAGGTATCGGCCCAGGAGTATTCCTGTGAAGATTGGTCAAAATTGGCCAAAGACGCGTGGCACATCCCATACAAAAAAAAAAACATTCAAAATCGCATATCTCGAAAACCGCCAAATCGATTGAGTTTAAACTTACAGACAATCTTAGGTATTGGCCGAGGAGTGTTGCTGTGAAGATTGGTAAAAATTGGACAAAGGGGCGTTGCACCGCCCATACAAAAAAAAACATTACAAATCTTATATCTCGAAAACAGCCGAATCGATTGAGTTGAAACTTATGTACAGACAAATTTAGGTATTGGCTTAGGAGTGTTGCTGTAAGATTGGTCAAAATTGGACAAAAGGGCGTGGCACCGCCCATACAAAAACATCTTCTATGGGGTGAAACTCGATGACGTTATAACTCGTTAACCGCTGAGCCGATTTTCATGATTTTTTTGTTTTGTTCGTATTGCTGTATTTCAGGTTTACGCAGAAAGAAAATTCCAGAAAATCGATTTTTCTCATTTTACAAAAGAACATTATTATCTAAGAAATATAAGCAATACAATTTCTGTGCACGGGCAATGTCGGGCGGGTACAGCTATCTTATTTAATTTTTCTGTACGTGTGATGTAATCGAACTCCTCCTAAACGGCTGGACCAATTTTAATGAAATTTTGTGTGTGTGTTTGAGTGGGTCTAAGGATGAATCTAAACCATCCATTTGTTGAACATTGGACAAAAGGGCATGGCACTGGCACCTCCCATACGAAAAGAAACAAAAAAAAATTATATCTAGAAAATACATTTGAAATCCTATTTCTCGACACCCATGGGAGCTAAAGTGGGTGGGATTGGAAAACGGGCCAATGGCACCCTTACAAAAAAAGTTATTTAAATCACGATATCTGAACATTGCCTGATTGAAGCATTTTATAAAACCTGGCGGGACTGGTCAAAAGGGAGTGATACCTCTCATAACAAAAAAATACATTTCAAACGTTATTCTTCGACAGTCATGGGAAAAAATTTGTCTATACAATTCGTGGGCACACGAAGGAAATACACCGAGGAAATATCGGGCGAAGCACACGGAGTACAGAATCAGTCTGGACACATCGGTTAAATAAAAATGAAATGAAAATGTTTAAGCAGACAAAACAACGTTTGCCGGGTCCGCTAGTATTAAGATATAAAATTAATGAGTTTGATGGACCACCTTTTTGTGTGTATCCAAATCCAAATGGACAAAATTTGCTTTTATAAAATTATTTTAAAATTATTTTTGTGTAAGTAAATACTGTAACAATTAACTGATTTTAGTTTTAATATCTATTTATAACAGTAATAGACAACATAAATAATAAAAAAGCAGTTGCATGGAAGCTGCAAATGACGACAAGACAAGCGTATTTTGCATCTCAGCACTGTCCACGAAACGTCATCCAAGCAAGCTACAAATATAGGTCATTTCATAAAAGTATAGCATTGCGAAAGGACGTTTTACGTATAGATTACGTTTTCGAAACTCTACAGTTCTTCAGAAAAGTGTGTGTTATTGAACGTATTTAAAGAATAGATTATTATTCGAGAAATTTGTGATATATTACCTATATAGGGTAAAGTCGGCAAATATGTCACCCGGGGGATATGACACCCTTTAAATATCTCCCACTAACGACTTCTTTTCAAAATAGAGACACCAAAATATCATTCTTTCTACTGAAGTATGTTGATAGGTGCTGTAGACATCGCAGTAGCTCATACAGTTTTTTTGTGACAAGGTGAGTAAAAATAACTAGAGTGAATTTAAGAGAAAAAGTTTTTTTGTGGTTTACTCTAGTAAGTGTAGATATGTAAGTTTTTGGCGCCGGCTATCCGCTTCAGCATAATAAGAGAGTTAAATCGATATGTAATTGCTTTTGTTTACTGTGCTGAGTGAGTTTGCATGTTTCATCGTGTTATTTTCAATATCAGTGGTACCTTCAAAAAGGGGAAATGGCACCCAAAAATGTGGGGATATATGGCGCTGGTGCCATTTCACCCTCTCAGTACATATAGTAGCTGGAAATGACGTCATCTCAGACAAAAAAAAATTGTATAGTATGGAATAGACCGGATGTCAAATCAATAACCGATCCTCGTTAGTGATTGCAGAGAAGGGATCACGCAATGTAATTGCAGTCACATCTGCAGAGAGGTAAGACCGTAACGGTCATCGAATGCTGCAACGCAGAAGAATGGTTTTTATCACCAGCCAGATGATTGGATTAAGTGTATAATGTGCCATTTTTAGCCACATGACTCCTGCATTTCGTATATTAACACATCCAACAAGTACAACAACAGCAATCAAAAGAAAAAGTAGGGTGCCATACACCCCTTCGGATGGCGCCATATTACCCTCCATTTTTTTGTTTATCTTTTTTTAAGTGCTTTTTTGTTGCAAAAAAATATGTTTTTTTAACTCTGAATTCCTTTAATGTTTATATTTTACGCTTTTAAATGAATTGAAAAATAAAGTTATTTTTGTTTAAAATAAAAATCTTGTTTATTTTCTGAGTTAAAAACAAAAACAAAAAGGGGTGCCATATTTGCCGACTTTACCCTAGCCTGCACATGGAGTAGATTCTACTGGAGATATTGGATAGATGGTTGTCGCTGCATTGCTGTGGCTTTTGTGACGGGCCTGCCTGAATTTCATCGAGTAATAATAACATCTTAATTCGCATTTGCTCCTCTGACAAATTTTCTACATATTTGTTGGCAGATGTAAGTAAAACCATTTTCTAGGACTGTCGTTTTTAGGTTGTTTTTTTTTTTGTAATCCAATCGACAAAATGCTTTATCCGCTTCGTTGGTAACTTTTATAATTTTTGGTTTCTTGAAAGTGTTTTAGATAGCCTCAGAACTTGACGTTTCTGGTAAATGAGTAGTTTGGGCAGGTTCTTCGTTAGTTAAAATGTTTATTTCAATATTTTCTGTGGCCAGTGGAGGAGCAGGTATATTCCCTGGTTCATCAGAGTATGTCACAGCTTTAACACAAAAGAGAACAAACTGCAATTCTTCGTGTAGATAATAAACCTTTTTTTGCTTTGTGGATGAACCACTGGGAGTTGGTTTTAGGCTTCGAACATAACCATTCCTTATGTTCCTCCACTTCAGTTGACAATCACTCACTGCAAAGAAACATACACATTCTAATATCATACCACATTTTTTTTTATATACCTATCAGCTGGATGTAGTTTTCGAGGACTAGGACTTTATTTTCTCACTCGAGGAGAGTGCACTATATCTCGAGTTGTAGCAGAAACTTCAGCAGTTATATGGCCCGGACTTAAAGATACCTACATATGCATGTGCCAACAACAGATGAATGGAAGGTTATAACGAACTTTGGAATCTACCAAATCGTTTAGGATCCATCGATGGAAAACACATAAGAATTCAAAAATATCCCAATACAGGGTCTGCAAATGGCTCCCGGAAATTACTCCAGAATTATTTTTTGGAAAATAAACCCCAGAAAACTTGTATTTAGTCTAAATTGGAAAAAGCACCAGAACATTGTACCACAAAAATGAGTTGTGCTTTATTAGGAAAGTTTTTGGTTTTTATCACAAAATGGAAGTAATTGATGTAAAATAAATTCATTGTTGAAAATATTTATATATAATATTTACACGTATATGTATAATTGTATATTTAGTATTCAACAAATGATTTCAATGTTTCAGGAATTTAAGGCTTCTTAAATAGTTCAGCTATCAAAGCTTTAATTATAAGTGTCGAATTTAAAATTAATAATGGGTAAGAAAGGATGGAGTAGAGTTTGGGATGTGTACGGAACAATTAAAAAGGAAAATGGTGACGAAATTGAAAATTTAGTGGCGCGCAGGTACCTACTGTTTTTGTGTATACTGTATACAAACCTAATAGCAAAAGCAAAAAAAAATAGTAAAACATAAGTGTTACGTACTAAAAAGAAATGAAGTTGATAGAGTGGAAAAAATGTAAGTGGATATTGAAGATCCAAAACATAGTGTACGTGTAACAACACAAGCTGACCTTTTAAAATTGTGGAAGATTCAGGATTGAGAAATTTTGTTCAATTCTTAGTATCAATTGATGCCAAATATGGTCAAAATGTGGATATTAATAATTTATTCAATTCAACGACTTCAACAACAAGAAAGAAAGAAATATAAGTTTTTTTTAATAAGTACGCAGATATTAATAAATGTGATATAATAAATATAAAAAGCAATGGATATGGAATGGGCTCACACCAGATTTTTGAAGAGATAATTATTTGAGAACCACACACTTTTCATTAACGATTCCCTGTATTATAACCAAAATCTCGAAAACAAAAGTCCCGAAAAATAAACTTTCGAAGAAAAAATCTATAATTACAAAAATCTTGAATTAATATACATCAACTCCACATATGTACTCAATTTAGTAAACATCAATACCAGACAGTTAAGATACAACTAATGTTAAGTCAGCACATTGTAAAATGCTACGGCATTCCTCTCACATACACAACAGATAAGTTAAGATACAACCAATGTTATTTCAGCACGAGATATCGAATTGCAATATGCTACGGCATACAGATAATTCCTCCCACATATACAACAGATAAGCTAAGATGCCACAAATGTTATTTCAGTAGAAGATATCAAACTGTAATATGCCGCGGCATAAAGATAATTCCTCCCAACAGATATGATAGCTAAGAAATGCAACCCATGCATTTCTTCCTTATAAATAACCCACAGAACAAAAATGTATCTCATAGTATTAAGCGACTTCAATAAAGAGAGACGTAGTCTCTAAAGAATAATTTTTTTAAGTTCAATTTAATTAAAATTGATAACTGGCGCCCGAGCAGGGACCGGTTAAGTGATAATAAATTCTCAGTAACTTCCCCCCACCAGAGGTAAGGGGTTACTGTTGAAAAGAATTTAGCTTAAAAAGTGTGAAATTCGACAAAATATTTGTGTAGCAGCCAGAACCATTAGTAGGAAGCGGGCAAATTCAACGCCGTTATCCAAAGAGGAAAACTTCGAACTGCTCGAGAAAAATTGCCGAAAAATACACTGCCGGTCCAAGTGTGCCCATTAACCCGGACTAAGCGCACTCATCAGACTAGAACACCAGAAGGGTCTCAATCTCCTGCGTTGCCCCGCAGCTCATCAAAACGAGAAAGTTAAATATGAGGATTGGCGTTTTTACGTAAGAAACTAAAGTTTTTTCTTAAAAATATAAAAAAAAATAATAAATAAAAAATTATTAAATAAAGGTACTATACCTACCTATATATCTAAATGAAATATATCTAATTGAATACATACAAAAAACTAAATAACAGATATAACTAAAATACAATACAAGAATTGACCAATATATATATACAATATATTTAAATATACCTATCTATAAGATTCCTACATACACATACATACACAATATAAACAATTATTAAGAAATAAGTTTTCAAAATATTATACAAATCTATTTAAACATATTCTACAAGATCCCTAAATACATTTTTAAAAATTGACATTATCCTTATCTACCTTAATTCCCTATTTCCACACATATATACAAAATGGAAGAACTTAAAGCCACAGTACTTAACCTAACTGGAGCAGTAAATGCTCAAATCGATTACATAAAAAAGTTAGACCAAAGAATTTCATTTTGGGAAAATAAGCTATCAGCCCCAGAATCGGTAGTTGAAACTGGTTTACCAGTCCCTCGAACAGAAGACGATCTTAAAGATATCGCCAAGCTTCCCGATTGCGTTAAGGAGCTACAGGTTTTCGATGGAAACCCTGTAGAATACATTTCATGGATTCATACAGTTGAAACCATACTAAGGGACTATGACATAGTTAAGTCCAAACCTCTATATAGGGCCATTCTACAAAGTATCAGGCAAAAGATTCGGGGACATGCAGATGCAGCTCTCATTTCCTACAACATCTTCAATGAAGATTGGAATGCTATAAAAAAGTGTCTCTCACTGCATTATGCAGATAAAAGAGATATCCGAACATTAGAACACCAACTAAATTCAATGGTACAAAGAAATTCGTCAATTGATGAGTTTTACGCAAGTGTCAACCATCAGTTCTCACTCCTAATTAATAAAATAAAAACAGAAGATTATTCCGTAGAAACTATAACCGCATTAGTTGAAAGCTATCGAAACAGAGCTCTCGATGTCTTCATACGAGGACTAAATGATGAACTCTCAAGGATTCTAATAATCCAAAAACCCCAGACTCTCCCAGAGGCATACGCAACATGTCTCGAAGTTCAAAACCTTAATTATAGAAATATTTCTTTACATAAAAAAGATTTCTCTAATCATATAACTACCCCCATAAACCAAATATATAATCCATATAAAGGAAAACAAATGCAAGCAACTAAGCCACTTCCTGTACAACAGAGAAATTTGGCATATAATATTCACCAATACCAGAGGAATCAATATCCCCCTCGACAAATTAACTATCCTCCACCACCAAGGCCAACGCAACCAAAGCCTCCAATTCCGATGGAAACCGACCAATCCATCCAATCAAGACATGCCAACTATATGAACCGCCCAAATTACAATCCACAGTTTTATCAAAAACAAAACTATAATCAACAGCGCTATCAACAACAAGATAGTAACCCAGCATTTAAGCAAAATATGCAACACAATCCAGGACACACCCAACAAAAGTATCAAAAAATGTACAATATCGAAACAGAAGAAGAAGAGTATTTCGATGAATATACGCAAGAATATGACGACCACAATAACGATTATCAAGAAAACACAGAAGAACCTTCACAGGCAAATTTTACGACAGAAGCCTCTCTAGCATACCTTACATAGAATATATAACCCGCGACGGTAAGGTATTGAAATTTTTAATTGATACCGGAGCTAACAAAAATTTTATTAAATCAGAAATTGCAACAAATCCAAAACCAGTCCAAACCCCCTTTAAAATCCAATCCGCTGGAGGAGAAATCCCCATCAACAAAAAATTTAGTGCTAAATTCTTTAAATGCATAGGCAATAATGACACAATTGACTTTTTTATTTTACCCAACCTTAAATCCTTTGATGGAATTATCGGTGATGACACACTAAAAGAATTAGAAGCCGTTATAGATAGAAAAAACAATATTCTAACATTTGGATTTACAGACAAAAAAATTCCTTTAAAAGGAAAGGCATCAAAACAGGTCAATAATATGGAAATTAGAGACGACCATCTAAATTACGAGACAAAAGAACAGATTAGGAAAGTAATCAATAAATACAAAAAGATTTTCGGACCAATAAACGATAATGAGACAATAGGCACCACTATAAAAGCAGAAATTAACACATCAACAGATGAACCAGTATATACTAAATCCTATCCTTACCCTTTTAGTATGAGAGATGAAGTTCAAACTCAAATCACAAAACTCTTAGCCGATGGAATCATACGACCATCAAAAAGCCCATACAACTCACCTATGTGGGTTGTCCCAAAGAAAACAGATGCCTCAGGCACACGCAAACATAGGATAGTAATAGACTATCGAAAACTTAATGCTATTACAATATCAGACACTTATCCAATACCAGACATTTCAAATACATTAGCTAGCTTGGGTAACTCCAAATATTTCACGACCATTGACTTAACTTCTGGATTCCATCAAATTAAGATGAAGGAATCTCACATACCAAAAACAGCCTTTTCCACTATGAATGGAAAATATGAGTTTACACGACTACCATTTGGTTTAAAGAATGCTCCAGGAATATTCCAACGAATGATAGATGATGTATTACAAGAATACATTGGTAAAATTTGTTATGTTTACATAGATGACATAATAATTTTCGGAAAAACGGTGCAAGAACACTTAAACAATATTGAGGCAATATTTAATAAATTGGAGAAAGCCAATCTAAGAATAAACATAGATAAAACTGAGTTTATGAAGGAAGAAACAGAATTTCTAGGATACCTGATATCCAGCGATGGTATTAAACCTGACCCAAAGAAGGTGCAGGCAATAAAAACAATTAGTCCACCTACAAACTTGAAAGAATTAAAAAGCTTCCTTGGACTAACTTCATATTACAGACGTTTTATAAAAGATTTTGCGAAAATTGCAAAACCACTGACTAATCTGACAAGAGGAGAAAACTCAAAAGCGAAAGCAAATCAGTCCCGAAATATACCAATCAAAATAACCAATAAAGAACTTCAGGCGTTTAATAATTTAAAAGAATTACTTATATCTTCAGAAATTTTGATATTTCCCGACTTTAGCAGACCTTTTATATTAACCACAGATGCTTCTAACCAAGCATTAGGTGCAGTACTTTCACAAGGAGAGATAGGCAAAGATAAACCAATAACATATATATCCAGATCACTAAATAAAACTGAAGAAAATTATGCCACTAACGAAAAGGAAATGTTGGCAATAGTTTGGTCACTAGACAATTTAAGAAACTATTTGTATGGAGCAAGAAAAATTAAAATTTTAACAGATCACCAACCACTAACCTATGCATTAAGCAATAGAAACACAAATTCAAAATTAAAAAGATGGAAAGCTAGAATCGAAGAATATAATTGCGAGCTTATTTATAAACCTGGAAGAACAAATGTAGTAGCAGATGCATTATCTAGATTAAAAACTGAAATAAATACCTTAACCTCTAACTCATCCGAAACCATGCATAGCGCAGAAGAAGACAGTACAGACCTTATCCCACACGTTGAAGCACCAATAAACGTATTCAGAAATCAACTCATTATCAGCCAACGAGAAACAAGTGCTTTTGAGGAACCTCATACAGGTTATTATCGACACTATATTGGAATACAGGATATTAACAAAGAAAAACTTATTCAGGTATTAAAAGAAAATTTAAACCCCAATCTTATAAATGGAATCAAAATTCCAGAACATTTTATTCAGTTACTTCAAGATGTATACAGGGAGCATTTCAGTAAATTCAGAATCCGAATAACACAAAGAGTAGTAGAAGATATAGCTAACGAAGATAATAAATGCATCATTATTCAAAAAGAACATAAAAGAGCTCACAGAAACCATCTAGAAAATAAAGAACAAATCTTAGAAAAATACTATTTTCCACAAATGACTAAACTCATTAAGAAATATACAAAAAATTGCGAAATTTGTAACAGTAGCAAATATGATAGGCATCCTCATAAACCTTATCTTCAAGAAACCCCTATTCCCAAATACCCATCCGAAATACTTCATATAGACATCATGGAAATAAACCATGAAAAATTTATAACATGCGTTGACAAATTTTCAAAATTTACTAAATTCTTCCACATAAAAGAAAAATCTGCATTATATCTCAGGAAGAAAATAATAAAAATATTGCACTATTTTACTGTGCCTAGAATATTAGTTTCCGATAATGAATCAAGTTTCATCAGTCCAATTATTTCCAATTACATAAAAGCAATTGGAATAGAACTATATCTCACTCCTCCAAATAAAAGCGAAGTGAATGGAACAGTTGAAAGAGTCCATTCTACCATACTAGAACTAATGAGATGTCTGCAAAAAGAATACACCGACCTTTCCTTAAAAGAAATAATCCTTATATCAGTAGATCGTTATAACAATAGCATACACTCCGTAACAAAGAAAAAACCGAGCGATATTTTCTTTGGCAGAATACAGAAAATAAACTATCAAAATTTAATAGATTTCCAAAATAAAGTAAACGAAGATTTGACTGAATTGATTAAGAGAAACCAGAAAAAGAAAATTAACCTGGAAAATTACAAAAGAAATAAACCACAAGCCTACAAAGAAGGTCAAGTTATTTACGCATCAAATAAAAGAAGAGACGGAAAAAATAAGTCACCCTTTAATAAAGAAATAGTTGCAAAAGACAATAAAGTTACAATCACAACTACAAGCGGGAAACGAATTCATAAATCCCACATAAAAAATATACAAGAGTAACATAAATCAATCTTCTCCAATTTCAGGTCAATTTTGAGCCTTGCGCTCGCCACACTAAGCGTGTATGAATACCATAGCCCTATAGTGACTATAAAACAAGGAGAAGGAAAAATTATAGACGGAACCTTCAAAATAGTTCATATAATAAATATAACAAAATATGAAATACTTGTTAACGAAATATCATTAGACATACGTCACCAAATAAACATATCAAGCATACTGAAACCCCAATTAATTCATCTTTTACACCGAATAGACAACTTACTACATCAATTAAACAGATCTCCAAGGCCACGAAGATCAATAAACTGGATCGGATCTGCATGGAAATGGATTGCAGGAAATCCAGATGCAACCGACTGGGATCAAATTCTAGCAAGCCAAAACAGAATTGTTGAAAATAACAATAAACAATATAAAATAAATAGTAAAATTATTGACACAGCAAATAACCTTATCACAAGCTATAACCACATCCTCTCAAAATTAGACATGCAAACAAACGAACAATTCGAGCAAATGCTCTTTAATAAACTAACAATAATTAAAGATGAAATAAATGAAATTGTACTAGCTTCCCAATTAGCAAAAAAAGGAATAATAAACACAAATCTTTTAGATCGCACCGAAATCAATCTTGCAATCTCTCAAATAGAAACCCTACCCTACACCAACGAAATTGAGGCATTGGAATATGCCGAACCCACTGTTATACGCAAAGACTCTATTTTATTATACATAATTTCGCTACCCAAAACTAGTAATAATGAATATAATCATATTCTTATTCGTTCTACCGTAACAAATTCACAACAGGTACATTTGGAATATGAAGCATTATTAGTAAATCAGTACCAACAATTTGGCATAATAAATAAATGCGATTCCATAAACTTTATATTAATCTGTCGAAATCATCAACTAAAACCAATTTCTAATACACATTGTATTACTCAACTAATAAAAGGCCAAAATGCGAAATGCGATTATGAATACAATTATCTTCCAATTATCGAAAACATAAATGATAATACCATTTATGTAACAAACCTAAACGGTACTCTCATACATGAAAAAACAAGCCAACACCTAAAAGGTAGCTTCGTCATACAATTTACGAATGAAACAATTGAAATAAATGGCCAAAAGTTTTCCAGCAAAGAAACATTAACATATCAACCCTTACCCCCTATCCTTCAAAATAATGTTACTAGAAAAAATATAAGACTAAATTTAGAATATATACATAGTCTCCATCAAGGAAACATAGAAAAAATTAAAGAATTTGATACAAATGTTAAAGTATCAATATTATCAGATATAATCATTTTTGTAATAATTGTCATAAGTATAATTATTATTATATACTATTGTAAACAAAAGAAAAATGTAAAAACCCCAAATAATGTCAAAACATTAAATACTACAATGTTAGAAGACAGGAGACTCGATGATCTCAATCCAATAAATGCAAAATTTTAAAAAAACAAGAAAATAAAAACAAGTGATCTACGAGACGTAGATATTTAAAGAGGGGAGAGTTAAGATACAACTAATGTTAAGTCAGCACATTGTAAAATGCTACGGCATTCCTCTCACATACACAACAGATAAGTTAAGATACAACCAATGTTATTTCAGCACGAGATATCGAATTGCAATATGCTACGGCATACAAATTTAAGTTCAATTTAATTAAAATTGATAACTAGACCGAGGACAACAAGGAACCCAATTTTTTTTATACCAAAGGACATCTCTATGTAACTATGAGAGTAAAGGACCATTCACATGAGAACGACCAACTACCTACGAACGAACGAATATTCGCAAGTTTTGAAAGTCCGTTCACATGAGCATTTTTCTAGATCGCGGCAGTTCGCGAATTTCTGCCATCAGTTTCTACCCGCAATGTCTACTTCGAGGTTAAGTTCGAACGAATGTTTTATTCGCTAGTTTGTGGAACGCGAATTAAATGATGTGGATTGCGAATAAACTTTGACAATTCGCGCCAAGGGTTTATTCGTTCGCGGCAAAAAGTTTGGAATTCGAAATTTCGTTATTTAAACTGTTTTTAACTTGTTTTCTTAATACATTTTGATGAGATAATTAATTATCTTTCTCTTGGAATAATAAAATGTGCAATATTCTGTTTATAAATGCATATAAAGTGGTTTGTTCGCATTTCATCAATTCGTTCGTTCGCTCTCATGTGAATGGTCCTTAATGGCCCCATAAATAACCTGACGAGGGATTTCAATAAGTACAATCATGTGATTGATTTCAATATCTCAAAATTTAATTTAAAAAAAATATTGAAAGAATTTTAAAACAGCATATTCTAATTATTAGCTTCTCAAAACTGATTAACTGGGACATTTATGTATAGTAGTTAAATAAATAAAAATAAAATAAACACTACCTACATTATGTATCTACATACATATAATATACACTACATACATAAATGCAGCAAATTACATTATTGTACTGTTACTCTGTGTGTAAAATGTTTCATTTGCAGACACTTCAGTGCGCGCAAGACGTTAAAGTAAATTTGTGTAAACAAGTTGGTCGAAAAAAAGTTTAAGAAAATGAAAGTTAATAAAATAATATCGAATAAAGGAACAGGAAGTGTTGACGAGTTTATTTACCATAAAAACAAATGTGTAAAAAAAAGTGGTATTGGATTTGCGAACTGACCAAATGTCGGTCAACGGTCGTCACACTCAAAACTGATGGCAAATTACATGTTATTGTAAAGAAAAACTAACCGGCAACGTGCATACGATCCATCCAACGGCATTTAAGAAACATGTGGACAAAACAAATGCTAAAATAAAACTAAGTGCCAATGCTATCTGCAACCCACCCAGTCAGATTATTTTCAAATCGACAGTAGAAACACCTGCACCGGGTAAAGCCTATTGGCCTTTAGATCTCGCATAAAAAAGAAAATTATCACGAATAAGAAGCACAACCGCAAAAGACCCACTCAACTCATCTTGACCAAATCAATATTCCACAGCGATTACGGTAAAAATATCATGACATTTTGATGCATGCATTTTGTGTGTTTTTGTATACCGATAGTATGGAAAAATATGCAACTATATATGCACATATGTATATAAAATTTTTATTTATTTTCGATATATTGGCGAAAATCTTGTTGTTTTGTCTTTGGATTCTAGTCTCCATATGCGATTGCTCAAATCATTAGCATTTGGTCCATTACATGAAATTCCCGACTACTTAAAGGCATTTCGTCAATTCGGGGTATCTTTATATGTATATATAATTCTTCTGTCCGTGTTTGTTACCGTACTCCTCCTAAATGGCTGGACCGATTTTAATGAAACTTAGTGTGTGTGTTTGAATGGGTCTTGGGATGGTTTATATTCACAATTGAACTTGGTAGGTGGCGCTGCGATGCGATTCCACAAAAGTTCAACCACTCAACAATAAATAAAAGAATTAAAAAGCAAAAAGTTCATGAATAAAATTTCAAATAATAAACACTCAACAAAAAAAAAAATCATGAATAAAATTTCAAATAATAAACACTCAAAAAAAAAAAAATTAAAAAGCAAGAAGCTCATAAATTTCTCGACACCCGTGGGAGCTAGAGTTGTAAAATTGTAGACATTGATGTGCATTGGCATTGTCCAAACAAACAACCTCGCGAAGTGTGGGCGGCATTCCTGGGCAAAACAACGTTTGCCGGGTCCGCTGTATAGTAATAAAATTGGGAAATGTTTTTTTCAAAAATTAGCTATATTGGATCCAATAGGTCCAAACAAATTTACCCACCGTAATTTTGGTCCTGCGCCGACCAACTTCAAACTAACCTGCCTAGGCTAGGATTCAAAACAAGGTTGAGTATTGGCACAGACGACTTAAAGGACGGCCTCATATTGGACTTAACAAGTTATATTAAGTCCTAGCAAATGAATCTATTCCAGTATCGTGCATTTATCGAAATGGGGCAAACAGAAGAGATAAGACGAGAGTATTTAAAAAAAGAAAGAATTATTTTAAAAATCGTTGGTGAAAAAGAAAAAATATGTTCTTTGGGGTGTATAGCTAAGCTATTGTATTACTTACTAGTCAAGATTTTTACATTCGAGATTTAAGAAAACACACGGAAAAATGATTGTGCAATTATAGCTTGCGCTTGACCATTCCTTTTATTCTTTTACGTCAGAATATTAAATCCAGAGTCAGGAATCACTTGATTTCAATTTGAATGTGAAATATGGAAAAGGCCATTATAGTAGCGGACAGGGGGGCAAACATGATTGCCGCCTTATAACCATATTTTTTGCATCAACCACCTTATACACAGTGTAATAGAAACAGCTATAAAAGAAACCCCTCAGATATTTAAATTATGTAATGCATGCGCCAGGCTTGTTAAATATACTTTTAGAAATTTGTACATATAAGAACACGATGGAACACAATATATTTTTTACTTAATTCCATAGAAAGAAACTGGGCCAAAATTACTACTATTTTACAAGAAAGAAATTAATTACATTTAGATATAGAATCATTAATATAAATTTAAGTTATACTCGTATTAGCATTCATTGCAAACCACTAAATTGGCTAGGTCATTAAAAACGAAAGGAAACTAAATCTCCGGCATAAAGATGTTTCGAATCCAAGGTAGAAGATTCACCTTAGGTGTAGCGCACTGGAGGCAGTTAGACATAGACTGCGCTAATCAGAAAGGCGTATTAGTTGAGGCCCAGGCTAGATGTGACAATGGATGTAATTTATTTTCCTGCCTAAAATTAGTAATATGGCTGACGAGTAAACGACATGTCAAATATGTAGATTATCAGTAACAGACACATGAAGAAATTGGCCCAATTTTTGTCAATACTCATCATAATGTTGGAGGACAATGATAGACTCGTTATAACCATCAAGCAAGAAAAACCTATCTATATCAGATATATTGTGGACATTGTACTCCTTAGTCCAGTGCCAGCGCCAGCCATCCACCATATTGAGAAAGTAGAGAGCACTTACCCTTTCATTCACATGTGTGATGTTTAACTTTCTGGTGTCATAATCGACACGTTGACGTGCTATATTTAAAAGCAATAAAGGAAGAAAAAAAAAACGAGATCCTGCTCGAGAAAATACATATGCTACTACATATGCAATATTAAAAAACTTTCGAAATTAAATTACCGCGCGGGAGCTATACATCCTATTTTTTCTTTTTGAGTGATAAAGGTTGAATAAGGAGTTTGCACATATTCACTCAGTTGTGAAGAGCAACCCTCGTTTTTGCCCTCAAGATGCTGCCACAGTAAAACGATAAAGTGAAAATAGGAAATTCAAGAAAATTAAAAGTTTCAAAAATATCCAGGTGGCTCAAAAGTTTCACATTTCATTTGATTGCACTCGATATTGGTATTCGATTGCAGACATCACAGTATATGGGTTGGGGTTGGGGATCTCGGTTTTTTTGTCGCTTTGCCTATTATGAAAGAAACTTCTATACAGAGACGAGCTCACGCACAGAACTGGGGTGGTCCTTGATATTATGTGGTAATTATTTTCATATAAAATATATACAGTATGTAGTGACTAGTTGTAATACAACAGCCCAGGCTCCCCGCTTCTACTCGTTGCCCAACTCCTAAATGGCTTGATAAGTGTGTGAACACGCTGAATGTGTATCTGGTGGATGCAGTTTTCCACGTTTCGTGCGTGGTTAGAGAGTCTATAGGTACATATAATTTGTATTAAATGAACATCAATACAAAGAAAAGTATAGTGCAAGAGCTGGCGGGCAACTTTCGATGCCGACGACTTCGACAACAATCGTCGAACAAGTAGGTACTGCTCATCAAGGAGTTTAGCCTTGAAACTTTTGTAAAGGCACGTATGTACAGTAGTCCCTCGATAATGTGAACTAATTAAAACAAGGCGATTTCGAATTTTAGAGGGATTCACATTACTGGAACTTTTTTCAGTACCTTACTAAACTGATTGAAAGGATTTTCAAATCCATTAAAAACAACACAAAATGATTTTTTAAAGCACAGTTTCAATCTTTATCAATTCAGAAGAAAAACGAAAATAAAATAATTTTATATAATTTCAAAAAATTCCCAATTTTTGGTAAATTTTGTTTAAAATTCGGTTTGTTTGAAATGGTCCAACAGTTTCTTCGAATTTAATTTTATTCCTGTAATTGTTGACATTGACACCAGCATCTCATCTAGTTCGCGTAAAATTTTTCACTTATCTTTCATCGATAAAAATCGATTGAATTTTTGTTTAGATGTCCTTAGTTACTAAATGTACTTAATTTAAACACAAAAAAAGAAATACGAACCACACAAGACACAACTAACTTACTGAAAAATAAAACGACGAACTGCTCATAGGTAACATATTAACATCCATACCTACACAAATGGCAGTTGTTGTCTCTCTATAGCCTGCAGCTGCATTTACAACTTAAAGATAAATAACAGTTAATTAGTCCCTAATATCGCACGCAAAACGAGCAAGAGAAACAAGAGAAATATGAAAGCTTTTACAAAAAAATTCCCATTTTAGAGGTTGAAAATTTTGGAAGTTCACATTATAGAGATGACAATGTAAAGTTTTGCCGATTCACATTTTAGAGAAATTCACATTATCGGTAATTCACATTATCGAGGGACTACTGTACCTATTTGGTCTTCTTATAAGGAGCTGAACCAAAGTACTTCGAAGTTCTCTTTGACTTGACTGCCCGAGACTTCTCTCAGTGAGGTTTTTTTTAAAGTTAGAGGGTAAACAGCCATAAACTCTGCCAACCCCCAAAGGGAAGTGGAAAACTTATCGCAGAAACCCATATGAAAAAAATGCAATAAAATAATCCAAATACTTACTAACCCATAGGCTTCAACTAACAAACCTCTCCAGTTAGCCCGGTACTTAGCTAACTGCCTCCAGTTGCGCACTCCTAGTCGCTTCGACTTGCGCGCTCCACTTAAGGCAAGGTCTTCCTCTACTGCGTTGTCCCTCCGGGTTAGACTCGAAGACTCTAGGAGCCGGATCATTTGTTCCCATCCGCTCTACATATTCTAGCCATCTTAAACGATTTCCTCGTAATTTTTTGGCCAAGTCGATGTCTTTTCAAAAGATCATGCCCTGTGTGTCTAAATCCTCTTTTGACATCAAAAGTTTTGGTATGGTCGTTACCGATCTTGATGCAGCAGCGAGCTTTCTCCATCGTCATCCTATACAATCGAACGAGTTTTGCAGTAATGCCAAAGCTAGACATGGCTCTGTATAGCTCGTTTCCTGGCCTAAAACCGCATTGATAGGAGTAAATCAGGTTATTTACGAAGGGTTTAAGGTGTTCACACAATATGGCAGTTAGGATCTAGTATGCGATGTTAAGAAGACTGATACCTCTGTATGGTGCAGTTGAAAGGGTCTCCTTTCTTGTGGACCGGGCAAACGATGCTTAAATTCCTTTCATCAGGCATGCATTCATCTGACCAAAAGAGTCCAAATAGGCCTAGGAAAATGGGAACATACACAATTGCCAAGTAAACCTACCAATTTTTTTTTAACATTTAACCTTCTTAAACTAATAACTTGGCGAAAATTTAGATCTCATTACTTTTCGTGGCTGTCTAGTTACGCACCTATATTTTGTTGTTCTATATATAAGAGAAGCACTGGAAGATGGAAGTGCTTCATAATTTTGATGATCATCTATAAGTGAGTGAGTGAGTCAGTCAGTTACAGTTTTTGCGATGTTTGAAGTCCTGTATTTTGAGAACCACTAATGCTATAGAGATGAAATTTGGTGAGGTGGACCTTTTAAGTTTTGATAGTTTTGATAGAGTTTGATAAATGTTTCAAGTTTGAAGTTTTTGGCCCATTCGGTTCCGAAGTTAGAGAGGAGTCGAAAACAGTCTGAGTTTGTTCCTGTAAAAAGAGGAAGTCCCTTTACTAGAGAACTTAGCTGGGGCACTACCGTGCCCTTTGATATTATCTGTAAAACAAAAGACATTTGAGCTAAAAAAATAAAAATAGCCTACCTGGATTTTGTTAAAAAGGAGAAAAATATAAAATGTATTTCACCCTAATCGGTTCAGTATTTGCTGAGATTACGCTGACAAAGTTTGTTTTAATACATCGTCTTTATATAATACTAATGATAATCTAATACAGATATAGCTACGCAAGAAACTACAACTTTTATAATGCATTACTTTGTATTAAAATAGTGTTGCCATTTTCTTTCTATTCAGCGCTTACTAGTTTAGCATTGCAGGTTCGAATTGAGCGGACTAATAACCGGTGACTACCCTGGGGTATGACGAGGTAAAATAAACACATTTGGTGTCAAAAGGTAAGCTCGATAGTTGCAACACCTGGCATAACCACTAGGACTAGGACCTCAATGCCCACAATAGGTACCGAACAACTAAAATCACGTGTCTCTGAGGGTTTGTAGGATTCGTATCGAATCGTTTGGCGAACCTCATGGAGTACGATCAGTTTTTGACTGAAAATGGTTAGTTTCGCTAGCCAGAAGATGCGCTGCCACTAATTTGGATAGCGTTCTAGTAAAAGATAAAAAAAACAGCAAAAACAAAAAAATCAGTCCTTTAAGTTTAGCTTAAATGAAAAATTGTTAAGTAAAATTATTGGCGATAGGACCCCTTGACCTAATATCTCCGTTCATATGTAACTTACTTACTTACTTATCCGGCTCCCGACCCGTGAAGAGTCTCTGACTGAGACACTGCAGCCTTCCATCCTCTACGATCCCGGGCACGCTGCTTCCAGTTGTCCACACCAAGCGCTCTGGCATCCGCGATGGCTTGGTCTTTGAAACGGAGGTTCGGTCTTCCTTGTCTTCTCGAACCTGGGGACTGGGATTCGAAGATCCTCTTAGCTGGAGCATTATTGTCCATTCGCTCGATGTGGCCGAGCCAATGTAGTGTTTTGGCTTTTTGGACTACATCCACATCTTGGTACAGCTCATAGAGTTCGCGGTTGTATCTTCTCCTCCATTCGCCTTCCTCGCACACAGGACCAAAAATCCGCCGAAGTATTTTTCTTTCGAAGGAGCCCAGTATCAGCTCTCCCTTCTTTCTTATCGTCCAGCACTCGGCGCCATAAAGCAGAACTGGCAGGATAAGGGTTTTGTAGAGCACACATTTCGTCCTTCGAGTTAGGAGTTTTGAACCCAGTTGTTTTGCCAAACCGAAGTAGCAACGGTTTCCTAGGGTAATTCTTCTCCGGATCTCCACTAGGGTGTCATACGTGGAGTTCATGTTTACTCCGAGGTAGGTGAACTCCTTAACTACATCGAAGTTGTTCCTATCAATATTGACGTTTTGTCCTAGGCGGTGGACAGATGCTTGTTTGTTTGTTGATAGCATGTATTTGGTCTTGTCCTCATTTACTTCAAGGCCAACGGATTTCGCCTGTTCTTCAATCGCCGTGAACGCTTCTATCACGGCACGCTGGACGGATCTGTTGAAGATAGTGCCTTCCGTGTTGACACCTGCCCTGCGCACTAACTGCTCCAGTACGAGATTGTAAATATATTTAACGAGATATTTAAATATCCCGTATATACACTATAAGAGTCGCGGGTGTAGGACACTTAAGTAAACGTTCCTTCCGCCACTGACTCTGAATTATCAGGAACAATCTCCACAAAGGAGATTTATTTCGGACTTAATCTATAGCCATCTAATATTGAGCCTACCTAGAGGACCCCTGCCTGAGGATACCATATAGGACGTCTTTTAATCAGAGTTGGGACCATGCATTTAAAATGGCCAAAAATAGATATAAAAAAATACATTCAATTGTCGATTATTTGTACTCTAGAGCACGAGTGGTGCTCCTTGTTGTCTGTTTATAATTACCTTTTTGATGTTACAAGTACGGGGTAGCAGGTGAAACGTTATCATTTAAAAATTAGCCCAAAATCGATACATTTCATTGATACTATTGGAGTGAAAGTACCAATTAATTAGAACGCACTTGAATTCGATATTATTTACCTTATTGAAATTAACAGATCAGTTCACTTCAAATAGTTTGCAATTAAACGAATTGCAATTCTCTCGAAAGTGTCACTGAGTTCTGGAATAAAATGTAAATAAATATACCCACCTACCTATACTCGTATAACATGTAGGTTTACTTTTTTGAATTTGTATCCTTTTTTTCTGCAAACACTCTATCGTGTACTGGTATATTGTAAATATCGCCACGAAATTAAATTTCAATCATAATATATATTCGCATCATTGGCTTCGCTTTATATCATAACAGCCAATCGGTTGGCCCTTACTACGTTTAAATATTGTCAGATCAAATTAATTGCTTCAATGGGTTTGTGATGTGAATGCAAACCCTATAGAGGTAGATAGTTTTTTTCTTTTTAATATTGTGAATTGCTGTTGGAAATGTCCTCGGGATGAATGCGGGAATAGACGGTTTCAAGTGCGTGCTGTCAAACGCTGTCAATTTGAGTGAAAATGGCAATTCTGAATATAAATTGCATTATAATGGTAAATTGCTATCAATAAATATGGACATATTTGATGTGGCTGTGCAACGAAAACTGAGTGTGCCAATATCTATTACACATGCAAAAAAAGACCCTAAATTACGATTGCATGGGCATACATCACAAATCGTATCATTCTGTGATATGCTGACGTCACTATTATGTCAAATATAATAAAGTGGTCATTCTGTATGATCGCCTGTCATGCGGGGCGATGCAGTTGGGACTGAAAACCCAACGATCAACTATCACTAAAAGTACATTTACCTATAATCGTGCCAAACGTGTCGCTGTGTATTTGCCTGTCATATGTCATTCGCCTCTATTATTCAGCTCTATAAAAAACATGGCAAATCGCGCGTTTCATTGATTTTGGGACACAATGACAAGTGCATGACAGCACGATCGATTGCCATTGTGTGATAGGGTATCAATCGTCGTTGACCCGCTCACAAATCACACGTACCTACATGACTAGCTGATGAGTTAATTTTTTGTGACATCAGCATGCCATTCATTGACACGTTTCGTGGCATGTGCTCATCACAGACTATTGTCCATAATGATTGTCATAACTAGGGTTGACATGTGCAACATTCGTGAGCTACGATGGAATCTCTTTTCGGCGTAGAATGTAGGTCCATGTTTCCAAATACAAAACCAGCTTGTTTGGCACTGTGGCCCAATATGGGAAATCAGTCTCGCCTTTTGTGTGCGTGATGATCTAGCCTACCAAGTACCAAAAGATTATGGCCAATCCGGAATTTAATTTCGAACGGCTTATAAATTCCATGGCCGTAGGCAAGCAAATCCGGTCTTCAATATATAACAATATTATTTTTCGAGTCAGAAAAGGATTTTTCGGTTAAAAAATTTGGTCGTTCCGATCAAAAATCGGTTAGACCGAATTCTAAAATGTTCTCCGGTCAGACGTCAGAGTAAAATGAATTCGGTCAGAATGGCATCACTGATCGTAATTACGGCCGATTTCAATATTCACAATTCTGACTCTGCTTCAACAAACTGGACAGACAACACCCGAAGGAATTTATGCGCATATCTTTGCTGAAGTAAAACAACTATAGCCCAGATTGTAAATGAGGCAACGCGCGCTCCAGACATTGACTGTCTGTATGGAATCTCGTATACCTAATAAGATAAAGAGTACATATTAAACCAAAAGAAAACGCGTGGTATTTGGTATATACCACTCGAGGTGTAAGGAAGGAAGTTATTAGATCAAATGATTTAAGTTCTCGGACTTTCAAAGCCAACCCTTCTGAGGAAAACCGAAATAAACTTAAATGAGCCAGAAATGACTGCAATGTCCTTATTAAGCGTGTCAAATTCTCATATGACCAAAAGTTGAGGCATAAAATACTACAATATCCCAAGGGTAGTAAACACTTTTGGTCATTTGTAAAAAATATGAGGAATTCGTCCTCGTAAACGATCCCAATGGTCATTTACAACAACACTCCAGCTATTGGCTATTTAGACAAAGCTAATCTGCTCGCTAAACATTTCGCAGTCAGTTCGATGCTTCTAGATTGCGCTTTGCCTCGACCTGTACTCGAGAGTGTCAAATTTACCATGGAACAAATCCATTTTCACACTCGTACAGTTGTAAGAGTATAGGTACTTATACTTAATGATCTCAACATAAATAAATCCAAGTCCAGACTGTATATCCCCCAACGTTCTGAAGAAGTGTTCTTCCACGCTGGGAAAACCACTCCGTAAGCTTTTTCATTTCTCCTAATCTTCTGGACTCTTCTCGAGAAGGTTGAAAACAGCATTTGTCCAGACCGTCCCTACAAAAGGTGAATCTTCTTCTCCCACGAACTACAGGCCCATAGCACTTCTGCACCGTAGGATAGCGTGACTTAGATTAGGTATGAGGCTCTTTACAAGTCCTTCCTTACTCCTTAGTACTCAACATGTCAAAGAAAAATTATGGGATGTGATGACATTTCCAGAGTTTATAGCGAAGCCGGGGTACATAAAGTTCCTTAACTACTCCAATGTTACAGCTATTTATTATGAAGGTCCGTCCGATTCATCGATATTGTTTGTCCCTTCTTGTTGTCCGCATATAGGTATACATACTTGATTTCGCCCTCATTGCCGACTACAACATTTTTTGATTCGTGTCAAAAAGCTTTACCAATGACTTGAATGTCATTCGGTACAGTATTACCAGTGCCGGCTTTAGGGGTTGAGCGACCGGGGCGGTCGCCCAAGGGCGCCGGCACCTGAAGGGCGCTGAAGTGTACGCGCGTAAGCTTAACATCACTGTATTTGAATACCTATCTCTATCGATATAAAGAAAAACTAAACTAAATTCAGCGTATTACATTCTATGAACTTATATTCTAGGAGTGAGTATGAGCTAAGTACTCAGCATTTATCTACCGCGACCTGTCATTGTGTTGCTTGTCTTGTCGTATTCCTTTCTAACTTATGTGGGGCGAAAGAGAGGCGGACTGAGCGACCATAGAACGCTTTGTGATCAGAGAAGTACCTGTAGAAGTGTAAAGTAATAACGTAGACCTGGTGAAGAGGCTACTGATGAACCATGAACCAATAACTGATAAAAAAAAAAATAAAAAAAGATTTTGAAGTCGATTTTGTAATGCTCTTTTGGACACCGTACTTATGAAGGAAAAATTTCAACAAATCCATGATTTTCCTGACGCGTGGAATTTCTTGTTTAACATAAAAAATCAAAATAAAAAAAAACTCATGCGACATTGCTCTGAGCTGCAAGAAAAGTTAACGATCAACTTTAAATCTGATATTGTTGGAGATTTGTTGTGCGATGAAATCAAAAAGCACAATCTTCAAGAGTTATATGATCCGGAACAGCTGTATATCGATACGTATTCTGTTAACAATGCCAGTGACAGTTGCAAGTGGCGAAAACAGTTTTTTTTAAACCAAAGTTGATAAAAACGTACTAACTTATGGTCTACAATGTCCCAAAAATATTAACTAGTTTGTTTGGCCTCACTGTCCATTGAAAATCAAATTTGCAAAAAGCCTAGATTTTTACAGTCTTATCAGAGAATTTGCTGACAAAAATCTAAAAAAATAAGATTTTAGTTGTTTTTTATTATTTTTTTTTTCGTTTCATGACTAACACAATTGAAGGGTTTTTTTATTTCCTTCATAGGAAGGTATATTCTCGCCAAGAAGGAGTCACCGGAGACCCTAAAAATCTGAATCAGAATCACATTCTAAATCGATTTAGCCATGTATGTTTGTCTGTTAACGTCCAAACCAATCCACTAAGGCGAATGAAATTTTGTGAGATGACTTCTTTTACCGTCGCTCGTCAGGTTGGTATTGAAAATTGGATATGTCGGTCAAGTAGCTCTGGTACCTCCCATACAGAACCAAAATAAGATCCATGCGAGTTCATTATATGTACTAACCCACACGGAACACATTTTGCATCAAATGATGACACTTTTCTTGGTTTAAATTTTAATGAAACATAAAAGGGCGCCAAGTGCATGACTCGCCCGGGGCGCCTAGATCGTTAAGGCCGGCCCTGAGTATTACCTGTATAATTGTGCTGTTGAAGAAAATATTTTACAACACATGGCCTTGATTTAACTCTTTTTGACATCTAGGGTCTACTCTCAGTTCATTAGTTCCCGACTTTAATGGAGAAACGAACGTTCTTCATCTACAGTCTGCACAATCTAGCAAGTTTGTCAGGGATTCCAAAACAAGACATAGCTCTAAATATATCCCATCTATATGAACGCTGTTGTACAGTGTACACGGTCTTAAAATCAATAAAGGGATCTTGGATATCAAATTGGACTTCTTGGGTTTTCGCCAGGATTTGTAGTATTGTGAATATTTGATCGGTTGTGGAGTTACCAGGTCCAAAACCGCAATGGTATCATTCTCACATAGTTTACTGTTTCTGGTATCCGACTGATGCCTCTATAGCTGGCGCAATCAGTCAGCAACATTACAGCGCTTTGGTAGTATTTGTGGTACATATATATATGGTAAGTGTTGGCTTGTTCCAAGTCTTTTTAAAAAAAAATCTTTGCATGTATTTTTAAAAACTAAAACTAATGCACTCGGGTGGTGTATCATCCTTTTATCAAATATTTATGTTTCAAACAAATTACCAAATCGAATTTTGTATATTTTCCGCTCAACCGAATAAGTAGGCAATAAATGTGCATATGCTAATATAATAGGTCTTAATATTATTATTTATTAAAAAAAGGGTGCATATTAAGGCTGTACTTTCATTCTTCTCGGCCCTAAACTCAGGGTCACATATTTGGCTAGAATTCCTTTCAAATATGCATAGCCACGAATAGCCATCGCAACATTATGCGTTTTCACTTCAACGCGTATCTATATACATTCAAGATGCCCTAAAGATTTTTATCAATTCGTACATATTTAACAGGCAAAAGCAGAGTAAATTACATTTACATGTTTTATTACATCACCCGAAAAAATCAATGGAAAACATGTTTTTTTTTGTTGGGTTTTTATTTAGCTTTGCTTTGTTTTGCCTTCCAATTCCATGGGGTGAATATGTATTTTCCATTCGCCATTCTATTGCGAAACGTGCGTGAGCATTGTTAGCGCGGATACCCTAGATCTATAGTGCAAATAAGGACACAAATAAAAATTTAACTCCAGGCGGTGATTGATTTTCTCTCTGCTGTTCGTATAGTCGTATTCGTATCTGTTGGGGTTCAGCAGCCTTTAGGGAGTCGTGCGGGATTTAAGATACATACAATAATAGGCATATTTAAATAAGATACCTTCGGTTGATCGAATAAGTCTATTCTAAGAATTTACGAATTTGTTTGTAGGTATACCGTATACCTCCGTTCCGTATCTATTTGTCCGGAGATCTTCAAAATATTTTTGTATAGGCCAATTTGAGTTCACATCACGTCTTACCAGGAAGATAACTTAATTTTTCTATTAGGTATGGTTCAGCCCCCTATAGTAGATTTATTGCTGGGGAATATACGAGAATGAGAACATTGATGTGCATATATCATTGATGCATTGCCTTATAGGAAAATACGAAAGACTTTGCGGTTTATTGTATAAACCTTGATGAAAGATTTGGTCTCACAATATTCGATAGGCTATAATTTGTATTTCCCTTTTAACGTAGTCTATAGGGTTTGGCCTTAGGCCGTCTACCAGTATACGAGTGCATTATATCTAGGTACACTCTGTGAGGCTTAGCACTCAGCAACGATGCTTCGTTTGATGCAGGTAAGCAGGTAAGAAGCCTTCATTCCAAATTACCGCCTGTTTATTGTATTTTTACAAAGATTGATCTCAAGACTCTTTTATAAAATTCTAGTTTCTAAAAGAAAAGTTAAATGAAAATGTTTTTTACAAAAAGATGTTCTTGAAACGAAAAGTATCACAAATACTAATAATCATAGCGCGAGTATCGCCACTAATATATGAATATATCAAATGCTCCTTGAAAAAAAATGTTGTGGGACTCCCCACCGACGTAAGTATAGTAGCAGCAGCAGGGCCTCCAACAGCACCTTCAAGAACAGCACCTCCAAGCATTTTAGCATCAATAAAATGGTCGATGGATGGACGCAAATTGGAAAATCACAGCCAGCAAACGTATTTGTTACAAATAGAAAAGTTTGTTCGTCGATTCAGCAAGTTCACAAATTTGATTTTGATGAGCCCAGCGTTAGTAGTATTATTTTTAGCCCAGTTTTAATAAATACATAAAACCCTCAAGTGCAGCCGTGGGCGTTATGTGCATAGAACACAAGTTAATACCATTCTGCCAACTAACTATGGCCAACTCTTTTCTTTTCTTTTTGCACAATCGCAAGTACTTATAGTTGCTATTTTGTAATATTTGGTCGTTAAATCTCTACAATAAATTCGAAACGTACCAAAATCGACTAAAAAAACGGCAACAACAAAAACGCCATGAAACCCTATAAAAAAAAAACAATTAAAAAATGCAGCAAAAAAGCTAAAAAAACCAAAAAACGCCCCCGAAAACGTATCTAAAAACTACAAAAAAAAGTTCACTGCTCTCTACAGCAGTCGCCATAATTTATGTCAAAGTGTGGTCCCAGCGTACTTCCTGGATGGCAGTTATATCCGCAGAGGATCTTCGCTAATTGTTCTGATGTACTGCTCGGACTGTTCAAATTCCAAATATTCTAAGTGCAAATACGAATATCATTATGCCCTTTGTCCCTTTTCCATTTAGCAGGGTCGTTAATACTAAACGCATCATTATCCGAGGTTCTTGATTGCTTTGCAACCAGTTTTTCATATGTGGTTGGGTAGTTAAGCTCACCTCACCAGCCCCCAACCCAAAAGGCCAGGCCCTCGATTTACCCTAGGACAGCAGAAGTACCGTGTCGGCCCATTAAGGTTCATCCGCCATCATCTCTATTTCAGCACTCTGACTAAAAAAAAAAAAAATAGTTACCGCAACAGGCGTGTAAACACCCTAAGCCTAGCTTGAGTTTTTATTTTTGGGACTGGAAGGGACCTACAATTTTATACCGAGTCCGAACGGCTAAATTGAGAAGCTTTTTCAGAACAGTTTTACTCTCGGGTGTTTGTCAGATGTTCGGGCGTGTTTTTTCCGGGAATCGAACTCGGGACCACTTGTACAGTAGTCCAACACACTAACCACCGATCCACCGCCCACATCAGCACAGCACCCTGAGTAGTCTTGAAAAATCCTTACTGGCCTCAGCTTTAACCTTCAAGTAAGTCGAAATAGCTCCAGTAAGGTAAGTGCCATCTTGACTATAGACGACACCGTTCATTCTTTTTCATTCATTCAGAATTTGTTTGCAGCACGTCCTCTTTCTGAGTTCCTCATCTTAAGACTTCTGTTCTGAGACTCGCAATCGATCAGTCAGTCTTTCAAACAGGGCACTATAGGTACTCGTATAGTGTTGCTATTTGTTCGTGTTCAACATTCATGCTTATAAGTTTAGCAAGTCGAGCTCAGGAGCATATAGACCTGTTTCAGTACCCGGTTGCTACCACGGGCAGGTAGAATTAGCACAATTGATGTGTTTGGGACACTTGCAAGTTAATGCCAGAGCCTACCCTATTCATACATACCCAACCACCAATCGACAACCACTGGCAGACAGAATTTAATAGCTATGCCAATTTTATAGGTACCTACCTTGATAAAAAAAAATCCAATAAACTGAACGAGATTGTTCCACGAAGTCCGACGTATGATAGCGCCATTCAGGACGTAAAATAGCCAACCGCAAGGATATCACTCTTGCGAAACACTTTTTGTTACAGGAAAAGCAAATTTTGCTGCACAACACTTTTACTGCAGAACCAACATCTATCTGCAAGTATCCAAGGACACAAAATTATAAGGTATTGTGTAATACATAAAATGTTATTATATCAAAAAAATACAGGTACCTATAGACTTCATACTTCATTGAAAAGTATACAGCTCCAGCTTCATTACTATTAAAGTAGGTACTTACCTAATTCGAAATGGAAGCGGAAAAGTATAAATGCACTTGCAGGAAGTGTCCCGTCTTTGGATGGTATCTAAAATAATATTTCGTGGTTGGTAGCTATTAGAAAGCACAGACTTCCATTTGACACATTTATTATTGAAACGAAGAAAAAAAAAATAAAAAATCTCATTGCTCGATTTTTTTTTGTTGTCTCTTCAATATCTCTATCTGCAGGGAACTGAATTTCATCCTTTCATTTATCTATAACCAAATGTTTGTTTGCATTTTCGTTCTCCAAAGTGGATAGCTCTACCTATACACTCTATGCTCTCACTGCTGTATAGATACCTACACCAAAAATTGTTGACCTTTATACAATTCATATTTTTGTGGCTTTCAGCATATGCAATTTATTACAGTATGGCTCTTTCCCAGCACAGCATCTGATAGGTTAGGTATAGGTATACAAAACTTTGGTTGAAATTTTCGTGAGAGACGTGCCAAGAAATTCACTGCTGGCTGAAATCTCTTTTGCAAATTGAGTTTTGGAGTTTCAGACATGATTTATTATTGCAAGGGTATCAAAACAAATAAAAACTCTTAAGCCTTTACTTGCGGTTTTTCTTACTATATACATTTAGCCAAGAGGTAATACGGGCTAGGCTAAAACGGCAAATTTACCCCAGATGTGCTGAGAATGGCTTTGATCTCTTTGGGATATTTTCCGGACCACATGTTATCGTGGTCAGAAGAAAATTGATAACATAAAGAACATTCAACCGCTGGTGGTACCATATTATAGATACTGCGTAAAAGCGTATTTCTGGTCCTAAGGATGTTGCGGCAGTTCATTAATGATTGATTTTCGAAATCATGCTTCGAGTGTAGCACAAATCACATACAGAAGACAGTGTAGATCAAAAGACCACCTACACTACTACTTACATACACACAAATTTTTAAAAAGGTAAGTTTGTCTTTTATTATTCCAATTGGTGAAACAGTATTTCTAACGTATAATTGCATTGGAAATTTTTAATTTTTTTATGGGTCTTCCTTTTTTTCGACCCAGTATCGAATCTTCGTGAGTATATACCGTTTGAATGAAATTTTTCAGAATCGTTTTAGCTTTTTAGATTCAAAAGTCATTAACAGAGTGTGTCCAGTTGCGTATAGCTACAATAGAGACAATACAATAGCTAGGGCCCGGTTTTGAGTTTTTGGCCAATCCTGAAACTACAAAACTTCTTTCCTGAGAGATAATGAACTCTGGCTTATTAATTGAAAGATATCAACGAGATCCCGACGAGACGACCATCTTTGCTAACGATTTTGTCATTCTTTAGCCCTCTCAGACTGACCGGAAAAATACCTGCGAAATTGTGCAGCAATATTCCTGTCCTGGCACACGTACCGTCTGACTTAACGAACTAGATATCTTTGTTAGTGCGACCAACCATCATGGGATCATGGATGGGATTATTCTTCATATATTTACTCGACGTTGGAAAAGCATTGAAACGAGTCGGATAGGAACCTCCATAATGAGATTCAATATGAATCATGGAGTATAAAAGGAACCTCAAGTCGTCTCAATCTTCAAAGAATAGACCACGACCCACGACCGAAAAGGACCGATAGTAAGAAGAACCAGTCCATTAAATAATAATCTCCTACCCCTAGTCATCCTTACCAACCATGACGGTTTGCATTTGCAAACGGACTTGTGCCAAAAATTCGCAATCTTCTCTATGAGGTGTCCAATACCTCTATAGTTAAATTAGGAACTCAAACTTGGGTTCTAAGTGAAGACCTGTATGCAGATGAGAAGATGGTCTGCTACGAAAAATGGTGTCACATTGAAATCCTTATAATGAACTGTTTTGTTGAGCTCCTCCTCGCTGGTCCCTATTCATCACTTAATTCGGACGACATCAAGGTTTCGCCAAACTGAATGGCTGCGAAGTTCAGCTTTCGGTCGATGGAATTCTTACTGAACTTAGAATTATCAACTGTAGCCCTTACAAAAACTGTGTAAAACCAAAGTCAACGCTTGAATTCTCGCTAGAGCCTTGATAGTCGAAAAAAGTTGCGATTAACATCGCAACAACAGGGATTACTCCCCCAGTGAACATATGGATCTGCTTTGGCATTCTTACCTGCCCTTCGAGATTAATCTATGACTAATTTGAACAGGGACCTGTACCACGAAACAACAAGTATTGTGGAATGGGAGCATTTTAACATATTGCTCTGATAAATTGCTACTGTTTAACAATACTTGTTGTTTCGTGGTACTGGCCCCAGGATGATGATGGGATATAGTATACATCTCCACAGAGTAAATCATGTAGAACCTCGAGGTGCGTCATTATTCGAATAATCTCATAGCTCATTGTCATTAGAGTTGTCAAAAATGGATAAAGAGTATTAGACTCTGCCATTGTACCCAGAAATCTTTTTCCGTCAGTAACCATAACTCAAAACCAGCTGACGAAGTATACGTACCATTGCATTTTTCTTCTGGACAGTATAGTAGTTCTACTTTTGATGCAATTACACCATGAAAGAGGACAGGACATTGGGCAGAAGTTCCATCGCATTTTGGAAAAAATGAGTCTTGTGAAACGCCTTTGAATCCTTTCGATGCGATCAGATTGAGTCTTAAACGCAGGGCTCCAAATGACATCAGCATACTCAAGTACTGATCTTACCAAAGATATATATAATGATAAGAGGGCATAAGGGTCCCTAAAACTTTTGCAATTTCTATAGATAAATCCAATGGAAGAATTGGCTTTTAAAACAATATAGTCTATATGACTTTTTAAAGTGTATTTAGAATCTAGGATAACGCCTAAATCTTTGATTTCGTCCACCCTACAAAGTGGATTTGAATCAACAACATAATCAAACTTTAAAATTGAAACTAATCTTGAAAAAGATACCACAAAACACTTTTTTATGTTGAGCTTCAAATCATTATAGTTACACCAGTCTGAAATAGAATTTAGATCTAACTGTAATAGATGGCAGTCCTCTAAGCTTCTAATTTTTAGATATAGTTTTAGATCGTCGGCGTATAACAAACATTGACAGTGTTTAATCGCCAAAGTAATATCATTAATGAAAATTATGAAGAGCAATGGCCCTAAATGGCTGCCTTGAGGAACCCCTGAGGTGCATTTGATCGGTCTGGAGCAGACATTGCCAATGCGTACTTTTTGAGTTCTGCCAACAAGATAAGAGGATAACCAAGATAAAATCTTGGAATGAAAACCAAAGTGTTCAAGCTTTTTCAGTAAAATGATATGATTCACTGAATCAAAGGCTTTACTAAAGTCGGTGTACACTGTATCGACTTGACATTTGTTCTCAAAAGCTTTAATAACATACGATGAGAAAAGTGCCAAATTAGTGGTAGTAGATCGACCGGACACAAAACCATGCTGAGCATTTGATATAAACTCTTTAGTGAAAAACTCAAGTTTTTGTTTAACTAAGCTTTCCAACAACTTAGGAATCGCCGATAACTTGCAAATTCCCCTATAATTCTCAACATTATTTTTAGAACCAGATTTATGTATGGGAACAAGAAATGATATCTTCCATTCTTGTAGAAAGATACCATCTGAAAGAGATTGGTTAAAAATACTAAGCAACGGGAAACAGAGAGATTCACAACAAAAATTTAGAATTATGTTTGGGATGCCGTCAACACCTCCCATGGGGTTGGGCTTAAGCGACTTAAGGGCCAAGAGGACTTCATCAGGGCGTAATTGAAATGAGCCAATATCAACCTTACTTGTTATATTGCCTGTTGAGTTTATAGTAAAACCTGATTTAGAATAGACGGACTCAAAAAAGTCCGAGAACAAATTAAGAGTGGAATCCAAATTAGAGGACTTTGTATTCTTGAAAAACATGGAATTTGGAATTCCCACCGACTTCCTTTTAGAATTTATATATGTCCAGAATGACTTACTGTTGCATTTAACATTGCTTTCTATATTCATGATGTAAACCCTGTAAAGAAATTTACTTAGCGTAGAGAATTCTTTGCGTAATTTGCTGAAAACATCATAATCAGATGTCGTATTTGATTTCTTAAATTTATTAAAAGCTTTCCGCTTTAAATTTTGTATATTTGAGAGCTGTCTATTATACCAGGGAGGCTTATATAACTTTTTTTTATAAAAACGAGGGACAAATTTAGCAAAACCCTCATCTAAAATTTCAATGAAACGTGTATACATACATTCTAGGTTGAGATTATGAAATTCATAATTCCAGTCGACATTACTGAACAAATTATTAAGTTCAAAAAAATTAGCTCTCGAAAAATTATAACATTGTTCATTACAGTTTACGCTAAAATTAGAATAATTATACAGCTCAATTTCAATAAAAAGTGCAGTATGATTAATAGAATCATTGAAAAGTGAAAAAGGAACATTTGTTACGTTAACTTTAAATTCATCACAACAAATAAAAACAAGATCTAAGATTTTGTGAAGAGAGTTCACAATATTATTAATTTGATTTAGATTAAGCGAATAAAGAGAGTCAATAAAGAAAAATTCATAGTCTCTTTTCATATTAAGGGGAGTTAAAATTTGTTCACTCCCTGAGCAATTCCAAATTAAATCAGTTAGATTAAAATCTCCTAACACACAAATATTGTCAGAACTCGAACAAGCATTTGAAATAAATTCTATATTACTAAAGTGTTTTTCATAAACTTCTAAGATACTTCTTGGAGGCACATAACTTACGATGATATGAACACAGTCCTTATTATTTAAATTAACTGGGACACAAATCTGTTCGACATCAGAGGCGGGCAGAGGAGTTTCATCAGAACCAAAGGTTAAACGAACAGCAACAATTATTCCACCACCACGTTCATCAGCAGACTTGCAGCGATCCAGACGATATAAGGGTTGAATATCCAAAATCGGAGAAATTAGTTTTCTTTATATCTAATAGAGAGTACACAAACGAGTTTGAAGTCAATCGGATGTAAAATATGAGTTTTCCCATAAAAACGTTGACCCCCCTTTTACCCTTTAGGGGTCGAATTTCAAAATATCCTTCCTTATTCCTTGTACACATCATAAAGAGAACCTCTGTACAAAATTTCAGCTTTCTGGAGCAAAGGGTTTTGGCTGGGCGTTGATGATCAGTGAGTGGTAAACTTCATTTTTTATAGATAAATAGCGTAACGCCTACAATTATGCCAATAATTTTTGACCCAACTATTGGCACCCCATCATTCAATAGTGATTTTCTCAATAACCCTTTGTTCGAATAAGTCAATTTATTTTTTATTTTGAATTTGCACATTTTTCTCATAGCTATTTCTGTGTCTTTAATTTGTAGACATTCCTTTCCGTTTCAGTTTTATAAGTGAACTAGCTGTACCCGCCCAGCTTTGCCCGTCAACAGGAATTGTATTGCTTAGGTCTTAGATAATAATGTTCTTTCGTAAAATGCGAAAAATGAGAATAAATCTATTTTCTGGAATTTTCTTTCTACCTAAACCTGAAATATACAGCAATACGAAAAAAACAAAAAAAGAATCATGAAAATCATAGAAGATGTTTTTTTGTATGGGAGGCGTCACCCCCGTTTGTCCAATTTTGTCATGGCGATATCGATAATGGATGTAATGTATTGGATATATAATGTGCACCCTCTGCATCGCCATCCCTCTCCTTGATCTTGCTACTTATTTGTAATACTGTATTTCTTTTCCTTTGTTTCCCTCTTCCTATGGAATCCAAACAACTACCCCAACCTTTCCCTGTTACGTCTTGGATATATAATATGCACCCTCTGCATCGCCCTCCCTCATGCTACTTGTTTGTAATGCTGTATTTCCTTTCCTTTGTATCCCTCTTTCTGTGGAATCCGAACAACTACCAGCCCACCCCAACCCTACACTACACTGTTACCATACACCAATACCATATCGAATGAAATTCTGAAATGAAACCTGTTTTGTATTATACGTCTCTTATCTTATGAAGATTATTAATATACCCCAAGCCATACTGCGGCACGCACCCCATCACCATCCCGCATCGGACATACCTATGATCATAATATACATACCTACCTACATAAGTACATAATACAACTGACGAAAACAAATCAACCCTTTTCGAATGCGAGGTATACTATCTGATAGTGTTGTTTTGTTTGTTCTGTCGCATCACACGATCGTAAAAGTACAAACATCCATTATTGTAGCAAGGTATATATGTATGTGTATATTTTCACTTCATAAAATACATAATGTACGTCATATCAGGATGAAATTCCTACTGCGTTGCGTGGCGATATCCGATAATGGATGTAATGTATTGGATATAAAATGTGCACCCTCTGCATCGCCCTCCCTCTCCATGATCTTGCTACATGTTTATAATATGTACTGCATTTCCTTTCCTTTCCTTTATTTCCTCTTCCTATGGAATCCAAACAACTACCTACCCCAACCCTACACTGTTACCATACGTCCATACCACATGTGAAACCTGTTTTGTATTATACATCTCTTCTCTTATGAAGATTATTAATACACCCCATGCCATACTGCAGCACGCACGACGCACCCCATCCTCATCCTGCATGCATCGGACATACGATCATAATATATATACCTACATATACAACTGACCATAGCACTCACTGCGAAAGCAAATCAACCCTTTTCGAATGTGTAGTATACTTATTGTTTTTGTTTGACGATCGCAAAAGTATCCATTTGTAGCAAGGAATATGTGTATGTACATATTTTCACTTCAGAAAATACATTTTGGCTAAAAACTGTTCCTAACAACGTGGCTATAAACGACATAGCCTATAGCAGTCTTACAGTCTTAAGGAACATTTTAAAAAAAGTTTCATCGAAATCTGTGCAGTAGTTTTCGAGTTTTTAGCTGACAAAGAAAAGCCCTACAGTTTTATTATATGTATAGAAGTAAAATCACGTGCGACAAAAAAGACAAAACTTCAAAATTTGCAATGTTTTGGTTAAGGACCTATAATTTTATAAGCTTTTTTTCACTACTTTCTTTTATATTTTTTAATGAAAACTTTCTTTATTTACTATAAGAATGCATTAAATAAGTCGTTTGTAAATATGTTTTGTTAAAAAAGTTATTGTAAAGTTATTTTATTATTAATAAAAGGGGTGCCAATAATTACATCCTATGTAGCTACAATTATTGGCACTGCCAATAGTTGTACTTTTGTGAGTGCCAATAGTTGTATCATGCAACCGTTATTCATTGATTTTTGTGGTAAATGCGTTTTTCTGCACCAATTTCCGGTTTGTCTAACATCTTATATGATATCCATAGGTACATATTACTTAACGGTAAATTTAGGTTGCCTTTTTTGAAAAATACATACTATTTTAATTTTACTTTCTTCTTAAATTCTACAATGATTTAAATAATATTAAAAACAAATTTTTGTATGTTTCCTTTAAAAAATATTAATTTTATAATACTTATTTAAATTAATTAAATTTGACTTAGGAAAACATGATGTTTTTCTGATTTAAAGAGTGCCAATAATTGTAGTTTTTGGGGTGCCAATAATTATGTCAGGGTGCCAGTAATGGTTTTTTGTAAGCTTTTACTAAATTGGCATTTTAAATATAATTTCAATAACTAAACCGTTATTTATAAAATTTAATCAACGAGGAATTTAATAATTTATACTTCTGTATACAACAGATTCAAATAACTCTATTAACGAAATTGTTATAGTTGATCAAAGATGAAATTTCCTTAGGGGTACCAATAATTGTAGTCGTTACGCTATTTGGCACAAACCATCCGTATAGGCACCCTAGGACTATGTAGTTTCTCACTACAATTTGTTTTGTGAGTTTTTATTTTTGGGACGAATGGAAGGGACCTACAATTGTTTGCCGAGTCCGAACGGGTGATTTGAGAAGCTTTTTCAGGACAGTTAGAGTCTCGGATATTTGTACATAAAACCAAACGAAAACTTAAAAACTTTGTTATCTTTGCACCGCATAAACAGCAAATTACTCACTTTTTCTAGCATTTTAGAACGGCAGGAATTTTCAGATTTCAGATGTTTTGATTTTGATTGTTGCGGACTCGGAATAATATTGTAACCCTCTTTCATTCGTCCCAAAAAATAAAAACTCGGCCACTCTGCATTTAGCTCTCACCTTATAGAAACACACGAAAGATGGCTTCAGTTCCTCATTGCTGAGCTCAATTAATTTGCTCTGTTAAGCGTGTTGCGATTAAAATCGAATTGGAAGTCGTATGTCGTGTCTACGTTTGTATTCCCGGTGGGTCCCGGAGACTGAAGCTATACTCATAAGCAGAAGCAACAAGAATTTTGTGAAATTGTAAAAAACCATGCCAATCAATTTGTAAAAGCAAAGCTTATAAACAAATAAAATATATCTATCTATCTATCTATCTATCTACAAGCAGAAGCACCTTATCCAAGCATTGCTGTTTCCGCCGTGGCTCAAACCAAAGACGCTCGGTTCACAAGCAGTGACTCCAAACCAAGACCACCGCCGAGCTAATGCTCAGTGAAATCTAAATTTCTGCTTCTCATCTCAGTGCCAGTCCAGTTTACTTTAGTACCCTTATGTGCTAAGGGAACGCGATTGCGTCCCCGGATGTTGCTGCAATTGTAAAGCTATCTTGGCGAACGATGCCCTTTTTAATTGCATGAGCATTCGGTTTCACTCAAGATTTAAAGGACCTGTTATTATTTTGCCCGCGAAGGTACATATACTTCTAATCTAACATGTAACATGTTTCTCCATCACCTTCCTTCATTAGTGTGCCCAGAAAAGTTCACTAGTTACTCTGGGGGGTTACGATTGGCATCTTTCCCTTCTAATGGTCGTAATGAGACGTTGTTTTGAGTCGTTTACTTACCATGGCATCATTATAAGTATTATGTCAAATTTAATTGTTGGTCTACCCTTATAATACCGTTTGCCATTATACAACTTTTATTTACGCATAACTTTTCGATACCTATAGCTATTGAATTGTAACCATTAACCAAGCTTCAGGATCCTCTCTGCCAAAGTTGATTTATCCCGGGATGGATTTATTTCGTAATGAAAACCAAAGACTAATTGGATTGTAGTCCTAGCTCCAGGATTCAATATTTATAATATGAAACTCCAATGGAGCCGCTATACAGGACTGTACTTCAAATTTCCGAACAATAGGACATCAGATATTTATGCATCGTAACGTATAGCTATACCTAGAAAGAATTGCTTCATTCGGGTTTATGATTCAATTGAACTGGAATAGAGATAAAACTTCAAATGGTTATCGAGATGCATAATTGAATTCATAAAATAATGGCTTTCACAACCGTCGGCGTCGTCGCTGTCGTCCCATCAAAACAAGAAATGATATGGAATATGAAGGGTTAAGCGTTCAATATAGCAATTATCGTTTCGCGGACGCAGTCCTACGGAATAATCCCACCAAAATGCACACACGAGTAAATATCATCAATTTTGTATCCATCGAGCTTTGAGGTTTTCATTGTGTGTGCATTGGAATATATTTTTTTTTTGTGCAACGGAACTGCTTTTTTCTGGAAAATGTTTGCCAATTTATCTATTTGGGACACTCAACTCGGGGCTTGTTCAATATTCATGCGAACAAAAATTCGAATTGTAAGGGAAAATAAATATTGAAACCCAAAGATACAATTACGGTTTTTCGTCCTTGCTGGCTTTAAGAGATAGCAAATTAAAAAGTCCTTGGTTTGATGATGTCGAAAGGTGAACGCAGATAGATAGAGCGGCCTAGCGAAACATGACTACAGCTACTCGCGAGCTCTATGCGCAAAAGTGACCACTTGACCAGAGGAACATTGGCTGGTCATTGGTCAGTAAGAAAGAGAAACATGCGTTCGAATAAACTGAGAGATGCTCATCCAAGAATAATGTACCGAAGTTCTACGAAAAGATAAAGAAAACGTGCCATGGCACCAGATCCCGTACAGAAAACTGTAGAGATAACGAGGAAAACTTGTTCTATAGAATCACAGTCAGTTCTGGGGATATGGAATTGGAAACAATATTTCCGGCTATCATTTATAGCGGACGAAGACCAGAACCATGCTGTTAGGCAAAACGTACCCTTCAAACCGTCCACCTAATTTAAAACAAAGTATAAGGATAGCAATATGCAAGCTAAAGAAGGGCAAATCCCCTGGGCCTGGCGGTTTAATCGCCCACCTTTTAAGAGCAACTGAATGTTTTCTTATGAATGATGCCTCCCTGGTGGATGGAATCTTTTCCCGGTCCATTAGAAATTATACCCCTTCATCAGCTGCAGCAAGTAGGTACAGATGTGTCAGCCTCCCTATATACAAGATCCTGATTGGCAATTATATAAGTACAGTTTTAGGCCCGTAAAGTCGACCATCGATAAATGTTCACAATTAAGCACACATTCGTTATGAGAAGCTAAGCCCACGGTATCTACATACACTCCGCGCCACTTGAATAGCACACCCCCTAAGGTCGGTTTTCTATTGCCCACTGGTCCCAAACCAAGCATGCTAGAGACCTAATTTTTTTTTTAATTAAAGTTCATTTAATTGTTGTGATTTGACCAGAAGGAAGATTTAAAAATAAAGCCTTAAGTATTAACAAAAATTTGTTAACTAAAAACAGGAAAAATGTGGGCCCCTAATTTTGCGCCACTTGAATAGAACATGCATTTAGTTTGACCGTTGCACGTGAACTCATAATTTTCTTTGACTGCGGAAAGGCGACTTATATTAGGAAAAGCGTCAAATTCTCATGACTCTTTTCCAAAAACCAGGAAAAAATGTGGTATCAAAGCGCAAGCCTTCGTGTTTGTGGCCTGGACTTCGTAGCGGCACTTCGTATTTTCCGACGAAAAAAAATTATTTTGGAAGGCAGCGCCATTAAAAAGTAAATACAGAGAATCAGCTGTGCGAAAGATGTCAACAAACATCCAAATAAAACTCAAAGCAATGGATATAAATACAAATAAATCGTAAATGAACAATTTATTTTTAGGTTTTAAATATCTTTACAACACAAACAATAGTCTGGACGGAGGGATGAAACAATCGCTTTCCTCCATTCCTATTCAACGTACCTTCACCAATTACATTTGAAGTCATGTTTATTTACTTCGTAGGTATGTCCAAAATTGTCAGGGGTGCCAAACTTGCAAAGTAATATTTTTTCATGATCTGGATCGTTTTATTATCGTTTTATTATATCCATATGGATCATTAGCGATAATAAAACGCGGCTAATAAAACAAACCAGGATCAATAATTGTAATTTTTCTCTTGAGGTGTGGCATTACTTGACGTTAATTCCTTCAAAATTTGAAGGGGAAGGTTTCTTTGTTTGTCTAGTTTCTCCTTGGTCTGAAAATATATGTAATGTATGCAGTATGCACATTGAACATAATGTTTTAAAATACAAAATACAATTTTCGGCCGTTTTCCATTGTTTACTTCTATAATTTTTTTGACATTTGACAGTGGCTTACACATTTTATGCGAGAAACGGAGTGGTTTGATTGGTTATTGGGTTGTCCAAATTTTATAAGCCACTTTATTTGTATTTTGTTCATAGAACTACCAACATACACGAATAAAATTATTCGCCTAAAAGTATACTATCATACTATCTATCTGGATCATGGAAAATGATCCAGATAGAAAGTTGGATCACGTGTTGTTGTTGCAAATTAGTGTTAATTGGTGATCCGTCCGTTGCTATGACACATTTGCGCATACCTACTACGTTCTAAACTACGTTTGGAAAACATGTAGGACGATCCTGATTTTAACATAAAATTCGTAGAAGTCGTAAAAAAATATCCCTGCATCTACGATTATACAATAAAGGAATATTCCAGAAGGGATGTCCTTGAAAAGGCTTTCTGTAGGACTGATGCACTCTCTGCAATTGGCGTCTTTTTTCATGATTAATGGCTCAACTAGATTTAAAAGAGTTTCAATCGTTTCGGGGCTCATTCGATATAACAGTTTTGAAATTGGGTGGGATGTGCTCTGACTTTCTTAGCGCAAATATTTCCACAATGATTTATTAAATTAGTAAATGCAGGGTGTACCCAATATTTCCTTTTCTTTTGTCTTTTTTTTTTTTTTTTTTTCTTAAATTTCAGGGAATACTGTTGCTTCGATGTGAGAATAGGCTAAAATATTAATAAAATATTGCTTATTGACAGTTGTTTGTTGCTTATTGCTTGTTGCCTCAATCTGAGAGCCGCCTAAATTTACATTTTCCTCTACATCCGATTTATTATTAACGCAATTAATAATTAATTTTATTTGCCTCTCATGTTAGTCAGTTTAACTTCGATTAGCTCCATATTTAATGTCATCTCGCATGCCTTTGGTCATCTCGCCAAAGTCAATCAGTAGGTATTGATTGAATTCTTTTATTCTTAATGCCCATTAATAAACATTGAGAAATGAATCGTTGTTACATCCTTCAGCTAATTGTTTAATAGCCACAATATAATCTGCTTTTTATAGCTCTTTGGTTCCGATTTAAAAACTTATGGCGCTAAGCCGTGGTATTCTATTTTAGGTTCGAAATAATAAACAAAATAAATAGTTGAAGCAACAGTTGGAGCTACAGTGCCTACCCGAAGCATTTGGGCATAACATATCACAATTGAGCTCTAATTATGAGACAATCTGCGAAGAATAAGGACGTCGATGATTTGAATTTAATTATTCAAAATCAAGTCTCAGACACATTCCATTCGTTCAAATCGGTTGATCGCGTAACAAATGATGACGTAGCAGCAACCTATCCAATTGAATTTTTGAATTCATTTGATGTGCCCGGTCTACCACCGAAACAATTTGCAACTTAAAGTCGGCTCTGACATCATAATGATCATTTATGAATAAAATCTGCTTTATTCCGACAAAAAAAAAATAACTTTTTCAATAAAACCAAATTAAACATTTTCGAATGCGTTTTCGTAAGAATTAACACTTTGGCACAGGTGCGACATGTTTTTGCCCAAATTCAGGAGATTCAAATCTTAAACATAATAACGGTAGATATAAAAACAATATTTTCAAAAGGATGTCACATACATCATTTCACCTATCCTTATACCTACATACAAAGCTAAAGCTTGCATTTATGTCTGTATAAGAGACATGCCATGCGTCATTTGTGAAAGAAGTCGCGAAGCGACTCTTGCATCGGTTTCTGACAGAAAACGGAATTAAATCCCGACCAAATAATTGAGGTTTTAAATAAGTTTGCTACTTCTTTTTACAATGTACTTGTACATGTGTATTTATGAAATGCGCATAAATACTCGTATAGGTGACATTGTTTTCATGGTTCCAGCAGAATCCTTTTTCGAACATAAAGCACAATAAACTCAACATTCTGCTTGTGAAAGAACGGCGGGGAGTGCACAAGCACATTGCTTTGTTCTGCTCTTGTCCTCTCTCTCCCTGTGGATTAATGAGTTTCGTTGTTGGGGCAAATTACACCGACCGACGCACGGTAACGGTAATGCCAACGATTATATTTAACAATGGTGGGTGGCTGGGAGATTTTCAATTTTCCCTTTTGTGGTTACATAGGAAATTTCCACGAGTATTTTGGTTTTTTCTTGGTTTTTAATTACTTTGATGGGAAATGAGGGCTTTTTCTATAATTCCTCTACATAGGTATAATTATTCATAGAGATGTATTCATATTGCAGCGCGATGACGTCAAGTAATCAATATTCAATATATTCTGGTAGCTGTTTTTTTTTTTTTCTTGCTTCGTTTGAGGCAAATTGTGCATCCAAGGATGCTCTTTTGGTTCCTTTTTCAAAAAAAAAAAGAACATAACTGCCTCCATATTTCCATATTTTAGCAGTACCTTACCTACATTAAGCGGCCCATATACACTACACTTGTGTCTGCACCGGTGTCGGTGTACGAAAATGAGTGCTGTGTGTGGGCTGGTACGCACACCGATTTTGGTGTCAGACACGGTGCGAGTAAAATCAAAAGTTTTTGATTTTTGGTGTCGGTGTCTCGATCGGTGTGATGTGTATGGCGGAATGTCACACCGGTGTCAGTACATCGGTGCAGACACAAAGTGTGGTGTCTATGGGCCGCTTTATATAAAGTGTGAAATCCATGCCGTCCTCTGTATGAGACACAATCGACTATTTAGATTATTCAACTTGTTGCTGACGTAAATTGTGTATCAAGCTTATTAATTAATTCTAATATGTTTAATTGTTATTAAGTAAGAAAATTACAAATGTCAATTTCTGTCAAATGCAAAATGCTGTCAAATGTCAACAGTTTTGGAAGTATGGCTTTTGCTGATCGACAACTTCCAGTGTCCGAAACCTCATCTCAAGAAACACGGAAAACCCAAAGTCGATTCATTGGTCGAAACATTGGTCCATTCGAGCCAAATTTGGATTGGCAAATCATAAACAATAATTACAAACATTTAATTAAAAAGACATTAATACATTTTGTGAGTTTTTGTGCAAAACGGTTTCACGCGGCGCGAAAAGAAAATCACGAATTGAAGCAAAGCTGAGGTAAGTGAATAATAGCATTTAGCCATTTAGCCCTTTTTATATCAAATTGCCCTTCAATTAACAATAATACATCAAAATGAGTTACATTAAAGAGCTAAAACTCTTGAAAAATGCTTTGTCCATTATAAAAATGGACTATAAGAGTTTCTCCTCGACGCCAGAAGCAAAGAAGACAAAGAACATCATCAATGGCCGACTTGCCATTCTAGAAGACTTGTTCAGGCAGAGCAAAACCACGAATGAGAAGTTAGTCACATCAGCTGTAGAGGATGAGACATTAGTTGGGGAATTTGATAATATTATAAGGGAAATAAGGGAAATTTACTTGGAATATAGTGCTGAGTTAATGGATTGTCTGGATAAGGTTACAATGTCGACATCCACCGACGCACCAAGTACCGCTAAATTACAAAATGGTCTCCGTTTACCAGAAATGTCTCTGCCGCTTTTTTCTGGAAATTATGAAAAGTGGCGACAGTACAAAAGCACTTTTGAATCGTTAATTCACAATAACGCAGGTTTGGGTGAAATTCAAAAGCTACACTACTTAAAATCTAGTTTGTCTGGTGAAGCCGACCGTTTGCTGCAGCACTTAGGCATCGACGTCGGCAATTACGATAAGGCGTGGTCGATTTTGTGCTCAAGGTATGACAATACTCGGTTTTTAGTAAACACACACTTAAAGGTTTTCTTTTCTCAGCCAATATTAAGTAGTGAATACGCGGCAGGATTAAAAAGGCTTCTGGACACTTCAGCAGAGTGTCTGCACTCCCTTCAAAATTTGGAAGTTCCCGTAAAGCAGTGGGATTTGATCATCATTTACATAATGTTGCAGAAACTCCCATCAAGTACTCAGCAATTATGGGAAGAACGCCTTGGAGTAAGGAAGGAGTTACCAACCTTCAAGGAATTTTCCGAGTTTCTTGAGATGAGGTTTCAGACACTGGAAGTTGTCGATCAGCAAAAGCCCAAATGCAGTCAAACTAACCAAAAGAGTTCCAACCAGCGAGGGTCTGCAACAAAAAACTCATTTCATTTAAAACAAAAGCCGAAGTTTAACTGCAGTGTATGTGGTAAGGGTCAGCATTCGCTACGCACCTGCAACCGATTCATTAAAATGGAAATACCCGAACGTTGTAATGCAGTAAGCAAAGTCGGCGTCTGCGGTAATTGCTTGGCTTACAGCCATACTACGTCGCAATGCCAAAGCCAGGCTCGGTGCTACTACTGCCAGCAGAAACACCATTCATTATTGCATCTTAATACTAACACAAACAATTCAGATAATAACACTATAAATACTCTCGACACACGTTTACCCATTATATCACACGCTACAGATAATATCCGTACACATTCTGAAACTCACCCAGATTCTCAAACGCACTCAAATTCTCAAACTTACACTACACTACACTCTCAAAACCCTACACCAACCATTAATTCTAACACACAATCATACCAAGCCTCCACCATTAACCCCAATGCACCAAGTTTTCACTCTGCTAGCGAAATGCGTCCATCCACTAGTAGAGGTGTAGTGAACAACTATCATACCCAACACCACACAAATTTTCAAGTTCTATTAGCCACCGCAATTGTCAAGATCAAGTCTGCAACAGGAGAATATTTCCAGCTTAGGGCATTATTAGATCCGGGATCAGAGGCAACGTTTATTACAGAATCTGCTGTTCAATTACTCAACTTGAAGACCAGGAGTACATTTATTGAAGTGTCGGGGCTGGGGAAGGTCAACAGTGGAGCATGCCATAGGTACGTTAACATTTCGTTCGGCTCATTACACTCTACTTTTGAGACCAGTACACGAGCCTATTTGTACAAATCCCTGACTGGGCTTCTTCCGGCCAAAGAAATGACGCTCAATAAATGGAAGCATATCAATGGATTGGAACTAGCGGATCCTTTGTTCTACAAACCAGCTACTGTTGATCTGTTGCTGGGCAGCGACGTATTTGCGGAATTGGTTCTTCCGGATATAACACGAGGTGATGAAGTATCACCTATTGCTCAAAATACTCAACTCGGATGGATACTTTTGGGAAAAGTAGCTGCGACTACTCAAAGGGTGGTTTGTAGCTTCTTCCAAGTTTTCGATATAGACACCCAAATTCGAAAATTTTGGGAAATAGAAGAAGTTCCGTTCCAGGTCGCCGAGAGCGAGGAGAACACTGCATGTGAAAGGCATTACAAGGAGACAACGGTGCGTTTACCGGACGGACGATACAAAGTATCGCTACCGTTCAAGGATGGATATAGACCCGCGCTTGGTTCTTCGAAGCAAGGAGCACTACGCAGGTTTCACCAACTGGAGAGAAGGTTTGAAACTAATCCGACACTACGTAAGGAATATACAAAATGTATGGAAGAATACCTTCAGTTAGGCCAGATGCAGCAAGTAGATGTCCACAATGATGAGGTAATACAAACTCCGTATCACTATTTTGTCCCACACCACGCAGTGATGAAGGAAGCTAGCTCTACCACTAAGCTTCGTGTCGTGTTTGATGCGGCAGCAAAATCTGCAGAAGGTACGTCCTTAAACGAGCGCTTAATGGTAGGACCTAAAAAACAAAATAGTATTATCGACATAATTTTAAGATGGAGAACTTACCAATATTCATTTACAGCGGACATCGAAAAGATGTATAGGCAGATACGAATGGATCAAAAGGATGCGTATTACCAACTCATCTACTGGCGCAGTAATACTAGCGCCCCACTCAATGTGTATCGATTGGATACGGTGACATTCGGCACAGCTAGTGCACCATATCTCGCTATCCGTACACTTGACCAGGCAGCAGCTGATGAAGAAACTCGCTTTTCTGTGGGTGCGCGTACTGTTAGGGAAGAGATGTACGTCGATGATTTAATCTCTGGAGCTGATTCGTTGTTGGAGGCCTTACACAAACGCGATGAAGTCAAAGACTTGCTGACATCCGCAGGATTCACTCTGCGGAAGTGGACTAGCAACTCCCAGGACGTTCTGAACGGCATTCCAATGGATCAGAGAGAGTTTGGTTTTGCCTTACCATTTGAATCCTCAGAACACATCAAGGCGTTGGGAATAAAATGGTTTCCGAATGATGATTCTTTCTCCTTCCAAAACGTGTCCTTCGATGTTTCACAGGTTACGACAAAAAGATCGATGCTATCCACAATAGCTCGACTCTTCGACCCATTGGGATGGATTTCGCCATGCATCGTCAAAGCAAAACTGCTGATGCAACAATTATGGTGCCGCGGATTAGCATGGGACGATCAGATTCCGGTGGAACTCAAGGCTGACTGGGACACTTTTTGCAAAGAGCTCCCACTAATCGAAAATCTCAGGCTGCCTCGGTGGATTCATCTGCAGAAAGGAATAAAGGATGTAGAGCTTCATGGATTTAGTGATGCATCAGAGAAGGCGTATGGGGCTGTCATCTATTTACGTGTTCTAGATGAGAATGGTGATATACATGTAAGCTTGCTGATATCCAAAACCAAAGTCGCTCCGCTGAGGACGGTAACTCTCCCAAGATTGGAGCTGTGTGCGGCAGTTATGTTGGCTACGCTCTTAGACTACACAATACATGTTCTGCGATTTCAAAATGTAAGAGTGTATGCTTGGTCGGATTCGGCGATTACGCTGGCTTGGATCACTTCACCCCCATCGAAATGGAAAACGTTCGTCAGCAACCGGGTCGCGGAAGTGCAAAGGCTCACCAACTGCAATATTTGGCGACACGTACCCACCAATCAAAACCCTGCGGATCTGGCCTCTCGCGGAATCCTACCATCGACTCTTAATGAATGTTCCCTCTGGTGGAACGGGCCGGAGTTCCTCAGGGTCGAATGGGCGTTCATCAGTCCACCTCAACCATCCACCATAGCCACTAAAGAAGAAGAGCGACAAATACAAACACACTGCGTTACAACGATTGTCAACAACGACGTCGACATTTTGATCCAGAAGCACTCGAGCCTTCAAAAGCTGTTGAGGATTTTAGCCCTTTGTATGAGGTTTTACTCAAATTTGCGCAAGTCAGCAGCAGATCGACAGTTGGGGACCCTTTCTCCGATGGAAATACATGCAGCCTTAAAACTCGCAGTCAGGGTAGTTCAAGGCACTATGTTTGGCAAGGATTCTACAGACTTCTGCAATAATCATACAAAGGTACGAGGAATAAAATCTTTAAACCCTTTTATCGACGGTGAAGGTATTTTACGCGTGGGAGGTCGATTGGCGAATTCAGAATTGGGCTATGATCAGCGTCACCCTATTATTTTAAAATCGAATCACCATTTCAGTCGACTGCTTCTTCGAAATGCACATGAGGAGACCTTTCACGGGGGCATTCAACAAATGATCGCCTATCTACGGTTGAAATACTGGTTCTTAGGAATAAAAAATTGTGTAAAGAAATGCATCCACGACTGCACCATCTGTTTTAGATACAGGGCAAAACCAGCACAACAGCTAATGGGAAATCTGCCGTCACCAAGAGTAAAAATCTCTCGGCCCTTTACATTCACCGGCGTAGATTATGCTGGTCCAATTGAGATCAAGGCGTGGAAAGGCCGATGCTCAAAAACATTTAAGTCATACTTTGCAATTTTCGTGTGCTTGGCTACAAAGGCGTTACACATTGAGTTAGTCAGTGACATGACAACTCAGGCGTTCATGGCTGCACTTCGAAGATTTTCAGCAAGGAGAGGAATTTGTAAAGAGATGTTCAGCGATTGTGGGAAAAACTTCGTGGGAGCGAGTAGGGAGCTGCAAAGACTGCTCAAGGCAGCAAATTACGAGAGCAAGGAGATTGCGAAAGCTCTGGCCAACGATGGAACGAAATGGAATTTTATTCCCCCAGCCTCACCTCACTTCGGTGGATTATGGGAGGCCGGAGTAAAATCCATCAAATACCATTTAAAACGGGTTGTTGGAAGTTCAACTATGACTTTCGAGGAACTGTACACGCTTCTGGCCCATATTGAGTCGTGTCTGAACTCGAGGCCATTGTGTCCACAAACAAATGACCCAGATGATTTCTCAACTATAACCCCAGCACACTTTCTCATTGGGGAACCAATGAACAGCATACCTCAACCAGACACTGTTGATGAAAATATTGGCTACAACGATCGTTGGCAGCGTATACAAAAAATGTACCAAACATTCTGGAAACAATGGAGTTCGGAGTATTTAGCACGTCTCCAACAGCGTCCAAAATGGCAAAAAATGGAACAGCAACCGGAAATAGGCGACCTAGTACTCATCAAGGATGAACGGATTCCACCCTGTAAATGGATGTTAGCCAGAGTAATTAATTTACACCCAGGAACAGACAACCTGGTTCGCGTTGTAACATTAAAAACCCCATCGGGAGAACTGAAACGACCAATCACAAAAATATGCCTGCTCCCAAGCAATAAAACAACGTCTTTCGAAACACTTACATAATCGCATAAGAAATAAGCACTTTTCTCACAAACAAAAAAAAAAAAAAATAATAATAATAATAATATAATATAAATATTCTACAACAAATTTTCTAAACTATAAAACTACACTACACACATTCTACACTACACAAATATATCTATAATTATCGTACTAAACATTCTAATCCACATAACGAAAAATAAAATAATGAGAAATTTCCACTCGTCAGACAACACTACACAACCCATTCATAATTAAAAGTGTTATACAGTCCAATATATCTGCTCTACTTTCACTACCGCATGCACATCATAAAAGCTTTATGCTGCTTGCACTAATATAAACAACCAATACATTACACTCATACATATCAAATATCACAACAAAATTTAATAAAGATCACAAGAAAACACCAATTAAAACCTATTAGGAACAAAATTATTATGCCAAATTAGAATGAATCACCTCCGAATTATCCCGCACAAAATATTAATAAAATCTTCGCCTCAATAAAATAAAACATACTAAAATTGATCGCAGCCACCACCAAACGACCGAACGATAAGTCAACGCGATTGTAAACAAGCCAAAGCTAAGCTAACTACAGACAGGAAAGGGAAAATCGTCAGCAGGAACTACGATGCGAACAAGTAGGAGGGCAATAGGGCACGCTATTATTCACTATCACTAGGGGCCGTTTACGTTAGGCTATCTGTTTATTTGTTTGTATTATTTCTTTCTCTGTTCCACTAATGATTATATTTCACAGTGAAAGGGAACAAACATACAATGAAGCTCTTGGATAGAATAATTGCAATAAATCCTCAAGACGACTGCTCAACCAGTGGTGCCACTTTTGTTTTATGCTGACATGAATTGCCGGGGAGAATGTTGCTGACGTAAATTGTGTATCAAGCTTATTAATTAATTCTAATATGTTTAATTGTTATTAAGTAAGAAAATTACAAATGTCAATTTCTGTCAAATGCAAAATGCTGTCAAATGTCAACAGTTTTGGAAGTATGGTTTTTGTTTGAGGAGAATAAAGGAAGAATTATTATAACGTGGTCGAAGTAAGAGCGTTTTTCTGGGTGTTAAAATTGAGCGAACAAAAGGAAGTCGAAGAAAACGGTGAAGTACAAGTTCTTTTCAACACGGAAAACCCAAAGTCGATTCATTGGTCGAAACACAACTGAATATTCATAGATCGATCGTCATTGTTCCAAAATATTTGTCATTCTGAAGACTGTCAGAAGGACCCGAACATTGATATCGACATACAAGATGAATAGTATGTGACACTTCTTTAGTTCTATATCTATATCGATACTAATGTTATAAATTCGAAAGTAACTCTGTATGTTTGTTACCTTTTAATGGCTAACTATCTGATCCAATCGTAAATATAATTTGACAGAGAGGTAGTCTAGGACCTGAGCACAAACCAGAGAGAATAGACCGCCAGCTTCGGCCAAAAATGAGAGTTTCATAGAGCCAGTTTTCAAATAAGTATCCCCACCTCTTTTTCTATCTGTGAATACGTGTGAATAAGCAAAAAAAATAAATTCTAAATGGCGGGAGGTGAAATAATTGACCTGTCATCAAGCTGCCATAATGCCGTGTTGAATTTTTTCGGGTTGACAGTTCAGCCGAAATAAAAATATTTTTTTGTGCAAGCAGTTGCGTATTTTGCGCAAAAGTTATTTTAAATTGTGAAAGTGAAATTTGTTCACCGTGCAGCAGGAGATGGCATCGCGACGCAGTAAAATCGAGCTGTCGAAACAGGACTCTCGGTTGTCGGTGAAGACACTGATCGAGACTATCGAGAATAACAAACAAGTATGTTTAGCTGTCTTTTGCTATGTGTTTACTGCTCTAATGTCTACCTCTTTTTGCAGACCAAATCCGAAGAAGCAGAGTCGCGCTACAGCTCCACATCGAGTCTGAGCAGTGCGAATTCCGATCTCACCCACGACGTACGGTTGGATGTATTCGAAGCGAACAAACAAGTGTTTGAGGGCAAAGACATCCTATATATCGGGTGCAATACTTCGTGATAATAGAGATTTCTAAGAAAATACATATCAAGCACATCACAGGTATCGACATTGACAAGGGACTGGTGAATAAGACAACAAAATTCATTTATAAAGCTAGAAAAGCCTCTACGAGAGAAAATAGAAAAGCATTCCCTTTTAATGTAACTTTTGTCCATGGAAACTACGTTCTTCGAGATGACGTTCTGCTATAATGCGAAAGTCCACAATTCGATTTAATACTTTGCCTTTCAGTCACTAAATGGATACATTTGAATTTCGGCGACAATGCAATAAAGCAAGCGTTTAGAAGAATCTATGCACAACTCAAAGAGGGAAGTAAGCTGATTTTAGAAGCACAGCCGTGGGAGGGATACAAGAGAAGAAACAAACTTACGGTGAGTACAAATAGTTTGCACCAATATGTACATATCATTAATTAGAGTCTACCATTCTAGCCAGAGATATTCAAAAATCACTAAGCTATCCTTTTTAAACCAAATGATTTTACCGACTACCTGTTGAGCAACGAAGTTGGCTTCAAAACGTTTGACACACACGCTGTACCTGATCACTGCGCCGAAGGATTCCGAAGGCCAATTCAAATATTTTATTTTCAATTCTACATGTTCAGCACTAGAATTTATAAATATAGCAAGTGGAGTCTAGATAGACGGTGATTGCATCGGAAGTAAGACAATATTCTATAATCTCCCCAACCCGCATTCAAATTTTAAGTAACGCTTTCCGTTTTCTCTTCCATTTCAGAACATCAACGACATAATGTGTGAAAATAGAGCGGTCCGACTGGACGCAAGTGATGACCTATGTTGCAGCAATCTACAAGCGTTTCGAGACCTAAACAGCATACGATGCAATTAATATGCAGCTGCAACTAAAACAACAAATAATCTGATTACATTTATTACTTTTATTTTATTATCATTAATATTTTGTATATATATATATCACTGTCTTATTTAATCGCTAAGGAAGCAAATTTATATAATATATACACACGCATATTACAACAGATGCTACAGTGAGAGCGTTTTAAGTGCGCGTATCATCGCATCGCACACATAGGTACAATTACATTACACAGTTCAATGCACGGTGACATGCCCCAGTCCTTCTGGGAGATGAAATTATGAAAGAATTCCGCGCGGGTCAAAGTCGTGTGCTGATCACTACAGATTTATGGGCTCGAGGTATCGATGTGCAACAAGTCTCGATGGTAATCAACTATGACCTGCCGAACAATCGTGAGTTGTACATTCATCGCATTGGCCGTTCAGGTCGTTTTGGCCGCAAGGGTGTCGCAATCAACTTTGTGATATCCGATGACATTCGGTTTCTCCGAGATATCGAACAATACTACTCGACGCAGATTGATGAAATGCCCATGAATGTGGCCGATTTAATTTGAATTTCGAAACAACAAACCCTGTACTTTCTTTTTCTTTTATATAAATTTGAATTTAATATTTAACATACATATTATAGTTTCGCCGTCTTAATACATCATCTATTAATTCTTTCATTAAATGATGTATAGTATAACACATGTTCAATACTTTGGTCTAGCTGGGGTTATACACATCTATTATACAATAATCACACTGAAATGGACAGCATTGCGGGTTGCGTTGGAATTTGTACATACGAGGCGGCGGCGCTCTGCTGGCTGGAAGGTATTTGATTTATTCTCTTTGGATTTTAGCAATGTTCCTAGGCTAGGACTATGGCGAGGAATAGGATGAAACCAACCTGCTGGTGCAATACGAAGAAGTTAGGGCATCGGGAAGTTTGTAGATAAATAGATCATTGTCCGAGTCCACAGGTATTAGTCCCTGAAAAATTAAATGAGTTATTTAACAAACACCGTTTTGAATGCAGTGTATTACATGTAAATCTGCCGTCAAACCACCTCAAAACACCCATGGTTCCTGATTTTTCCATCCTTTGCTGAACCCTAAAGTGAAAATGTTATTATAATCTATGGTTTTTATTTGGCTTTACTTACATGTGTAGCTGTAAGTAGCTTCGTTCATCAGCTTAAAGCCTCTACTTCCATGTTCAAATTGCAAGGAACCTCATGAAGCGTAGACGATGTACAACAGCCAGTGTATATTTATAAAGAAAAATTTGCACATTTTACTATTCTCAGTGTAGGATAATAAATTAAGCAATGAAATTGTATTAAGAAAACAAGTTTAGAAAGAGTTTAAATAACAAAATTTCTGATTCCAAACTTTTTGTCAAAACACCCTTGCCGCGAACACCCTTGTGTTTTTATTAGCGGCAAAAAGTTTGGAATTGGAAATTTTTTTATTTAAACTCTTTCTAAACTTGTTTTCTTACTACAATTTCATTGTTTAGTTAATTATCCTACACTGGGAATAGTAAAACGTGCAATTTCCTCTTTACAAATCCATCAAAATAAAAAAACCGCAAAAAACAATCAACAAATTTATATTTTCCAATTAATAATGACAGCTGAAACTGTCAGTGGTGAGTTAAGATCAGCTGATTAGAGTTTCGATAGTAGAATGGATGCGTTCCAAAAATTCGATTACAATTTAATTTTGTTTGCACCAAAATCATTTACTTTCCTGATAAGTGTGCACTTTTAAAAATCTTGGTATTTTTTAAGATTTATACGGACTTTCACTAATACCAATGACATACGGTTGGAGTTTGTGAAATTATTTAATGTCGGTTCTGGGTGTTTTTGAATTTAATTTTTCCTGTTTACAATATTGCGAAAAGAGTTTTATAGTTAAAATAATAATTTGGATTATCGGTAAAGGAAAAAAAGGCATTTTTGGCTGCTAACTCTATTTGTTAAATTCGGTTTTTATGTTTGATTTTTGTATGTTATGTTTGAGTTTTTTGCGTATTATTTTGTTTTTTATGGTACAATAGATATAAATCAGGTCGATGGCGATTTAAAAGTTAAAAAAAAAACTATTTACAAATTCTTTTGTTTTTCAAAACGAAACCTATATTAATCCTAAAATTCAATAAAACAATGCGTATTTCTACCTTTACTCCGGACTTTTCAATGTTTAATAATATGTGTGTTTTTTTGGCTATTCTATATAGCTTAACAAAAAAAAAACGATTATCGGGGCTTAGTTCTTTCTTTATGAAAGCTTGGCAGCACTCCATATCCGTAAAATGTCACTCACAAAAAAAAACATATCAGCAAATGAAAAAATTCTGAAAAATCACAAAGAAAAATAAATCTACAAACACTATTTACTCGAATCAAATAATTAATATTATATACATGGAAAATGCATGAAAAAATAAAAATTCGGTAATTTATAGGCATATTTTTGACAAAATGCTTTAATTTATTTTTTTTTAAATGAATTTTATGATCTCAGATGTCATTTATGACAGAATCGATATAATTTTTTCGATAAAATTTAAAGCAATGATAGTTTGGTTGCGCAGTTTTACTGTTTGGTCTTATGTGAGTCCAGAACGTATTTCGTTTTTAGAACGCAAGTTTGCTTAAATTCCTATGACAAATTTATTTGTTGTTCAAAATCAATTCATCACATTTTCCTTGTAGATGAAATAAAGCAATAAACATATTAAGTCTGACATTTATTCAAAAACTCAGTACACTTAAATAAAATAAACAATCAAACAAAATAAATAAATTTTCGTTAAAATATTTATAGATAAAGGTCTAAATGTAGGTATATCAGAAAAACTAATAACAATCATGTTTGATGATTTTTTTTTTCTGATCATGCATTTTACTCTTGCAGCTTAAACTAATATTTTTTTGTAATAAAGTCAAAGGAATTCACAGACCCATTTATATTTATAATGCTTTTTAATGAAATATAATTTGGTAATAAATTCACCACACCATACACACAATTTGCTCAACACGTCCCGATAACGGCCAATTATTTGAATTACTTCAAAGTTACCACCGAATAACGGTAAATGTTACTATGTGCCAGTGTATGCGTGACCAAATTCACCCTCCGTTTACTTTTACATTGCACCCATACTTAACCACGCAGTAACTTTTTGAAACTGGCTCTATGAAACTCTCATTTTTGGCCGAAGCTGGCGGTCTAGTTCTTACTGGTTTGTGGACCTGAGGAGGGACAAATAGGCAACTCACTAAATGTCGACGGAATTGGACAAAAGCTCATGGCACTACATACCTACAACAAAGCTATTCAAAACACTATCAGCGGAATTAATAAAAAAGCCCTATCCGCTCTTTAAAACATCTTTTAGCTACCATACGGATAGTGGACTTATTCGTTTGATAACTTTTATTATTAATAAATACATCTTATATCCATATTAGCTATCCACTCTTTATCACTAAACGCACGGCAGCACTGCGTCCAAACTGTACTAAACATGGTTGTAAATCTGTCATATTCCATCAGCTGACACTATCATGCTCAGAGCATTTTCGTTTGCGAATTTTAGATTCTCTCTGAAATTCTCTTCCAGCTTTTAAATTTCTTGCGTCCAATCGAACTTTTTGTTGGTATACGTTTATTTGAAATATGTGTATAGTAAATTAACTGTGTGTGCAAGTTAACCACTCTCTATACGCCGAATTCGTTGAATTAAGTTATCCGCTCCTTAAAACATGTCAGTGAAAGCTAAGATATGTTTATTAATAATATTTACGACTTAAAAGATGTTTTAAAGCTAATTCGCCACTATGCGGTATTTATTAATACGGGGGTTAATCTAGACATTTATGAAAGATTAAGACTTAACATTTGTAAATAGACATATAATTATCTAGGCCAGTGTTTTTCAAACTGAGAGTCGCGACCCCCTACGGGTTCGGCAAAGTTTCTTTGGGGGTCGCGCTCGCAAGTCGGTAAGATTAATAAACAAAAGTCCTCATCTGCCGAAAAAAAATTAAAATAAAACTCAAAATTTGTTAGTGCGACATATATGTGAACGCAGGGAAAATAACTAAGAAATGTTGTTTGTACATAAAGACTCTGACCAGAAACGAAGTTTTGCGAGGAATCCTCTGATTTTGTCTTTTGCAGTTATAATGTTTTTCTAATGAGAGCCTCCAACTCTTATTCAAGAAGTTTAAGTGGACAAAAAGATCTGCGAGAAATGATAATTTTAAAAGCCAGATGGGATCAGAAAAATGATTCGAATTTCCAGATTTTGAATCTTGTAAGAACATAAATAATTCAGCTTTTAATTCCCGAACTCGTGTCAATACCTTTCCTTTTGACATCCATCTGACCTCTGTCTGATAAAGGAGATTTTGATGGAGTGAACCCATCCTAAACAGCCGACTTTGCAAGGCCTTGGGCCTTACCTGGCATTATTACTTTTAATTTTGCAATGAGTCCACTTTTGTTGCCCGACAAAGCTTTAGCACCATCGCTACACATAACAAAACATTTTGTCCAATCAATCTCGTAGTCGCGACAGTTTTCTAAAAACATGTCGTACAAACAGAGGCCAGAAATATTAGCAGGAAGAGCTTTGCAAAATAAAATTCCTTTTTCCATAAATAAATAAAATCTTATGTAATTAGACCGGGTTGGGAAGGGGTTCAGTGTATGTAGCTTTTTTGAATAACTGACATATTTATAATGTGGGGGTCGCCAAAATGTTTTTACTAACAAAGGCGTCGCATACTCAAATAGTTTGAAAAACACTGATCTAGGCAATACAATTCCTGGAAAAACAAAAAATGTAATGTACTACACTGATTTAAATGAATTTGAAATTATTTTTTTTTTATTTTTTTTTTTGCAGTACGAAGTGTGCAGGGGGTTCGCTAGTTATAAATAAAAAAAATCAGAAACGAGTTTATTGTGAACAGAATTATAGTAAAATCGATTGAAAATTAACTTGAACAGATTTCTATTTGATTTGACTATAAACTTGTTTAAAAGTAACATGTTTTATTATTGCACCGTAATTTTAGTTCGCGTCGGTCAATTACAAATGTGCAGTGGTGCAATGAGGTCGTGTCACGTGATTATAAAGCGAATATCAGTGGAAAATGAATCCCACATCTATAGATTCCTCTGCCGCAAATATATAGGCGCATTATTTGTAATTGGTGCAGATTTGACGATCTATGAAGATTTGCAAATGCTTCTTGAGAAGTGGGATTTATTTTCACTTTTTCCTTTATCTGTCGGTAAGTTAAATTAACGTACATTTTAATTTAGACGTGTGCAAATATGCAATTTTCGGACATTTTAGAAATTTTGGCAAACATGATAACCCGGGAACTGTTTATTTGATAGAAATAGTCACAAAAATATTGGCTACCAGTGTTTTTATAAAATTGTTAGCTGCACTTGCCCATTCTCCTTTAAGTTTTCTTTGGTCTAAAAAACCAATAATCTGTAAAAAGTTTGATATCGAAATAATAATAGCAAAACGTATTTCATTTTTACGGCATGCAATTTTATGTAGGTATTTTAAAAAAATTGTTTTAAAATTCCAAAAACAAATGAAAGCAGCAATGATGTTTACTCACTTTTGACGCTCACTATAATAAGTATATAGTGGGTCGCAATAGGTACTATTTAGCGATTGAAAGTAGAACAGAATTGTATATTAGTGAACAAGTAGTTAGGTTCTTTCTTGTGAATAATTTTGAAAATTAAAGCGCAGTATTGATATTTAAGAAAAGCCTCTAAGTTGCATCCAAGAAGCTGAAGAGTCTCAGATGAGATGTGGTCAAATCTACCTCGATTGAAAACAAAACGGCCAATTGAATTGAAAGCAACGCTTAGTCTATGAAGTGAGAGGGAATTGTCAAACTCCTTACAACCAAAGGAAATAATAGGTACAATATGGTACAATTAATGCCTTTACAAATTTCAGTTTAACCTGTGTGGGTAAGATAGATTTTGTAGTTTATAATCCTCGTAGTGGGCGCAGTAGCGCAGTGGTTAGTGTGCTGGACTACTGTGCGAGGGATCCCAGGTTCGATCCCCGGAAAAACACAAATTACATCTTAAGGTTTTTTCTACTGCGCCACCTGTCCTGTCCTGAAAAAAGCTTCTCAATTCAGCCGTTCGGACTCGGCATAAAATTGTAGGTCCCTTCCATTAGTCCCAAAAATTGAAACTCACACAAACGAATGGTTGCGAGAAGTTAGGCCTAGGGTGTCTTCCGCCTGTTGCGCCACCTATTTATTTATTTATTTATTTTAATCCTCGTAGTTTGTGCTTATTCCATCTAGGTCTGAAAAACTATTTTTTCAGATATTATCGCCTCGGAAACTAGGTATAGCACTGCCAAAGTGCCAATTTTTGTCTCCCAAACCCTTGACAGATTAAAGTACGTAAATACCGATGATAAAGGAAATAATTCCAAAAGTTGGCATTAGAAGCGAGTTTCGGGAAAAAACTCCTTATTTGGAAAAAGAAGGAGGTAACTTGCTTTTGAATAAACTTTTAATTTTATAAAACCACACTCTTGCTTTCGCCTTTTTGAGTTTAATATTGATGATCAGACAGTTTCTGTCGACAGCCGAATCAACATTGCTTTGCATCATCATCACTTTTCACAGAAACGTCCCGTTTAAGCAAATGTAATTTAAACTTATTTGTATGTTTATAAAGCTTTTATTTATAGAATTTACTTGAAATATTGAAGGAAACTGAGAATGGTAAAGCTATTTTTGAATTCTGTGAAAAAAACTTAAACTTTACTTGAAAATCATCGCTAAGATTTAATAAATAAGCGATGATAATAAAGAGTGAAATGAAATTACATCCTGACGATTTTGAAGACATTTCAAGGAAGATATTTACGATATTTCACAATGAAAATAAGGTAAGTGGGAAATGCAATAAATTTTGGATAATTAACATTTTATGGGATGTCATAAGATCCACGGACATTATAGCCAATTAACACCTTCATGAACATTATGTCGACTTAACTTAACGAATGGAGGTTAATCATCATATCATGTATCATATATAATATGTATAGTTTTGTTAAGAAATAAAAATAACTAATAGCTATATAAAGACCAAATTTGAATAAATTCAAATTCGAGGCGAATCAAAGTACCTACATACATAGGTACATAAAATATACCTACTTGACTGACACCATACTGTTTTTAAATATGTATGTTATTATCAAAATCGCACTGATTTATTTCACAGGACTACTAGATACTACATCGGTAGAATATATAGGAAAAACCCTGGGGGAAATGACAAATTTCATAATATCACAAACAAAAAACGTAAAATTGATATTTTATCCAAAAATGCTGAATGTTCATCGAGTTCTGACGACAACTTTTCCGTGAAAGAGATTGATAAAAAAATTCTTCAAACGTTAAAAGAAAAATTAAAACAAGATTTGAATTTAAGCTTTTTGTACTTTGATGGAAATAATAGCGACAACCTTATGCTACGTTTTCACCGGAGATTAACTCCGAGATTAGGATTAATTTTCGTTAACCTCGTATAAATCTCGAGATTTATCATACAAAAATTAATCTCATAAAAAGGAGATTCGAAATTAATCTCCTAAACTGACCAGGTTTACATGTAAAGTTCGGTCTCTGAACACGCTCCCCACAGGTCGAGATGTCCAAAATTAAAAACAAACAGATCTGCATTTGACATTTATGTCATTAGTGAGCAAAAGAAAAAAAGCGTTTTTTTTCGGTACCTAACCAAATAGCGACTTCTTGCCAATCAAACCCTTAAAACGTTTATACATATTAGTTTTGAGGACAAAATGATGCGGTAATATTACTGCCACTCATATTTTGTTTATACTTTTAGTTTCGAAAGTAGAAATTGTTTAATTTTTTATCATTTGTCACACTTCGATTTGACATATGGTGAAACGTCAAATTATTCTCTTTTTTGTTGGTGGAAACACTTCAGGATTAATTTTAAACCTCTTGCACTTAATCTTGGGATTAGCGTCCGGTGGGAAAAAAACCTTCATTTTAAGGAGGAATGCATTAAAAACATTTAAAAACAATTTTCCGGCGTTTTTGGAAAATTGGTTAGTATATTCTGTCAATTAGCTACATTGTAAACATTCAAAATCACTTTTTCTCTTTTTGCAGATAAATCGAGATTTTAGTCTCTTGTATCCCGAAAAGGAAAATTGTTTGTTTGAAATCAAACATACCAATACACATTGCACGTTCGTTTGCAGCCGTTTGCATTTATTGGGTCACCTAAAAAACATTCCATAGCGTTTATTATGCCAATTATTCTGCGATTCTGAGCTCGACACCTGATGTGTGGCATACACAAATTCTCTCCCAATCGTTCAAGAAACTTACGTTTGACACTTTTCTTTAGATCTGCCTTACTTTGTAAATTGTTTTTTGAAAAAATTATGTACATATACTGGAAGCGCTGATATGTCCAACAAATTATGAAAAATAGCCTGGGGCCATCTATAAGTTCTTCTTTTCGTGGTAGGTACATTATTGGCTCAACATTTTATCCATTACATCCATTCCCCCTTTAGTGTGATTGTAGTAGTGTATAATCTCGGGTTTCTGTTCTCTTGGATACATAGGAGCACAACACAGCATTTTGACTGAACGCGAACTTAGAACAGAAGACCAAGGAACCCGGTTCTTCGGCGGGTTGAATTGAAGAGGTAAGCAGCGTTTTTTTTAGAGTTTCAGCAATCGAGAATTTCAAACCAATTAATTCGCTTGCTTTGCTAATGGGTGGGTTGTAAAAACATGTCCATTAGTGGGTATATGCTGTTGCGGAGAATCACAAGCCCACCGTAATTTTATTCCGTTAGCACATGGCCGGCTTCGACGGCATAAATATTGAGTAGATAAACCTCGGATGTGACTTCTATATCGAAACAACTGTTTATCCACTGTGATCGATTCGTACGGTCTGAAGTTGAACTTTAAATTTTCATTGATCATATCGAAAATATTACTTATGGCAGCAGCTTCATTAGTGACGATCTGAACTGCTCGTGTTGATTGAGCCTCGAAATTTCCTTGAATCACTTCACCGATATCGTTGCTCGGTAAAGGGAGAGCGCTTTGATTTTCCACAGTTTTTCGGAAAATTATATCCTGAACAGAAAGGATCATTATATACAGAAGAAATTGTCAACATCTGTAAGACCTTTAGTAACTGGGCTTAGGGCCTGCACAAATAACCTATCCGGGTAAATATTATGCATTGCAAATTCGGTGGATTTTTGTACCACTTAGTAGCATCCTTAGACCTGGGCCTGGGCCTCAACCAACACGCCTCTCCAGTTAGCACGATCTTTGGCTAACCGCCTCCAGTTGCGCACTCCAAGTTGGTTGAGGTCCCCTTCCACTTGTGCGCGCCACCTAAGGCGAGGTCTTTCTCTACTGCGTTGTCCCTCCGGGTTGGAATCGAAGACTCTTCGGGCCGGAGCGTTGGTGTCCATTCGCTCTACATGTCCTAGCCATCTTAGTCGACTGATACGTACTTTTCTGACCAGGTCGATGTCGCTGTACAGCTCGTAGAGTTCGCTGTTAAATCTCCTCCTCCAAAGCCCGTCAACGCAAACGGGACCGAAAATCACTCGAAGAATTTTGCGTTCGAAGCGACCAAGGAGATCTTCATCCGCCTTTGATAACGTCCATGATTCTGCGCCATAAAGCAGGACTGGGATGATGAGGGTCTTATATAGAGTCTCCTTGGTGTTTCTCGAAAAGGCCTTACTAATCAATTGCCTTCTTAGGCCAAAGTAACAGCGGTTGGCAAGTGTAATTCTTCGCTTGATTTCTGATGTGATGTCATTTTCAGAGTTAATAGCGGAGCCGAGGTAGACAAAGTCCCGAACTACCTCAAAGTTATAGCTGTCTATCGTGACGTTCTGTCCGATTCGTCGATGTTGTTGCATATATTTTGTTTTGCCCTCATTCACCACTAAACCCATTTTTGCCGCTTCTGTGCTAATACCTGCAAACGCACCGGCACCAGTGACAGCTCGCTGTGTTCTGCCAATGATGTCGATGTCGTCAGCGTATGCAAGTAGTTGCACAGACTTTTGGAAAGTTGTGCCCCTGGTGTTGACTTGCGAGTTTCGCACAATTTTCTCAAGAATGATGTTGAAAAAGTCACATGACAGCGCATCACCTTGTCTAAATCCTTTTTTGACATCAAAGGTCTCGGTGAGATTGTTTCCGACCTTAACGGAGCAGCGAGCGTTCTCCATCGTCATTCTGCACAATCTGACAAGTTTGGCAGGGATGCCAAAACTAGACATGGCTCTGTATAGCTCGTCTCTATAAATGCTGTCATATGCGGCTTTAAAATCAATAAATAGATGGTGAGTATCGACTTGGACTTCTTGGGTTTTCTCCAGGATCTGTCGTAGTGTGAATATTTGGTCGGTTGTGGACTTACCGGGCCTAAAACCGCACTGATAGGGTCCAATCAGTTCGTTGACAAATGGTTTCAGGCGTTCACACAGTGCGGTGGACAGGATCTTATAAGCGATGTTAAGGAGACTGATGCCTCTATAGTTGGCGCAGTTTAGAGGGTCTCCTTTCTTATGGATCTGGCAAACAATGCTGAGGCTCCATTCATCAGGCATACTTTTCTCTGACCAAATCTTAGAAACGAGTTGGTGTATGCTCTCTACCAAGTCATCTCCCGCTGCCTTAAAAAGCTCGGCAGATAAACCGTTCCGGCAGCTTTGTTTGACTTCAGTTTGGATATTGCTATCCTTACCTCATTTTGGTCAGGTGGACGGAATTCTTGGCTTTCATCGCCCAGGTTGAATGGTTCATTCTGCCTGACAGCGGAATATGTGTCGTCTTCGCCGTTTAACAGTCTGCAGAAATGGCCGTTTAATAGTCTGCAGAATAACGGCAACAGGTAACTTTAATATTGGCAATTGGCAGACTGCTGTCTGGAGAGAATAATAAAGCAATAAGCCAAGTAGTAATGTGAGGGTATACTAGTGAGAGCCTCCTAGTGTGAGAACCACCTAAAGAACTGTTTCGGATTTAATTGTCTGCTTTGATTACTTTTTGGAGGGATTGAAATAGCCGATCACTTAAATTTCTCGCACCCATATTTGCACATTTGGAACTTATTTTTAAGTACTACCTTAATTACTTATTTATCAGGATACCGACCCGTGAAGAGTCTCTGCCTGAGACACTGCAGATTTCCATCCTCTACGATCCCAGGCACGCTGCTTCCAGTTGTCGAGACGAAGCCAGGCTTTCGCGATGGCTTGGTGTTTGAAACGTAGGTTCGGTCTTCCTTGTCTTCTAGAACCTGGGGGCTGGGATTAGAAGATCCTCTTAGCTCGAGCATTATTGTGCATTCGCTCGATGTGGCCGAGCCAATGTAGTCGACGTGTTTTGTCTCTTTGGACTACATCCACATCTTGGTACAGCTCATAGAGTTCGCGGTTGTATCTTCGTAATATGAAAGCGCGTCTCCTTGAAATAGTTCGGAGGAGCTACTTCCAAACTGCACGTTGCATCGCGTGTTTTCCAGCGTCACGTGACATTTGAATCAGTTTTGCTGGGATTCCGGATTACGCTATCGCCATATAAAGCTCCTGAGGATGTCCCCCTCAAATTTTCTCTTTTGCCCTTATCGAACTCCGGGAGATCTCTAGCGTTTAGCGCCCACAATGGCCATATCGGCCACTTGGAGAAAGACTGCTCTAAATTCTGCTCAAGTTGGTCGTTGATTGTTTTCATCTTACGTGATCTGAGCCCTGCACTTCAATTCGCCAGGCGACTACCACCAGGCGACTAGTGCCAACTCAGCGATATTTTATAATTTAATTTAACCTTACATTCGGACAATTAAACAATTTTCTTTATGAATTGCTGCTAGATAACTAAAAGAAAATATTTTATCATTTTATTTGACTAACTACACTCAGCACACACTTCTTTAGTTTTTGGAACGTGTCAGTATCGTGTGTTCGCTCCTTTCGTCCTGATTAGAGCTTGGGCAGTCGATCTGGCATACTCTGGATGGATGATGTTTTTGATATCAACTTGCGATAAGCTCTCCCAAGCGGTCAGTGTGGAGGGAGGGGGGTGGAATGAGCGCTTTATACTTCTTTTGAGCATATCCCAGATATGCTCTATGGGATTTAAGTCCGGACTACGAGCAGGCTATTGCAGTTTTTGAATACCGGTGACTTGAAGGAATTCATCTACGATACTTACTACATGGGGTCTTGCACTACCTTGCATTAACAGGAACTGGTCGTATCCTACGAACCTCATATAGGGCAATACGTGTTCCTGAAGGATCTCCTCAACGTATCGCGTTGCATTTAATCGTTTATCAACGATAATCAATTCTGTACGTCCTTCGAAACTTATTCCTCCCCATATACCATAATAGAGGCTCCATGAAAAGCCACAGTTTCTGTGGTGGTGATGGGTAGAAACCTCTCCCCTCTTCTTCTCCATACACGTAATGAATAACGGAATTAAAGAAAAGAGATAAACACTTTCCTGACCTACCTTCAGATGCGACATGTGTTAATAACACAAAAAACATTAGCCATCGGATGATAACAGCTTGGCCAAGATTCCGTGCCGCTGAGTTTATAAAATGCAACAAAATCCGCTTACAAAAAGTATCTGTCGACATACATAAAAGTGTAGAGGATGTAGGTACTATACAACAAAGTAATTGGAAATAAAATTAACAGTGTTAAAAAAAAACAGTATTTTTCTTCAGCAAATATCTTTCTCTCACATCGGATAGCTACCTAACCTACCTACACTTAACAATATACTTTCTTTTATAGCAATGAACTGTTCACCTTTTGAATCTCAAATGAACGAGAGAAGCAAATATGTAGCGTAGCCCATGTCTTCCATGTTCCATCTCCGATCTGAGGTAGTTTGGCTGTCTCTTTTATCTTAAATCATCAATTCAGGTGAGGGTGCGTTACTTTTTTCGCACCCCAAAATAAAAGTTTATGTAAGTGCTTTCGGGCGGATAACGATCGCTTAACATTACGCCCAGCATCATAAAAAATTCATCAAACAACGTTGCTTGCGTGAAATCGCACCAACTATACGAGTACATATATTTGCACGTATGTTGCGTAAGTATGCCATTCTTATACTCAATTATGTATCTAAAAGACAGGGTAGTATAGTGGTACATAAGGAAAAGTTTATTGAACGCTGTGGTAAATCGCTTGAGTCAATTGAAACTTTGGTTCGTTTCGTACACACTTTGACACCTGCCACCTTCACTGGTTGTAAAAGGGCAATATAAAACTCATCAAATGATTTGATACGATAGGTCTGCAAATTATTGATTCTTAGTCCTACGCGTAGCTTGTCTTGTCTATTAGTTATACGGAAAGATACATGGATGGTGTTGAAAACACATGTTTGTATAATGTATCGGTAATGTATTATCTCTGATATCAGGCGACTGGTATTATATACTTTTCTCCTGATGCTATGGTACTTGATTTGTCGAAGTTATTTTATCTGCAGATCATTACGAGTATCGCTCTTCGTGTGCGACTTGTTATAGTCCATTATATTTATATTTATTTAATATGCTAAATATAATAACCACCATTATTGCAGTAATTTAATAAATGATTTGCCATATGAATAAAAATAAAATAAATGGATTTAGTTGCAGATTGTCAAGGAGTATTATTATTAGCTTAGTGAATGCAATTTAGAAAGGATCAAATTGGTAAGACTCGTGTTTCCAGGACGAGCACGAGATTTTGCCTACCCACAAACAAATTGGTGCCCGCCATATACCTGTTGAAATACTGAGCGGATGTTTCAGATTCAGGCACCGACAAATTGAGGATAAATGAAAAAGCTTTTTAATTATGACTCTACGCCACGAAATTTATTTGTTTGCCCCTTTGACGTGCTTACTTAAGGTGGCGCTACAGTCCGATGTGGACCTGGGCCTCAACCAACAAGCGTCTCCATCAGCCAGCACGACCTTTGGCCAACTGACTCCTGTTTCGCATGCTAAGTTGGTTAAGTTCCCCTTCAACTTTTGCGTGCGCCACCCGAGTCGCGGCCTTCCTCTACTGCGCCGTCCGGTCCCTCTGGTGTGGATTCGAAGATCTTCGCATCCATTTGTTCTACCTGACCCAGCCACCTCTGTCGTTGGACCTTCTGACTAGTTCGATGTCGTTGTACAGCCCGTATAGTTCGTCGTTGTATCTCCTCCTCCATTCACCGTCTATGCAGAAGGGGCCGAAAATTACTCGAAGAATTTTCCTCTCAAAGCAACTAAGAGTAACCTCATCCGCTTTTGATATAGAGTCCGTGCCTCTGCACCATAGAGAAGGACTGGGATGATTAGGGTCTTATAAAGGGTCGCTTTAGTTGTTCGAGAGAAGGCTTTCCTACTCAGTTGTTTTCTTAGCCCAAAGAAACAGCGTTTGGCAAGAGTTATTCATCGTTCAATCTCAGCGCTGGTGTCATTGTCTGAGTTCATAGGTAGACAAAGTCCGTAACCACCTCAAAGTTATATCTGTCTGTAGTTCTGACATGCCGTACGAGACGTCGATCAGGAGGCCTCCATGTGCCTTTATGAATATTGAGATGCGGGAACCATGTACTAGCTATGACACCATTTCACCCCGCCGCGAGGTCGATCCTCCTAAATGCGTTATCGGGGGTGGTGTCGTGTAGGCTGTAGCCCTCTCTTTCTATCTTTGTATTAAAGTAATCTAAGACACTAATCTAAGTTAGGGCACTGCTCGTTTGGCTTCTCTAAGAGCTCGAATGGTATAGAACCTCTCTCTGGTGTCGTCATACGTAGGACACACGTATATTAGGCCAATGTTGGTGAATTTAGCCTTGATGCGGATTGTGGTGAGGCGCTCGTTCACATAGTTGAAACTTAAGACTTCTTTCTTAAGGCTGCCGCCAGCGATAAATCCACATCGAAATAAGCGCTGTTTTTGTTCCCGATATCAGTAGATAAAGCAGTTTTCCATCCACTTTTCCCAGTCCATCCCATCGCAGGGTTACACCATCTTATGCTTGCATACGCCATTGTTGTTCGTCCGCACGCGAACTGTTAAGGGACCTAACATTCTACGTACACATATACGAAATTCGTTATCCATGTTTCGTTTTCCAGGTTCATCAACATTAAAATCATCCGTATCCGAGGCAGTCGGGTTCAGTAACCCACTTTGGGGATGTGAGAGCTGCTGTTGGCCCAAAAAGGGTTCTTCCGCGACCATCTCTGACCCTGACTAGTCCTGAAAAATCCTCACTGACCTCAGCTCCAAATATGTCGAAGTAGCTCAAGTAAGGTATCTGCCAAACTGACTGTTGTCATCACTTTTGAATCAGTCAAATGAAATCATCTGTCGTACGTCCTCTTTCTGAGGGGCTCATGAAAGACTTTTGAGACTCGTTCAGTCAATCATTCCGACAGAGCATTATAGTCTTGCTATTTTCTTCGCGCTTATATGTTTAGCAGGTCAAGCCCGGGTGAGCGAGACCAGTATACCAGATGGTTACCACGGGGAGGCAAAATAAACACAATTGGTGTGTATGAAATACTTGGAGCTGGAGCTGGGCACCGCCAAGTTGATGCCAATCAGAGACTACCTTTTTCATACAACACCCCACCACCGTTCGCTCCTTTTACTCGTCCCAAAAATTACAATGAATTATCCGATGGTATATACATTGTATATACGCGGAAGTCGGAAGATACAGCAAAGAGGTAACAGCGACAACAATGTCGACAATGGTACCTTTAAGCCCGAGTTATACCAACGTAAAACACAACCGGGAAAAAATTATTTTGGTCTTTAGACCACTTAAGCCTAATGGTTGAGCTTGGTCTTTTACTGATAGCTTTAACTTAGGCCTTAGTTAAACTAGACCTATCCTGAATGTATTTGATGAAAATCTTATTTCGGCTACTTGGGCTTATTCGGTACATCTGTTAAAAAAGAACAAAAAAAAAAAACAAATCTGTGACAAGTCTCGGTAAAGGTATGGATGATTTAATTGTTATCGCAATAAGAGAAAAAATATAATTTTATAATTTAAAATTTATAATTTTTTCTCCATATTTTTTGGAAATTATAATTCTTTTCGACACATCTATAAATGATAAGCTTTAGTTTGGCAAACAAGAGAATACAATTGGTTAAGATTAAGCAGGGTAAATATGTACCACAATCAAAATACACACGGACATAGTTCCGAGGCAAAAGATAGACATATTCATTGACAGCCAGGCTGCGATCAAGGCTATCGCCTCAGTCAACATAAACTAAAAATTAGTACTAGAATGCCGAGAGGAATTGGCCTCGCTTGATCAGTTCCGGATTACACTGATCTGGGTTCCAGGCCACAGCAACGTTTATGGAAACGAACAGGCCGACGAGCTTGCCAGGCGGGGTTCAACCCTCCACTGCTCACTGCGGAATCGGTTCAAATTCCAATAGGAGCAGTCAAAGAAAAAATTCCCGAAGAATTCCTATCGAAAGCCAATCTCAGATGGAGGAGGCTAACAAATTGTGCCATATCCAGAAGTATGTGGCCAAATTATAGCAGGGACAAAACATCCCACCTCTTGAGTTAAACACGTAAAGATATAGCCAGGATAACAGCGATTACCACAGGCCACTGGCCTATAGGGGACCATGCGGTCAGATTAGGCATCCCACATAATACACACTGTCGCAGTTGCAACGACGCAACCGAAAAACAAACCCTTATTCACTACCTGTGCGCTTGTCCGGCACAGCGAGCTCTGGGTAAACCCTTCTTCACATCCCTCGAGGAGGTCGCGAAGAACAACATCAAAGAACTCATAACCTTTTTGAATTCCACAGGCTGGATCTAAACTACCCTTCGACACATCTACAACAACCAGGTCAAATGAGTATGTGGTAACAAAACGGCACTTAGTGCTACTTAGGTTTTCTTTACCTAAACCGCCACTACTACCTACCTACCTACCATGTACCACAAGAAATTGCGTCGGCGATTAAGATATAATAATACAATGGTGGCCATAAGTATTTTGACAAAACTAAAGTTAATTCTACTCATAGTTTGAACTTACTTCATGTACAATTTGGCATCAATGGAAAGGTCATTTAAATTCCGTTTGAATGATAGAAAACTTTCCTTAACCCATTAAGCATTAAGTACTCATTGAAAATTTAGAACTTTTGTAAAAGTTTACTTTTTTGACTTTTTTCTTCGGTTTAAAAAAAAAAAATTTTTTGATGCAAAAAGTTTCTTCAACCAATTCTAATAGTAACTGCAAAAAAAATGTTTCAAAAATCTTCGCTAATAATTTTTATGTTTTTTTGAAAATTGCTAAAAATGACTTTTTTCGCCACTTTTTCTTCCTTTTCATAAAAAATGTTTCCCATTCAAAAAATCATAAAAAATATTGTATATGGTGGTCATCGATCATCTATGGGGTCGAATAAAACCGTTATTGGCGTAGTAGTATAAGCGTTTTTCTGAATATTTACTCGACTTAAATGAAGTGATTTAGAGTAAATCGTTACAATGAGCTGTAATGAAGATTGACACTAAGTATTTCATCCGCTTTTGAAGCTTCAAAATGATGCTATCACAATGGGACTCAACAAGAAGAAAACAGCGGCTTTGATCAAATCACTTTTTTTTCGGCTTTTCCAACAAGATGGTGAGTGATTTCTTAGCATATAAAATTTTTGATGTATAGTTACAAAAAGTCTTCAAAAAATCAGAGTTGTAGTACCTCAAAGATCAAGATTTCTCAATAACTAGATACACATCAGATCAACCATATAAATTAAAAAGAAGCACTCTCTCCTAGGCCTTGGGTGTCTACCGCCTGTTGCGCCACATATTTATTTATTTATTTTTTTACTCTCCCCTGATGATACAATAACTTATGATTTGTTGGCACTAGATACCTATATGAAATGGGGAATAAATATAAAGACCCGAATAGAGACCCTTACAAATGAACAACAAAGCTTTATGCCCAGTTAGTTGCACAGTCAGAGTTTAAACTATCGTTTTGGTTTAAACCTTCATTCAACAAATTTTCGGTTTCACTGTGTTCGTTTAAACCCAAAGTGGAGTTCAACTCTCGGTTTAAGTTAAACGCCTGCATTCTGCCATTTAAACTTTCGTTTGACAGCTGCTATTTCATACGGAGTGATGAGAGAGAGAATAAAAGAGATAAATTGTCTGGGTGCTACACTTCTTGAATTTATATGAGTGAAAACTAGAGTTATGATTAGTTTCAGCATTACTGCGGTAAACCCACTGTTAAAAAATGTCATCAGAAAATTTAAATAGATTTCTAACCAATATACTTTTTAAGGAAAAACCCTTTTTTTCATGTGAACATCAGGTAGATTTTAGCCCAATCATAATGTAGACAAGCGTAAATAGTACCTATTGAGGTTTTTTTCAATACAAATTAATTAATTTAGTGTGTGGAAATGACGATTATTTTTTTGTAATGCTACTAGTGATTTCTTTAGATTTCTGGCGAACAAAATATATCTATACTGTAGTAAATTGTAATACATAGTTGCAGTAGCTTTCGAATATTTGTAGTAGACTAAGGATCTGTCAAAAGAAGAGACACATTAAATCGTAATTCAGAAAAAGGCAGTTGTTAATTTTTTTAATCTGGTCGCATCTGACTCTTTTTAATCAGAAAATCGACATTAAAATACCTAGACCTACATACTCAAATCTTTCACCTTTTGTTTTGGCTGAAACAAGACACTACCTACTCTATGCTTTATACAATGCAATTTGTTTGTCCGATTTTGAACACACTTCTCAGAGTTCATACCATTTTTGTATAACAGGAACAAGATAGCGCTGATTTTCGCAGAAACACCAGCAAAAAACTTTGCGCGTACCTATTACCAGACAATGATCCTAATTAGAGGCTCATAAAATCCTTTCAATTTTCATTATCATTACTGGCGCCGTGTGATCGGATGTGGTAAAAACCCGCGAAAAACCAGCGAGTGACAAGAAGCAGTACCTGTGATCGCATCTCTCCGAATGCCCACTACATTTCAACAACTAGCTACATATTATTAATATTGAAAAAACAAAAATTAATTACATACTGCAATAATTAAATGGTGAAAGTAGATGACGGTTCAAAGTTCAAACATGTGTCAAAAATAAATAAATTCACTTAATAATAGGTATTGCACACATTTTCTTTTATTTACAAATGGTAAAATAGATAAAGTTGAGAAAAGCAATAACCATTTATTTGATCAAAAGTGCGCTGGTAGAAAAATATCCCCTTAAGGGAAATTGTTCTGCACTTCCACAACTGCGTTTAGTTAACTGGCAGATTATTTTGAACTGTGAAACTGAACGAGTTAAACCAAAAGTTTAAACTCTCGGTCAGGTTTAGTTAAACTTCAGTTTAAACTCTGACTGTGCAACTGGCCATTAGAGTTTAGAATACTGCCACATTCGGTGTTGAAGTTATTGAAAAAACACTATTTTCAATTTAGCCGAGCTGTTAGATGATTTATGAGTTTATGACTCGTTTAATCTCATTGAAGATATTATTGCTAAGGCATAGTCACCGCACCGTTGCGTTGCCTCCATCCATACTACTATATAAAATGCAACGTCCGTCTGTTCGTCCTTCCATATAACTCGAGAACCATTCGTCCGATTTTCATGATTATTTTTCTGATGTATAGATGTGTGGCCAAATTAGGCCGTATGGTGGGGAGTAAAGGGGTAGCGGGGAGTAAGGGGTCTCACAAATCGTCAGTCATATGAACCTGAAAGTTTGTATGTTGTGTTGATGGATATATCAAAATTATTACATGCCTCATTCATCGTTTTTCAAAATTCGTCTTATAAGGGTTGAAAAAAGAGAAGCTGGCGGGCGAAACCGCGAGCATGGCTAGTAGTATTATAAAAGAGAAAGTGAGAGTACTTCATATACAACAGATAGTAGATCATTAAGTTTTCAAGGATTTTTTTTTTTTTGTTTTTTTTTTTAAATACTTTTCTCGGGAAAGGCGAACCTATAACGCTTCAACAGCGCCCCGAGATGCTTGCAGGTGTAGCGAGTTCCAAAGTTTGCTCAGATTGTCTCATGGTGAGTCTTAAACCCTTCTTCGGATTCATTTGAATCACGTATACTTCAAAATTAGCAAATGGGATTATATTCAATGGACCAGATCAAACGATTCATAATGTCTAGCTAGTAGCTAGCAGTAAAGCCAAAAGGTCAACAAGGAAGACCTAAAAGGTATTACCTAACTGCTTATCTGATGGAGCTTTCAAGAAATGTGGAATTTTCGACGATGACTCCTGCTGACTATGTGAAGCAAAGGCGGAGATAATACTCTATGAATACAATGCTGTGACTGTGACAAAACACAAAGCACTTCATATGCAAAAATACAGAAAGCAGACGGGGATTGGTGTAGACTTTCATATTTGATTAGCTTTTTCGAAATTCAATCCATGGAACTACATTGGTATTTCATCAGCATAATTGAACACGGATTGGCTTAGAGTGCCTCCTGCTTTTATACTGGAAATATTTCAAAATACATTATGTATTATAGGACGAGGTGAAATAAAGATAGACGACAGCATCAGCATATCCTTCAGCGCTATCTATGAACTGAACACAAACGATTGCATCGTTGACAACAAAACAATTTGCGGTATGAGTACGTATGTTTTTGGCACTTTAATTTTCGAGTGAGCACAAAGTTCCAATATTACATGAGTGTGGTATGCTTTCATATTCAAACATAGCGTATACTTCCTGTATATATGAAGGGTGCTTGTGAAGCCGTTGTTATACATGTAATGCAATATATTTAATGAAGTTGTTTTGCGGTGATTATCTGGTTTGATTCTAGAACGTGTAACTGCGTGTACACAAAATCGGTTTACAAACACGTTAACAAAATTGTATCTACTAGGATTGAATATGAAATTTCAGTGCGCTTTAATGTTAAAGTTGCAACGCAATTTTATATGGATGAGATGGGACCTGTTTTATATGCATATACATACCATATACCTACCTTAAGTGGCGAGCTCCCTGTGCATCCGCATATATTCTCGCAGGTCAATGCAGAGGAATAAATCAGAAACCCCTCATAGGTAACCATCTTGTTGAAGTGGTTACATAATCGGTAAAAAGGGCTTCCCCCAACTATAGTGACATCGTCGGCAACTCCTCGCTTATACACATTGACAAACTATTCCATTAGCGGGTTGAAACATATCAAACACCTTTAGAGCGGAATGCGTTTGCATATTGAATGAGGGCTTCTTTAAATTTATACATGAATGCACATGAGAGTAAGAGTACCTATAAATATACATCGTGCGAAAAGAAGCCCTTTATCCATCCGCATTATGATTATTATTATTGCAATATACAGAAAAGCTATGCTTCGTCAGGGACCATTTGTACGTAACCCTATCTCATATTCTAACAAAGACTTCATGTACTCAGTTACTGAAAGGTAATATGTACAATTCACTGGCAACATTTTAAACATTCAGACTTCAAGATTCAGATAATCCTTATCTAACCTTCTATACCCGGCAATCAACGCCACTGATACCTATGCTAATTTTGTGCTCAGATAACTTATGCAAAAGTACAGATAGCTTTTGAGAAGATCGATGAATGGGTTAATCTATACTCTCAATCCGGTAGTCATTATTTTTAAAAAGTAAGGGCCGGCCGTTGAAAAAGCCCTCATACAGTCAATCATGTGCCACCATTAGGTTAGGTAAGGTTAAGCGGTGGCATGAGAGAGATGTCTCGTATGGTACTAGGCACCATAAGGGTCCATCGTGAGCCCTATTACTACCATCGCCAATGAGGTTAAATATGTCGGAGTAATCCTTATTAGCGAATAGCCTTAGTCTAAACTTGTCTCGCCTTCTCGCAAACAAATTTCCTTTGGATCTACTAGAAGATAACTTTTGTCGTATGAATTGGTTGATAGAATATACTCTGGCAAGATGTGTTATTTTTTGTTTTGCCAAATTTTTACAAATGTCTGTGAGGAGTCTGTGAATAAAAATAATGTCTGCAGCGTCCCTGCGTTCCTTAAGAGTACATATTTAAGTTAATAATTTTGAGACAGTCGCGATAAGGATGTAAGATTAGGCGATTCCAAGGAAGGCCACTAAGTGCAAATCGAAGAAACCGACGTCGGATGATCTCGATTCTAGAAACATGAACTTGTAGAAAGGGACACCACGCTTGGACAGCGTACTCGAAGAGAGGGCGAACAAAAGTGATGTATAAAGATCTGTTCACAGAATTCTTTGAACAATATTTTAATGAAGCCAAGTGATGAGTTTGCTTTGGTAATTATCTGATCAATATGACAACGAAAATTAAGCTCCCTGTCGGATAATATGCCAAGGCCACGATAGTCCACAATAGGCCCACTGTGCCCACAATATCAAATGATCTCAAAACTACTCGTTTCACTATAGGAGCGTAATGTAGTAAAGATGGAGGTGCCTGATGTCTGAAACTTTCGGCAACATTGTCGAATAAGTATATGCTCTTAGATATAGTCTTCATCGAGTTGTGACTTGTGAGAGCTTGGCCGGCGCTTAGGTGGTGAAGAATAGTTTACTTTTCCTACACATGCATGCAGCTTCTGCAAAAATCGTTGGAAGAAACCCTCGGCCTTAGAGCATACCTTCCAATGATGCAGTGTCACGGATTATACGTTGACAGCTACCAATGTGCTTATAAAATACCTCTTTCATCTTTTGGGCGCAGCGGCTTAGTGTTTAGTATACTGGTCTACTGTGAGGTCCCAGGTTCGATCCTGTTTGCACACGATCGATGTTTTTTCCACTGCGCCAACTTCGCCAACGTCTGGCAAACATCCGAGAGTATAAAAGGTTCTCAATTTGGCACGAAATTGTCGGTTCCTTCCACTTGTCCCATAAATAAAAACTCACACAAACGAATGGTTGTGAGAAATTAGGCATAGGGTGCCTAGGGTGGACCTGTTGCCCCATCTATTTATTTTTTGTTGTCATATTAGACTGTTTGAGTACCTTTTAGAATTTAGATTATAGGACAATCTGTTTCATTATAAAAAGTGTCACTCGCGCACCGAAGGTTCCGTACGTTAGTTCATAATAATATGCATGCATAGTTAAGGTATTGTTCCCTAACGTCGGTGGTCGTCACTCGTCAGTTTCGACCTATGCCTACTTGGATCATCGAAAACTAACTATGTAGTACCTATAAATGTATGTACATACCTTTACTGACCTACCCCCTAAAAATGTGAGCAAGATATTTCATTGCAAAATCATCGGCCTCACCCAACTCGTAATAATACAAATGAACAGAGAGATCACACGTGCAACAAAAATGCATAGGTACACGAACACGATACAACGAATATGAAACAATGCGATGATCGTGGAGAGAGAGGCCAGAGCCAGCGTTACCGATGGCCAAAATGATAAAGTCGCCAAAAAAAGTCACCAAAAGTTTAAAAAGGGGCCTTATACAAATGAAACTTAATACTCGATGTATTTTCAACAAAACCTGTTTTTCTTTACTTTTGTAGTAAAAATGGAAAGTCTGTCAAACTGGCAGTTGTGGGCATGAATTCTTTCGCAGAGAGACAAACTAAGAAAAAGGAACGCTTTTGTATTTAGTAGTCTATGAAAAATATGACAGTTGCATTTTGTTTTTTCGGTAAAGTGCAGCATGTGATGTGACCTTTTTGTTTGTCAATTCATAAATTGCAGCGTTAAAAAAGTCAGATAAAGGCAAATAATTTGTTAATTTGTTAGAAATATTTATCTACCGGCGAAAGTGATTCGGAATTAATCGAACATCTTTTTGATGACAAACTATACCTAAATGCGAATAGTAATTGCAAGCATAATGCCAAATATGACGACAAATTTTAAATCATCTCTCAATTGTCAATTGTGAGTGGCTGACAGATTTTTCAATTCTTATTACCAGAAATTTATTGCGTAAAAACTAATAAGATTCTCAGTGGCCGGGTAATATCTTGCTCACTCGAAGCCGCTTCCTTTTACGAATTTTCCGAGTTAAAGAACGCCATTCGTAAAATTTAAAAGTAAAGGAACATAACAAACAATTATTAAAAAAATAGTAACAACATGAAAAATATAAATAAAGAAACAAAAAAAGAACACGCAAAGTAATATTTACATATTTCCAATGCTTTCTTTAAAGCCTTTCAATAGACAATCAGGTGGGTACCCTACCCTGTTTTCAATTTTATTTTTATTCAGAATAATTAAGTGCCGACAGAATATAATGAATACATTTAATATAATATATTTAAAAAAAAAGCTATATTTAAACAAAACCCTCTCTGCACACGCACTACTCTGAAACAGAGTATGAGTATGTTCACTACAAATTTATATAAATTTATAAATAGGGGTCCCCCCAAGCAGATTTGCATTTGGCCAATCTTAAAACAAATTTTTTTAATATTTGGTTCCTCAAAATAGTTTAAAAAGCGTTCATCATTTGAAACTCCATTCAGCAATTTTTATTCTGTTTACCATGTTCTCCCATCAAACCTCACAAAAGGTATTTCTCCTCAAGCACATCTCATATGCAAAAATCCTATATGAATATTATGTCTCTCATTTAAGATCCGCCTCCTATCCAACAAAAATAATTTTCTCCCACAGCAACCACCCCACCACTGCCAGCCACGACATTCCAGGACCCCAATTCTCAAATTCCGCATAACGCAACTCGTATACGAACAAATCCGCCTGAAATTTTCGCATACGAAAAAAATTGGTATTCTCAAAGTTTTTTCCACCTCTGCGAAAATTGTATTCACCTCTCGTATGAGGTAGAATTTTACGTCGAAATGTACCTACTTTTTGTGCAAAGAATGACACGAAAAAAAAATTCAATTCAAATTGGGTAAGAAATATTGTGGATGTGGGTTTTGATATGCGATTAACAAAAACGAAAAAAAAACATTTTCCGATTGTGTGTGATTGGTTCTAATTTCAGTAAATAATTAATTGTGTTTTTACAATGGCTACATTGGGCGAAATGAGATTAGCATTTGTTCAGTTGGCAATGGAGCAGTTGGAGCAACTTCAAATAGACCGAGATATCCGAGAACCCAAAGACTATTTTGAACTTTTCGACACAAAATTTATGAAATTATTTCGATTAAACAAGCGCTTGGCACAGGAATTCATCGATTTCTTGGCTACTCATATATGATTGACCAATTTAGATCAAACGCTTTATGTAACTGCTGAAGAACCTTCTTCTTTTGTTTTCCTTCCATTTTAATTATTTCTGCTTCTTCACAATAAATTATTTCACACAGAAATTTAAAAATCAAATTGTCAAACTCACAATTCCGTATGCGAGAAGCAAATCCGCCTAGAAAAAGCAGACGAGTAACATTCGAAGAGAAATTCTCGTATGCGGAATTTGAGAATTGCAAATTTCAGTCTTTCGCATGAAATTGGATATTTTGACAGATAAACGTATGCGAGAATTTTTGAGAATTGACCCCCAGATTCCACTCATATCCAACATGAAATCTCCCCATGCAATCCAACAACAACAACGCATAATGCATCGAGACCGAGAGCGATAAACACACAAGCCACACCCTTTTCGGAGTAATTCTCTCGGGTTGCTTGCGCGTGGTGTAGTGTAGATCGTGTTCAACCAAACACCAATATGGTATGCGTATGTATTATGGCCGTGTGGGTTTGGTGACATTGACAATTTCGACATAACAGTCTTCAGCACATACATATATAGCTACGAAGATGATCTACAAGAAAGAATTACATGTATTTTTTGCAAATCTAAAAATAAACAGTTTTTTGTGCGAATGAGCATATTTTTTCCACGAAATTAAGAATAACTCCAAAACCAGCCGATGTTTTGTTAATATTGGTATTTATCGATTAACTAGAGGTTATACCTGATACTGTGTGCAAATTCCAGCCTTGTCAATTAGTTCTTGAGATAGATCTAGGTACAACATCATTTATTTTATTCGGACAGACATTGTAGTGAAAGCAATAAGGTTCCTCCATATGGAAACGGAACCTTAAAAAAAATGGCAGTTCGGCCAGCTGCCGGGTAGTAGAAATTATTGCATTTCGTTTCAATAATAATAATTCGTTTAAATCGTGTGGCGATTACCGTTCTTCGGTAGAATCGATAGAGTGATTGAGCCATGCCTAGCGATTTTTTATATATTTTGATTATTTATTTAGATTATTTAGAATTCGTCTACACCTTTTCTCTTTTATAGTATTGAAAGTAGGTATACTAAGTTCGTTTCACTACTAGGTTCCAAAGAACAATGGAGATCAAACCACACTTTGGTGTTCCGCTGTCTAACCTCCGAACCGAGGTTAAGTAACCTGTTGGTGAGCAACATAAATATAGGTAGGTATATTGCGACTTCATATTGACCTTTGGTTCGACATTGTTAAACGCTCCCTAAGAGGCATTCCTTAAAATTAATTTAATGTAAGTGCTCTGATGAACCTCCTTCCATGACTTTAGGACTACTATGCAAAAAATACTACATATTTATGACTATTATTCAGTCAACTTCTCTTGTCTTCAGGACAAGCTCCGGCTTGAACTAGAGCATGATACGGGGTGTTGAGGATGGCTCGAGAACTAGTCAGGAGACACTTTTTTTCCAGTCTGTAGAGAGCAACATCGGCTTTACAGGAAGAAAAAAGTACGTACTACTCCACATACAATGTACGGAAGCTTTAGGTACCAAAGGGTAAAGAGAACGTTCCCAGGGGCCCAGAGCACGAGATCCCGTACAGAAAATTTTAAAGATAAGGGAATAGGGAAACCTTGTAGTAGAACCACAGTCGGTCTTGGAATGAAGAAGAACGTGCAAACATTATTTCTGCAGCTGCTATAGATATTACCTGCTGAGCTTTTTTTTGTAGCATGAATTGGTTGAGAGTATACCTAGACCTACCTATATCTACACCGTAACTCATCTTCAACATTTGGTCAGATAAATGAAGGCCTAATGGATGAAATCATAGCGTCGTTTATTTGGTCCACAAAAAAAGAGACCCCTGCAGCTAAGCCAACTACCTACAATCAGTATCAGTTTTCTTAGAATAGCATACAAGATCTTATCTGACATATTGTGTGAACGACAGGAAAAATGAACTCCGACTCGTGAGTCGTGAGCAGTAATTCATTACTCCGTTGAAACAACATGCGAGATGAAGTTAAAAATCGATATAGGTTGATGTGAAACTCCTTATAGATCGTTGGACAGCAATGGTGAACTATGATGAAACGAAAAAGCAGCAGATTGAAGTGAAACTCCTTTTGGCAGTAGTTTCGAACCATAACAATAAAATAATAGCAAAAGTGACATCCAAATATTGTAAATCATGCTCAACAGTCTACACTCTACAGTCTACACTATAAAGTAGGGTACACACGTCAGAACTCACTACACCTACCCACTACCCAGTAGTATACAGAATGTATAATCGTTAACAGTGTTGATACTTTCTTAAAACGGCAAAAATGTGCACAATACGAATAGTAGGTTATGTGTTACGAACAGTGTGTCAAATTTAAAACACCCTATAGGGCATAGTATAAAAAGACTGTCAACACAGAAGTACTTGAGGAAATTCTTAAGAATATGATAGGAATACGAAAAATGAAAATCGAGAAAATGGGAAAAGGACATCTTAAATACTTCTTGAGAATACACTCAACTATATAAGAAAAGAGCAGAGCTGCATTTCACACATTTCATTTTTTCTATTTTATTTTTGTGCACATTTTCGTCATCTCCTTTTTTTTTATTTTGTTGAAGGACTGACAGACCGCTTGCTTGAGAATTTTGCAATGGTTAAAGTGCAGTAGAATTATAATGGTAGCTATAAATTATGCACTTCATAAACGTAATATACTGTAGACACTTTTAAGCGCAGGTAAAATGTAGATGTGCTTCCAGTCGTAATTTTTCGCAATGGTTCTGGAATGCTACACATTCAGATGGTAAATTGACTTTGCCTGAGTCTGATATTTGAAGTAGATCTGTATGTACATAGGGAAGTTCAAGACAATCCGTCAGAAAGCAATCACGTGGAAGGTATACCGAAGTGCACTTTATTACTGACAGTAATACATTTTAATATTAGCTAGCTAAAGTGTTTCTTTGAAAATCCTTATTCTGTTTTTTATCATTTCGAATTAGACAAATGATCAACAGAGGAAATGGTATTAAATATACACCTCCAAAGATATCAAAAAGATACCGATAACGTCATCGACCCTTCAATGAGGTAGTGAATGCCCAGTCCATACAAAATGAGCGAAGAAATCTGCTTAACGGTTTTAGCGATTCTCGAAGAACAGCCTTTACCGGAACTCATAAAATATTCCCTTATCTGGCTCATTTAAAAAAATCCACATCTTCTAGTAGATAACGAGAGAATAATTGAAGCAGGAGAACCGGGAGCAGAAGGATGGCTTGTTCATTTATGTACTTAAGAGCAAAGCACTAGGGAATATAATTATGTAAATTATTTTATGGCATGGACGAGTTTGTCATAAGGGTTCAGGAGAAGAGCGAGTTATATCAGGCAAGATATCCTTTCTGAGTTGCCTTGCCGATGACCTGGCTGCCTAGCCAGATCGTCTCTAATCCGTCTCACAGGCAGGGAAACACCATTACACAGTAGAGGCATCTGCAAATTAGCAATGTGTCTACGACTGTTACAGATTATCCTCAATCACTCCAAGGTATCATCAACTAATTTGTTGCTCCGCCTGCAAATGCCCGGAAGATGACACTGTACTGTACTGACACTTAGAGAACCTAAGATACTGCGTTTTGGCAAAGTACAGTCTACAAGCTGGTCTTACCTATACCCAATTTAAGAAGCCCAGCTTTTGGTTGCCTGAAGATAAACAGCGGTGGCAACTGACTAGCCAGTACACTCTCGGCAATACTTTGGATTTTTGTAAACGAGGCACTAATCCTGGGAAATTAGGGGGCAAGGTTATTATAGCTTGGGGATGACATTGCTATCCAAGGACAACCCTTCAGGACCGAATTCACAAAAAGAACTGCAGATAACCCTGGGAAATTTTGTCCCTGCCCTGTCCTCTCTGCAGAAGAAAAAAAAATACTGGCTTATAAATGATTCGTATAAACTCCCAGATGAATGCAGCGTCTTCCAAGCTGAAATCGTCGCCATCGACAAGGCAGCAAGTACCATACCTACAAAGTATCTCAACCCTTCCAAGATTACAATCTTCGTAGACAGTCAGGCGGCCATTAAAGCACTAGACAGCGCAACTATTACAGCAAAGACAGTCAGGGACTGTCAAAAAGCCCTAAACAAAATAGGCGAGAAACACAAGGTCACTCTCTGCTGGGTTCCCGGACATAGTGACATTGATGGAAATGAAAAAGCAGACGAGCTAGCAAGAAGTGGGTCGGAGCTTGATGCTGTAAATATCATTGCATCAATAGACATCCCAATTAGCGTAGCAAAAAGAAATATCGACCAAAAATCAAGGGAAAAAATTAACACTACCTGGTCTAATAGACACGACTGTGTTATATCCCGTAGCCTTTGGCCAAAAATTGATGAAAAAAGAACACGATGTATTCTGAGAATGAATAAACGAGATATTCAAATCTTAACGGGTGTACTGACACGCCATTGCACCATTGGTACCATGGCCACGAGACTGGGCATTAACGCACCAGACTACTGCAGGAGCTGTCAAGACATAGAAGAAACGGAGACCATCAAACACCTGCTCTGCGAATGCCCAAACCTCCAAACTAGTCGACTCCGATATCTGGGAGACAGACTTTTCGGAGACCTAGAGGACATAGTGCAGGTACCATTGACGGACACAATCAGGTTTATTAAAAGTACGGGATGGTTTACTTAGTAGACCATCACCGCCAAGGAACAACTCCAAGAAATCAGGTAAAGTGTTTATGCATGTTTTTTGTGTTGTCCAATAAAATGTAAATTTTAACCACGACCAAATACTAAGGGATCACAATGGACCAAAAGGCCCCCGTGGTAGCACAGCACATAAAGCTGTGCACTTCCCTCTAACCTAACCTAACCTAACCTAACCGCCTCTACCATAATAAACTGCAAATGCTTTTTAGGCTTTATTTTCATCTTGTTGGTCATTTTTGGGCGTTTTGGCTTTTTTTTGCGATATTCGCTTGGACGTTATTGCCAAACGGGAGCCGACGAAATTATCTCAGCCTGCAAATTCCGTAAGTGCACAAATGCAAACGCAAACACGTTCTATTCATCTAGAGGCCATTTCACAAAATAGACGTATTTATATGATTTGTCAAATCAATTGACAGATCACTTCGTTTACGGAAATCTATATACCTACGAAACAAAGTCCGCCTCGAATGGCTCAGTCACGGATAAAACATTTCGGCCCCTTATTTCTGAATTTCGGCACGTGCGTCGCATGGTATGAAAGGCATGTCCAAAGTCAAGGCAACTAATAGTACTTTTTATTAACAAACCGATTTACTATTTACTGTTTGTTCCGTTTTTGCGTACAACTATCTCAACGCAATTAAATGTACCACTCGAAGTTGCCCTTGCTCCTTATTATATTTCTCGCTGTCCCCAGATGTTGTAGTTTGTTCTTGCTTCAGTTTTCCCTGTAGCCTTCATATCTGACGAGTATAACTTGCCACCGGAAAGGCGTCGGCCCAAGGGGAGGTCTAAAAACTCTTACACCAGAAAACACAAAAACAGGAAAACAGTTTTTGCCATCTCTTGTCATGCTCAGTCATCCCCAATTGCCAACAAAAGTGTCAACAACTTGGAAATAAAGTTCTTTTCGGACGGGCTACGCTACGCCTCTCCTAAGGGGTAGGCAGCACTTTTTGTTTCTCTTATCTTCCGAACTACCTACATCTAGTATAATAAAAACGCACGGTCCCAAACTATGCCAAAAAAAAAAAAAAAAACTTATTTCTACTCCAGAAACATTATTATCTCTACAGGCAGTCTGTTCTTGTAATAATCCTTTGAAATAATTTAACGATTTACCACCACTCATATACCGCATAATGACAAAATATTCAAATAATTTTGTTTGCCAAGTATCTCGTGCACGCATACGTAGATGTATGTCACATATAAGTACGTACCTATAGTTACGTTAATCGTTGGTAAGAAATATTTCGCTTGGAAATGTGCAATTAACAAAATATTTTAAGGCCATCTCCTGTGGGCCCAAGCTATTTTTATTAATTCGAGACAAAATTTGGAATATTAATTAAAGTTAAGTTCATGAGTAAAAGGCGGTGTCAAATTCGATATCCTTTCGTTCTTTCCTACATATCCACTCTTGTATTTGTACTCTTCTCCCAACCAATGTAGGATGCTTGTATTTTTACTCGTGTCATGAAATTTTCATTGGAATTTTGAGGAAGGAAAATTAATAACGGCACGCATTATAATGAATTTAACCCTGAGGTGAACTTTATGTAAGATAAGAAATATTTTCTCTCACACAAGTTATTAATAGGAATTCCCATGCCCCTCACATACATATATAATAATGGAAGGCAGTACAAAAAAAAAAGGCGAATGCTAAAAGTTTCGTATGTAATTAAGATTTTATAAAGAGTATCTACGTAGAGCTTAGTGTCATTAAACAGTACCCTTTCTTTAAGGATGTATTCATTTTTATGTACACTTTGCTCGTTCCGAGAAATATTTAAATTGGCACCCGAAACTGAGCTGACAGTTATGTACAAAATTGGGAACTTAATGTGTGGCATTATTTTCATATCTGTATATTTTGATGTGCATGAAATTGTTGTTCTGTCGGGTGATTTGTACAACTGATACTGTGTAAACTAGTCCATTTTACTAAAAGGCAGATACATACTTTGTTTATTATTTGTCAAAATTGACTGATTGAATGAGTCATAGAACAAGTCTACCTATACCTAACATGACCCCCTCAGAAGGAGGATGTAACGCGGACAAATTTATTGGATTAAATCAGCGGCATCATCTATAGTTATGGTGACAGTGATAGATACCTTAAGTGAGCTTACCAGCGAGTACTTAGTTTGCAGATATAACTGTCATCCAGAAAATATGATTTTAAGGACAAAAACTGTGACATTTATTTGCATTATATTCATCACAACCGATGCCTCTTCCTTATACAGACGCGAACCTTAAACCCGATCTTCCTCAGTAACAGAATAGATATGTTGCTTAGCAGAACAGCCACCTGCGTACAGGATTCGTTACTCCCCCATTTCGATCACAGTCTGAGATACCATTTAATACGATCTCTAGGAATGTAAGGTCCCTGTTCAGAAAGTCTGTCTGATGTTGGCCCAATTTCCTTCCTGTCCAACAGTCGACTGTTCGCCTTCGGCCAGGGAGCTTTAGTCCTGGCAACGAGGTATTTCTGTCATGTGAGAGTGTTTCCGTCTTCAAACGTCATGAGTTTGAATCATATGGTGTTGAGGGCGGTACCAAACAGTGTAAGGGGCCTCTAAAGAAAGATGCAGTGTAAAATGTTCGGTCCGGTTTGCGTTGACGGGTTTTGAAGGAGAAGATTTAAACATCATAAGAGCTGTATTTCGATATCGAAATATTCATAAAATCAGTCTGTTTAGCATAAGTCGTCCAAGATGGCTATAGAACATTTTGAGCGAATGAACACCAAGAGTCTAGGAAATCTTTCCGCGTTACTAATAATAATTTTTAGTGTCCAGACTAACTTTTATGAAGTCACAATGACGAAAGTTTCTATACAAAACTAGCGAACTTCGTAGTGCAAAATAAAAAAATTAATATAAAATTCATTTAAATCAGTGTAGTACACTACATTTTTTGTTTTTCCGGGAATAGTATTGTCTATCAATGTTACAAATTTTAAAAACTTTGGGTGCCCTGACTGGCGAAGAAAAGTGAATACTCCCGGGTCAACAACTAAGGTTGTCCAAAAATTGTAGCTCAATGGATTCGGTGGTTTTCGAAATATAAAATTGTTAATGCTTTTTTTGTATAGGCGGTGCCACACCCCTTTGTCCAATTTTGACCAATCTTCACAGGAATACTCCTGGGCTAATATACCTAAGATTGTATGTAAAATTGAACTCAATCGATTCGGTGGTTTTCGAGATATAAGGTTTTGAATAAATTTCTTTGTATAGGAGGTGCCACGCCCATATAACTCATAAACCAATACACCTACGAAGACCATATACACTTATAAACCATGGTATTAACGTCACCTTTCATGACAAACTTCCAGAATCAAAATCGGTTCACGCATTACAGAGAACATTGGCGACAAACAGAATACAACTTATTTTTATATATATTTCTATACAGAATTATCCATTGAGACCATCTAAATATTTAAGTTGAAGACTAAAAATGATTATTGGTAAGGCCTTTAACTCTTTAACTCCAATCTAACACTCTAGAGACTAGAGAATGACCTGGTCGGCACAGGTAAAAAGGGACCTTAACCAAGTTGGAGTGAGCAACTGGAGGTAGTTAGCTAAAGACCAAGCTAACTAGAGAGGCGTATTGTTAGAGGCCCATGTCCACCTCGGACAATAGCGCATCTAACTATAAATTTGCACTGAAACAATGCTGGATACATATTCTGAGGGAAGAGTGTAAAAAGAATTCAGCTTATTATTTCAATTAAGTACAGAAGTTACCTATAATCTTATTTTTAACTATTATTTAAGAGCCGTAAACACAATACGCTATCCGATCGTCTGTTGAACTCACAAGTATTGTTTTAGTTTGGTTTAAAGTGGCTGCCAGCTATGAAACGCAAACATACATAGACCAGCAAAGGTCCATTGTGAACGTCCACAAAAAACGTAGTTACCATTTGAAAAACTTTGTCTCGCCCTTCTCATTGAACAATTTGAGCTTCTTATAAAACGTAAGAGGATTTTGATACAGATCACGTAAGTCGTTGTAATGGAAGGTTCCCAAGTGACGCTTTCTTCTACCGGAGAGAGCTGAGCAGGAAAAAAGAAGGTAAGGAATAGTTTCTTCATCCATATAACCATATATAAAAAAGACCAAGCCTTACGGCGTCCTTTCCTATTAGACTGTTTCCAGTAATGACACACATTGTAGTGCCATTATGCAGTCTGTTGAGAGAAATCCAGTTCTTAGAGCGTCTTAAATCCAGCTTTGTCCAAATTTGTTTTGTCGACAGACATGTTGTAGACGTGGTGCAATTTGACCAACTAAAATGTGCACTCTTTGCATTCGCAAGTAACGATTGATATGCCCAAGGTACCTTTATCCGGCAGGATGGGTAGAGTTGTTCCTATTCTGGCGAGTTCATCGGCCTTATAATTCCCTGGAATGTCTCTATCTCCGAAAAAGATGATCGGCAGTCGAGGGCTACTAGAGAAGTTATAGAAATCGAATCCAATGAATTTTCTTTAAAATGACCATTAATCTACTCCGTGTCCCTTGATTACGAGCAGGCAATTTTTTTTTTAATTTGACGATATTTTTCAAACCCTTCGCTGATCTCGGAAAACCCAAATGCACAAGGAATGCAGGATATATTATGTTTATATTGTAGAAAACAAAATGGGATTAAGTTGATAAATGCAACTTTTATGAAGCTTTTCCCAAAAAGGTCATAAAATGTACCTGTTAATTTTGTGTCACTTGATTACGAGCAGTGGCTTAATCTACCTGTTACCATGTTTTAAATCAAATAAAAGGATACTTTGAGTATTAGGGAGCTTAGTTAAAGTAATAATTTCATACAATCAACAACTTTGGGTGAAGGAAAGACATTAACCAAGGAGGAAATTGGCCAAATTCGAGCTTACCAGGATCAAGGACAATCCATCCGTTTCAAAGCCAGCAAGATTGGAAGAGGCGCCACTGTTGTTAACAGCTTCATTAAGGACCCTGAGAACTATGGCAAAAACCGCAAAGGAAGAGTCAGCAAAGCAATAACATGTCAGGAAAGGCGGGCGATACTGAGAGCTGCTTCAAGTTCAAGGCTCTCAAGGCTAAAATTAAGGCAGAAACTCCAGTGACACGGAGTGTAAGTCTCTCCTTATCTGCACTTCAATATTTAAATAATTTAGTCAGTATAGAACTAAAGTTAGGTATAACAAAAACGAACCACTTTGGGTTACTTGTTGGGGGCAAAGGCGGGACGTCAAAATACACTCTAAAAAATGCATGTAAAATTACTAATGAAAATGTATGTAATTTTTAATGTAAAAATAGGCAAGTTGCGTGTTTATACACACGGCAATAGGTAAAACAAAAATTTAAACACATAATGTTAGATATTACAAACATTTGTTACAAATGTACAGTGTACACCTTTTGTGTACCTTTCAACAACTATTGTTCAATAATATTCCATTATTGTTTAAATATTACTCTCAAAATGTTTATAAATAAATAAATTTTGTTTAAATATAAACACCTTATGAAATTTAGACACACAAAGTTTAAAGACCAACAACCAGTGCTTATATTTACACCCATCTGATGAAAGTAACACATTTTATGTGAAAATTTGCAATTCGATTGTGAGTGACGGTGCATTTGCGAGCTCATACGTGATCAGACATTTGAATGAAGCAGCTGAATCTTTTGCCCTCCCAAGCCCCAAGTATTTTTTGCTTTCTTTACGGATTTTTTATTTTTTAATCCAATAATTTTTAATAAATATCTTAAGCATTTTATTTCGTTTAGACAGGTTCACTGCAGTAGAGGTTGGAGGATATCAAGGCCATTGATAACACTTTTACTTGTTTTTAAATTTGTTTTGAATAAAATTTCTGACGATGTTCAATTTTGTTTAATTGTACACATTAAATATTGAATTTAAGCAAAATTACATAAAAAAAGTCTAATTTTAAGCTTCTTCATACACAATTTTGTTGGAGTTTACACATTGTGTAAAGGTTTGAATTTACACATTTTATGTTGATTCATAAGCATTTCTTTCTAAAATGCTGTTGGATTTTCAACATTAATTATGTAGATGTACATTTGAATTGAACATCTTAAGTGTTGAAACGCATTTATATTTAAAATCTATGTTTGAATTTACACAACAAAGATTTAAAATTTACACATTAAATATTATTAAAATTGATACGTGCGTAAAAATACTGCGATTATGGTAGGCAAGTAGTTTCCTGGCTTATCTAATGATAGTAAGATTACACGATTTTTTTTTTAGAGTGTATACCAGCCTCGTCAAACGAGATTGACTCCAGTTACTTTCTCGGAAGTGCTCAAAAATGATGAATAGTGACCTACTCACTAACTTACTAATCCATCTCTGAGCTGCGCTTTCAGGTCAACAACCACGCCAGGACAGCGAACAAATGTAGGCAGTCCTACCAGTTGTTGTTTCATCGGCCATTGATGAAGCTTTTCACGAGAAAATAATCCTCCTTTCAATCACAAACAGCTTATGGCCGGATAAATGACCGTCGATTTTCCAACGCCATCCGAGTGGGTACCAAAATTCACTTTTTTTTTATCCTGAAGTCATTATATTGCCTATTTCAACCGGACAAGGAGCAGTTCACAAAACAATTCTGTATTGAGATCCACTGTGGTTAATATCCATTGTTGTTTGCCAATGACCACCCCCCGCCCCCTGCCAATGAAGTGCAACGTTTTCTCCATGTTGTGCTTGCATAATCCTACAACAATATAATCGGAAAGCGAATTGCCTACTTGGTCCGTTGTCCGTACCGTTGCCATACCATGAATTATTAAATTGTGTAATCCCCATCATTGATTTCCGGCTCATAGGCGCAATTGACTATTACACACTGACCTTAATAACCCTCGTTGATCATAGACTGTATAGTAAAATTGTTTTATGCCGCTGACCCGGCCGCATTAATGCATTATTTTTGTCATACGAGTACCTATCCTATATGTATTGGAGCTGGCCACTGCAGCATTGAAGTGGAAGGATAACATCAACGTTTTATTATCAGGAGGCACATCATTTATCATGAATATACAATGAATGAGTTAATGTTTTATCGCTTATAATTCCATTGTTCTACGGGTTACACGAGTAGCTGATAAAAAAAAATGTCTTGTTTGTACAGTGCGTAATTTATAAATAAATAAAACGGAATCCACGAGAAGGTGATTACGCTTATAACAGACTTTAGCAATTTGCAATGAAAAAGCTTTGTCGTAAATTAAGGGAAAGGTCAATTGGGCTTGGGTCTATAAATATACTGATTGGATTGCTACTGCCTGAATACAGTGAAGCTGCAGATGAGTTTGGCGGTCATAAGAATTCCGACGTCAAACAAAATCATTTTTTCCCCTCCCCTGATTCAATAAAGTACCTTCGATTTTCCCACACGTATTTGACAAAAAGAAAACAGAAAATTAACGAAACAAAAAAAAAACGGTCTCAATAACTATGGGGGAAAACCCTAGTGTAACCACATCCGAAAAAGCAAAATGGAATGCACAAAGCAAGCACATCTACATATTCCTCGACAGTCAAGCAGCTTTCAATTGCCTAAGCTCGCCTATCATTGACTACAAATGAGTATTACACCATTTCAATACCCTTCAAAGTCTGCCTCGGAAACAGAACCAAATTTATGGTGGGTTCCTGGCCATGAAGGATTTGAAAGGAAACGAAAAAGTCGACGAATTGCCCAGAATAGGCTCAGAAACCCCTTCCACGGGACCGGAACCCTTTTGATATACCCCAAAATCGGCTATAAACTAAGCCATAAAAACCTGGGAACACACAAATTTGAAGAATATCTTAAAGACAGGCAAGGCGAGCTATCCAGCGATTTAATCATATCGGCCATAGCAGGCTTGATATCAGAAACCCAGTGTAGGATTCTTCACAGGACATCATGAGTTACGATGCGGAGTGCAGGCTACGTACCTATTGAAAATGACGAAACAACGTTATATGCGAATGTGGAATTTGAAGGAAGATCTTCTCCAGGGACCAACTGGACCCCGAAGAGATGAAAAAAACTTCTGCAGCAGTGTCATCAACTTTATAGGTAAAGAGAACCTCATACCTTTAACCCGATTTCTCTAAATAAGATCGATGTGCCGCTGTTATCGCCTGTAAGCTAAAGGGGGTATATAGGTTGAGTTAAATTTCATTTTTGGTAGCAGCATCGGCACGCTTACGGTTGCACTGCGTTCACTCGTAGGTGGGGCGGGATCTTGCTGCTATGTACCCTAAGCTTGTCAAAATTATCGTGCTGAAAATTAAAGAAAAAGAAAGAAGAAAACTGAAATTGTGACATAAGGTCAAGTTATCACTGCAAAAGTGGCAGTGATTCTATTGAATGGTGAAAAGGTGGGTATTAGGAACATTCTTATTATTTTGGGGTGTCTTAGGTGTCATAACACTTGGAGGAACCCTCCCCTTGCGACTGGCAGTAGCCATCGCACCGAGACTATACCTTCCCCGATCTCTGATGGAATAGTCCCTAACTCGCGATCACGAACACCTGTCTCAGCGACTCATCTCAACGACTACAAAAAAAATGGTTTAGCACATACTCATGTTTACCAAAGAGAAAACAGAACCGTTTAACATTTCAAAGATGAGAGCATCAAATATTTATTTATTTTTTTGAAACATAATCAATATCATATGCTATGCACTCAAGGTATATAGAACTACAAGGTATGATATTCCGCGATTAATTTTTCGATTTTTCTGCGCATGTACGTCACTTGACGACAACGATTTTAACGTTTCTGTGAAAATATATTGAAATACGGGTAGTTTTCTGTGCCCCAGTTTCATTTTTAATAAGAATAATGTTTTGTGTGGTGTTTTCAGTGTAATAGAATAGTTAACAAATTAATTAAATTATTATCTGTTCCCTATGTTTTGTCGTCTGGTGACGTCACTTTGAAGAGAGAGATGCAAACAAACATGCGCAATATCATACCATGTATTTCTATATACCTTGCTATGCACTTGTGCATCAAATGAAGAGAATCCGAAACGAAAATATTCTCTTAAAACTATTGTATATGTTTTTGTTAGGAAGTGAATTCATAGAGTATTTTAAATTGATGTGACGAATTAATATTGTGGATAATCACGAATGTATTGGATGTCGATAATGTAAATCGGTAGATAAACTCAGTACTATGTCCGTAATTAGATAAATTTTATATGTGAATATGTATAGTAGATATAGATAGATAAATCAAATTCAAATATGTATATAAGTAGGTAAGAACAATATAAAAAAGGAAACTATGATATGTTGTATGTATATAAGCGACTTTATAAATGATTAATTTACGTGTATATGATATTTTTCAAAGATTATGGTTTTAAGCCAAAGAAAATAAGTAAAATTTGCAAAGTATGTACTCACGTTTTGTATGATGATTCTGGAGCGATGAAATTTGTGCACAAAGTTCCGCTGATGAATTATGTACCTTTTGATTAACTTTAAAACACTAGTATTTTCATTGGCTATGTTTTTAAGAATGATATGTAAATATAAGTTTAAAGTAAATAAGTTAAGTTTAGGTATATAAGCAAGCAAGAAAATGTCAAATTAAGTTATTGTTGGACTATGAATTCACTAATGTTTAATTATTGTAAGGTAATGGTTGATTTGTTCTGGATGAATGTTTGTTGTATGACTGGAACTGGATGTTTTAGGGTTTTTGATTGATCCAACGGGATGCATGTGCATGGGCTTGATAATTTGATGTTTTTGGATGTTTTCTTGTGGTATGAAATGATGTATGAATGATGGGGTTTTTTATTTGTGACACTTTTTAAGACACTTTTTAAACTGATTTTGGCGCGTACGACTACCATGTAGCTGTGATGGTTAGAGTGGTGGTGTACGGAACCGGCGGGTTGGAGGAATTTTTATAATCCTTTTGCGGGGGATAGTTTGCGTTCATGTGGTTGAGGTATCACCCGAATGCGAATCACTGTGAGAGTCAATCACGTGGATTTCGTCGCAGAACGGGGTGAAACGTAATAAAATGACTTTAGCGGAGCACTGGGACACCAGGTTTTCGGTCTCAGCTAAAGTCGTTTGCACAATGCCTGTGGGAATTGGCTGATTAAAACATATTGTAAAAAAAATTGGCTGCGGGCTTACCTTTGTGGATTTTTATATATATTTTCCACAGGCTTAGGATGCGTGTGATTGGTTTAAAGCAAACTAAATTCGTGCCGCGTGTGGAGGATTTTTATTGGAGATTCCTCTGTGGTGGTTACCGCACTTTTGCTTAATTTTTCCAACACTCAATCTATGCAATCAATAAAGAAAATTATACGCTTATAATTGGGACGATTCGAAAAGAATCAATAAAAAATTCGCATATGCGAAAATCTTAACCTCACCAGGAGGTAACTTACATCGTGCCATGCAGTAGTCCAGTCCAAGAGTAAAGTGTTTTAAAAGGAGGACAGATAGATAGGCACAGGCTTAAATAGCTTTCGTTTTCGAAAGAAAGTGACAAATATGGCGTTCGATGTCGAAAATATCCATACAAATGGTATAATCCGCCATGAGCAGCGTTCACACAAATGTATCCGGTTTTTGTCTTGGGTGGATAGATCGACGGTTGAGTTTGAAAAAGGATACATGTGTGGTGAATTTAAATTCTCAAAATTTATGTTTTTTTTTTTTCTAATTTTTGTATGAATATGCAACACGCCTAGGTCAGTCAGTCATCATTAGTGGTGCCGTGGAATAATGTCGAAGGAAATAAGGTCGAATCGTGTTTATTTCCATTGTGATTGGAAATAATGTCGAATTCCAAAAATTTTTTCGTTCGACTGTATTTCCAAAAAAAAAAAAAAAAAAGAATGGAAATAATGTCGATCACTTCAATAATGATTATTTCAGCACGGCTACTCCAAATCTGACAGTAAAAACAAACAGTGGGGTTGCAGGGGGGCAGCATGTTTCACTGCTTATGGGGTTTATTTTTTTAATTTTCGACATAATTTCCCTTTTTTCAACCTTATTACCATTTTGCTATGGAAATAAAATCGACCACGAAAAATGGTGCAATTCGACATTATTTCCAATCAAAATGGAAATAAACACGATTCGACCTTATTTCTTTCGACTTTATTTCACGGCACCTTCATTAGTTATTGCAAAAAACAATACCCTTCAAAGTACGCGACACGCCTGTGTGCGTCGTCCTTCTGGATTGGAGTTGAAGACACCTTAGACGACCGATGAGCATTTTTTGACGTTGTCGGTGTCGCTAAGTGCTCAATTGCCCTCTTAGGCAATTGCTGACATTTACCTTCTTGTAGTTCTCGTTCACGATTAATCCTAATTTTAACAGCTACCTAAGTTCTGTCAATGTCATCCGCGTTTGCAAATAATTGTTACAGTCCTGTAAAAATTGTAAATCATTTTTTAACATCAAAAAGGTTTCGGTGAGATTGTTTCCGATATGCACAATCTGACGAGTTTTGCAGGAATGCCAAAACTTATGCGGCCTTAAAATCGATAAACAACCTATTCAACCTATTCCGAAGAAAGGGAGGAAATGTCTGCCACAAAACTATCGTCCAATAGCCTTACTTTCAATGCTTTCAAAAGTAATGGAAAAGGCAATAAATGTCGATATAATCAAATATCTACAAGTCCACCGATTAATAAGCAACAGGCAATATGGATTTCGGAGCCGTCGTTCCACTGGAGACCTGTTAAGCTACGTAACGCACTTATGGACGCAAGAAATTGAACAACACGGCGAATCCAGAGCTGTAGCCTTGGACATATCAAAGGCATTTGACCGAGTCTGGCATAGAGCCCTATTATGCAAGTTAGCAAGTTAGTCTTATGGATTACCACAACAACTCTGCGGACGGAATCAAAATTTTCTTCTGGGAAGATCAATCCAAGTTGTTGTAGATGGTGTGTCATCCAATTCGTTTGCTATCAATGCAGGAGTGCCTCAAGCATCTATTCTTTCTCCAACTCTATTTCTGCTCCACATCAACGATTTGCTTGGATCAAAAAATAATAATATCTACAGCTTTGCTGATGACAGCACTATTATATCCACCATCTCGAACAGTGGGCCTGTGAATGCGGCTACATCACACAGTCAGAGATGTGAACAAATTAGTTCTCTAAATGATGATCTGGACAAAATCTTGAAGTGGGGAAAAGACAACTTGGTTGTATTTAATGCAAACAAGACACAGCTCACAACATTTTCTAGGAAAAATGCATCAACAGTTCCTTAGATCCAAATGGATGACCATCCAACCTATCCCAAGGACTCAATGCACCTTCTAGGAATCACAGTCAATTCAGGAATCACATGGCAGGACCACATTTCCTATATCGCAAGATCGGCGCGGCGTCCGCTAAATTGAGCTACCTATATAGAGCAAAGAGGTACTTTAGCCCCAAGCAACTTCTCCTTCTCTACAAAGCTCAGGTTAGACCAGGCCTGGAATATTGTTCCCTTATATAGAGCTCGGCCCCAAAACATTCACTTAACAGTTCGACTTATTGGAGACCCTACATTCACATCGAATCTACAACCGTTGGTGCACAGAAGACAAGTCGCTGACCTATGCTTGTTCTATAGGTACTTCCATCCATGGTAGATGTTCCGAGGAACTCAAAGACATTATCCCTCGAAATGCAACTTTTGGGCGCCCCACAAGACAGGCTGCTAATGCTCATGAACATACAGTACACTTGACAACCGCGAGGACATTAACTTTCCAAAACTCCTTTTGTTACAAGACAAGCAAACTTTGGAACTCGCTTCCTGGGCATATTAAGTGCAGAACTAACATACATCTGCAAGCATCTCGGGGCGCTGTTGAAGCGTTATAGGTTAGCCTTTCCCGAGAGAAGTATTTAAAAAAAAGAAAAACAGTTGGTATCTGCATCGACCTTGGGGTTTTTCCAGGATTTGCAGTATAGTTTGCATATTAAGCAGGTTGGAGACTTCCCGGGACTTAAACCTCACTGGTCAACCAGTGCGTTGATAAATAAATTCAGGCATTCACAGAGTACGGATGATAAGATCATGTATGCGATGTTAAGGTAACTGTTGATTCTATAGTTTGTACAGTTTAGAGGACACATTCTTGTGGATCGGATAAATGGTGCTGAGGTTTCATCTTCGTCTTTTAACAGTAGGCCAGCCGACGGGCTTGCCATGCTCTGCACAGTTCAACTACCAATTCAGAACTAAAAAAAATATCAATTATTAAGGAACCTGCGCCCGAGACCCTTACTAGGCAATGATGGACGAGACCAGTGATTCTGTGTTGATAAAGAGATAAAGGATAAAGGGATGCATGGACTGGACACAATTTAAAGTATGTATTTTTGATGCTAAGAATACAACTGCAATTTTTTAAGGCATTTATAGGCGGATTTTTCTTTTCCTATTCCATTTTATTTCTATATGTACTGCAACCACACAACCTAAGTCCTATGGCAATACTAATTTAATGCAACTGTTATTGACCCTGGTGTTAAGGAGCATGCGATTTTGCTATCCGCCATGGTATGGCATAAGTCGCATGTGGTGAAAATGATTGGAAACCACGGGACCAGACATTTCGAAATGATTTAAGTAATTTAAATTAGAACGCACCTCAAAAGCAAAGTACAGTTCTAGAGCGTCGTCCGAATTAATAATAGTAATTGTCATCGACCACCCTCGATGAATCAAATCAAATTTGATCAACATATTTGAACACAAGCGAATCGAGTAAAAATGAGGTAGGTACCTATGTGGTTGTTTTGTGTGATTCCTTATTTTACACTCTGGATTTCTTTGTATATTTGCCTTTGTAATTACTAAAACTCAAAACCCACATAGATTAAAACTCCATAACCACGTCTTTTGTCAATTATAGAAATTTGTATTCTAACAAAAAAAAAATTGGACATTAAATGTCATTAAAAAGTGGCATAAAAACATTTCTTCATTTTGACACACTTCATTAAAAGCCATTTACATGGGCAAAAAAAAATTAATTAAGATTGAAGTGAATTGAAAACAACAAATTATTCAAATTGAAAACCCTACAAACAATTATTAATTTACTCCAACAGTGGTCATAAAAAATATATATAGGTATAGTTGAAGCCGAAGGTCCGTATAGACTTGGTTGCGCCTTTCTGACAAATGAAGTGGACGACGGCTCAATTGAGAAGGTTTTCTAGGACACGGGTGTTTGTCAGAATTTCGCGAGAAGTTCGGTGCAGTGTAAAAAAATCGTTAGATGTAATTTGTTGTAATTAAACCTGAGACCTCTCACACTAACTACTGAGTGGTCCTTCAACATAAATGTTCATGAATTACCCAGTTTCCAGTATCTTTATAATTTCAACCTTTTCGTTTCCTTTTGCTTGGTGACGAAGTTTCAAAAACCGACGTTTTTCACTGAACCATGAGAAACGAATAAAATCAGGAATTAGTTCACGTGCATACTAGCAATAGCAACGGACGTGCATATAGCTAGCCCGGATAATCATAGGGGCTTATGCCTTTAGCCCCGATTGTGTCATAAATGACGTTAATTTGACAACCAAAATTAATAGGGGAGATTGGAGCACCTTTGAACGTGAGGCCATTTGAACATTGCTAATAAAACAATATATAAAAAATATTTAAAAGTAAATATTAACCAAAATTTAAACTTGGTAATACTTGGTAATTTAAACTTGGACTTCTTTAGTCGTCAACAACTTTCAGATATTCTTTCAGTCGTCACATGGAAACAGCCGCATGAGGCGGTTTTTATGCTAAAATTGCATACTTTAATTTTTCTATTTGTAAGAGTATACACATTTTTATTTATTTTATTTTATTTTCAAAGGATACAATATAAATGAATTTATACTGTCCGGATTTTAAAGCCGGGGACCTATGCCCATATGGCTGTATACAAATTTTATGATGAGTTTTTCTTTTTATTTAAAATATATGTTTAAAGCACAACTACATTTGAAACCGTATAGAAAAAAGGTACGTTTTTGACAAATATGAAAAACATAATTATTTAAGTACATTTTTCTGTCGCTTGACCTATTGGGGTACGTTTGAACAAGTGGTCTGTTGTCTGTAAGTGGCATTGAAAAAAGAGCTAAGCTACCAACACCAATCAAAGCATTGAGAACACCGAAATTCCTGAACATAGCTAACTCATTTTTGTTTTTATTAAGTTTCTTCAGTCATTTCTGAATTCCAGTTTGCTTCTGTTAAGTGGTTTTTGCTTTTTTTTTTATTGAAAAAATAAGCTGCCAAAAGTAATTACAAATTCAAAAGTGCACCAGCCTAGCTCAAAACGGCTCAGCATAGGTGGTACCTTTGAACATAAGGACCTACTTCGTTTTTAAATAGAAATAAATTATACTCCTTTACTAAATTTGGCCAAACCAAAGTTTAGGTACATATTTGCATTTCTTAAAGAGAGAATACTTTACAGGCCAATAATTTAAACACATAGGATTTTATGAGCCCTCAAAGCAAAAAGTTGTTCAAGGTGCCCCAGTCTCCCCTAAAAAAAAGAAAACACAAACATCAACAATCAAAATATGGACAACAAATACTGCAATTACAACTCAAAATTTGGACAGACACTGGGACTGCTGAAATGCTACAGTGCACGTAAAGAGATTGTGCATTGCCACCAGGGACGTAGCGAGGGGAGGGCGTGGGGAGTGTCGCACCCCCCACGCTTTTCAAGAGTCGGCAAATCAACGATAAATTTTCAAAAATTAGGTCTTAAGTTGGATTTCCATTAGGTATAGGTTTTTAAACTTGTAAATGTATACAAAAGTCGGCATTTTCAAAGGTTCCACATGAACTCCTTAAAATCGGTGAATCGGTGAATTTGCCGACTGAAATCCTTAAAATTTAGCGAGTTTCCATTCGATTTCAAAAAGGACGGTCGGCATCGGTGAATTTGCCGACTGAAATCCTTAAAATTTAGCGAGTTTAGATTCGATTTTAAAGGGACGGTTGGCATTTCTAATTTGAGGTTAAATTCGAAGGAATGTGTTATTCGCTAGTTCGCGGCTTATTGATGTGGATTGCGAACTTTAACAATTCGTGCCAAATGTGTGCTTGGACCAAGAGGAGGATAATTAATTATCCCATCAAAATGTATTAAGAAAATAAGTTTATAAGCAGTTTAAATAACGAAATTTCGAATTACAAACTTTTTGCCGCGAACGAAAACACCCTTCGCGCGAATTGTCAAAGTTTATTCGCAATCCACATCATTTAATTAGCGTTCCATTAGCGTGTTGGTCCTATTGTGCGTGTTGCTAGACGAATGGACTAGCATGTGTATAAGGATATACTAGCAAATGTTATGGAGCCGTATGCTTTTGACCATTTGCCAGTGTCTTAAATTTTCCAACAAGACAATGATCCTAAACTCACTTCACGGCTTGTGAAGAGTTGGTTTCCGGAAGAAAAAATATATGTTTTGAGATGGCACGCGCAAAGTCCCGACTTCAATCCAATCGAGAATTTGAGGGCTGATCTGGAAAGAAGTTTGGGAACGAAAACATCGAAAAACGCCAGTGAATTGTTCAGAAACATTGAACAAGCTAGGAGAAATATCCCCGTTAAGAGATGTCAAAAGTTGGTAGCCATTTTACCAAACCGGTGTGCTGCTGTCATTGCAAATAGTGGATATCCCACAAAATATTAATCAAATTTTATAATTATTAAGAGTTGGAATCAAAAACTTAATTTTTTATATTTATTTTTGAATTTAAATTAAGTATACATAATTACATTTTTTTGTTCTAATTATAATTCCACACAAAAACATACCTTCTGCTCTTTTTTTTTTTTTTTGAATTTGTTTCTATTTCTTCTTTATTTCTTTATTTGATTCCCATTTTTATTATTATTAATACGCTATTATTTATGTTTACTAAAGTCGTATCGAAATTGTTGATAAATAAACCAGCGGTAATTAAATCCTCAGAAAAAATTATTTCTTTCTAATTATTAGTTTTCCACCACTGTAGGTTTGCAAAAAAAAACGCGCCTAATATTAAGGTTTTTTTTTTAATTGGCGTTCGGATAATCGACGTTCCTTTACTGTGTGTATGAAATGAATTAAAATAAAACGATTAACTCCAGTAAGTCTGCAACAGTTATGAGTCAAGATTTGACTTACCTGAAACGCCGGTATATATGCAGCACTTTCGGTTAAATATCTTACCTCAACCAATTCAGACTAAATAAAATAATTCTAAACAATTTTATTTACAGTACCTACAAATGTATAAATACATTATAGTCTGTAATAATTGATAATTCGTCAAACATTTTCGATTAGGTACCTCTTAAAAAGAAGGGCCCCATACCTCACTATGGTTCGTTATTGCATCAGCTTCCATAAATACGGACCTGAATAGACACTATGCATAGCGTACCTAATACGATTCTTAACCCCATATGTTTCAATCACAATTGTAATGCAGCATTTCCACAATAATAATTTCATACGGGAGAACACCAATAAGAGCCATTTTGGGATTTCATTTCCTTTAATTGTGATCATCTGCATGAATGATTTCAACAATAATTCCCAAAAAGGCAGCATGTTTGTTAGGGTGTTCAGCAAATGTATAGGGGTAGTAATATAAGTCAATCATATTATGCACAATGCGCACTGGCTAGCTTTGCAAACAAAATGCATGTAGAGATACATTTTTATTTGTCTGCAGGGTGTATCTATCAAACAAATCGTCATAGATAACTCGGAAACGGAAATATTTGGAAAGGGGTCCCATTTGACTGATTTTCACGGATTCAAAATATCGGAAGAGGGTAAAAAGCAATGTGGAAATATGTAGGTACATATTACACACATATTTATATTTTGCAATAAAATATGAAATTGTAGATACATCCGAGCGTGATCCTCTTTTTAGATTGGAGTGTTACACATTTGCAAAGAAATAATCAAATTCCTTTACGCCATTATTATTATTGTTCTCTGTGACGGCGGTTGTACGTGTTAGTAGATAAAATGGAACGTCGACTGTTAAACTACAGGAAAATAAAATCCGTTTCAGAAGAAAACCTATAAAACTATCAATTCATTCATTCATTTTCAATGGTCCGCTTGTCCATTAAGTGGGTCGCAGGTGTAGGTTGCTCAAGTGGACCCTCGATAGCTCTCGATTCTCTGTCATCGACTCTAAATCATCAAGGGAAATCCCCATACGGGTAGAGGAGAGATTATGAACTTGTTCTATGCATCTCATCCTGGGTCTACCTAGAGGACCCCTGCCTGATGATAAACTAAACAAAAATTAAAAAATAATATAGGCAGGTAATGAAAGACTTCCGAAAACCGAAACTAATAGGGCCCATACACGACACAGACACGTCGCTGCAGACCTTAAATCTGTGCAAACATGCCTTCGCCACACACGGTGCAGACAATCTGCACAGACATTAGTTTGTATCGTTTCGTCGTGGTCGTCGGGTCGGAAAAATGGCGAATACTGCCTGCCGACTTCTTCAAATTTTGCCGAATGGATGAAGGAAATTTAATGAAGCTGCTACAAAAAATAGGTCCATTAATAACTCAACAAAAAACTTTAATGGGGGAACCAATTTGTACAAGCTAGAGACTATCAATTATTTTTACGCCGTGAATTTTCTCGCTCGTCTGTGCAAAATTCACCATACACGACACAGACATGTCGTTGCAGACCAAGAAAAATTCAAAAAATTTTGAATTCACGCAGACGGTCGCTGCAAACAGTCGACATGGATACACACGACACAGACGATCTGCGCAGATATGTGCACAACAACAAAATTTATTGGTCTGCAGCGACGTGTCTGTGTCGTGTATGGGCCCTATAACTCAAATAATACGTAGAAATATGTTTAAAACGTGTAGCTAAAAATTGCGCCACAAAACGTAAGATAACTAAACAAAAATCAGGGGTGGGATTCTGTAAAAAACGAAACGAAAACCGCTTTCACTAAACCTGTCTCTATCATATCTGTGGCAATAGACAGAGACTGCTACTGTCGAAACGATATCGTTCGATCGTTTTCGTCTTACATAATGTGGCCCCAGGAACCAAAAAAACGCGTAAGAGAAGAAAGTCGACGCCATAGTGAACTGTAAAATTTCTTTTCAAAAGGATAGCAAAAAGGCGTCAAAAACCAGTAACAAATCTGCGAAAAAGTAATCGATACAAATGTACAACAGACATTATTATTATTGTTATAGGCTACTTTGCTTATGTCGTACGCAGCAATAGGCGCTATTTCAAACCCGAATTTTGTGAAACATGGAAAAAATACAGCTCTTATTTCTACTGCAGACGGGTGCATCGAAATTTTTGTAATTAGTATCTAATTAGAAATTACACTAAAATATAATTTTTTTGCTCTTTATTTTCATTTTTTCCAAAAGAAGATGCAGACTAGGAACAACATGTGCTTACAGACAGGTCAATATACATAAATGTATATATCATATGTATAATAGAATCCGCATAACTGGAGCCGCCTACGATCCCGAGGATGCAATTACGGATGACATAATGTTAAATTTCGACAATGTGCAATATTTAACATACTCAAAGATTTGGACTATTAATATAGGGTTCGGAATTTTAATGACTTCGATTGGCTTTCGAACAACTAGTAGAAAAAGCTATCATGGCATCGCTTAAATAGAGTAAAATAAAGTAAATGCGATAATTATTCTTTTAAGAAGTACCTGTCCTCATTCAATTGAGTGTGTAATTAATTGCATGTGCAAATGTTCAGTATATTGACATCGACAACCCTACAAAACTTATCTAAAGTTCTTCTCAATTTAGGCTACAAAATTATCCCCCAATAGTAACATTAAATTGAGACACCCGGAATATGTCATGGGATAATACAATTAATAAAATTCCCCTAGCAGCACAAATTTATAATCCATTCATCGGTAATAATTTTTATCTCGCAGCATAGTGACGATAGTAAGTTTCACCCCTTATGTTCGGATATTTGTGTCCTAAATTCAGTAGGTATTTTAAACCCGAGCCATAGTCGTTTTTCATGACTCCTTTGCTTCCCTTTCGTGGTCAACAAGTGAAACCTGCATGCGAGTGGTGAAAATATTTAGCCTATTATTCGTGGGCGATTTAAGTACAGCACTATATGCATTTCAATGTAGGTATCTAAAGGGTGTCACATAATTCACGGAAAATTTGAATTTTGCGACATTTAATAAAACAGTAATGCCAACGAAAAAAAAAGATAACAATGTGACAGCTGACAGTTCGGGGTTATGCTAAAAATGGAACGTTATACGAAAGAACAAGGCATTTTCATTGTTGAGCAATATTTTTTAAATAATGAAGGTCGGTCAGTTACAGTCCGCAATTTTCGAACAAAATATAGCCGTCATAGTGATTTAAATCCATCAACTGTGAAAAGAATAATTGAAAAATTCAGGAAGACTGGGTCAATTAGTAATCTTAAACACTCTGGGTGTCCTGTCACAAGTCATTCAACAGAAAACATCGAAGCAGTTCGCGAGAGTATTGCTGACAGTCCAGGAACATCAATTCGGCACAAATTCGTAGTCAAAAATTTGGCATTTCGAGAAGCTCTCTACAGAAAATTCTCACGAAAAACTTGAAACTTCATGCTTACCAAGGTTCAATTGACTCAAAAACTGAAGACTACTGACGCGAAGAGAGTTCGTTGAATGGATTTTGGAACAACAACAATTGGATGCTGATTTTTCGAACAAAATAATCTTCAGCTTCGTTAATCGTCAAAATTGTCGCATTTGGGGTTCAGAAAACGCACGAGTAATTGTTGAGAAACAAATGCATCCAAAACGCGTGACTGTTTGGTGCGGATTTTGGGCTGGTATTAGGTTAGGTTAGGTTAGGTTGAATAGGGTGTGAGTTCATCACATAGGACTAGGCACCATATTGGACCCATCGCCATCCCTGGGGAACCTTAACGGTCAAAAAACCTAAACCACTTCGCCCAAACAATTAATTTCCCTACAGAATCTGAAAATTGTTGCAATTTTGTTTCCGAGGCCAACCTCCTCCAAGTTATCAAAGAAGTACCTGCCAAGGTATTTCCTTCTGTACCGTGCAATAGCTTGACATTCACAGAGGAGATGAGTTATATCCTCTGCGACATGTAAGTCTTCGCAATACCTGCATATGTCCGTATCTGTTAGACCTATTCTCTTAGCGTGCTTCCTTAGAAGACAGTGCCCGGAGAGCACACCTACTGCCATCCGTAGCCTCGGTCTACTAAGCTTAAGTAGTTCAGCCGATTTTTTCCGATCTAGCTTAGGCCACAGAGCCTTTGAGACCCTGTGCCCTACTATATCCGCCCATCTCTGATCTGCCCTATTTTTAGTATTCTCGAGAATAATTCTCTTGGCCACGGCTATTGGTGGTCTTATACCCTCAATTGTTTCATTAGGTGGAAGCTCTGCTCCGGTTTTGGCCAGAACATCAGCCCTTTCGTTGCCCTCAATATCGCAGTGTCCGGGCACCCAACACAATCTGACTCGGTTCTGTGCGCATAATGCTCTGAGCATTGTGCGGCAGCTCCTGACTAGTTCAGATTTGATGATGAAGGACTCTAGCGCCTTTAGCGCAGCCTGACTATCAATGTAGATAGCGATATTCTTGTTGGATATTGATCCCATATCAAGTAGATATACGCCGCTTTGAGCACGGCCAGAACTTCTGCCTGGAACACACTGCATGTATCCGGAAGTCTTAAGGACACGTGTAGGTGTATATCCCTAGAGTATATACCTGACCCTGTACCCTCCTTAGTTTTGGAACCATCCGTATAAATCGAAATTTCATTATCGTTCGAAACCTTATTCTTTTGCCAGTCCTCCCTATCTGGATATTGTACTTCGTACGGTGTTTCGAAGTCGAGTTCACCCAAACTTTCATCCGTCTTATCGGGGATGTTGGAGAAGGATTCCATTAGTATGGAGCTATGTCCTACCTGTCTGGTTTTGTAAAACCCTGCGTTAGTTAGCCGAAGCGCACTATTACCTGCTTGAAGTTTTATTTGTAGGTCCAAAGGTAAAAGATACATAAACGCCTCAAGTGCAGCTGTAGGTGTGGTGCGTAAAGCACCAGTTATGGCAGTGCAGGCTGTTCTTTGTACCTTGGCCAACATATCCCGTATATATAACTTATTTGTGGCTTTCCACCAAACAAGAGCCCCATAGGTAAGGATGGGTCTAACCACCATGATGTATAGCCAATGCATCATTGTAGGACTCAATCCCCACTTTTTTCCTGCTGTTCTCTTACAGACGAAGAGAGCATTATGAGCCTTTCGGACTCTTTCCTGAACATTAAGTTTCCAATTCAGTTTTTTATCCAGGACCGTACCAAGATATCTTGCGCTCTCCGAGAGGGAGAGCTCCACTCCACCAATCCTGGGTAGTTTGAAGGGAGGTATCTTGTATTTTGTACTAAAAAGTACTAGTTCTGTCTTTTCCGGGTTGACACGAAGTCCACACCCTTCAGCCCACTTTCTGAGCTTGTTGAGGGCTGATTCCATGGTTTCACTCAATGTGTTCAAGAATTTACCCCGAACTAGAATCGCCACATCATCCGCGTAAGCGGTTACGCTAAACCCTGTGTTGCTGAGTTCTTTAAGTATATCGTCTATGACAAGAACCCAGAGGAGGGGTGAAATAACCCCTCCCTGGGGAGTTCCTCTAGTAACCGATTTTCTTATTGAACTGTGTCCGAGAGTGGAATTGATATTTCTAGTGACAAGCATCATGCAAAGCCAATTGGTGATGCTATGATCTACTTTTATCCTTTCCAGAGCGCGTTTGATTGCCTCTGCCCTAACGTTGTTGAAAGCCCCCTCTATGTCCAAGAAGGCAGCTAACGCAAATTCCTTGTGGTGTAGACTGTGTTCTATTTTACCTACCACTTCATGTAGAGCTGTTTCTACCGATTTACCTTTTAGATATGCGTGCTGAGCATTGCATAGATTTCCATTGCAACACTTGCTTCTTATATGGATGTCGAGAAGCCTTTCGAGTGTCTTAAGGAGAAATGACGAGAGACTGATGGGTCTATAGTCTTTCGCCGAGGTATGACTTGGTTTACCTGCTTTGGGTATGAAAACCACTCGTACCTCTCTCCATGCCGAGGGTATGTAGCCAAATTTAAGGCAATGTACAAATATTTCCCTGATTCTACCTGTAACCATAGCCGGGGCCTTTTGCAGCATAGCTGGCAGAATGCCATCAGGGCCCGGTGCTTTGTATTGAGAGAAGGACATTATAGCCCAACGCACTTTTTTCCAAGTGAAAAGGTGTTCTAATTCCGCTTCGATTTGCACGTCAGCGTACTCATAATACCCATTCGGGTTCGAAGCCGTTGGAGTGCTACTTCCTGGGAAGTGAGCTTCAACTAGAGCTTCTAAAACTTCCTCACTGCTTTCAGCCCACGCACCATTAGATTTCCTAATGAAGCTGGGGACTACCGCATCTTTAGCAATAATTTTGCGAAGTCTGGAGGCTTCACTGGTGTCTGCAATCGATTCGCAGAAAAGCTTCCAGGATTTCCGTTTAGATCGCCTGATCAAGTACTTAAACTCTCTCTTGCTCTCTACGTATTCATCCCAAGTAATATCATCCCCTACCACTTTAGCTCTGTTGTAAAAGTTTCTAACCTGTTTTCTTTTGGAGCTTAACTCCTTGTTCCACCATTGAGGTTGAGACCTCTTAGCCGTTTTTCTGAGTGGACAAACTTTTTCATAGGCTTTAATCAAAGTTGAACATAGGTTGTCCACCGCTTTATCTATGTCTGGGGGATTGGTCATTCGAGTTGGCCTCTCCTCCAGTTGTTGTCCTACTATTACCTTGTACCTATCCCAGTCAGCCCTTCTTGGGTTTCTGTAGGTATTGTTTTCCTTATTTAGAAAGCTAATTTGAAAGCGAATCCATTTATGATCCGATAGGGATGCCTCATCTAAGACCCTCCATTTACAAATTGAGAGAGAATCAGTGCAGGATGCTAGAGTGATGTCCAGCACTTCCTGTCTGTTTCGCACCACAAAAGTTGGTGTGTTGCCCTTATTACATATGGTAAGCCTCGTTGATAAAATAAAATCAAAAAGTAACTCACCTCTAGTGTTCGTGTCAGTGCTTCCCCACTGAGAATGATGCGCATTTGCATCGCAGCCCACAACAAAGAGCCAATCGTCCCTGGCTATCAGCTGCCTCATCTTGTCGGACGGGACTTCCGTTGACTCATAAGGGAGATAGGCCGATACCATGCAAATCGGTTTCTTCCCTTCTCTTTCACTGGCTGGTATTATCGGAGCACCAAATAGGCATCGAAACCATTGGTGTTCTTCTTACTAGTAAATAAGAGCTTCGACTAATGCATCTAAGACTTGCTCACCACTAACAGCTGCGAACTGCCCCGTCTTTTGCCATCTTTTTCGGAGTCCAGAGAATTTAATATTATCCACATTCGATTCTCACAGAATCTTCACGAATCTTCACAACTTGCACTCTTCTTATTCTCTAAATATTTGTCCCATACTCCCATCTATAATATTGCAACGTCGATATCTGACCTGATATCTCTTGGATTTAACTCCTTCCTTATTGCAACACAGAGGTTGAGACCTCTTGGCGGTCTTGCTGACGGTGCAAACATTTTCGTAAGTTTACATTCGTTGTACATTTTCGAAATATCTGAAGGATCAAAAATACGAAAATGCTTTCTACTTATTAATTTGTAGCTATTTGCCCCTTATGGTTTCTTTATTATTATTTATTCCCAATTGGCCCTAGTGAAGGCCAATATATCCTTATAGTAGCGAAGTGCCTTTACTCTGCTGATAAACGTATCTCATTGTTAAAAACTCGTTTTCTCATCCAATGAAGTGCTGGGCAATCACAGAGAATGTTCTTCCTCAAGGCAGAACCTGCATTCTGTCTCCAGACACAAATTCATTTTGTTAAGATGATATCTTAAGCCATAATGTCCTGTGAGAAAGCCCACCAGCTTTCTGATACTTTCCTAATTAAGCTTAAGCTTAATTAATCTTTTGGATTGTCTTAAACTCAGAACATTTTCCCAGTAGTTTAGATGAAGTTGTTGTTCCCATTTGTTAATTAGACCTAAAGCAGTAGCCCAATTGACTCTGCAATAAGGTTCTGGTCCATAAAACGCGGATTCAGATCCAGCCCTAGCTATAGTTGGTCCGCCGATTCATTGCCCTTGATGGCCCATCCAATTTTGACTTTTTTTTTTGGATAGGGCTTGCATGTCATCGTAGTAGGACTTTACTATTTTTGTATTGGACGCCACATTCCCATAGATACCGAGACTTTGTTTTTGGGTCCAAAGACACCAGAACCAACTCCAGTTTCCATTGTATCATTCTCGCACTTAGACCCCAAGTTCTACCGTATAGACGCCTACACAAGGATCTAGTGAGGCGTTCACTTAATGTGTGAGTTCTAGTTAAGATTCTTATCTAGGATAATTCCGAGATATTTGACGTCATTGCAGTAACTCACGGTAGTGCCATTTATAGTCCCGATTGCCCGATTTCTTCCTTGTAAAAGGCACTTAGAAATGGCTTTATTTGAGGGCAGCCTTTTGATGCGGTCACAGACACTGACATTCCCTCAGAGGAGGAAGTTATTATTCGACTTTCCAACATGCCTCTGATCCAATGAGTGGACGAGTTCTCAATACCTTTACATCTGATCGCCTAACGTTCAAGAAGGCACAAAGGACATTTTCCTTAAACCTTTTCTTAAGTGTTATTATTTATTATCCCTATAATTTGCGAGCTTAATTAAAAGCGAATTAAATTGTGTGATCCGTTTCTCTATTGTAATCGAATTAAAACAATATGCTCAGCGGTTCCCAATCTTTTTTGGTCGCGGAGCAATTTTCTGGAGAGAAATTCCTCGCGGAGCATTTCGTTGTCCGTATATCCAATTTTTCGTAGTTATGGAAAACGCAATAACTATTTTCCGATTTTAATTTTATTAAATTGAAGAAATATGTTACATGTATATATGTGATGCGATTTTTAGCATTTTATAAAATATTTAAATTTAAACCCATAGACAGTGCCGTAACTAGGCTTTTATGCGCCCGGTGCGAGCTTCTATATTTGCGCCCTAGAAAAATATACTGATTTTGCGAGGTTCGGATACCAAATTTTTTTTGTTTTGGCCGGATAACCTTTCCTGACTCATCGTTGAGCGCAAGTATGACTTTATCAGTTTGAGTTTACTGAATGATCTTTCACAATAAGCTACAGTCACTTGCATCGTTAAAAATGTTTTTATAGCTATACTAATACGTTTGGAAACATATCCTTTAAGTCCAGTCCAGTTTTACTATCCTAAGAAGAGTTAGGCTTCATTGACATTCACATTTTTCAAATAATGAAGCCGTTTCAATTTGATTATTTCGGTCCAAAATTCTGTGGCATTTATGTCACATCAACTTCTACTATCTATAGCTATACTATCTATAAGAATCTCTGATTTGAGTTTAAGGCCCCTATTGTGAGTGTCGATAATTGATCGTAGAGCGACAACTGTCGATCGTCGATTATAAATTTTAGTATTGTGTTTGTCGATTTCGATTGATATTTGTCGATTTGACAGTCGATTACAAATGTCTGGTCGATGCTTTCTCTTGGAAGTTAAAAAACATTGTGCATACAGCATACGAATAGCTAAAATCAATCAACGCAATCGACAATTGTCGCGACGATCGCTGATCGACAATCACAATAAGCCCGAACGATTTTTTTATTTGATAGTTTGTGGAACGGATTTTAATGTCGTGAGTTTTGAATAAACTTGTGACAATTCGCACCAAGGCCAAAGTGTTTTCCTTCGAAATTAGTTCGAAATTTCGTTGTTTAAACTCTTTTCAAACTTCAAAGATTACATTGAAACACAAATAAAGGATAAAACGATCTTATTTGAAGCTTGTTCATGTTTGAAACAAGCGCAACAATACTTAAAGTACATGCCCGCCCATAGATGCATTTTGATTTATATTCGTTCCCAAAATTCAGACTCACTAACTGAATTAATTCTTATAAGGCATCATTAACAATTTAATATTATTACCTATCTACTGATCTACTGATGTGAATGAATGATGATGATATAATATTATAAGATGGTAGGTATCTAAGATCTAAGGTTTAGATCTTGAATACCCAACACAAATTTGTTTCCGGCATAATGTAAGACCGCCATTCTTAAAATAATCGCGAAACAGGTTTGAAGTAAGATTTTTAAGCTAACTAAAAATCTAAAAAGACGATTTTTTGGTCTTGAAGAAACGAGCTCAAAATAAGATTATTGTACTTGGAATACAATTTTCCGAGTTTACCATACTTTCGTTAACGAATAGGCTTGAAATGACACTGATATTCTTGATTTTAGCTCGTTTTTTTTTCTGAGTGCACATTAAAAAAATCAGGTCAATCCACTTTCATATTTCATTTGCCACAAAAAATCTATGATCTGAAATAAAAATCTGATGTGCCCAATGGAAAATAACATAAGAAATGGGATATTGAAAATTATGAAATAGTTTTCTAGTTGGCCACAGAATAACAAACACTTTAAAATTCCAGTTTCCAAAACTTATAAATGCCAGTCAATCTTTTCTGAAGACTTTTCGCAAAAATCCGGAATCTTATAAAGAAATAAATATTTGACGCATAAAGTCCGTATAGGCACCCTAGGACTAGCTTCTCACAACCATTTGTTGTGATAACGGTATTTTGTAGAGGAGTTAAATCTGGCTTCGTTTATGCGGGAGAGGGGCAATTTAAAAAAAAAAATACAGTAGTCCCTCGATAATGTGAACTAATTAAAACAAGGCGTTTTCGAATTTTAGAGGGATTCACATTACTGGAACTTTTTTCAGTACTTACTTAACTGATTGAAACGATTTTCAAATCCATTAAAAACAACACAAAATGATTTTTTAAAGCACAGTTTCAATAATTATCAATTCAGAAGAAAAACGAAAATAAAATAATTTTATATAATTTCAAAAAATTCACAATTTTTGGTAAATTTTGTTTAAAATTCGGTTTGTTTGAAATGGTCCAACAGTTTCTTCGAATTTAATTTTATTCCTGTAATTGTTGACATTGACACCAGCATCTCATCTAGTTCGCGTAAAATTTTTCACTTATCTTTCATCGATAAAAATCGATTGAATTTTTGTTTAGATGTCCTTAGTTACTAAATGTACTTAATTTAAACACAAAAAAAGAAATACGAACCACACAAGACACAACTAACTTACTGAAAAATAAAACGCGACGAACTGCTCATATGTACATATAACATCCATACCTACACAAATGGCAGTTGTTGTCTCTCTATAGCCTGCAGCTGCATTTACAACTTAAAGATAAATAACAGTTATTTAGTCCCTAATATCGCCCGCAAAACGAGCAAGAGAAACAAGAGAAATATGAAAGCTTTTACAAAAAAATTCACATTTTAGAGGTTGAAAATTTTGGAAGTTCACATTATAGAGATGACAATGTAAAGTTTTGCCGATTCACATTTTAGAGAAATTCACATTATCGGTAATTCACATTATCGATGGACTACTGTACTAAAAATGAAAAAAAAAATTGAGAAACAATGTCAACACTTACAATAAAGGACTTTACGATTTTTGAAAGCCAGGAATCTGTTCTTTGATATTATTTTTAGATTAAGTTATAGCTGTTAATAAAAAAATACTTTCAAGCTTGAAATTTAAGGAAAAAAAATTAAAAAAAAGTTGAATGCTGTTCTTTTTTCAATATTCAGAAAATAGATACTTAATTTGTTTGTAGTTTTTACTGACTAAATTAATTCTTAATCGAACACTGAACACAGTTTGATTTACGTCCTCTAATTTTTGAGAAAATTGAAAATTACTTTTATATGTCGCTCCGCTTAGAGTACCTACAAATTGCTACCCTTGCGCCTTGAAATGCGTACCCCCCTGCTTGGGGTCACTGTTGGATTTTGGGATGGGTGCAAGGCTGAGTATATGAAATCTTTCTTTAAATTATATTAGTTTACCCAATGTCAACAACATTCTTCAGATACAGTCTCTGGCCTGAAATTTCACATTGGTAGACAAAATTTTGCTGTTTTGCATTTTAGACAATTTAGAACAGATTCCTGGCTTTGAAAAATACTATAGTTCGTTGTTGTAAGTGTTGGCATTTTTTTTTAAATATTTTATTATAATTTTATTTATAATTTTTTTTTAATTACCCCTCCCGCCTAACCGGAGCGAGATAGACCCCCCTCCCATAGTAAAAAAATGCTTGTATTTAACTTCTCTACATAAATCCGTCATTAGTTTTCACCGCCAAAATTATTTTACTCACCCCAATTTTCGTCCTTAAATTTCAAGTTTGAAATTGTTTTTTTCAAAAACTATTTAAGGGAATAACTTAATTTAAAAATAATATGAAAGAGCAGATTCTGGGCTTTCTGAAATGATATAGTCTTTTATTATAAGTGTTGCCATTGTTTTTTAATGTATTTTTTTTTTCCATTTAAAGTATCATTTTCTTTAAATTACCCCTCCCGCCTAAACGGAGTAAAATAGACCCCCCTCCCATAGTAAAAAGTGCTTGTATTAGTAGTTATCGTACTCTCCCCCCCTGGCGTCATCATGTTAAATGTTACTTCAGGTGACTCGTATAGGTTGCTAAATCCGTCACACAACTCAGTAGATATCCGCTGGAAACTTCACCAACCCCCAAAGTAAACGATCTATGGAAGTCAACTTACTCCACCATGCAACAACTTTGCGGCCACCATCTTAGCCATCACCATCAAATTGAAGACAACTATTCTTTGTAAGGGTAGTGCCTTAGTCAGCAGTCAATCTTACCATTTTCTTCTCGCTCTATTTAGTTTCCAGTCAGAATGACAATTTAAAACCGAAACAGTACAATTTAGTTTATATTTTGAAATGTTTTCCTTTCTCTTTGGTTTCATAGTAAATTGTCCTTTCTTTCATCTTTACATTTATATATTAATCCCTGCGGCGAAGTAAGCCCCTTCCATTTACGTATACGTCAAAAACAAAGTTTAACCCAATATTGACACTTTTTACGAATTTCTAAAACACAAATGAAAATGCCACTCGTAGCATAACCTACACACACACGAACAGACACAAAAACAAAACAGTTTCAATTTGTTGACTTGTGTTATGTTTTCTTTTCTAACACAGCCTGTGGCTTAAATAGTTCAAGGGTTTTTTTTTACCATACTGACATACAAAGTCCCAACCCACCCATTGGCGTACAATTTGTTTCTTGTTTTGAGCCATAAACCATCACCCCCCGAAAATATTTGACTTTTACCCCGAAACACCCTGAATAACAAAGAAATTACATTTCTTATCTCAGATATCAGATTAGATGATTTTTCTCTGATAACACATTCAATAGTAGATACTATCCAGGAAGTCCAGCATGGGGTGTTGAGAAGGCCTGTGCTATTGTTAATAAAGCCATATTCCTAATTACAGTTAACTAAAACAATATTTATTATTTATCATCTGGATTGCCTAAAGTAAATATTTATTTTAAATCGAATATAAATCTATTACATTTACGAGAAATATTATAATGGAAATAAGAAGCAACTCTGCTGCACGTGTATGTTAATTCGCATCCCTTATAGGGGGGAGAACTATAAATGGTATCCGGCTGCTGCCGCCACCGCCGTGCGTGCGTCGTCATCATAACGTAATGCGAGATTCATTTTAATAACATACATAAATTTCGCCACCTCATTTCATTGTTACCTCAATCTTGGGAATTTCCGAGCTAAGCCCATCCAGGGGTATACGGTGTACCTTCGCACATCATAACAACCTTCATCTGTGTATTGTATAGCCATTAAACAAAAGCCCTTCAAACTGATTTCAAGTTCTTTCCGATCAAATGGATGTTGTGTCGGCCACCCTCAGTTGTGGACGGTCGAAAACAATTTTTCAAAAAGGAAATTCATGAACGCACACGCCTTCGTCATTAAATTCGGTCCCATTTGCTGGAGTTGCGTAGATATTCGTTTGCGTTGTGCGATGTTGCATTTCCAGAACCAATCTTGTCACGTGCTGATTTTCACTTTTGTACCTATCCTTTATTCCTGTCCTTTTTTTTTGCTCTGTATTCATTTAATTCAGTGGGATTAGTAGACTTTTATTCATGTTATGCAAAAGGTACATTTTAACACTTCAGTGAGGGTGGTAAGTGGATTGTTCCTTTTTTTTGTTTTCTTGCGCAACAATGGGGGAAATACACATTTACACATTTTCTTGGCCGTCCCTTGTTACAACCCACAGAAAGCACATATGGCATTTTTCAAAACCTATAACTTATGTCTTTCTAGCGCTCCTTAAGTAAATGGAATATGGACGTAGAAAGGAAACGGGAGGAGATGCGGCTATATGCGACCTCTCACCTATAGAGAATATAGTGACCGGAACCACTGAGGAGTAAGGGGGGGGGGGGGGGGGTCGAAAATAGAATTTCTAAAGTGGGATTAGGACGACTTTTAAAGATTGATTTCTTGATATTGAAAAGAAGTTGACAGCGGGTAACTCCTTTAACCTCCCCTTCGCAAATAGCAACGGATTAAGATGACTTTATTGTTGACGATCGACCGAAAGTTGGACAAACGTCTATTTAGCAAGTTATGGAAAAGTATAAAAAATGAATCCTAGATGAAGTAAACTGTGTACATACATCAGCTAACAGTTTGGAGAACCAGTTAAAAGGATACAATCAATTTTCTGTAGAAAATATCTGAAAACCGTTAAAAACTATCCCACTCTCTCTCACAAAAATTATGTGTGTAGATAACTATCATCTATCTACGTCCATACTTTCGGGACGAAAAGTCCCAAACAACCAAAACGATTTTTTTTAATTTCCAAATTGTCAGTCTCCTTCGCATTAGCATGATTTTTGGTCACAACTTCTGTGACAAATGACAATAGAAACGAAGGAAGTCCCAAATCAACTGAAATTTTTCATTTTTTCATTTTCATTTTTATTTATTTGTGAATGCTTAAAAACAGTAAGATACAATATCTTATAATTTTGTCTTAAGCTAATTTTACAAAAGAGAGCTGAGAAAAAAAAAAGTGTAACAAAGTATAATTTTATGAATGAAAATATAGGTACAATATCTTTAGTTTTAAATATATTTACAATATATTATTTTAGCTGTACATATTTATCTATTTACTGAAAAATGATCCTTTAATAGTTTTTTAATTCTTGTTGTATTCTGTGTTTCATAAATGTAACGCGGTAGAGAATTCCACAGACGCGCAGCATTGACAAAAAATTGACGTTCCGATGTTAAACATGAAAAACGAGGATGAATCAGTTTGCGAGACCTTCGCGAGGACTCACATGTATTGTTGTGCTGATTTCCGAAGTGGAGAAAATGAGCTTTGGGTCGAATCCAATACAGAGCTACTGCTCTTCGTGCGGGATGCGTTCCGTTTTGGGGGGTTAGATGGCATGTGTATTTATTAAGTATGATTGTGGTTTATATGTTTATTATAGTGAAAGTGAATTGGTGAGCTCACTGCGGTTGTGTTGGTAAATAAATAAAGACAACCGATATAAATGCTTCACACACAACACAATTTTTTATTTTTTTTTGTTTAATTTCACTTTTAGTTTTAGTGTTTTAATATTCGAAATTAAAAGCGTTTGCCCGAAATACCACTCAAAATGAACAGGGTAAGTATTCGCAACTTTTAAGACAATAAAAAAATTAGTTTGAGTGCGTTTACGATCAAAAATTGAATAACAAAGTCGCCAGTAACAGAAACACGTCTACTCAACAGCTCTCATTCCGTACTGTATGAGGTATGCTATGCAATTTTAAGTCTTCTCTTAAAAAAAAAAATAAATAGGCGGCGCAACAGGCGGTAGACACCCAAGGCCTAGCTTTTCGCAACCATTCGTGTTTGTGTGAATTTCTATTTTTGGAACGAATGGAAGGGACCTACAATTTTATGCCGAGTCCGAACGGCTGAATTGAGAAGCTTTTTCAGGACAGTCATACTCTCGGATGTTTGTCAGACGTTCGCGAGAGGTGGCGCAGTAGAAAAAACCTTATGATGTAATTTGTGTTTTTCCGGGGATCGAACCTGGGATCCCTCGCACAGTAGTCCACCACACTAACCACTGCGCTACTGCGCCCACTTCTCTTGGGCGTATAAAATAAGCGATTGTCCGATATGGAAATGGCACTGTGCAAGATCAGGCGACAATTCAAGAATCCTAATTCACCCACAAAAAAAATCGGGTTTAGTCATGGCCAGATCACGTAAAATGAAAAGATCGAACGATATCGTTTCGACAATAGCAGTCTCTGTCTCTCTGACTGTAGTGAAAACGAAAGCGGATTTCGTTTCGTATTTTACAGAATCCCACCCCTGGTTCAACAAAAATTTAAATCAAGCACAAGCCGTCTCTTGAAGAACAGGCTATTCGAATTCGAAGAATGTTGACCACAACCTTCAGAACAAAATGAGGGTGATTTTTTAAATCTTCGTAATATATGCAACCAAACTATAGAAATGACGTTGAATTGTAAACGTTTTTATGACGAAGAATGGGAACTTTTAAAACTCTAGTTTACTTAAATTTGACACTATAGGCAGCCGACGTATGTCTGAAATTTTAATCGCCTACATAGATTGATCACATGAACACATGGCGCTTTTTGCTCAACTGGAGCCGTCATTTATCATAAGCTGTTCAAGTTCAACATGTTGTACGAGTACTCTTAGAAGAATTTCTTCTTGCTGGAAGACCGTTCGCATTCAACCGGTTCCCAAAGTAGGAAGGAAATGCTTGCCGGGAAACTACAGTCCAACAGCTTTGCTTTCTGTAATGGAAAAGACTATAAATGTCGAAATACTTTAGACCTGTTGAGTTAAGCCTTGGACATTTGAAACGCTTTTTATCGGGTTTGGGATAGAGTCGTACTAAGTCAATTAGCCATTTTTGGATTACCACAGGCACTCTGTGCCCTGTGGATGGATGTAAAGCTTTCTTCTGAGCAGATAATAATCAAGTTGTATATAGTAGATGGTGCATCAGAATATTGCTTTGCCTCAAAGGCAGGAGCACTGTTAAACCGGGCCTCGAATATTTCTCCCATATATGGAGAGCGGCACAAAACCATTCACTTAAATATAACTTAAGGCAAGCAGTTCTACTGATAGGAGATCCTACAGTAACATCAATTCTACAGTCTCTAGCCCCCTAGCACGGAGAAGATTATAAAGCAGAACCGCGAGGTTATCACCAATCCACATCAGCTATCAGTAGACTTTCCAACCGCGAGGTTATCACCTTTTCAAAACTTTCGACTACAGTAAGAGCAAGTAAACTTTCGGAACTCGCATCCTTACTACAAAACTTGAGTGCAGAACTAACATTTTTAGTGGCGTTTTTAGGAACGCTGTTTTGCGATTTCAGTGGGGTTTTTAGTGGCGTTTTTAGAGGTGTTTTTAAAGGGATTTTTAAGGCCGTTTTTTGTGGCGTTTTTAAATTTTTAGTGACGTTTTTTGAGGCGTTTATAGTGGGGTTTTTAAAGGTGTTCTTAGTGGCAGTTTTGTGATGTTTTTGTGGCGTTTTGAGCGGCGGTTTTTGAGGCGTTTTTTGTGGCGTTTTTAGTGGCTTTCTTAGAGGCGCTTTTAGTGGAATTTTTTTTATGTTGCTTTTAAATTCCGATAAATTAAAAACTGAAAAATGTGAACGCTTTCCTGCCCTTATGTTTATGTTTATGAAACATTTTTTAGTATATCTACACTAAACACTGATCTAAAAACTATAAACAGAGGCAGAGGGGGTTTCAGGGTGCAGAATGCCCTCCGTACGTATTTCACTCTTTCTGGGAATTTTGTAAAAAAGATCACAAAAAGTAATAAAAAAAAAATAAATAGCTATTTAATATTATTTGCGCCTGCACTGGAATAAGTTAAAAATGTATGTAAAAAAAAGTTTGTTGGATAAAATGTAGCTTTTATTAATTTGTTTTTAACATCTGATTTTGATGAAATTTTTTTTTGATCAATTAACAGCTCATTTAATTATTATAAAAAACATTTGAACAAATTTTACACTCATCTCCTGAAATTTTGGAACTATTTCATTATGGTACAATATGGCATCTCGCATACAAAACCGATATTAGACCCATCCGTGTCTAACCTATACATCTAGACATATACTAACTCGGATGGCTAAAATGTTGCAAGCCTTCTGAAGGAAATATAAATGTAAGCCACCAAATCACCAAGTCATAAATTAAATATCCATAAGATGTTTTTTCATAATCCCCAAAATTAAGCAGCAAGATGGAAATAAAGACCAAAAGGCATTTTAATACATACTTACGGGGAGGGGGCATGTATTGCTACATTCCTGGCACTAATAAATAAATAAAAATAATAACCTTTACTTCACGGACTTAAACCTCCTCCACACCAACTTGACTTTCGTCTAGCATTTGGTTCAACTTCAAATGCATGTGACCCATCGACCTAGTTCAATTTTAATTTCATTATACTCCCCGAAGCAACCGAACTAATATATTATTTGTATCTATCTAATGATAATTGAAAAATCGAACCTCATTATTGTAATTTTGTATGCCAGCTAAATAGAGTAGATATCTCTTGGCAGTCGGCACGTTATCACAAAATGATGAATAAAATGTCCTCCACTTCAAATGCATCTTTTATAAAAGACGTTATATCTGCAGATAAAGTTAAATATAAAGTGCTTGCAATCGATGTGTATTGAACTCTTTGACATCTGCATAAGCATAATGGCTGTAATATGGAAAAGTAATGGCTCACATCTATAGTGGGTGAATCCTGGCTGTAGTCCTGTAGTACTTGAACATTTGAAACCCAATAACACTTAAGTTATTTCAGTAGAATGTGGTAGCTTCACCATCGTATCGATCAGAATGCCGAGCCGCAGAATGCATCATCTATTATGCAGATTTTTATTCTCTAAGGACCGTTACGTTACCTTATCTACAGAGGAATGCACCATTATTTTCCTGCATACTTTCAATGGCTATACCCGTAGGTATATATGCATTTATATACAAATGAATAGTTGGGAATAAAGGAAATTTCTAAAGTATTTTAAAGAGTATCTAGATATAGATATACATAACTTGTGTAAGTGTTGCTATGGGGAAATAACGTTATACGTGGGTATATACTGTTCAAAGGAGATGGCGTTTATATTGTATAATGGAAATTACTGTAGGTAAATATTTTGAAATTGCATTCATGGACAAATATCGAACAAAACCAGCATCGTCGCTGATGGTAATTTACGACACTTTTTGTATAAAATGCTTATATATCCTTAAAAGAATTGCAAGGAGAGCGGCGGGCGTCAAGACAGATTTTCTGATAATAACATTGATTGCGGCAATAGCCGTTTTACTGTGACTAAACTGAGGTCCAAGGTCATTGATTCTGAAGACATTTCTATAGAAACAAGATCTTGATAAGCTGTCATAACTCAGACGACATTCTCAAATCTATTATAGGTACGTGTGTGTTATCTATTACATCGGGATTTTTTTAGAAAGCCCGCACGCTTTATGATTTGGGACGCTAAAACTGTCTAAATTGATTGAAAGCCTTTTTCAATCGTATTTTGCTAAACTTCTTTTGGCAACACCCTCAATACATAACGCCCACTAAAATGTACATTTGTCACAGAGTGTTGTAGGCAATTTAATGCAAATCCGACACTTTTTGTCAGCTTCACTATCGGAGCATATTAAATGTCTCATTAAAACCCACTTAGAAGTTCTAATTGAGTTTGCACATTATGTAGTTCCAAAACTAATGCGGTCGGATTTGGGTGATTGCGATTCACTGGGGTAGTTTCAAAAAAGGATTGTTGTCTGTTTCCAACTTCTTCACATTTACAAGCATGGGCCCATTACTCCTTGATAGGGGTAAGAAACTAATCATTCTCTGTTAATTGTTTGGTTTTTGACGAATGCTCTGGGGAAGCTTTACAGATAAAAACAAAATGGAATTCATAGACCGAAAATAATAGGTGTAAACATATTTATAATTAAGGTAAAGGGCTGTAGTAAGCTGGGAGTAGACTTCTACGGACCTAGGGACCTATCAGAGGTATACCTTCCAGCCTTACATTTGGCATTATTTATTCCACTCACATCGATAATAGTATCCGATCTAGTCTTCCAGCCACCTATCTTGTGATGTCACAATGGCTGTACGATTTTGCTTCATATGTCTCGACTGTCAAGATAGCCACTTAACCTAGTCTAGCTGGATTTTTTTGCAATAAGGCAAACTTCTTCACATGTGTAAGTAAAGCGTGTTTTGTCTATGATTTTTTTTTTAATTAAAGCATTCAGACAGACATACTTGACATCTGACTGTATATTTTTATTCCGTTTGGCAAATCATCAAAGGCTTATCGTTTGCGCCCAGGTGATCGGTGACGAGACTTATCTAGACCTCTGTGGCTTTGCTAACAGCCAAAACTGTCGCATTTTTGATTGAGGAAACCCCAAAGGATATCCAATCAATTGTAGATGCACCAAAAAAAATTAAATTTTTGGTGCGGTCATCATGGGGGCGTACTTCTTCAAAATCAAGAGAATTGAACTTTTACCGTCGTGTCGGTACAGAGATTTTTCGTTTTTAAAAGTGTATGCACATGCAGACCATTTGGTTTCCACAGGATATAGTAAATACAACTCCAAGACTGCCTGAGAAATCAACCAGTTATTGAAGAAAGTAGTTGCTGGACTTGTAACCGGCCTTCTGACTATAAGCTTTAACATAACGATAGTTTCGCGGGACTACTGTGCGAGGGATCCCAGGTTCGATCCCCGGAAAAACACAAATTACATCTTAATGTTTTTTCTACTGCGCCACCTCTCGCGAACGTCTGACAAACATCCGAGAGTATGACTGTCCTGAAAAAGCTTCTCAATTCAGCCGTTCGGACTCGGCATAAAATTGTAGGTCCCTTCCATTCGTCCTAAAAATAGAAACTCACACAAACGAATGGTTGCGAGAAGCTAGGCCTTGGGTGTCTACCGCCTGTTGCGCCACCTATTTATTTATTTTTTAGTTTCGCGGGAAGAGTGGTGTAGGATTGTAGGGTGTGGTTTAACACATAGCCTTTCAAGTACCCCGGAATACCAGTACCTCTAAAAATATAAAAAAAAACCCTTAGCACCATAGAAAAAGCTATAGCTCAGTCCCTGCCTCCATTTTAGTTGATATTGTTTTCCAATTGTGCGTGTTCTTGCGCTCTCTGTTGTGTTGTATGCCAAGGCGTTGCATTTTTTACCCTCGCGTGTCTCAACCATTAACTTGTTTTAAAAAAAATTTATCTGCATAGTGTATCAGTAACTCTATAATATAAAAATGTTAAGTTGGTTGTGTGTGCTTTAAAAACTCGAAAAACTGTCGAAATTTTCAGACAATCTTTGTTTGGGCCTGGGCAAAAGCTTGTATCTACTATCCTATAAAGTTCATCATTAAAAATCTTCTTCTCCATACACTATCGATTCAAACTGGACCGAATAGCACCTGAAGAATCTTTCTCTCAAAAAGACCCTAAAGGTTTTTATTTACGTTAGACAAAGTCCATGCTTCTGCACAGTTGCATCAAGATGAAACCCAGAGGATCAACACGGGCAACCTCGCCGAAGTAAAGAGATGGACTTATACTTACACCTATCCGCCGCAATCCGTCCATAGTCGTATTTATTTGGATTGGGGACACGATCCCGAAAATCAAAATACCGAAAATCCAAAATCCCGCAAATCCAAAATCCCGAAAATCCAAAATCCCGAAAACCCAAAATCCCGAAAAACCAAAATCCCGAAAACCCACAATCCCGAAAAGCCAAAATCCTGAAAAAAGAATCCCGAAAACGAGATCCCGAAAAATTATATAAAATGAAAAATTTGCGCAAATTTTTCATTTTATATAATTTTTCGGGATCTCGTTTTCGAGATTCTTTATTTTGTTTTGAATGTAAAATAGACAAGTGTTTGTCCATTTTACCGTAATAATGTTTTGTAATGTTGCGCTGCAATTCGCAATGTTCATTCAGTTGTGCTGATCTCATAAATTGTGATTGCTGACCGACTAGACTTTAGCCAGTGAACATCGTAATACAAAGTGAGTAGAAAAAGAAAACGTTACGGACTTGCAGGTAGTCCTGCATACTCCCCTAATTTTTGGTCGGTTTGTAACCTTTTGAAACAAAATCTGCTGCGGACACGGAACAACAACGGCTCTGCCGCCGGCTGAGAGTTCTCGCAGGGCATTCACTTGGTGTATATTAACTGATTGCTATTTTATGTGAAGAGCAAATCCGTGTGAAGACATGTTTGGCTAAAATAATTGCCGGTGAGATGCAACAACTAAGAATACGTTACGTGACGAAGGAAAAAAATTACAAAATTTTACGCGAAACGTAACGAGCGTTCTGAAATAAGTTTTCTAACAGGAATTGCGTATACAATATGAACTTGTATTAGATATTGTTTTGTCATGGATCGTTTTTTATATGTTTTTGTTAATAAGACTACTGTTTTTGTTATGTTTTATTTATTTGGAGTTTGTTATTTTGTTAAATAAATTTGGCTTATATTTTTGTTGCTACAATAAAATTTTTAGTTTCACTTTCGGGATTTTGGTTTTTCGGGATTGTGGCTTTTCGGGATTTTGGTTTTTCGGGATTGTGGATTTTCGGGATTTTGGATTTTCGGGATTTTGGGCTTTCGGGATTACATTTTTCGGGATTCTGTCCGACTCCCATTTATTTAGATGTAATTTGTGTTTTTTTCGGGGATCAAACCTGAGACTGCTCGCACAGTAGCTCAGCAACTTAATCACGTTGGCGAAAGATGAAATTATTTTTAGTATGTAATTCAATCCAATGTGAAATCGATATTAATAATACATAGTTTAAAAAATATAATGAAACGCTTATAACCTACTGCACTAAAAAGTAAAAAAATAAAAATTAACCAATCTATTTTAAGGTTTATCCTGGAAGGGTCTTAGAGTAAGCCTTTTTTCAACCCTTATAGAACGAATCTGTACAAAGTATTAATTAGGTATGTAATAGTTTTCACTTATCTATTAACATATAAAGTTTCAAGTTAATACGGCTAAACAATAAAGCCTCCCTTAAAGGGGCAGGGGAAATCAAAATCCAAAAATTCTTTCTAAATATTGCATTGTCTTCATAACCCAATGGAACATTTCGAAGCTCTAAGTTTAGAGAAAGTGGTTCCAATTTGGCTTGCAAAATTTTGACATACAAAATTTTTCACGAAGTTAAGTAAAAGCATTTAATAAAAAAGCCTTTAAAATAGGAAAGGGTTTCCCAAGAGGAATTTCCGAATTTTGACAGGTGATTGTGATCATATTGTTGAAGCTACATTTCAGTCAAATTGGCCATCATTTGCTTCGTCTGTCTTTCCAAATCAACATGGAGGGTTATAGCGTCTATGTAAATACAAATGATTAAATTGTTTTATGAAACTGCGTCTTCTGTTCGAGCAACATCGTCCTTCCGAGAGGACTATTCTGGGAGTCGGACAGAATCCCGAAAAATGTAATCCCGAAAGCCCAGAATCCCGAAAACGCACAATCCCGAAAAACCAAAATCCCGAAAAGCCACAATCCCGAAAATCCACAATCCGGAAAATCCAAAATTCCGAAAGGCCAAAATCCCGAAAGTGAAACTAAACATTTTATTGTAGCAACAAAAATATAAGCCAAATTTATTTAACAAAATAACAAACTCCAAATAAATAAAACATAACAAAAACAGTAGTCTTATTAACAAAAACATATAAAAAACGATCCATGACAAAACAATATCTAATACAAGTTCATATTGTATACGCAATTCCTGTTAGAAAACTTATTTCAGAACGCTCGTTACGTTCCGCGTATATTTTTTAAATTTTTTTTTCCTTCGTCACATAACGTTTTCTTAGTTGTTGCGTCTCACTGGCAATTATTTTAGCTAAACATGTTTTCACACGGATTTGCTCTTCACATAAAAGAGAATATACACCAATGTGTAAATGCCCTGCGAGAACTTTCAACTGGCGGGGTGCCACGCCTCTACGTTGTTCTGTGTCCGCGGCAGATTTTGTTTCAAAAGGTTACAAACCGACCAAAAATTAGGGGAGTATGCAGGACTACCTACAAGTCCGTAACGTTTTCTTGTTCTACTCACTTTGTATTACGATGTTCACTAGCTAACAAAAATCTAGTCGGTCAGCTATCACACTATATGAGATCAGCACAACTGAATGCACATTGCGAATTGCAGCGCAACATTACAAAACATTATTACGGTAAATGGAATGGACAAATACTTGTCTATTTTACATTAAAAAAAAAACTCGAAAACAAGATCCCGCAAAATTTGCGCAAATTTTTCATTTTATATAATTTTTCGGGAACTCGTTTTCGGGAATCTTTTTTCAGGATTTTGGCTTTTCGGGATTGTGGGTTTTCGGGATTTTGGTTTTTCGGGATTTTGGTTTTTCGGGATTTTGGATGTTCGGGATTTTGGATTTGCGGGATTTTTGACTTTCGGGATTTTGGTTTTCGGGATCGTGTCCCCAACCCGACTATTCTCCATGAGGTCCACGAAATTCGAATGCATCCAGAGAAAGTCATTGGTCCATACTTCTTTCAGAATGACTTTGGCCAGAGCATCACCTTCAACAGCGAGCGCTATCAATTGATGATAACCAAATTATTTTGGCCGCAATTGGATGATATGGACACCGACGATATGTTGTTTCAACAGAATGGCGCTACGTGCCACACAGCCCATGCCACAATGGACATTTCGCACGAGCGATTTCCGAACATGGTCAGCTCACGCGGAGGCGATGTAAATTGGCCGCCGGTATCGTGCGATTTAACCATCTTAGACTTCTTCTTGTGGGGTTTTCTTAAGTCACATGTCTATGCCAATAAACCGCAAACCACCACTGCCAACATAATCAATACTATTGGTCCAATTCAGCCTGATGTATGCGCCAGAGTTACATAAAATTAGACACCTCGTATGGGCGCCACCCACCAAAATCGCGGCAGGAATTTTAATGATGTTTTATTCCACATTTGTACATGGGCCTTATAAATAAATAAAAAAAAAACTTAAATGATATCTCACTTGCAGTTGGTTTTATTCAAATTTAAAGATAGGAAACACTTAATGGAAATCCTTTATATAAAGTAAAAAAATTGAAAAAAAAACGCCAGGTGCAAAAACTGCAAATTAACTGCAAGATCTGTCTGAAAGGACCACGTTCGTTACAGGAGTGTAGGCGATTTCTGGAAATGGATGTAGGCCAACGGAATTGCCTTGCTTACAGCGCAGCGATTTCAAGAACAAACGACACAGCTGAAAGGCTTGCTATGACTGTAAAGTGCGACCATTGGGGTTGGGTAAATCATTTTTATCGAATTGTTGGGAATATTAATCAATCGATACACCTTTTGAACCATTAGTATCTTCCAAGCGTGATAACAGCAACCTGCCAGTCTGCGGTAAGGGCAATACTACCTTCTTTATCCACAACCAGGCAAAAACTCAATAACTGCATCAGAGATAAAACCGATTTTTTTTAAATGCTGTCGCAAAGAACTAAAGTTTCTTGGAACAGGGTATGCGTATGGCTCTGCTGAGGCACAAAGTCATTAAAGGCAAAGAAAATGCGCACACATTTTCAAGGTTTGACAGATGTTTTAGAATAAGCTGATTCCTCTGTGAATATCCCGCCTTGAAACCCTTGATTTTGAAGCAGTGAGAAAAGCTACAAAGGAGGCGAACGCTGTATAGATGGCCCGCCCTGGATACTGATAGTACCACACCCGAGAGACTCTTGCGGAATAATAGAAGATCCCTTTCAACCCTCGTATGAATCATTTAAAGACGAATGGAAGTGATCAACAAATGCCAAGTCCCAATGGCTGAATTGATAAGCTTTTCGAGGGCAGTTATACTCAATGGAAAACCCCTTAAGATATCATTTTTTAGAGTTTTAGAGTTTTTCCGGCAAGCCTGAGATCCATCCCTCTGGTAGAATAACACACTAACTATACTGCCCCGTCAGTATATGCAATACTCTGCGGTACCACATTAGAAAAGGCTATTGTGATGAGAGAGTTATTGAGGTCATTCATAACCAACTTCAAAGGTCTCCAGCACACTGAGTATACATTTCTTGGGTGGTACTTCTTCCAAGACTTATAGACGAGGTTTCCGGCACATGAATAGACTATTGATAATGGACTTCATCAAATCCTCAGGATGGTTCGTATGTAACAGCACAGTAGGTAGGTAATTGATTACAGGGTAATATAATGGGCAAGGCACACCTTCTTACTTCCGAAGAGCATCACAACGGTTCAGTATTGACCTAATTCTGGCACGAAATACTTCCCACTAACCTAGCCTAACCTATAGTGAAAGGCAACCCAACCCATTTCGTCTGAGCAGATGAACACGGCAAGTTAAAGAAGCATATTGGCTGAAGCTCAAATCCACCACGGACTAAAGCTATATAAGTAAGTGCATATTATATGAGGTTGGGTCATAATGTGCTTGTTTCAATCTTATGTCAGGGAAAAATAAGCACAGCCGCGTAAATAGTTTTCACGCTGCTTTTATACAAAAAAAAAAACCTGTTTCGCACTTCCCAGTAATTTTATAACAGAACCCATAGAGGAGAAGGCTACCTCCGGTGCTGCAGTAATTTGTTAGGTCTTTTATGACGCCCCCAAAACAAGGGAACCATTATTATACACAAATCCCTATAATTGACATAATTTCATGCGCTGAACTAGACCAACTATAGAAATAATTTGTTCCACAGTAAAACTTAAACGCTTTGCGATGGTAAACCACCCGACTAATTATGTCTCAATAAATCACGCGCCTAACCGAGGGTTAATAAAATACACATCTTCGGGCATATTTTGGGGTGCTACCAAAGCTGATTGTAGGTTCGTCCCTCCTAAGGATGATATTTAAGAAAACTTACACACACAGCGATCTAAAAAATCAATGTCCTTCATACAGACGTATAGAAACTTGTTAAACTAAGTGAATTAGGGCAACCCTTATCTACAAGTTGATTGAAAGAAAGAAAAAAGGACAAAAATCCCTAACTCAAATGGACTTGTTCAGATCTAAAGATTAATCTAATCACACAGCTATTCTGCATATTTAAAAATATACTTATATTTATTGGCATGCATAAATCAACCAAAGCGAATGTATACATATTGACCCTTTTTCTTCGAGCAGCAGTCATTTTAACAGCGTTCATACAGCTCTCGTGCCGTCTTGCATTTAATATTCTCTATATATAGTATACCCGTACAAATGCACCGTGTATACTTACAACTCGATGGAAATAAACAATTTCACTCCCACACTATCTACTGCAAATCGCTAGCAGTTGTTTCCATTTAATGCGATTCACATAAATCCCTGTTGAGCGATTTTATACATATAAACCATATGAGACTTCCCGAGGAGACTTCCATTCCAGCAGCTCCCTGTGCGCATTTCGTGACTAAAACGAAAGCGAGTCGACGGGGTCGAAGTGGAGTTGGGATTGGGATTGCCCGCAACTACACCGCAAGGCAAGGCATTATCCCTTTTACACAAGAGGAAGTCGAGAGCTAGAGACGTTGCACTTTGCGATGAACAGGGGGCGCGCAATTGAGTATAGGATTAGTCCTTCACAGCTAAGGAAATAAATTAAATTCACGCAGTTGAGTGTGTCGGGTTTCCTACATAACACCACTTCTACTGTCAAAGCAGACGCAATAGGGTGAAACTATACTTTGATAAATTATACTGATATATTTTATTTTGGGTGCATGTGATCGCTTCCCTTATTCTGCGAGAAGAAGGGTGTTTCTATTATATTGCCTTCGCTTTACTCGCACTGTGTTCGATGCACGCTATACGAGTTCTGTTGAACACGGAAATTATTAATCAGACAATTTCCCAAAATAAAAACAATTTCTAAAATCCGTCCTAATGGTCACTTCAGGGAACGAAAGTTATGAACACCATTATGGTTAACCGAAATTGCGTGGTTTGAAAGTGTTTCGTGACCGGTCATGTTGTAGAAGTTTTTTTTTGTATTATTATGTTGGTTTGTTCATGAGGAAAATGTATCTTATCATGAAACGAACACTAATAATAATTTGTAGTAGATAGATGTGGACGATAAAAATAAATAGAAGTGGCGAGTAAACGAAGTTTCTCCTCCCTTCCGAATAGGGTGGTATTTACCGCTTACCTACCTTTTATCCTTTCGCACCTCAGATAGTCTTCGTCGATTCATATATTCTTTTGTAAGATCTTTCGTTTTAGTGTGCATATTAACCATTGTCCCAAGAGGTTGGTGTTTGGTAAGCATCTCTTGGATTTCGTGCAAACAGTTAACAATGTGGACTCGCAGACAGTTTGAGAATGGTTAAAAGGCGACTGAGAATGAGAAGTCCGGCGGCAGACGAATGAAATCCATACCTCGGGAATAGCCACATCTTCGAGGTAACCTTAGGCAAGTCTATATCGCCTCCCCTCTGGCTACTCAGTTCACTAAAATCTATAAACATTGATAAAGATTCAGGAGCTGTCGCACAATGCTCAAGGCATTATATGCAATCAGAATGAGCTTTTGTTGGGTGCCATATGACATGACACTGTTGGAAGGGGGGAATGAGCAAGTTAATCAGCCACCGAGAAGAGAAGGAGAACAAGAATGAAGTGAGGGTGTAGACATTAAGCCACCCTTATTCGTAGTAAGTGGCATTATTAAGAGTAAAATCAACTTGCCGAACGAAGACGGTCAATAGGCTTTTGGGCATAGGCTATATCTATCCAAGACCCTTTTGGATAGATTTTGGTAACAAAATATCCAGAGAAATTCTTACCAAGCACAAATCAACTTGGGAAACTAATTAAAGCCGTCGCGTCGTATCGATGCACAGTCTCTTGAGGAAATATGGTAGAAGACTTAGGGTGTTATTTCACTATAATACTATAGTAAAGTAATTATTATTCGTGAAATCACTTGTAATTTGTAAATTATGTGCACATTTTTGTATCTTAAAGAATGTTAATTCACTAATAATGCCCATTAAGCAGTTGGTGGAAATGCTGCTTAAACCCATCTACTTTTCCCTGCGCTTCGGTGACTACACTGAAAATAAAACCTTTGTATATTTGATAAAAATGAGGCTTAATTCAACAAATTTTCTGTCAATATACGTCCAACAAAATCTTTCTATCAGATTGACAACATTTTGATAAGTTTTATCATGTTTTAAAACATTTGTTGTGATGACAAAAAAATTGTTATGGTAACAAAAATTGTTTGTTTGTACGTATAAAAATATTTTGTTAAACTAACCAAAATGCTCTTCATTTTACAGAGAAATTTATCATTTTGACCTTTATCTTTTTGTCAAATTAACAAAAAAATTGTTAATAATATCGAAGTCGTTTGTCAATTCAGCTATTGTATTTTATTAAATCAACAGCAAATATTGTTGATTGTACAGAAATATTTTTTCAGTACTACCGTTGTGTTTTGTTGTATCTATAAACAGATTGCAACATTTTGTCAGCTCCAGCATTTTAATTTGTTGATTCAACAACAGAATTGTTGATTGAATATAAATAATCTGTCAATTTTTTATTAATTGTTCTGTTGATTTAAATAAACTATTTTGTCTATATGATTAATACTCACTTGCAGTTGTCCTTGACCTAATTTTGAAGCTATGAGGTAAGTATTTATCTATAGATATAAAGAAATTATATCCAAAATATGTCTACAATACCCTTGTAAAATAAAGTAGGGGTTTAATAAATGATACCCAAAGCAAATAAGTTTAGTAATTAGATTTATTTAAAAAAGTAATTAAACAAATTAAATTCAATTCATTTTACTTAAAAACATTAAAGAAATATTTTTGTAGGAATCACCAAACGAATCGCCCATCTATTTAGAAAAAGAAAAAAATGCGTTTGTTGTAATATACCTACGAGCAGATAAAAAAAGTTTGGTCGATGAATCAGTTAACAATTTTTAAACTATTTAATAAGGTATGATATCATACTCACATACATTCCGATACAGATAGAGATTTATTCATCTCCTTCAATGTCGCTAAGTTCTATGCGTCTTTTAGTTTGGACTGAAGCATTTTCATGATTCGATCGTATTTTGCAGCACATACGATTTCGAAATCTGCAGAATCAGGGAGCATAGTCTTCAAGTCAATGTTGATCTATTTAATGCAATTTTTTCTGTTGACCAAGTTCGTTTTTCTTGTGTAGTGATCAGTTTAGGCTTATTGGTCTTTATTTTTAAATGCGAATATTAAAACAATTATTCCATTCTTTCACCCTACGTTTCGTCGGTATTTCCCAACATCATCAGGGGTATCGATTTATTGAAGATAGATTGGTACAATTACATTTAAAATGTCTTATTGCACAAAAATAAATAAATAAATAAATAAATTAAGACAATAACTAAATAAATAAACACTACTAAAACTTCAACATACAACTTAAAACATATAGTACAGAAATATCACAGAATAGGTATTCTGTGATATTAAGACAATAACTAAATAAATAAACACTACTAAAACTTCAACATACAACTTAAAACATATAGTACAGAAATATCACAGAATAGGTCGACATCCAAAGATTTTCGAGTTCAGCCCATGAACAATTTTCCGCTAAAATTGCATTCAAATGGTCTTGAACATCTTCCTCTCACACTATATAAAGATTTTATTAGAACATTATACTGTTTTAATTTTTTAATTTTACCTAAAGCAACAGCAACTCTTATTTCCCGACCACGAGATGTGCTGGGCCTGGATTCCTCAATTATGTACATTTCTTGTAAACAGCCCACAGCTTTTAAGGACTCGAATTTTGTTAAAATATTTGGCATTTTACCCGAAGGCGATTTTCAAAGTTGCCTTAAGAAGTATAGTTCCTAAAATAATTTCCATTTAACAGGGTTTTTTTAAGAACTAATAATAAAGCGTTTGCATCTAGATCTACCTCTAAGAAACTGTCATTTTGATAGAATTTTTTATTAGATATTCTATATCTACACATTATCATACTCATTTCTTTCACTTACCTTTTAAATGTTTTCATATGTGGCTTTCTTTTATGGAAGAAAGTTTTAGTTCACTGACTATGTCCTCATCTATTTACTTGCAATGTTTTTTTTTAACACTTTTCACTGATTATATTTGGCGCACAAACAAACTTGCTGCTTTACTTACTTGCTACTTCGCGTGTGAAAATGCGCCATTAATAGCATTGCATTCAAAGGATTACAATGTTTAAACTGTATTTTTATCGATTCAACACGTGTGTTATCAATTCGACAAACTTTTTGTCATATCTACAATCATTTTTATCATTCCAACAAAATGTTTGTATTATTGATAATCTGTATTTTGTTTGGGTTACAAACATTTTGCATAAGTTTTGTAAATTTTACAGACATTTACAAAAGTGATTTTTGGTTCTGTTTTTATGGATATAACAAAAACGTTGTTAATTCAACAATAAATATGTTAAATTGATAAACTATCGATTTATTAGACTGAAAATTGTGTTTTGTTAATCTGACAAAGTAGTTTTATAGTAAATGTTTTATCCGTTTGACAAAATATCGTTCAAATTGATAAAACTTATGTTGTATTGATAATTTTCATTTATCATTACAACAATTTTTTTTCAGTTCAACAAAACTGGTTTTGTTGAAATTTTACAATGGAATTTTGTCAATATTACCTGGTATTTTATTTTCAGTGTAGGTTTCCTTCGCTGTCTCGAAGAGCCGGCGTTCCGGTTTTGTAGCCAGCAGCCAGTTGCTTGGCTTTTTTATAAAACCTCCGGATGTTATTACGATCGCGCGACTCTTCGATCTCGTTGAGCTGGGAAGCTGCGTAAGCCCTCTTCTTTCTACGCAGAATCTTCTTTTCCTCTCTTCTCGTGGCTCGATACTCTTCTCTCGCTGCCCTTGTTTTGGGCTTTCTTGTGTGCGTCTTCTGTCACCTTTTTCCTGTAGGTACACGCATTCATCATCATACCACGTGCTCTTTCTCTGGGGTGGCTGGTAGCCTACAGTGGTTTCGGCTACTTCCTTGATGATGTCGCGGTACTGGCACCACTGATTGTTGACGGCTGTGGTAGGTGAGTGCACTGAGGAGAGTTTATTCGCGGTTAGAATTTAGTGCTTAGACAGACGTGTGCATAGTGACTACGAAGACTACAGGACACAAGAACCCCGTTGAATTCGGCAGGAATGTTTGCCTTGAGTTAACACAACTGAACGACTATTTTCAATGTACAGCGTCACTATTTCGGTGCCTTGTGAAGCGTATCATAGTTAAAATTTGTTTATGCAAGGGTTCCCAATATTTTTCAAACTGCGACTCCCTAGAGAGGTTGAAATATTTTTCGCGACGGCCTTCTAAAAGCGCAGATATGTGAATAGAAGCTGATCTTACTGAAGATTCACTAAATTGTTTTTCAATAAGGACAGATCGACTTTGCAATATGGTCTTAATTGTAATGTGGCTTGTTAAAATACCCGCTTTCATCTGAAAATGCGCCTCGTCGTTAAAAATGATTTTTCGGCCAAATTTGAGTCCTCTTCCAAACGCTCCGAAGCCAAGTCAGCGAACAAACGGCTTTGTCTATATGTTCATTAACTTTGAGCTCCTGGTTTAGTTGGATATTGTACGGGCGTAAGCGCAAGTCCCGATGCAAAAGTCGCCAAGTTGGAATCTGCGATTTCTTGTGCACGGCGAGGAATTGACTGCCTCGGGTTCTCCTGTACACTCTAATGGACCGCGCCAATACTCCCGACAAATCTACCTGGCAACTACTCCTACCAATTGAAAAACCCTTACGCCTTACTTAATTTTCAGTGCCAGGCAAATATACGAGTGCCAGCCAGGAAGCAAGTCTGACTGGAAATGCGGGAAACACAAACACGCTTAAACTTTTCAATTTAATGTTTATACACCGACATAAAAAATGGCGCATACGTTAGGTTAGGTTTTTTCAATTTTCAACCAGAAGCCATGGAGTCCATTGGGATTGGCCCATGATAGGACAAGGACATGCAACTAACAAAACCATGCGGATCTGTTGATGAATATTCTTAAATCTGATAGAGGTATCGTTTGCTAGATCTACCAAGCCGTCGAAGAACCGTGCTTCCATATAAGAGTAGCGGCGTTCTTGAAGGGCTGGGCAGTGACACCTGGCACAAATTTTATTTCTTCTTCATTTCTGCAATTTCTGCAGAAGGCATTTGTAAAAAAACCTAGTCTTTTGGCCACGTTTCCAATGATGCAGTGTCCGGTTATTACCCCGACGAGCACTCAGATTTGGTTTCTATCAAAAGATGTTAGGATCTTTGACCTTTTAGTGTGAATTGTGGGCAATAAGCTACGAGTTACAACCGGAACTGTTTTTCCATCGTTCCTTAGTCAAGTATAATGTAATTTCCATTGCTGGTATAGTTCCCCCGCTAAGATAGTTTGAGCTGCTTTCTGAACCGTGTAGATCCCTCGCGATTTACATCCAGTGCACTATGTTCGGTTGTAAGCCCCCACTTCTTCCCGAAAGCCTTTGTGTAAATAGCATTTAGTCCTTTCATCATTCTATTCTCCGTATTCCGTTTCCAGTTTAATTCGTGTTGAACACGATATCCAGGTATTTTGCTTCGGGTGAGAGATTAAGACGAATGCCTCTCAATTTTGGGGGTTCCTATTTTGGTATCTTATATCTTTTGGTAAACGGGGTGAGTTCAGTCTTGTTGGGGTTAACCGATAAACCTTTGATAACGCAGATTCCATGACTTTACTAATGGTCGAATGGTTGGAAGATATTTTCCTGAAATAAGCATAAATATGTCATCTACGTAGGCGACCGGCTTGATGCCCTTGTTTACAGTTGTTTTTATTGAGTTGTTCCATATTAGAGGAGATAAACCCCACCGTGTGGCGTCCCTCTATTAACCGATCTCTCAATCGTGCTGTCTCCAAGACTGCTGTTGATTGTGCTGTTAAGCAATGTTTTAACCCAGTTAGTCATCCGTTAGTTATACTTTTTTTTGTTCTATATAAGAGAACTTGTCTCTTCTTTTAGATTTCTGTTTTTGGTGTGATATCACAAATCTATCTCTACCGTTTTACCAAATTTCAAACCTTACGATAATCGGAAGTGATCCAAATAAATAATAATCGATTTTCAAAAGGGGGCGTATAACACGATCCATGATTATAAAATAGAAGATTTTCGATTTTCCCAATGTTTGCACGACAGGTTCTGCCATTGTGCCAAATTTCACGATTCCAGGATGGCAGGATGCAGGAAGTGTTTCTTAATTTTGATGATCTCTATGAGTGGTGATTACAGTCAGTTACGGTTTTTGTGATTTGAAGTCTAGACGACTAATGCTATCGAGCAAAACATTCTATTTAAAACTATTTCAAAGAATGAATACCAAGCAAAAACAAGTCGAATCGAAGCTTGTAATATGCTTCACACATTTCTTGCGACTGTCTAGCGCACTGCTAGATCCGAAATAAAATCATTAGAACATAATCTTTGAGGACTTTTCGTCAGGTCTATAATTGACCTAAAGCTTTCAATAGTATTGGAGACATAAGCCCTATAGTGAATATAGTGTGGTGGGTACAGGTTTCTCAATCTTTAAATGGAATTGTTGGTTGGCCCAAGCAGGTCATTGATATGAAGAACAAAAATGGTATATATCCTTGGAGCTTACCTATATAGTAAAGAATTCCGATTATACACCGTCTACTACAACTTGTATTGATTTTCCCCGAAGATAGCTTTGCTTGCATCCAAGAGGTTAATTTCCTTAGTAGGGCAGGGCTCTATGCGTTTAAGATGTCTTATGCTATATCTCTAGATTCATCATGTTGTTCGATTGTCTGAGTCCATAAGTTACATAGTTCAACAGGTCTCCAGTAAATCAACGTTTTCGGCTATACCCTTATTTAAGGGAAGTGTTCTAAAAGCTCTTAAGATTGTATAGTTGAAATAGGTTGGATGTTGGATCTTGGATCAAATTTAGTTGAGTCTTGCAGAGGCTCTGAGTGTTTCAATTAAATAAAGTTTTCTGGTTAAGACTGTTTCATTCCCATTTCGATAAATTATTTTGCATATTTTAGACACTCTTTATAAGGTTTTCGGTATTTACAGAAGTACCACTTCTCAAGGGTGTCTGCGGTCGATTTTATAGGCTCAAAGAATGCCTTGTTCCTCGTATAAAGCGTCTGACGGCTTCGAAAATGTTGCATTAGAGTAGAGTATAGCTTTGGCAGATAACTGACATCTTTACAGATTATAGAAATATATCATAAGATGTTAAGCAATACTGACAAATTTTTCGTAAAGGAATTCTTAGAGCCACTCTGATGGGATTAGCTATATATGAAGCGTTAAAAAAGTAAAAATTCCTCGAACTATGGGAAAACTATAAGTAAAACAGAATAGTTTTAAGCGAATTCTTTCAGTCTTCTATTTGAGGCTCACTTGACACTCTCTGTGGATAGAAGAGCAGTGACAAGCTATTCCACCAAGTACATGGCTGCCGATATGATGATTCCAACAAATACGTATGAATTTATTTATTGGCTGTTTCGAGACTCGTAGTCGTGGTTCTACAGCAAGTTACTGCCTACCTTTAATTGTTACTAGCATTGACAATACATCCCTCTGGGGCTATATTTGAAGTGAATGCTATACCACGAAAGAGATGACTACTTCATCACCAACAAATTTCAAACTATGTATATTATAAGGCTAATTAAAAGACTGGTAGAAGTTGGTGGATGATTTATCAACCCATATCCATGTTTTAAGTAAGAAACGTATCAGGGCGAAGCATTTTGTATCCTATAAATACTTATCGCTATGGGATCGAGAGTGCGCCCGATAAAAAGAATTACAAAGTTATCTACGGGATCATGACGTACCTAATCTTGAATGACAAAAATTCCTTAAGGCTAAAAATCTCGAAAACTTTTTTTTTTAATCTCGAATGCAAAGGTTTCGAATATACAAAAATCTCGAAAGCCTATATCTCGAAAGAATCATGAAAATAAAAAGTAAATTCGAGATTTTTTTGGGATCCCATAATATAAACTTTGCATATACGATATACCCAACCTTATTCCTACTCCAAATCCTACAGTACCACAAGCAGGAGGGTTGCGTATACGTATCTCATTTTTTAACACCATTTTTAAATTTGATATTATTAATTCTGTCGCGCGCAAATTGTTACCATTGTCTCAAAAATTAATAGTTGTAACAAATAAACATAAGGTGGCAACACTAACGCCACCAGATCATCATTTTGTCAACAACACCAGCCCATCTGGCACCTATTGCGTCATATTAGCAATAGGTATCACAATCAATCAGACAACAAAGCAAACACACACACAATGACACAATGTGCAACTGCCTACTTCCATGCCATTGCAAGTCGCAGAATATGCACCAGGTGGACTCAACTCAACCCATCGGAGGACTATAAAAGGCGTGCTCCATCGCATATATTTTTCACTTTTGAATCGACTCCCAGCACGAGCACCTCAATGGTCTTGTCTGGTCACTTTGTCAATCAATCACTATTGTATGTAATCAATGTTATGCTGTAAATTTTAAATACCTAAGAAAATAATAAAATTGTTTATATTATTTTTAATAAACAAACTGGCCTTTCTATATAGTATTAATTCCAGATTTTTTTTTCGAGATTTGTGTTATTCGAGATTATGCTTTCTAGATTTTTTTTTTTCGAGATTTTTGCTTTCGAAATTTTTTTTTTTCGAGATATAGTGGTAAGCCCGTTCCAACAAATGTCCGTAGATATCGAGTGTACTTTCGACAATGTGTCATGAAGTCTCAATAGACCACATACAGTATACAAAGCAATAATGATGAAAATGGTCACGCTACTGGCATCAGCCGACAATATTGACATCATCTAACATAACACGTTAGTGCCGTGAATTTGAACAATGCTAGTAAACGCGTTTACAGTCGCAAACTACCTTATCGACTGAATACCTCAATTATAAACTTACTTAAGCCCAGATGTATTTAAATATGTATTGTAAGTCTCAATAAAACCGGACATTACAAGCCCTATATTCAGTCACCATTACCAACCATAAATATTCAAAGGGCAAGCGGGAATACAATCATCAATTTTTGTAATGCCTGTCAAGCGTTATTTTAATTAAGCCCAAAGGTGTATAACATAAAAAAGGGAAAACCATTCGGTTACACCTATACGAGGTTTTAATAACAATTGGATGTAGGTTTTGCAACCCCCATAGCTGCAATTGAAACTTACATGAATAATTCCCTTAAAACCTTCCCTCTTTTCTATTGGTAGCATGTTCATAATAGCCAAGCAAGCTCTGGCGTACAGTGCAGTGCTTACTATTGATGTACATTGCATGTACGTTATTCTAAAGGTGCACTAATCTTAAATAGAAAATCCGTAGTAAATGTGGAATACAAAGGAAATGATAAATGATAAGTTCTTTTGTTCTGCACAGTTAAAACGGGTATTGTATTTTTTTGCAAGCTGTTTGAATTTTTTATTTTATAAAGCAAGTAGGTTTTCGGATTGACGTAGTGTCCGGATTAGACAATACTAGCTGTTGACCCGCGGCTCCGCCCGCAAATGACGGGGAACAAATTAATCAAAGTATGTATGTACATAAATAAATATGATAATAACAAATATCAATGGAAAAGATTAATGATTATAAATACGAATATCAATGATATACAATCACGTTATTTAATTTGCAAAACATAGTTTTGTCTCAGTTCCTCCAACGCCACACCACACACAAGTTACTTGAAAAGTTTTAAATTTCAAGGATAATTAATATCTGTGGTAGTGTGTTTTATTACTTTCTTCAATCGTGTCCCCATTCACTCTACGTATGAAGTAGTATTTTGTCTCACTAGTGTATTGCTTCTCTTTGGCAATGGGAAAAGGGGGAATGGTAAGAATTTCAACAAACAACGATATTGAATGAGATTTCCGAAGTCTCTTTCCTTCTTCTGTTGTTTGTTATGGAGAAGATTTGGTATAAGATCCCACGCTGTCAACATTTTGAGCTCCGGTAAGAAGTACATACAAATTCAAAAATCGCGACCATCGGATAGGTAAATGATTCCTGAATTATGGATATGGAGTAACAAAAACTAGGACAGGCTTTGCAATTCACATAGTAGTATGAACTATGCTTGCGCCTTCACTCGCGTGTTATAATATAATCTAACTAAACTATCCTACTGATGATCTGGTAACTGTCACAATTACAATGTTTTTCAGGTCTTTTTTTTTTTTCGTTTTTTGAGGGGTTTTAGGCGCCGTATTTTGAGTCGTATTTTTTTTAGCGTTTTTTGAGGCGTATTTTGGAGAATTTTCTAAGTCATATTTCGGGGTGTTTTTTGGTTCCAGTTTTGGGAGCGTCTTTTGGCGTATTTTAGTTCGTCACTTGAGGAGTCATTTTTAGGCCTATCGATCGAGTAGTTTCAGAAAAAGCCACCTTGGCTTTAGCCGTCCCCCCACCCCTTTTTAATTATAGTGTCATGTTTGCCATGCGAGTTAGTATGTACTCAGTACTGCACAGTGTACCTACACGTATGGTATGAGTCTAATATTGGTTTTGTATGGAAGGTACAAGAACTACTTTACCGACATAGATAATTTGTATTACCAACCTGACGACGATAAAGAGAAGTCTTCTCAGAAGTTTCATTCATCAAAGTCAATTCGTTTGGAAGCTGGCTGGTGAATCCTTCCTGGCGTTACAAATGTGATGGCAAAGTGAATACCTATACCTTTCTGTGGAGGGTATAAAAATGTAATGAAATGACCAAGAGCTCTTGGCTGGACTTTAACTCATTTAATGTATGTAGGTACTCAAATTATTAGAAAATAAAAAAAGTAATCAAACCATTACGTGACTGAAGCATCACCCTGTGGTTTATTTTTTTTAAATAATTGTCGCTTAGGTACCTACTTAATAAATTTAACAGTCATCAGGCAATCCATTTCCTTTGAGAGTTCCATTGCTCCATATGGATAAGTAGTTGCCCGCTTCCCTAGTCCAGTTCCAGTCTGCCACTACCGGCATAACTTATCCAAGGTTAAATGCGTCCCTATAAATATATGCAAAGGTTGTGTTCATCATCCGCTTGTTTCCTTTGCAATAATTTCAAAAGTTTACTACCCTGTTAAGAAGTTTAATTCTCTCTTTTATTATAGTTTGTTAAAAAGTTTTCTACGAGTATGTTTATGTAGCTATGTATCTGGGACTCCCCATTTGGTTTTTGAGTATTTGGATTCACCCTCGTCTCACATACGTATCTACGGTCTACGTTGTGGGTGCTGTGTAAAACTCCACTCATTTTGTACCAACAACTTTTTAGTCTGCACGATACATTGATGAAAATGAAAACAGCTACCTGACCTGAACCTAAATGTATATCATTTACATAGATACTTTTACATTTCCCATTTCTGTTATCTTGTGAATGAATTTGAAGCAAATGTGTTTTTTAAGAGAAATAACAGCATATTTGCTGAAGAGCAGTGAGATACTTTTACTCAAATAAGTTTCACTACTCAAACTCAACTCAAACTCAAATAAGAGTTCGGTAGGAATGATCTAAAAATGATACATCGCATCGTTGCGGTCCAATTGGATATGAAGAAAACAAAGATGGCATCTTCTTCAGTGAAGTATTTGTGTTGTACTACAGTTGCTGTAGATATATCTACACTACACATTAACTTTATTAGTTGCTCTACAGTCTTTCATCGAAGCGATTATGTCAGTGGTTTGGTCTGGTACTGGTTCTGGTCTATTGTTGTCTTATTACAGTCACATCACAATGCAATTTGCATTTGCCGTTTAATTTTAATTAAAATCAGAAAGATTCACAAATTAGGACTGCTCGAATAACGCATGAATTCTTAAGAAAGAAGTCGAGATAGAAGTAGACTGTGTGTCTACATTATAACGTAGCTACACACTCTTATTGTACTTCAGCGAAATGTTGACAAATGTGTTTGCTTCTTTGCTGTATGGTTCAACAAATTTATATCCCACACACCGTAAACGCGACATAGTGGTAATTATGATAAATGCGATTGTTGGACGAGGACGATGCAATCCAGATAATAATGAATGTTCATGAAAGAGAGGACTTTGTTATTATGACCGTCGTGCCCGTGGGTGGTTAACCTTTACGCTAGGAAAGACGAACTTCCCATGAAAATCTGATCGGGAGTCCTGTTCAGCGTTGCCACTAAAATTTAAAGCAAATGTAGTACGTTAGCCAACAAAATGTAGCATTTTTAAACAGAATGTAGTACCATATGTTTTTTTAAACTTTTTTTTATTGATTGATTGTGAAGCTTTAATAGAGCTTAGTACCTATACTTATTGGCAAGAGTTTGCATGCAGCCGATGAACATAAATGTAGGTTGTGGCTACTGCATCCTTTTGAAAATATAGATTTGGGCAGATATTGGACAGTTTCTCACTCACTCCGCTAAGGGGCCCCCGCATTACTAAGGCATTATCAAAGCAAAAACCAATTGCATTTAAAACATCGCTATTTATGTCTTTGCATTCACACAGAATTGATTGAAAAATTTCTTCGGAATTGCTTTCCTTGAGCTGCTGAAATCCAATACATCTATCTTTTACAGCACACTCATCAAAGTATCTAGTAGTTAGTATCACTAGGCAGATTTCGGCTGACACATCAGTAATCTCATAAACTCATTTTACTATAGTTTATGAGATTTGTTTGGCCTTATGTAATTTGGCAAACGCACCAATCCAAGTTTTGACAAGGGAAATTGGTTTTGTCCGACAACATTTCAGACTTCGACCGAACTCACTGTCATTGCACACATTCTTTATTAATGCCGGATTGAATTAATTTGCCTTAATATGGCAGAGTTGATACAGTACTACATTACGCAAACAATTTCAGAACGCAGAACAGTATAATCCTGTTTTTACTTGTTATGTTTCTAAAAATTCGGAATCCGAATCCGTTCAAAAACCGATCCATATTTGCAATTGCTTGCAGTTGCAGCCCAAGAAAAACAATCAACAATAAGAAACATATTTTAATTGACGATCAGCTGTCTTAATTCTGCTGATAGACGGAGACAAACGCTTCATGTCGTACGTAAATGGAAGCATTCAGCTGAAGAATTACATATACTTTAGAATGATGCAAAGTTTCTAAGTATATCTATTTATTTAGTTATAAAAGCAAAAGTGGAAAAAATTACAAAAGGTTAGGCGGAGCTTATGAAATGTAGTACTTTAGAGTAAAGATGTAGTATATGTAGTACAGCGTTGAAAAATCAAACAAATATGTTGCACAGTACTACATATATGTAAATAGTACAAGTGGTAACGCTGGTCCTGATTCCGAAGAAGGAAGTGATATGCGATGCCCAATATCATCAATTAATTAAACAAATTTTAGGTATGGAGTCTTATGTTTAATGATAGGTAATTGTTTGAAAGTTCCTAGCAAAACTGTAGTCAATTATGTGAACTGCTGGCTGTCGTAAATAGCTCTAGGTTTTTGGGACAAAACATAGTGTAAGGTTTCTGGACATTCCAGGCAGTGAAACTGGAGGAATTAACAAAAAAAAATGTTTAACAGTGGTTTTACCTAGTTGATCTTTCTGTCTGTACTGGTGCCCAGCACGGAGTGGAGGAAAAACCAAACGCGAACACACTATTGAAACTTGTACCATCACAAAAAAGCTATATGACTGTTCCTCGCCAGTACCCAACCGAGTGACATTATTGAAAATGATAGAAAAGCCTTTTTAATTTTTGTAAGAATTATCACGGATAAAAAAACTGCTCTATATTAAAGAAGAAATTAGTAGAGGCTGCTTTAACGAGAAAATTCTTAATGACGCAACCGACATTCTATGCCATTACCTAAGCCTCCAACGCACTAAGAATAATTTCTTTAAAAGCTACTCTTTACAGGATATTGCCGAACTTTACTGCAGGCTCAACATCTGCGATCCTATTTCCATTGAGTCATCTTTCCTTGCGTTCAGGACTGGCTTCAGCCAGAGTCTGAGTCCGGTTTGGGATGTAGTCGAATCTTCACGGATGGCTCCAAAACTAGTAAAGGTCTAGTGTTTGTAATGAGACATCCTCTTCATTACGTGTTCTCATCACACATTTCACCCGCCACCACCACCTAAATATATATTCCCGGCGCCACTGTACCCCGCCACTGTAACGCTCCGCCAGAGTTAGTAGATAACCAAATAGCAGCAAGTGACGAACCACGTCGTCGTTTAATTCTGTACCCAAAGTCGCTTTTTAATGATAAAAGCTGCTATGATCTGCAATTCAAATAAACACACATATCCTTGTTTCAAAAATCAATTTTTGATATCAAGGACCAAGGCTAAAACTATGTTTGTTTTGTGATCAATACTTTGTACCTACTTATGAAACTAAAATGTCATGAATTTTGTTCCTTAAGCATTTTTTCTGTGATATGATAATTTAAGTTTTTTTTATTGTTTTTTTTTTTTTATTTGTGTTTAACTTTTAATTTATTGCTCCACTTCACTTAAAAAATTATTTTAAGCATTATTTTATTGAAAAAGTCATCTTTTTCTTTAAAGTTAGGAATTTTTTCGTCATAATTGGTTGGCAACGCTGGCGGTGTTCTTTGTTGTCCTAATGGCAGCCGAAAGTGCGTCTGTAGCGATAGTCAAGCAGCGCTTAAAGCCTTGACTCAACCCTGTTACCCATTTCAAAATATTTCGGAAATGAATTAACTCTTTGAACTCTTTCGCAAGTCTAAAGTTTGGGTCGCAGCCCCAGGTCACATTGGGGATTGCCGGAAATGAAATACATAACCGGTGAAATTGTTAACCAAGCCTCAGAGAAAAATTTCGCAGGTCTAGTAGCTAACCTGCCTTGGGACTTTATCTTTATGCGCCCTTGGTCAAGGCATCAGGTTCTCAGTATCTCAAGGTTTTCCAAGACATGGGTAGGGTAGACTAAACGCATGCTAACGAAAGTCAGTAAGAAGTCTGCGACATTCCTGCTGTCTCTCAGCAGAAAGGACTGTAGACAACTTATTGGATTTCATACGAGACGCTTTGCTTAGTATGCTAGGCTTAAGTGATACCTCTGTAGGGGCGACTTTCCTTTCAGTTGAGTGCTGATATTGTAAGTCGAAGAAATTATCCAGTAAAATGGGTAATAGTGATTTTACATTCTGGTAGTACAATAGTGTGGGCGCAGTAGCGCAGTGGTTAGTGTGCTGGACTACTGTGCGAGGGATCCCAGGTTCGATCCCCGGAGAAACACAAATTACATCTTAAGGTTTTTTTCTACTGCGCAACCTCTCGCGAACGTCTGACAAACATCCGAGAGTATGACTGTCCTGAAAAAGCTTCTCAATTCAGCCGTTCGGACTCGGCATAAAATTGTAGGTCCCTTCCATTCGTTCCAAAAATAGAAACTCACACAAAACGAATGGTTGCGAGAAGCTAGGCCTTGGGTGTCTACCGCCTGTTGCGCCGCCTATTTATTTTTTTTTTTTAGTACATTACACCAGTTGCGTCTGAGTGCTCTAGTGGAGTGTAAATTCTGACTATCATCGTCTAGGTTGAACGGATCATACTGTCTACTATCAACTTCCATGTACAGACTGTGGATGTAGCACCACATTACCATCAGGCTCGCAGGGTTCTAAGAGGGCCTTGTATCCTTGATCGTTTTACCCTCAGTAAGAACTTATAATATTACCTATCCCTCAATAGATTCAACTGCCAGATTCTCGTGCTCTGTCTTTTTTCTTCTAAGAAATCGATGTTCTTCCCTTCTTTCTAAACGTGCTAGTACACGGCATGTAGGAAGCCACATACATATGTACGTATGTAGCACTGACGTCATTTTTAAGTCAGCGAATGGTCCCAATGGCTACATGCCGTATAGCTCTCTTTGTTCACTCTCTGTTGACGTCTACATATGTATGTGGCTTGCAACATGCCGTGTACTAGCACCTAATAGACTGCGTTTTTGTCTGATGCATCTGACAGCTGGCGCTTCTCATCTAAGCAAAGGTTTTGTTGTGGTTGCTTAGCGAAATCCTCTTATAGGCAGCAGCCTAAGGCTGGGATCCCTACGTCATCCCCTTTTCCAAAATCCCTTATGGACATAATCTATTTTTTTTTTTTTTTTTCTCTTTCTCCAAAATCTCCCGGGACGAAATCACCTATCACTTTTTAACACCATTTTTTAGAGTCGCGGCGACAGAATTAATAACCCCAAATCTAAAAATGGGGGATTTTGTCCCGTGGGAATTTTCTATCAGGGTCTTTTGGAGTAACGGATTTCAGCACAGGGGATTTTGGAAAAGGAGATTTCATTACCAACCTTGCTCTATGCACCACACAGTTTTTTACCTGGCTGTAACATTGACTTTGTAGGGGGCCAAATATTCGGCCGAAAGTAACCCACTTGGGGAATATGAGAATCTGCCAACTTCTCGATATCATCACTCTGACTAGTTCTGAGAAATTCTCATCGGTCTCAGCGCCAAATATGTCGGACTAGCTCAAGTAACGTAGTTATTTTTCATATTGACTGTTGTTTTAGTGAAGACATACGCCTTACTATATGTACATGTACATGTACACGTAGCTTGAATTTCCTCTTTTGCTAATAAAACTTAAAAGTTTATAAAACATGCGGTTTGGTAGATTTTGTTCCGCCTGGTTACGTACACAATGTTCTTTTTCGCGCATAATGTGAATCTCGATAAAGTAGTTTAATGACCCTTCTTTGTTTCAGTTTTTGGGACTGTAGGTATTATGTAGATCGTAGCTACATACCAAGGTATTATTTTATAAGAAGTATCTAAGGGTGGAAGCAGCGTACCTCACCAACTTCGCAATCGTTGTACCCTCAAGTAATTTGGGTATTTTGTCAATTAGGGTACACTAGTGATTTTGTTTTTATGTCTTGGGTACTTTCTTGATTTCATAGCATTGCTAAAGATTTATTTATGCGAGACTCAATTGTTCCTAAGATTTTCAATTTAAATTAAAAGCAGAAACTTCTACTAAGTGTTTGACGGAAAAGTTTTACAATTCCTTTTTATCTGAAACGAATGTAATGGACATTTTGTGCCGCATGGGTGAATTGAGAAGCCTTCTCAATCTTCAACCTCAAGCTTCCCTCCAAACAAATAATGACAATAATCGGGAAAAAAAACTGTTATACAGAACTCTTTTTTGATAGAGAATACTATTTTTAAAGAACTACCTTACGTAATAATAATAACAAAAGTACCATTTTAGCGCGTCATCGTTTTTTAACTGAACGCAAAATCCTCAGAGAATAACAAAAAAAAGTCAAAATAAGTATCCAAAAGTAGATACTTGTTTACATCATGGGAATTGGATTGGAAATTGAAAATCCCTTATCTTAGCTTGCTTTCAGTGCACATGGTTATTTTCGCGACAACAACAGAACAGAACCTGACTGCACAACACTATATACTATACCTTCCCTCGATAATTTATTTTTCTGTTTTTTAGTTGCTACACTTTATCGGGATGACGTTCAATGCATATTGTGTATTTATCGAAGATATAGTACTCTGCCACGGGATTCATAATGCTTCATTACGTATTTAGAAGTGTTTTACGGGCTACTCTATCTGGTTTTGTTGTCCTTTTTTTATCATGGCTATAGGCTACCCCCTACCCCTAGCACTTTGTAAGTAAGTAGGTAATTTGAACAAATTGAATTAGAAAAGAGAAACTATTAATATTTCCGGTTCCATGACTTTGAATAGTGTCATTGCATGTGAAAATAAGGGCGATTCATATTTACGAACGTATACTACAGGACAGCCAGAGTCTGGAATTGTACTTCACATCAATTACTACACCGACCCTAATTATTTCAGCTTCATTGCGTGCAGTTAAACTCGATTTCTAGCTATAGTGTAATTGTTATTGACATAGTGGAATTGTAGCTGTGTATGTATGTATAGGTATAGTATCGTAAAGAAATAGTAATATTGGGCAAATGGCAAATAGATATCTGCCGTGGGCAATCGGTTTAAATCATATATTTGACTGTACCTATTTATTGTTGATCATTTTGTACTTTTGATATTGACAAGTATGTATAGTATAGAAACAAGACATGCGTATGGTGGGAGCAAGCTATACTGTATAACAAGCTCTATCAGCAAAAAAAGGAGAGAAGAACCCGCCCGGGTGGCAGACTTAGAGGGGGTGCCAACAGTAAGAGCAAAATAACTATTTTACTACATTACACACAAAAAACACACAAATAAAACAATAAACCAGTTTTGGGCTTTATTTCATTTTCAAAAGTGCAATAAAGTCCAAATCGAAATGGAAATAAAATCCAAACAACAAATATATGGGGAGAATTGATAGAAAAGTGGTGCAGTTCCGAACTTTACATACAAAAAACTTCGCACCCACTCCAAATCCTACAGTGACCACAAGCAAGGGGGTTGCAGGGGGAAGCATACCCCCCCCCCATACATATCCCACTGTTGTATATATATATATATTATATCTACAATGCATAAATAGTGGAATATGTATGGGTGGGGGGGGGGGCATTCTGCCCACCTGCAAACCCCCTGCTTGGGGTTATTGTAGGATTTGGAGTGGGTGAATATGAAAAAAACGAGAAAGTTAATAATACAAGTAAATAAGACCATTGTCAGTAGAAAATATTTTCTGTTTTATTCTGTTCGTCGTTATCTTTTAAATAGCTGAGTGCAATAATGTCCAAGGACGTTTTGAACCTTTTTGCATAAGACTTTATTTCATGGCACGTGTTTTTTCCTACATCTCGAAAGACTGCCAAAGAACTTACCGACGATATATTACTCAACGAAGATAGTCTTGATATTAACCTTTGCCGGGCTCAGGGATATGATAATACTGCGACTACGGTGGGTATTCATGGAGGAGTTCAAAAATGATTTCGGCAAATTAGTCCAAGAGCTTTGTATACGCCATGTGCAAACCATTCTTTAAACTCTGGCTAGAATTTCAATTAAAAGGCGGGGAAGAACAAAAAAGAAGAAAATGATGCCAGGCGAAAAGGCTCAAGATGCTGGTTTGACGTTGGAATAGGAAACACGAAGATCCGTTTTAGAATTTCGCGATACATTTTGCACTGAACTTATTCATCCGTCTAAGGCCATGGAGCATGGAAGACATTGCGTTAGTTTTCTCAGCTCTTCAACCAAAAATATTGCTGTATGGTAGATAAGGAAGAAGAACTGAGTACTGTTGTTCCAAATCTTACCTCGACATTTACTATTTACAGAACTAAACAACAGTATCATATTGGAAATCGGACGAATACGGCGTCACATGGTAGCTGCAAATATAAATTTAAAAGATCCCCGAATTTGGACAGCCTTTGCATTTTTAAGTTTCATTGTCAAGTGGGACTTTTCAGACTCGTTACCGAGTCTGTCATTGGCGATGAGAATTTATTTAACAATTTTCGTCTCAGTGGCATCGTGTGAAGGAAGCTTTTCAAAATTAAAATTAATTAAGACTTATCTACGATCAACAATGGACCAAAATAGGTTGACTACTCTGGCTATACTTTCAATCGAAAATGAGCACACAAAAATTATAGATTTTAATGATTTTGGTTAGGTTAGGTTAACGGGTTGACAGAGCAGGGTATGTTCTGCTAGGTCCTTGTGGACCCATTGTGATGCCCTTTTATGTGGGGGTTAACCGGTGATGTTGGAGTGGTTAGCCTCATGTCCCTTCTTCTGGTGATTACTCGACGCTGTCCAGCCATCCTGATTTCCTCAAAAACCTGTAAAGATTAAAAAGTGAGACATCAGAAAGTTCTTGTAGGTCATGGAAGTAATGACTTCCAAGTGTTCTGTTCCTCAAGTGACAGAGGCCCGGGCAGTGACAGAGGAAGTGAGGTGTGTCCTCATGTACCTCTTCGTCTCCGCAGCCTCTACATATATCGTCATCTTTGAGATTTAGTTTCATTGTATGGTTTCTTAGGAAGTTATGACCCGTTAGGGCCCCTACCAATTTGGACAGCGATGACCTGTCGAACTGTAGAAGTTTGATGGTCCGGCCGCTGTCGTATTTAGGCCAAAGCTTCCGTGATACTTCACAGGTAGTTAGCCCCTTCCACCTGTTGTTGGTTTTCATGCGAATTTTATTTTCCACTCGCTCTCTAAGATTACAGAGTGGTGGCTTCACCGACTGCAGTGCTAGATCATGATTCATTGCAGACCCATTTCTTGCTAGTTCGTCGGCCCTCTCATTGCCAGCTTTGTCACTTTTGGTAGCAGATTCCTCCATGTATAGGTCCAGAGGAGTCAGATTGAGGATTGCCTCCAGTCCAGCCGTAGGTGTAGTTCTCATCGCACTGGTTGTCCCTATACATGCTAGTCTTTGTATTTTTGTCATTGACTTAAGATTGGTCGCCTTGCCCGCGGCTTGCCACCAGACTACGCTGCCATATGTGAGTATAGGCCGCACGATTGCCGTGTACATCCATAAGATTGTTTTGGGGTTCGGCCCCACTTCCTGCCAAAGATGCGGTTACATGCGTAGAAAGCATTAGCTGCCTTTTTCACTCTTTCATTGACATTCGGCTTCCAATTAAGTTTTCTATCTAATATCATTCCTAAGTATTTCGCCCTATCCGCCACCTTTAGAGGTATTCCCTCGAGGGTTGGTGGCTCGAATAGTGGTATTGTTCTTTTGTTGGTGAACAGGACAAGCTCAGTTTTCTGGGGGTTAACCCCAAGGCCGCATTGGTTTGTCCATGTATTAAGCACTCTTAGTGAGTTTGCTAGTAGGTCGCTAATGGTCGGTAAGAATTTACCTTTTGCAAGCAGGACTACATCGTCTGCATATGCTATTACCGTTACACCCATGTTATTAAATTTCATTAGTATCTCATTCATGACAAGTACCCAGAGTAAAGGGGAGATGACCCCTCCTTGTGGAGTGCCTCTCGAAGCGGTTACTCTAAGGACCGTGTCACCTAATTTCGCGTTGATGTTTCTTTCACTAAGTAAGTTAACATTTTACTGATTTAATCGAAACATTCCGTGCAATAAAATATCGAAGCACCTTTAAATAAAATCTTGGTTCGTATTTTTTTCTTAAAATTTTTAAGGGGTGTAAGCTTGCTTTACCGCCCCGGGTGCCACTGCCCCTTAGTCCGCCCCTGCCCAGAAGCTATGTATATTCGAAAGGTTTACCAAAAGGTGAAAAGATTGTGCCAAGGCAACAAAACAAAACAAAGACCTGTAGAAATGAGCAAGGAAACCTTGTAGTATAGAGTCACGGTAAAAATGACTCAAATTTCTCTTTCTTTCAATCTGGACCAAAATGAAGAGGGGATACCCAACCTCAATTACAACAGGGCTGCCGGACTGAACTCATTAATTCAGCTGTAGATGATCTAGTCGAGAGCATATACGAACCCATCTCAAGGAGTTGGTCGGAAAAACCCAGGTTATAAAAACTTGCGATTTTCTAAGTTTGGTCCTCTCTGTTCAACACCCGCTTTCTTATGCAAAACAAATAACCAAATAAAGGTCAATATTATAAGACAAGATATAAATCTTTCACGAAATTATTTTTTTGTATTTATTGAACAAATCGAAATATGAAAGTCTTGCACTATTGAATCAAGATGAAAAAATTATCTTCATTAAATTAATTTCTTTCTTCTATTTTATGGCTTTAACAAATTAACTGAAGGTTTTGTAGGTATACCTACTACATCTTCCCTTCGACATTTTGATATTTTTCCACTTCGACATTTAAAATTATTCACGTCACGCCACTGCTGTACATAGCTTAAAGATCCTATCTGTCTGAAATCATTTAACTGTCACTGGTGCGTTGCAAATTTTGGGACAGCAGCATCAAAATGTCGCTTCGTATACAGCAAATGGATATGGATAGGTACTAGCCCCAACAGTCTTCAACTCGAATACAGAGGGACAACGCCATATATTAAAGGAAGACTCACCTTAAGTGGCGCACACAAGCGATAGGAGACTTCAGCCAACCTGGAGTGTACAACGAGAAACCAATTAGCCAAAGATCGCACTAACTAGAGAAGCGTAGAAATCACATCATAAGGTGACGCTCATCGATCGATGTAATCGAACTCCCTCAAAACGACTGGACCGGTATTGATGAAATTTTTTGTGTGTGTTTAAGTGGGTCCAAGGATGGTTTAGATTTACATTTATTGCAAATTGGACAAAAGGGCGTGGCACCTCCCATACAAAAAAAAATAAAAATCTTATATCTCGAAAACTACCGAACTGATTGAACTTATGTATAGGAAAATATTTTTTATTGGCCCAAAGGTGTTTCTGTGAAAGTTTGATCAAAATTGGACAAAGGGGCGTGGCACCTCCCATATAAAAAAAATTGTAAATCGTATACATATCTCGAAAACCACCGAACCGATTGAGTTCAAATATTCAGGCAATCATGGTTACTGGACTGGGAGTATTTCTGTGAAGATAAGTCAAAATTGAAAAATGGGGCGTGGCACCTCCCGTAACAATAGCTAAAGTTGTAAAATTTTAGACAGTGATGTACATTGTCCAAACTAACAATCGTGCGAAGTGTGGGTGGGATTAGAAAACGGACCATGGCACCACCCTTACAACAAAAATATTTAAAACACTATGTCGGAACATTGCCTGATTGAAGCATTTTACAAAACCAGAGGGTATTGGACAAAAGGGCGTGACGCCTCTCATAACAAAAAATTAAACACAGACGGATCAGCTTATTCTAAAACAGCTATCGAACCTTGTCTTGCTAATTCGTCTGCTTTCTCATTACCTGGAATGCTTTCATATCCCGGAACGAAGCAGAGCGATACCTTGTGCTGTGTAACAAGTGCCTTGAGTTCTTTGCGATAGCACTTCACCAGCTTCGATTTTTTTCTGGTTGCAGTTATGGCTTTTATTGCTGCCTGACTGTCAATAAAGAAGGTAATTCCTCCAGGTGGTATTGCCCTTACCACTGAAACTGACTCACGGGCTGCTGTTGTCACTGCCAGGATCTCTCCATCTGTCTCATTTTAGAACCGTCTGTAAATACGGCTATGGTTTGTATGCTAGGTACGAGTCCGTCTCTACATTCTTCTCCGCTTAGCGTTCTACGTACTGCGTCAGTATTGACATACTCCTTATCTTTTTATGTTTGTCAGATCTTACAATATTGTCAGATCAAAACAATTCGATAATCTTTTAGATTTGGCGGCTTCACACATCTAAAATAAACTTCCAATTGCAATTTCCTCACTTTTTCTTATTAATATATTCTAAATTATTTTTCATTGTGTAAAAGCAAACTTCAATTTCGCATCGAAATCACTGGTTATATTGTCTGACAATGAAGAAATCGTAAGCAATTGTCAATTGTCATAAACAACGTATCAAACAATTTCTAATGAATTTGACAATGTCCTCATTGTTTGATAATAATAAACATTGTGTGGTAAGACGTGTTCAAATTTAGGGCTGACATGACAATCGTCTGACAATGACTTTTCTGGCAATATTGTCAGACGAAATTGTAACTTCAGACGGTTGTACAATATTTGGGACATATTTTTCACTAACAAATATAATGTCAATAGCTAGATATTGTGAGATCTGACAATCATGTTTACTTAGCTTTAGTACCTTTGTTTTTAAAATTAACGTTGAGATCTTCGATATGAGGCCTGTTTTTTTTGCAATCCTATATAAAGGCTTAGATAAAACAGAAAAAAACGTTAACAAATGAGAAGAGATACATTTAGTTTCAGATGGTTTACTTATTCTTGGTAAGATCTGTAGCAACAGCAAGTTCCAGCCGCAGCAACGATTTGCAGGAGGTACTGGATGTGCTTGCACTTTTATCGGATGATTCAAGTTCCATCAGCGAATCAGTGGCAGTGCACAAGCTCCTTGCGTGCACTGTAGCATTTCAGCAGTCCCAGACTGGACCCAGTGACTCTTCCTAAGTCCAAATTTTAAGTTGCAATTGCAATCTTTTTTGTCCATACTTTGATTGTTGATGTTTGTTTTTCTTTTTTTTAGGGGAGACTGGGGCACCTAGTCAACTTTTTGCTTTGAGGTCTCATAAAATCCTGTTTAAATTTTGGCCTGTAGGTAAAGTATTTTTACTCTACTTTGAGAAATGCAAATACCTAAACTTTGGTTTGGCCAAATAACTACGTAAATTTAGTAAAGGCGTATAATTTATTTTTATTTAAAAATGAAGCAAGTCCTTATGTTCAAAGGTACCCCCCATGCTGAGCAGTTTTGAACTAGGCTGGGGCACTTTTGAACGGCTGTATTTGTAATAACTTTTGGCAGCTAATAAGTTACTACAACCTTTGTATTTTTTTATTAAAATAAATTAAATTTATTTTTTCAATAAAAAAAAAACTAACAAAAATTCACAAATTACAAAATATTTTTCAATTGACTGAAGAAACTTTATAACCAGTAAGACAATTATCTTCGACTATGCCGAAGCTCAAATACCCGGTACTATATTAGGCGTATTTTTTGGGAAGTGAGTATAACAAAATCAAAAGTGAGTATAACCGTTTTGCATGTAAAACCAAAAGTGGGTATAACAAAACCAAAAGTGAGTATACCAGTTTTGCATGTAAAAGTAAAAGTGAACTAGCTATAGATTTCCAAAAAATACGCCTATTATTGTAAAATAAAAAAATATTTTAGTATTAAAAAATTATATATTTGTATGGGAGGTATGGGTAGTTTTTATTCGATCAAGCTCCTTTTTTGTCAAAAAATTTTAAATATTATTAAAACAATACGTGCAAAGTTTAAACTTGCTATCTTTACTGTAGCTATATAAATTTAATTTTTAACATAAAAAGCTATATAAATCTGATACTTTTGTATGGGAGGTAGTAGTAGTTTTCATCCGATCTTGCTCATCTTCGAACTTAGCCTCAGTCTGGTGGATAAAAGCTTACGTACCAAATTTCAAGTCGATAGCTCTTAAATTACGGCCGTAATCGTGCGGACAGACAGACAGACGGACAGACAGACGGACAGACAGACGGACATCGCTAGATCGACTAAGAAAGTGATGCTGATCAATAATATATATAGTTTGTCATACCTACAACGCCTCCTTATGGGCGTTACAAATGGAATGACAAAGTGAATATACCCTCACCACAGTGTGGTACCGGGTATAAAAACAAAAATGAGTTAGCTGTACAGGAATTTCTGTGTTATCGATGCGTTTATTGGTGCTAATAGCTTAGCTTTTTTTTTCAATGCCACTTACAGACCTCTTGTTCAAATGTGCCCCAATAGGTCAAGCGATAGAAAAATGTACTTAAGGAATTATGTTTTTCATATTTGTCATAAACGTCCTAACTTTATACGGTTTCAAATGAAGTTGTGCTCTAAAATATATTTTAAACAAAAACTCGCTTCCAGGCGACGACTGAAATAATAGGTCTGTTTTTTTCCTCATTGATCTCAGTGAAGTAAAGTAAAGTAGGATTTTCAACACGCAATTACAACAACTGCACCCAATTTGACACCACTGAGATTCACACAAGCTATTCATGGTTGCCATTTGGATGTGTTCACAGAGTGGCTCCATTTATGATACATAATATGTGTCGGCTGTGGTGGGTGTAAAATGCATAAAGTGCATATATTTTAAACAAATTTCAAAATAGCAACTGAATATTACGGAAATTAATAAAATACTAAATGTTTTCTGTTTTTATTTAAGTTGAACTTTGTTAGCAAAATATATAGTTATATATTATATACACCTAGGCTTATAATAATTGAAAATTAGTGTGTTATCTTTGATGTTATGTCATTATGGGATACATTTTTTGTAATAGCACATCCTCCCATTTTGTATTCCCTGTTGATTTTTTAACTGAAGTAGATATGTAATGAAGGAATTATTTACATACTCTTTTTTTAAAGGAAAATCATTCGATTTCAGCCATCTGACTTTTGAACTTTTTATTTCGATGGAGATTCCTTTTGTTAATTTCTCTGCACATTCTCATTTTCGATTGCATTCAGTTAAATGTTATGTGTTTTTTCGACTGAAAATTTGTGGTCTAAATCTTTATTTAAAAAATGTTTACAGTAAAATTTACATGAAACATATAAAATTGGAAGAACATTTGTTCGTCTTATGGACAAAAAATTTCAAATGTAAATAATCGCATGTCGCAATCAAAATGAACAAACCAATTTAAAATGCTCATTTATTTAATTTTTATTGCATTTTTCTGTTCAATTTGATTGTTTCTTCCTCCAAGAATATATATTTAAGGCCATCTTTTCTCAAATTAAAGTCAAAACCAACTGGCAGTCTGACAGTTAAAATATTTATACAGCCGATTTCGAAATAAAAATCATACAATTAATGAAATCATTTGGTAATGAACTTCTTTCCCCCAAAATTTAGATTGTAAGAACTTCATTAGAGTGAAAGTTTTAAATTCGAGGAATACTCAATACGATCGAATCTCAGAATTTGCGTGAATACACTTTTGGACTCACCTAACAAACACACCCGCGTGTGTTTCTGCTTTTTTTTCTTTGGCTTTTTTTAATTCGTGATTTTATTTTGACCATACAAGAGAAAAAAAGTAGGTAAGCAGAAAAAGTAAATATTCTGTAGAAATTGATAATCATTATTTTTTTGCGCTAAAAGGTTAATTATTCAGTTTTCTAGAAGGAATTTGATTTTGAAATTGAATTTTTCATTGATGGCCATTTTGACAGCAATGCCAGCTGTTTACTTTTCAGGGGTAAAACCGACTGTTCAGAAAAGTGGTTGGGGACCAGTTGGGGACTGTTATTTTTGCACATTTTCTTACTTTACTTTACTTCACTGAGATAGGTGAGGAAAAAAACAGACCTAATATCTGAAAGTCATTGACAGCTGAAGAAGATGGTATTACCAAGCTAAAATTTTGGTTAATATGTACTTAAAATTTTTTTTTTTAAATCTTGTTTTATTAGTAATGTTCAAATGGCCTCACGTTCAAAGGTGCCCCAATCCCTATTAATTTTGGTTGTCAAATTAACGTCATTTATGTCACAATCGATAGCACTTTCGATAACATTTAAAGCAATCGTAGATTGGTAGCACAGTTTTTATCTGGGCTAAAGGCATAAGCCCCGATGATTACCCGGGCTAACGAATCCTATATAGGATTGCGTATTTGTATGGAAAACTTGCTAAGCCCATTGGAAAAAAACGGCCTATTGCTATCATCATTGTACCTACGGTAACGATTTTTTACCGAATTTTTCGAATCTTATTCCATAAAAACGTTGATGACTCTTCCAAACTAAACTGGTCAGTGTAGTGGTGATATTTGGCACGTCTTATCATCTGGCTCATCTGTTCCTGAGTGATTTAAAAAAATCTGTACCGACGATAAAAAAAAAGTATTTTTGTTTTACAATACTCGGAATGTAAATAAATTAAAATTGAAGTCCAATCTGCAATGCTTCTCCCCACCCCCAATCCAATGTATTTATCATTCAACTCATGAAGCACAATCGAGTGGGACTTATAAACCCCTCGAGCTCTTGCTTATTTTTATAAAAGAAAAACACGAAAAGGATGCTAAATTTTGTTAATGTCATTATGGACAGTACGCGACATTAACAATTAACAGCACGCGAGCGAGTAAATAAAAACAAAAATGTCGAACATTAAGCTTCAGGCTATTATCGTGTTTCTTCTGCGTGTGCGTTCCATTGAAAATAATAAATAAAAATTGAACAATAATGTTTTTGTAATGGACGACCGGCGATGAACCCTTCAATTATGTCACTACGGGTATAACCACCAGCCCATTTTCAACTGCAGTTGGAGTTAAAGTTTTATAGCCATTTCTGGTATATAACTAATATTCAATTATGTATAATGAAAATTGTTTTTTTATTATTAGCTCAATTAATTCATTCTCAATGCATCAACTATACCTATACTGCTCAATCGCGCCGGAAGAAAGCACACTAATTATTATTATAACGAGCGTATGCGACATGTATCATTAGTGCAACATATAGATACGACATTTCAACCCTACGGGCAGGAATCTAAAAAAAAATTGATAAAAACAATTATTATGAATGAAAAAAACACAAAGTCTACCGCTTAAAAAAAAACTCGTTTTTATAACGAAATAATATTATGTGTATTCAAAAATTGGAAAATTAGAGGGGACATTTTTTTTTTTGATACAATCATACCGTATATAGAACGGCAGAAAAGTCAAATGCATACATGGCATAATTGGTCCCCTTGGTCAAATTATTTCCGCCTAACGATTTTGTAACAAATAAATCGTTGCATAGCGAATCGTCACGTGTTCCGATTTAGATAAGTAAACGTGGCTTCTGTTATTCTATGACCGTCGTTGTCGGTCGTCGACCAACCGTTTTTAGCTAAAGACAAACACGGTATACTTCAATTTAACCCCTTGGCATAATACACAAGTAGGTACGAGTGTATGCATGTCTCGTTAATCCGTTATTTCTCACACGCTTACATTTGGCAAACTGACGTCAAAAATATGCTTCTCACTGACAGAATTTAATTAACGAACCCATTTTCATTTTACGTAGGGTACATTATACATAGGTATCTCCGGAATTCAAATATTTTTAAATTAACATCGAATTGAATACGGGGTTTCGGTCCAGAACTAACCGAATACAAGAGGGATGATTCCTTGGTTCATTTGGGAGCAAACAAAAATTAAATTGTGTGCAGAGGAAAATGGGACTTTTACCCTTATTGAGGTTTGTTCGCAATGAAAAGGCTTTTGTTTTTGTTGGTATTGTTGTTCCTTGTTTTTCATGTATTCCAGGAATATTAAGTTTACGTAGGTTGATGTCTTTTTGTATTCTAGATTTTGCAAAGTTTGTTGATGCTAGGATCCTACTACACATAAACTTCTGGTATGGCGCCTTATATGAGTTTTTTGTATGTCTGTCGTCTCATTCAGTTGAGCTGGTGCGGTGGGCAAAATAGCTACCTAGGTTCAACCAGACTTGGTACAGAAACACACCCAAAATGACCAGATGAATAAGGCCAGTACCCGATATTGCCTAACCTGTCAAATTAGTTGGTATTGTCACAATCGGCAGCCAGCCGGGCTTAACTTGGCCATAACGATGGACCTTGGTGAACTATCTCCTCAATATAGATTTACCATTCACACAGTAGGATATTCCGAAAACATAAGACTGTGACAAAAAAAAAAACTGTGACACTCGTAATTCTCGCAACATTACAAACCCAAACAAGATAAGTTTACTAATAAAAATATTAGCTACCTATAAAAAGGCTGCAGATGTCTTGAATATGAACTTTGATTTAAAATGCAGTCCAATTAGCGTCAGTCGAGAAACCGAAATTAGATCGAAAAAGTCATGAATCTATGTAGGTACACACTTCACAAGTACACAATCAAAATCACACACACAATACCCAATGCACCATCAGCAACCTCTAATAGTACGTACAAGATACCTATTGGATTGGAAATTGGAAATGTTTGCCTTTTTTCCCCAACTTCAATTACAGGCATACGCATACGGCAAAAGTAAAAAATCAGAATATGTTTGTTGTTATTGCATTTTCCTGCTTATTTATATTTCATAATTTTCAAAATCCAATTTCTTATATGATTTTCCATTGGGCACATCAGATTTTTATTTCAGATCTTAGATTTTTCGTGGCAAATGGAAGATGAAAGCAGATTGATCTGATTTTGTAAATGTATTAGTGCGTTATTCGTATGAAAACATACGAACTTCATATGGATAATCATATCGACGAAGAATCGAAATCCACAGATGACGAGGAAGAAGAATAAGATAACGAAGATGAGAAGATAATAGCAATTGCTCCAAAATTAAGTCCATGTCCATTATTTACGTTTTTGCTCTGAATAATTACTTTTCAGAAGGCTTTTCGTAATTTTGTGTGAATTTTGATTGACGTATAACAGCTGTGCAAAGAATATGGGTAGATATTAGTGAGAAAATGTGTAAATCTCGAAAAATATCGAGATCTGCAAAAACTGATCCGGATCAAAAAAAAAATTGATTTTAATTGAAAGTAATATACCTATACAAAAAAAAATTGATTTTCTGTCCCAATGTAAAACGACATTAGACAAATTAATCTGTACCTACAATATTCATTCATTGTCATCATCACTACCCAAAATTGTTCAAACTGTCCATATCAATTAAAATTGGCGATGTAAAGGAATATTCACATAAGAATGAACGAACGAATTGATAATATGCGAACAAACCACTTTTGATGCATTTATATAAACAAAAGTTGCTCATTTTACTATTGCAAGCGTACCTAGAACAAAAAATAATCCATCAAAATATGGGAAAAACAAGTTTGAAAAGAGTTTAAACAACGAAATTTCGAACTAAAAATGTTTGCTTCGAAGGATAACACCCTTGGTGGGAATTGTCACAAGTTTATTCAAAATTTACGCCGACATCAACATTTTTTTAACTTCCAAGAGAAAGCAGTCGACAATCACAATACTAAAATTTACAATCGACGATCGACAGTTATCGCTCAACGATAAATTATGGACACTCACAATAGGGGCCTTAAACCAAAATCAAAGATTGTTAAGTATAGTAGAAGTTGATATGCCTTATGTAAATGCCACAGCATTTTGGGCCGAAATAAAAACTTTGAAGAATCAAATTGAAGCGACTTCATTATTTAAAAATGCGAATGTCAATCAAGCCAAAGTCTTCTTAAGAGGATAGTAGAACTGAACTTAAAGGAAATGTTTCCAATCGTATTAGTAGCTATAAACCTTTTTTAACGACTTAGCTTCTTGTGAAAGATCATTCAGTAAACTCAAACTGATAAAGACATACTTGCGCTCAACGATGAGACAGGAAAGGTTTTCTGGCCTAGCAATTTTGTCGACTTCCCTATGAGGAAGGGCCGTAGACGTAGAGTAAATCTTTAAGTAAATATAGTTGTCTTATTTTGTTTACATTTACAGGTGTTTTTTGTTTATTATACCTACCTGTATGTACCTACATATTTTTTCAAATATATTTGTTTTGTTTGCCTAAGGTTAATACATTTTTAATTCTAATAAGTAACTAAACAAAAAATTAGATATCCGAACCTCGCAAAATCAGTATATTTTTCGAGGGCGCAAATATAGCAGCTCGCACCGGGCGTATAAAAGTGTAGTTACGGCACTGCCTGTATAGCGACATCGATCTGGTCAGAAAAGTACCTACGTATCACTCGACTAAGATGGTTAGGACATGTAGAGCGAATGGACAGAAAAGTCTTCGACTGCTACCCGGAAGGACACCGCAGTAGAGGAAGACCTTGTCTTAAGTGGCGCGCACAAGTAGAAGGGGACCTCAACCAACTTGGAGTGCGCATTGCGCAACTGTAAGCCAAAGATTGTGCTAACTGGAAAGGCGTGTTGGTTGAGGCCAAAATCCACCCCGGACTGTAGCGCCACCGAAGTAAGGAAGCCTAAGGAGTTTGAGATGTTACCAGGCCTTTTATATGCAGTCTATTTCTGAACCACCTGTTTAGTGTTAAATTCGAGTCCCACTCCGCCCAAGGTAAAAGATGCAGTAGGAAAGTGAGGGCCTCTGACGGTGTGCACCTTAGAGCCTGTGATCCTGTGATACCTCATTGAGTTTAGATATGTTATACGCTTTCCTTATAGAAAGGCAACGATACTATTCACTCACAATTGGTTATTGCAAGTTCTAGTTGCAGGCCCCATCTTTTGCCAAAGGTTCTGTTACAGCCGTATAGAATGTGCCCACATTATAAACGTCATATAACCAGCGTTCCCTCCCTTTTGGTTGGGCAGAGTTCTCATCTCGGTGGAAAATAGTACTCAAATGACTTCCAAGGTAGTACGTCTTACATTACGAAACTAAAGTGTACATTCCAGTTATAAGTACAAAAGTGGTCAAAATTAGAATTTCTATATCAATTTCCGCAATCAGTAATCTATTGACGTAATAACACCATGTGGTCATGCTGATTTTGACAGACAAATTTGAGAAAAATAGTGCCTAAATGTGGTGTGGCGAAGTATATTTTTTCTTATGGTATGATTTGTTTTTCTATAAATTGCTTACTTGTAGTTTTATTGTTTTTGAGACTACATTCTTAAAAAATATCATAAATAAACATTAATTTCTAGAAAATTCGACTTTAATTTCCCAATATAAATTATTTTCTTACTTTTACAAATTCACAAATAAATAAAGACGAAGTTAGTTTTCCTTTATTTCATATCAATATGTATTTTGTTTCGCATAGCGAATTATATCTTATTTGTTAAACATCAAATAAATTTGTATGAAAACAAGACCATTTTTCACAGTTTTCTTTAAAATTTTTTGAAAAAGTGCAAAATACGAAAAGCATTGCAAAAATTGCGCAAACATAGAAGTTACCTCCCCAATAGTATGAAAATACTTCAAAAAAGCAGTGGGCAGATTCACCAGTCAATTCTTGGACTTTGCTGAAGCTTTGACTTAGTTCCAGTTAGAGTTGGGCAATTAAGTTCATTTGAGTGATCGATCAATTTAGTTCAAATCACGCTACTGAACTAGTTCGCTCATTTTAGTTCATTTTGGTCAAATTCACAGAAAATACGAAAAAAAAACTTTGCCGGGGAAAATATAAAAAAAGATACATGAATGAGGACAAGATTTTTTAGTAATTTCATGTTGTGTTTCTCTTTATAAATCCTAAATATGGGAACTTTTTTGCATCACTTGAATAGGGACAGAGGCAATTGCTTTGCTGTGGATATTTTAATCGTTTTGGGGCGAGAAAAAGTCGTAACTGCAGAAGAGAAAGGCAAAATACTTGGCTAGAAGAAGTGTATTCTCACCAGCGATATTGCCAAACAAATTTGAAATAAGCAAGTCAGTGGTTTCGAGTTTTCATAAAAGTAAGTGCAACCATGGAAACAACGTGAAGGGAGGACCAAAACAGCTACTACATCTACTGAAACTAGACGGCTTTTTGGAGAAGCATCAAATGCTCACTGTTCTGCCTCCCAGTCCCAGATCGGATTAAATTTGGGAATCTTTGGTAGAGTGAACACGGTGAGACGAGTAATTCGGAGAGGTGGATATCTAAAAAAATCAAATTAAAAAAACACCGCCTCTTATCACTACTCCTAAGGAGACTCGCATGGTTTCTGCTCGGAAATGCATGATATGGCTAGTGAATAGCTAGTGTAGTGGCATCAAATAGATTTTTTCGGACGAAAACCGAACAACAACAAAGGCGTACTACAGAAGGCTCTTCCTTACTACGAAAATGTATTTGGACCCGTGCAATGGACTTTCCAGCAGGATGGACTTTCCCCATTCATACAAATTTAAACAAATTTCAGATGTTAAATCATTCAGCAGCCACCAATCCCGCATGGAGCGACATTTCCTAAAGCTACCTAGAATCTCTGTTTAACTAACTTCCAAACGGTATTTATGAAGTTATTTCCAACAAATGCGGCTACACCCATTATTAATTAAGCTTAACAGGATACAAAAAAAAAAGAATTTGACCAGAATTTTGTAACGTTTTGTTAGTGATCCTTGTTTCCAGTTACTGTCCCTATTCAAGTGCATAGGAGGTGGAAGGTACATAAGTGAGTGAGCTGAGCTGTTCTCTCATGACATGATTGGCTTCTGTATCTGCATCCGTAATCTGTTTAGTTTGTAAGGACACGAATATGTAATAAAGAATAAATCATGGATTGTTTTCTTTAGTTTCTTCCGTTTGTATGAAAATCATTGAAAATAATAACCGTGAACTAAATGAACTAGTGAACTAAGTGTATGAACTTAGTTCATAGTTCATAGTTCACTTGAACTAGTTCGTTCGTGAACTACACAAGCCTAGTTCCAGTGTATGTATACTGAGTCAACTTCGTTTCAAATAAACAGTTGAAAATCGAAGAAATCCTCATTATTCCTGAAAGTTTTATGTAACGGAGTTTACTCTACTCAGTACGTAAGTGCTTGACCACTCTAGCTCCATTAGTAAATAATATTTATTGAGTAAGTTACACATCTTCTTTAAAAAAAGTAGGTACATAACATTAGAATTACGTAGCTTACAGTCTTAATTGCACCATAATGTCCATTGTTCTTATTCGTACTATTATTGTATTATGCACATTGTAACAATTTTTAAAGAAAACAAATCTCTCACTATACATATAAAGTCAATTTTTGTTCTCTTACAAAACGTTTTGTGATTTTGTGTTATAATTGGGCACTTTTTAATCTATGAAATTGACAGTTCATACTAAAATTGTATGGGAAAGTAAAAAGGTCCTTATAAGTAGGTAATTAAGTACTCCTCAAGTATCAGACTTAGGAAAATATTATGTATTTCGAAAAAAATAAAAATGAATTATGTTTATATGTTATGAAATAGTAGTACGCTGCGGCTTCAAAGTAGTAGCCGTACTCATTTCATAAAAATGTACTCAAAATGAGCAAATGAGTACAATAGTAGCACGGGAGGGAACGCTGCATATAACATGCTCCAATAGGGGCATACATAAATGGCATCGAAAAAATCGGATAGTTTTACTGTCCTGGGAAAGCTTCTCAATTAAGCCCGTCTGAATCGACTGTACAGATAGGTCCCTTCAATTCATCCTAAAAATAAAAAATCTAAGAATCGAATGATTGTGTCTTATTGCTTCCTTCGCTTACTGAAATTACCTGAAGCTTGTGGCGGATTCCCCGCCTCACCTTAAGTATTGCACACAAGTAGAAGCGTAACTGAAGGTAGTTAGATAAGGACCGGAATAACTTAGTTGAGGCCTCAAACTGTATAGAGCCGCCTATGTAAGTATAAGTATTGGTGTCTCCTCAATAATGCAAAGGGGTCTTAAAACGGGAAACCTTCATGAACTGAGTCTGTATAGTCAAATTACGCAGTTTTCTAAGATGGAAAAGAACTGTGTGGCTTAAGGCACTTATAGAGTTCAGGAAGCCATCAGAAAGAAGGTGAAGGCCCCTATGATGTGGATTCACTTGCAGGACAATGCTGCCAGCCAAATAACAATAAAGCGATTAAAACAGCAATCTGACATACCATCCGCCTTCTTAGGAAGAAAGTGAAGGAGTCAAATCGAAAGTGCACTTCTTTGCGATGAGAAGAATGTATCAGATCTCACGCCGACGGAACGAGCACTTTTCTGAGTAACTAAATCCAGAGCAGGGAATAAATGTGATCATTCTGAACTTCCAATGAACGACAAAGTTTCACGAGATCCATTCGTGCCACTGAAAACGCAACTCAATGTAAATATGCCGTTGAAAAGTTATCGACTTTGATGAAAAATTATATATGTATCTTAAGTAAGATTTCGATCGTAATGTGAATATGTAGTCAATGTATCCACAAAGCTCAATAAGGATTAAAAATTAATTTTCATAAAATTAGTTCGAAAAATCTTAGCTTATAAATTAAACCCGATTGGAACGCACGTTAATATTTTTGAATGTTTGCACAGGATCTATAAATTATTATCTATTAATAGTCGGTGATGGAAGTCAGCATTATCCCAATAGGTAATTATCTGCCTGTGTCTGCAAACAGATTTTATTATTTTAAATCCTGTTGAAATTCCATCAATATCTGTTTGAATATTTTTTTTAATCCAATGGTGAGCATGATGTTGGGATTTTTTTCCATTAAACTTTGAATTAAGCTCACCTATTTGGAGTTATTAAAACTTTTATCCCATTTTGTGTCAAGGAAATCACTCTAACAATAGTCCAAATGAAATTGAAAAATCCAGGAGACCCTCAGCACTCTTTTAATTGGAATATGAAATTTTGAATTAAGCCCGCCATACCGCCATCGCCATCTCCCCAGCAGCTGTTTCCCTTGCCGTAACTAAAATAACCAAATACGAGGGTTGACATTTTGACAACCATTCGTGCACTTATGAAATTGTTAAGGGTTGGTGTTGGCTGAAGAAATGCCAAAGTGTCAATTTTTTTTTTTTCGTGTTTCGTTTATTCGGAGGTACGATATGACACTTATCATTTCTGGGTGATGAATTCGAACAATTGGTATCTCATAAACCGCCACAATCAGGAGCAGGCATTTAAATTGTGATTGACATTTGATGAAAATGTGGAATATCGCATTTTACTGGGGGTGAATTGAATTTATAATACAAGGAGTTCGAAAAATGTGTGGTTTGGTACCTGCAGTGAAAAATATTTTCGTTTTGGATTAAGGCAAGGAATTATAGGTACAATCAAACAAATACAATTCCACTTTTGTTGTGCAATTGGGTTAAGAAAAGAATACGTCTGAGAAGGATATTTAACCGCAATGTGGTATTTTAAGTGGCCAATATACAAATAGTCAGAGAGGGGATGGTCTATCTAATATTGATTTTTTTTTTGCAGTAGTAAGAAAACAAACATTAGGTACACCAACAACTATTGAAATTCTGACAGGAATTATTAAGGAAGCCACTCAAATAAGACCAACAGCAATGCAAGGGAACAATAATATGAAATAATGGTAGTTCGATTGTGAATTTAGAAAAGGAAGAGATAAGCCTATATACAACTTTGATATCTATACAAAATAAGAAACAAAGTTCGAATGTTTGTTTGTGGCCTATAGACTCAATAACTAAGTATTCGAACGATTTCACTGCAAGCTCAACAATTTGTTCCTATTAGTACCGGCAGTGTTTAGAGATTAGTTTGAATGAAATGCAATAGATGGCAGTGTTTTTTTTTTTGCAATTTTTACCTTTTATTCGAGAACTACTGAATGGATTTGGATGCAATTTCCACTGTTATAGTCTGCATTTTTCAGGAATGATTGCAGAAGTACTAAGGATTGCTATATCACTTACTTAATTACTTACTTAATTAGCTAACTGGCCCCAGTTGCGCACTACTAACCAGTAGAGGTCTCATTCTACTTATGTCTGTCACTTAAATCGAGGTCTAACTCTACTGCATTGTTAGACTCGAGGACTGTATGGGCCAGAGCATTTGTTACCATCCGCTCTGCATGTCTTAGTCATCTTAGTCGATTGATGCTCCTTTTTTAACCAGGTTTGTGTGGCTGTATACAGGTTGTAATATTATGCTATTAATTAAAGGAGCTAATTTGTCGAGGGTGGGCGCACTAGCGCAGTGGTTAGTGTGCTGGACTACTGTGCGAGGGATCCCAGGTTCGATCCCCGGAAAAACACAAATTACATCTTAAGGTTTTTTCTACTGCGCCATCTCTGACTGCGCCACCTCTGACAAACATCCGACAGTATGACTGTCCTGAAAAAGCTTCTCAATTCAGCCGTTCGGACTCGGCATAAAATTGTAGGACCCTTCCATTCGTTCCAAAAATAGAAACTCACACAAAACGAATGGTTGCGAGAAGCTAGGCCTTGGGTGTCTACCGCCTGTTGCGCCGCCTATTTACTTATTTATTTTTTTAATTTGTCGAGGTCTTAGCGCCAGATAGGGTTAAATATAAGGATAAGAGCTTAGGCAATATAGCCACATCACAATCACAAGTGAAAGATGCTGATGGGTTTGATCATTGATTCAGAAAATTTGCTTCTAGGTCCGAATACTCCGGCTGACGCTGTAGTTCCTTCATCATTTCTGGATTGTGCGGATTCATTGCTCAACTCTTTTTGTAGCTGAGCTTGTATGTGTGTATGTGTGTGATATCTTCCTCGACACCTATATCATTGTAGAATCTACACAGATCTGTGTCTGAAAGGCATATCCTTTTGGCATGCTTTTCTAGACAGTGGCTAGTCAGGATACCTATTTCTATTCTCAGGTTTGCCCAGCTTAGTTTAAGAATTTCTCTAGTTCGTTTGTGATCCATTTCTTTAGGGAGAAATAAATATTTCTTTGACTGGATTCAGTACTGTGACCGACAGCCTTATCGCCCTCAACCGTTCAATTTATTTTCTCGTTAAGGGTATCTACTATTGTAGTTTTTGTCGAACTTATACATGTATAGAAAGCCAACCTACTTTATCTGCTGCTGGTTGGACTTCTTAGTTGAGGCCTCGGTCCACCCAGGACTGTAAGCTGTAGGTCCTCCACTAACTGTTCAGCTGCACCTTACCTCATTTCGAATAAACATTCCATGCAGATGCAAACATCGCTGTCTTTTTCTCAAAAAAATATCGGATGCTCCGGGGTCTATAAAATCCAATAAGGGCCCTTCCGCCATAGTCTCTACTCTATATCAATACGTTAACTATAGTATCAACAATACCTAATGAACTCAACTCTAAATGCATCGAATTAGCTCTACCTTCCTGAGTGACTTAAACAGGTACTTAGGGCCGTTTTATTCACTATTGTTCAACTTGCCGAAAACTCCAAAGTTAGCCAACTTCGAAGTTGATCTTAAATCGAGAGTTGAACGGCAAGTTGAAAATTGCTTTTATTCACTACATTAATTTGCAACTCCGAAGTTGAAATCCTAAAGTTGGCCTACCTGCAGTTTGTAAAATATCCCTGGGATATTTGTGACAAATGACACACAATATGTCATTTCAACCTTAGATTTGCATTTCGCGCGTAATTTCAATTGTGTTTTAACGTTATTTTCCATTGGACAGATCAGTTTTGAATTTCAGATTTTTCGTGCTTTTGTAAATGTATAAGTTATTATTAGTGCGTTATTAGACAGTACATCAGCTGGGCAAATTGTTTTCGTTTGTCGATGAAAACATATGAACTTAATATGAATAATTACATATATCGACGAAGAATCGAAATCCATAGATAAAGATGAAGAAGAAGAAGATGACGAAGATGATAGTAATTGCTCCTTATTAGTTGGAGCGTCATCATTGTCGTCCGCTTTGAGAGACGAAAACGATAGATGAAATCACGGTCATCCCATTTTTCCAGTCCAACACGTTGTAGCATCTTGTATTACCGCCTCTCACACTCCCGTACTTTTTATTATTTTCGTCACTTTCAGAACTGAACTGCCAAACATAGAAATAAAAAATAAAAAAAAATCTGAAGTTTGACATAAAACCCCAAGTTTGGTTTTCTCAACTTCGGAATATCCAAAGTTGAGTGAGTCAACTTCGAGTGAATAAAAGCAATTTCTCAAGTTGAGAATAAAAATCCCCAAGTTGTGTTCAACTTGAAGTGAATAAAATGGCCCTTAGTCTCCTGTTCCTGTTTATGACGATCTGAGTATATTGCGCCAACACCTTGTCTCACCTTTTTTACCTACACCTTTCCGAATCACTCGATGGTACTTACTGAACTTTCGGCGAAAGTCGTCAAATAAATCTTTTTAAGTTTAAAAATCAAATCAGCCCCTGATAGAAGCAGGCTTAGTTACAACCTAAATTATATATTTTCTTGGCCTGTTTGACGGGAATAATTTAGTATAGCAAGTCCTCGACTGACAGGACAAATCTCTATCCATAAGAAAATTATTTCCGTCCCGTCAACTCCATACCTATCACCAGACAGCGTTCGAGTAATTTAATGAACATACAAAATATTCCACATCTCAGTACTTTGTCAGTCTTTCTTAAAATAAAATCTAAAAAAAAAATACAGCCTTTTCAGACATCTTTAGAATTAAGTCTTGTAGCTGATGGTGCCTACTTGCTGAAGAAAAATATTATGATATCAACCCAGTCAGTGAAACCTGAGTGTTTAATGTCATTCACAAAGCGTTTAATTAGTCACTCCGCAAGTAAATATTTGCCTATCCTCCACAGCTCGAATAACGAATAACGATGAAGCAAAGGGAATCTCAGGGGCTGCTGATGCCGATGCTGAACCCTCCCTAGATAGTCTTTGTATTTGTTTGTTTGTATCTTCTCGAAGAACTGAGGGTGTCATAAAAAAGCGAAACAATGTCTTTGGGAAAATGTTCACAGTGATGTGTACAACTTACATCCAAGCATATGAAATTTAAATAAAGTCAAACAGAGTTCATCCATCCGAATGAGTGACATGAGTGCCTGGGTACTGGGTAGTGCTGTGTTTTGGTAGTGTATGGTTCTGGGTATACGCCCAGCCCATGCCCATGTAGTATCACTTTCTAAAAGTGTGCTCCTTGTTTATTCGAATAAGTTATGTTCTGCATTTTATCATTTGAAGGAGATACGTGGTAAATTATCCAGCCTTAGCTCAAAGTGCCCGAAGGAATGTAAACAAAGTCTTATCACGATTAATAAGGATTCTGGTCGTTTTGTTTTTGTATTTTGTCGCTGCTCCACATTTTCGGGGACTTAAATAATCGACCTACAGGAATTCGCTTTAAGGGTACCTACCTACCGAAATAAATAGATATAATTCATTGGGATTACATGGTACGTTGTGTTGAAGACTTTATTCAACGTTTGAAAGGACATTTTATATTTTTTTTTTCACTCGCTCAGGTATATTATCATTATCCGCTTTGAAGTACCAAACACACACCATTATGCCTGAAATTTGATTCAAAGAGATTTCAGAGGAGATATTTGCCGTAATTTACTAATTAGTAGGATGGATATAGTTTAAGCTTCACCATTAAGAGGGGGAGAGGGAAGCCGAAAGCGAAGAGGAGATTTGTGCAAAATTTAAGGATTCCTCCCGTACGGTAGAAAATATTGTTTCAATTTTAAACCGTTGTGGAAGGTTCTAAAGGGAATGGTATTAAAAGGACACCCTGAATGCTACGATGACACAGCTTTACAATTAGGTTACTGCATTTGTGTATTACCTCTTTTCCGCTAAATAGGCAGTCGATTTTTCCGAGTCCCCGCATGTAATGTGAAAACGCAATGTGAACAAAAGAAAACTCGCACGTATTTCGTGAGAGGTACGATTTTTTATACTTAAGTTTAGTAAAGGCTTAAAACATAGTCAAATTAATTTACCCGTTATATCATGAATTTCATATACCTGATAGCTCACTGGCGAAGGGTTGATTTGCTTTTTCAGTGCTATTCTTTTAATAATCCTAAGCCGAAAAGGGTGGGTGCTGCTAGGCGAACCAATATGATTTATGTATTATTAGATTTTGGGGATTAAATTTTAATTTTTTTTTTGTGCATGCCAGTTGTAGCTTGTCGTTTTTTGGTTTTTGAATTCAATCATTCCATTCATTTGAGAAGGGTAGTTTTGCTTTCTCATTGATCCAGATTGTGAACGGGATTAAATAATAAAAAAAGGAATGTATCGTATCTGTTTTTTTTTTTGTTTGATATTATCTCATGATTGTATGTCGAAAGGGGGTGTGTCGTGTGTGCCATGTGGAAATGATCAGTTGTAAATGATCAATATGGTTTCTTCATGTACGGCAGAGGTACACGAAATCGATTTAGTTTTGTACATGTTTTGCCCAACCATATTTTTTGACGTAGATGAATCATGATCGCAATTTGGGTATGAAATTTCATTGTTTATATTTAAGTATATATTTCTTGTAATACACTCCCATGCACTTGAATAGGGACAAGATTTCTTGTTTCTCCTTTGCGGGTTTTCAATAAAACAACATAATATTTGTAAAAACATATATTTTTTTAATGTTTCGATTTCAATTTTGTATTAAAGGGAAAAAAATTAAGCACCTAAATCTTTCCGTTATTTTTAAACAAATGATTTTTGAATTTAGTCTAAAAAAATGCATTTTTTTCTTGCCGCACTTGAATAGGGACAGTAACTGGAAACAAGGATCAATAACAAAACGTTGCAAAATTCAATTCAAATTCATTCCTTTTTATCTCGTTAAGCTTCGCTAATAATGGGTGTAGCGGCATTTGTTGGAAATAACGTCATAAATACCGTTTGGAAGTGAGTTAAACAGAGATTCTAGGTAGCTCTAGGAAATGTCGCTCTATGCGGCATTGATGGCTGCTGTTATGATTTAATTTCTCAAAATTGTTTACCAGACTCGTATACTTTCCGTGACAACCATCCCCAAACAGTCTCAATTATATTGAGATCAGGAGAATAAGGTGGGCACCCCAGTATAGGTATACGTTTTGGGTACGGATACACTCTTTTATCGCGCGCGGTATGAATGGGCGTGTTATCCTGCTGGAAAGTCTAAATAAATTATCGTAGTAAGGAAAAGCCTTGCAGTACACCTTTGTAGTTATTCGCATTCATTCTTGATGACAGAAACTGCAATTAACATTGCTCATAATAAGAGATCGCACACCATTACGCCCCTTTCACACGGCTATGGTGTCGAGACAGATAGTGGTTTTTGTTGAAGTAATCGTTTTTGTCCCTAATAATAATTAACTTCTTTTCATACTGTACAAATTGTCATTTGACAGGTCTCACATGGCCATTCTAATTTTTCTTATTTTCTACACATAACCTTGAATTGTATAGCTTTTACTTTCTCTTTTCAATAAAAGTTCTTACACCAAACAGGTTATGGGCCCAGAGCACTCTGTCTCATATAGATAAGATAGATAGATAGATAATATATTTTCGTATTGAAATTTTACATACAGAGATTTGATATTTATATTATATCTTTCTACTGAACAATTAATTTTAAATTATGACTAAACAACAAAAATTATATTATGGAATGATATATGTACTTTGAAGGAAAAATACGTTAAAATACAATACAAATAGAATTAAAAAGGAAAAAGGAAAACCTTAAAAAATAACCAGGTACATTGTAGTGAATAAATTATAAATAACAAATTTAAGCTAAGCAGGTACATTGTAATGGGTAAATAATAATCAATAAATAATAAATAATAGATAAATAAATGTAAATAAATAAATAAACAAACAAACAAACAAACAAAAATAAATAATAGATAAATAAATGTAAATAAATAAATAAATAAAAATAAATAAATAAATAAATAAATAAATAAATAAATAAATAAATAAATAAATAAATAAATAAATAAATAAATAAATAAATAAATAAATAAATAAATAAATAAATAAATAAATAAATAAATAAATAAATAAATAAATAAATAAATAAATAAATAAATAAATAAATAAATAAATAAATAAATAAATAAATAAATAAATAAATAAATAAATAAATAAATAAATAAATAAATAAATAAATAAATAAATAAATAAATAAATAAATAAATAAATAAATAAATAAATAAATAAATAAATAAATAAATAAATAAATAAATAAATAAATAAATAAATAAATAAATAAATAAATAAATAAATAAATAAATAAATAAATAAATAAATAAATAAATAAATAAATAAATAAATAAATAAATAAATAAATAAATAAATAAATAAATAAATAAATAAATAAATAAATAAATAAATAAATAAATAAATAAATAAATAAATAAATAAATAAATAAATAAATAAATAAATAAATAAATAAATAAATAAATAAATAAATAAATAAATAAATAAATAAATAAATAAATAAATAAATAAATAAATAAATAAATAAATAAATAAATAAATAAATAAATAAATAAATAAATAAATAAATAAATAAATAAATAAATAAATAAATAAATAAATAAATAAATAAATAAATAAATAAATAAATAAATAAATAAATAAATAAATAAATAAATAAATAAATAAATAAATAAATAAATAAATAAATAAATAAATAAATAAATAAATAAATAAATAAATAAATAAATAAATAAATAAATAAATAAATAAATAAATAAATAAATAAATAAATAAATAAATAAATAAATAAATAAATAAATAAATAAATAAATAAATAAATAAATAAATAAATAAATAAATAAATAAATAAATAAATAAATAAATAAATAAATAAATAAATAAATAAATAAATAAATAAATAAATAAATAAATAAATAAATAAATAAATAAATAAATAAATAAATAAATAAATAAATAAATAAATAAATAAATAAATAAATCAATAAATAAATAAATAAATCAATAAATAAATAAATAAATAAATCAATAAATAAATAAATAAATCAATAAATAAATAAATAAATAAATAAATAAATAAATAAATAAATAAATAAATAAATAAATAAATAAATAAATAAATAAATAAATAAATAAATAAATAAATAAATAAATAAATAAATAATAAATAACAAAAGACAGATAAGATTCTATTAAATTCATTTTTAATATTTTTTTAATTTATGGATCCAACAGGTCCAATTGCTGAGAGTTTTTCTGATTCTTGTAGAAGAAGAAATACTAGAAGACGAATTTCTTGAGTTTCCTGCAATTGAAAAACCAGTGAATATGTCTGATCACAAGATTTATCACATTCATCGTTTTAATGGGCAGGATTATCATTTATGGCGTAGGCAAATGGAAATCTACATGACCGAGAATAAGCTCAAGCAATATATTTTGGGAACTTTACCTCGTCCGAGTAATAACTACACTGCATGGGAGGAAAAAGATGCGGAGACGCAGGCTTTTCTGATGCGCGGTCTGGAGTTGGAGCAGTTAAATATTTGTCTGACTGCACAACGGCTGCTCAAATGTGGTCGAGATTAAAGACTGTGCATGCAGAGAAAAGTGACCAGTCTGTCCAAGTGCTTTTGGATAGGTTCATCAACTGCAGAATGGTGGAAGAAGAAAGCATGGCCGATTATTTCGCTAAGGTTATGTCCCTCGCTCAGCGCTTGAAGGACATGGATCTTGAGCAGAAGGAGCAGGTAATAATAGCTAAAATTCTGGGAAGCTTACCATCTAAATTCGACAATGTAAGAACTACATGGTATGCTGTGCCACGGGCAGCTCAAACGGTCGAAAAGCTCACTGACCATTTGGTTAACGAGGAGGCTCTTCTAAAATTGAGGTCAAATGGAAGTGAACGCGCTAGTACATCTGAGGCTGCATACATGGCAAGCAGTAGCTGGAAGAAATCTAACAAAAACAGGAGCAATAACAAGAACAAAGATAATTTCTCGAAACGTAAGGGTAAATGCAATTATTGTTCCAAGGAGGGTCATTGGGCTAGAGAGTGCTTCAAGAAACAACGAGATCAGCAAGGCAATATCAATGCTCAGTCGTTTGTGGTTGAAACAGGTGCACAAGCCGATTCATCCCCAATAGCATTTACTTTCTCTTTTCAATAAAAGTTCTTACACCAAACAGTTTTCTTTTCGTATGTCATGTAATTAGTAATTTAACCATCAGGACCATCTAAATTAAGTCGGCTTTCATCCAAAAAAACAATTTGATGCCACTAGCTATTCCATGTCATGCAATTCCGAACAAAAATCATGCGAGTTTCCTTACGATTAGTGGTAAGAGGCGGTTTTTGTTTAATTTTAATCTTTTTAGATATCCAGCTCTCCGAATTACTCATCTTACCGTGTCAACTATAGCAATGATTCCCAAATTTGATCCGATCTACGCGGCGGAACGGAACAGTGAGAATTTGATGCTTCTCCAACAATTCGTCTATTTTCAGTAGCTGTAGTAGCTGTTTTGGTCCTCCCTTCATGTTGTTTCCATAGTTGCACTCATTTTTATTCCAAATGACATTTTCCAAACCACTGACTTGCTTATTCCGATTTTTTTTGGCAATAACGCTATAGCCTATAGGTGAGACTACTTTCCTTCTAGCCAATTATTTTGCCATTCTCTTCTGCAGTTACAACTTTTCCTCACCCTATTTGATTGAAAACGATTAAAATATACGCGAAATAAAAATACTTTCAGCTTCAATAAATTGATCCACAGCAAAGAAATTGCCTCTGTCCCTATTCAAGTGCCGCAAAAAAAGTTGACTTTTTTTTACATGGTCAAAGAAAACCCAAAATAACATAAACTGTAAAATTGTAAGAATTTATTTTCGCTCCTAAAAGTTGCCCATAACTATGTACTATATAAAAGCATAAAGGAAATACCGATATTTAGGACTGAGGAAGTCAAACACAACATGAAATGATTAAAAAATCGTGTCCCTATTCATGTGCATGGGAGTGTATTTGGAAATAGTTGATGCTGCCCGCACTATGAATAAATGCATGCAAAAAACGAAACAAAAGTCAATTTTTAAAATTGCAAACTTAAGAAATAAAGTTTTTACCAAACGGTAGTTTAATTTCCCATAGATTAAGAAACTGTATACTTTTTTTTATTCCAGCTAATTTGGTCACAGCACTAGTTCAAAGTCAGTGAAAACCAGAGCATTCATTTTTTTTTGCATCATCAAAGAATAAAAATTGTTTGTTTCAATTAATTATTTCTTTTTACAACAACTGATTAAACATGTTGAATTCCGATGGAGGTGTTTTCTAATTATATAAATTAAATTTCATATTTCAAATTTCAAATTTCATATATGTAATTATATGTAATTTTATTCTTTCTTTCTTAAAATCATTTCCTTGTTATATTCCGTCGAATTCCGTTCTGTGGTTTGTGTAGAATGATAGTGTAAATCATACAGATTAAGTTAAAAAAATATTGGGTGCAGGTTTTAGCTGATTTAGTTGTTATTGGTTTTAGATCAAGAGTATTTCACAGTTACGGAAACTCTGGCTGAGGTAGATCATACCATTGCTAGGTCATACCATCAACCGCTAACTGATGTATTTGGATATTCGACAAACTTTAACTGAAAACGAAATAAAATCTTTAGAACTTATTTCTAAATGGGGTTGCAATGGTTCGCAACAAGCCCATTATAAACAAAAGTTCAAAAACCATTCCGATTCAGATGCGAACATATTCCAAAATTCTCTTGTGCCTTTGCCTTTGAGCTTCCAATGGAAAAATCGTTTGGCAAATAATCCAGCTGTTTAAGGATGATCTCTCTTTTATTTAACACGCTAGATCTTCTTGGCCAAATAGGCAAACAGACACCCTCATGGATAGATAAATGGGATAGGTACATTTCCTATTGGAGGTTCTCTTTTCCCCAAACAAAAAGGCGAGCTATCGTGACTAAATCTGGGAAGATATTTTCGATAGTGGCCGTGCCCCGATAAGAACTACGGTGGTAGTTATAGACCCCGTTTGTTCTTTTTGTCCACTCCTCGATAGCGGGGATCAGTTATCCCAATTGGCTTGCCATAGTGCAATAGATGTTTCTGTTAATGCTCGGTAACAGGCTAAAGTTTAAAACTCACATCCAGTACCCCGGGAGGAAGGGCTCACATATGCAAGCAGCTCTTTTCCGGATGCTGCTAAACATCGGTGGACCTGGATATGCTAGTAGGATTCTGCTATCCAGAGTGATCAGCTCTATACTTTTATAGGCTGCACCGGTCCTACGGGGACTCTAAAGCAAAGGAAACAAGGAGAAAGCTCTCGTCCAGCATAAGAACAATAGCGGATTTCGAACAATGGGTGGAATGCATAAAAGACAGTAAATGCTTTTACTGAGGATTTTCTAAGTAAATACTATTTTTGGCATGCATAAAATGAAGTAAACACCAAGATTAGGTGCATATTTACTTCAAGTAAAAACATTTACTTCTCTTCGCATGCATTTTTGTAGTAAATACTTTTTTGGAATGCAGAAAAACTAGTATGTGCTTGTTTTTCTGCAGTAAATACTGGACATTTTTCAAGTTGCTATCGACCAACTTGAAAATTTCCTAGCATCTACTAAAAAAAAATAAGTATTTCTTATGATATCCGGCGAATTCTAAGTACCTTTTTACTTGAATAAATACAGTATTTACTTAAAATATTTGCAATCAAGTAAAAACTTTTTTTTTCAGCAAGTGAAACGAAGTAAATACTGAAAATCGGAGCTTCTACTTCAAATTCTGCTACTACTTCCACTTCTACCTTTCAGTATTTACTTAAACCTTTTACTTGAAGTAAATACTTTTTTTTTATGCATACCACCCAATATCAAACGAAGCGGCCTTCAATATAATCTTGCCAGCGAGATATAACAGATCTACCTTAGGCAAACAGAAACAGCCAACCGGCAAGAGGTTGCTAATAGATAGGGTAACAGTAGAAGAGAGGGAAACATCTATTGCACTATGGCAAGCCAGACTCCTTAGACCCAAATCAAGACAGTCTCGGTCTTGTGGTTAGCTATTTCTAAGCCGGTAGATTCCACAATTTTTTTGATTCTGGCAACTGCTTCACTCATAGCGGACTCTATCTCGTGGATGTTTTTCGCCACCATTAGCACGGCGCGTTATCGTCAGCAAAACCGATAACCTTAACTCCTTCAGGCAGTATTAGTCTTATATTCCACAGGAGAGGAACAAGAACAGAGCCTTGTGGTACTCCAGCGGTAACGCAGAAGTACTTAAGTCCATTGTCAGTCTGATTCCTGTACTTTCTATCGGTAAAGTAACTTGCAACTTGCAAGGCATTTTTAATGTCCAGCAACACAACCGCGCAGTACCTCTTTGCCTCCCCCCCCCCCCCCTTTCCTTCTTTCCACAGTGTTGCTTCAGCTGCCGTATCTACACCGCCTTTATGGCATCTATGCGCATTGTAGAACGCGATTTTTGAAATCCATACAAATGGTCTGAAAAACACGCAGTTTGGAAGTAGCTCTGCCGAACTATTTCAAACATGCACCGGATTTCAGCAAGGAGACGCGCTATCATGCGACTTCTTCAATCTCGTACTGGAGCAGATAGTGCGCAGGGCAGGTGTCAACACGGAAGGCGCTATCTTCAACAGATCCGTCCAGCTGCTAGGCTATGCGGACGATATCGACATCATCGGTCGCTCCCAGCGTGCCGCGATAGAAGCGTTCACGGCGATTGAAGAACAGGCGAAATCCGTTGGCCTTGAAGTAAATGAGGACAAGACTAAGTACATGCTATCAACAAACAAACAAGCATCTGTCCACCGCCTCGGACAAAACGTCACTATTGATAGCAACAATTTCGAGATAGTTAAGGAGTTCAACTACCTCGGAGTAAACATGAACTCCACGAATGACTCCCTAGTGGAGATCCGGCGAAGAATTACCCTAGGAAACCGTTGCTACTTCGGTTTGGCAAAACAACTGGGTTCAAAACTCCTAACTCGAAGGACGAAATGTGTGCTCTACCAAACCCTTATCCTGCCAGTTCTGCTTTATGGCGCCGAGTGCTGGACGATAAGTAAGAAGGGAGAGCTGATACTGGGCTCCTTCGAAAAAAAAATACTTCGGCGGATTTTTGATCCTGTGTGCGAGGAGGGCGAATGGAGGAGAAGATACAACCGCGAACTCTATGAGCTGTTCCAAGATGTGGATGTGCCACATCGAGCGAATGGACAATAATGCACCAGCTAAGAGGATCTTCGAATCCCAGACCCCAGGTTCGAGAAGACAGAACCTCCGTTTCAAAGACCAAGCCATCGCGGATGCCAGGGCGCTTGGTCTCGACAACTGGAAGCAGCGTGCTCGTAGATCGTAGAGGATGGAAGACTGCAGTGTCTCAGACAGAGACTCTTCACGGGTCGGGAGCCCGATAAGTATGTAAGTAAGTAAGTACCAATGGTCTGACAAGCTCCTTTATCCTCTGCCACCATGAGCAGTCTGCCTTATTATGATACGTTGTAAGATATTTTCCGTTGTATCCAGCAAACATATTGGCCGGTACGAAGATGGTTATTTTCTTATATCAAATCTGTCCCTTTTGGTTTTTGTTCTGTATCGTCTGGAGATGATATAGCTAATTCGCATGTTTAACGTCTTTAGATAGTCCTCCGGAGATCAGAATGGTAGACTAATTATTGTATTTCAGGAATGACTTTTCCGTTCCAAAAGTGTTGCATCGGCCCATCGGCCAAATGGTTACTTTACATGTATAACACAATGTCTGGTCGAAGAACTGTCCCTCCAAGTTGGGTGTCTATGATGTCGACTTTTTCTCTGCTGATTGATAGCTTCGAACGACATGTCATGATTGCGTATTAATATTATATAGGTAGGTAAATCCAACCTTAATAGGATACTGAATATAAAAAAATATATTCTTTAAGACACATAACTAATTTCAATTTGTCTTAATTATTTTATTTTTTGTCAGGAGAATAATATTAGAACAAAAAGCCCCAAAAAAAGTGTCCTTCACACGTGCAGCATACCCACACTTCATATACGTACATTGTTTATGTTGTGAAGGACTTACAAGTACAAATTACATTTTTCGGGGCAAAACTTAAGTTCTGTGGGTAGATGGGAATGTAGGTAGGTACCTATGTGTGTACGTGTAAGTATGCGATATTTGGGAATTTGCTACTTTACAGAATGTCACATTCCTCTTGATTTTGCTTGTTTGTTGCTTTATCGAGAGACTTTTCTTTGTAACAACAGCTTTTCGCAAAGCAAAAGGGGAAACAAAAGCAAGAAGACACAACCTTATCTTCTTATTGTAGAAAAGTAAAGTAAAATTGTTTATCATCGACTAGAACATGCTTGCCAGATGGCCAGATACGGCAATATGGAATTTTTCCTATTGCAATGACATTTGTGGTTATATATTCGCTCTCAAAATGTAGGTTCAAGTACGAGTTTTAAAAATTCCACCACACATTTGATAGGCATCCGGGGTACCTATAATTTATAGTCAGAAAACATATAAGTACGCAAAATTTCCAAGAATACTCGATAAAAAATTTAGAAATTGCGCGACAGCAACCGATAAAGTCTGGCAAGCCTGATTATCAATATGAAGAATTTTGTTTATGTGCTCATTGGAGAGAAAACAAATTGACAAAAATGCTTTCCAAAGATGCCATTAATTTTCACCTTCTCGCATTAGAAAAAGCAGTGGTAGAATTATTACTTTTGCCACAAACTTTGTGGGCCAACAAAAAAATAGGGTTTGTTTACTTCCATTTGTTCTGCAGGCGAAGCCGTTTCGTAAGTGCTGGCTCTGGCTCCAGTTTTTATTATATTATACCGATAACCAACAAGAAGGTGGCAGCACCCTTTCTGGCTGAAGGGTGGGTTTCGTGTATTTTTGCCCCTTTGTTTCTTGTGCATCTGCCTTCATATAGCCGGTTGTTTGGATAGTAAGAAGCTTTTTAAGAGAATTTTACAGAAAAATAATTAAAAGTTTTCTTTTGGTTGTTAGTTTTTGTCTATACACAGTTCAGAGCCGTGATTGATAAGAGTGGGAGTTCATTCTATGGTTTAACTTTTGATATTTTAAAGAAAAACTTTCGACTGGTCTTGGACAAAGTTCGACAAAAAAGACATAAAAAAAACAGAACTTTTCAACGCTGATGATGTTTTTGCAGGATATATGCATACCCTAGTTATGGTTACTTACAGTTTTGTTTATTGGAAATTCTTTTTTTTTCTGCTTTCTTTTAACGGTTGCATGCCGTGGTTAATGGGGAAAAAAATTGCATGGTCTTTGGTGGCCCCAATCTGTAGCTCAAGTGGGCGGTGGAGACGACAATTTTATTGCGTGACTAACATCTTAAGATGTAAATCATGCATCCTCCTGGAAAAAGAGTTTTAAAAGGTCTTATAGATTCATTGAACTTGGTATCTACGTGAAATTTGTTTGGCGAATTTTAAGAACGCGACGAACAAAGATGACAGACATTTAAAGCAATTATATGGATAATTTAAAATGGAATGCAGAAGATCATCATCATCATCATCAGTGTAGGATGCTTAGCCCCCCATTTTCCTCGATCTTCCGTCACTAATTTTATATCATTAAGGCCAATGATCATATGGGCATAGAGGAGAGATGTAGGACTTCATATAACCAACTAATGGAGACATTAGATTAGATTAAATTAACAAGTCGGAAGAGCCTTTATCGGCCCTGGCACTGCGGCCTCTCTATAGGAGCCTATTGTGCCTTCCCCGGTGGGGTCCTAGAGCCATCTCTTGACTCCGGAGGCGGTCAGGAAGACAAGAATCTTCTCTGGCGGTAGTTCAGTAAGTTTTGCTGTAGTGACGATTTCTTCGCCAAGGACTTTATTTCTGAGACGGAGGAGAGCCGGACATTCCATGAGGATGTGAAGAGAGGATTCATCACTCTCAAGGCACAGTCTACATGTAGGATCCGATGAGAGTCCTATTCGGTGAAGGTGTTTTTTCATGAGACCATGTCCAGTAATAATTCCGGCCAGGATTCGTGGAGACATGCGTATAACGTCACATAAGCATAGACCCCTCCACACACAGTTCAGAGCCGTGATTGATAAGAGTGGGAGTTCATTCTATGGTTTAACTTTTGATATTTTAAAGAAAAACTTTCGACTGGTCTTGGACAAAGTTCGACAAAAAAGACATAAAAAAAACAGAACTTTTCAACGCTGATGATGTTTTTGCAGCATGTATGCATACCCTAGTTATGGTTACTTACAGTTTTGTTTATTGGAAATTCTTTTTTTTTCTGCTTTCTTTTAACGGTTGCATGCCGTGGTTAATGGGGAAAAAAATTGCATGGTCTTTGGTGGCCCCAATCTGTAGCTCAAGTGGGCGGTGGAGACGACAATTTTATTGCGTGACTAACATCTTAAGATGTAAATCATGCATCCTCCTGGAAAAAGAGTTTTAAAAGGTCTTATAGATTCATTGAACTTGGTATCTACGTGAAATTTGTTTGGCGAATTTTAAGAACGCGACGAACAAAGATGACAGACATTTAAAGCAATTATATGGATAATTTAAAATGGAATGCAGAAGATCATCATCATCATCATCAGTGTAGGATGCTTAGCCCCCCATTTTCCTCGATCTTCCGTCACTAATTTTATATCATTAAGGCCAATGATCATATGGGCATAGAGGAGAGATGTAGGACTTCATATAACCAACTAATGGAGACATTAGATTAGATTAAATTAACAAGTCGGAAGAGCCTTTATCGGCCCTGGCACTGCGGCCTCTCTATAGGAGCCTATTGTGCCTTCCCCGGTGGGGTCCTAGAGCCATCTCTTGACTCCGGAGGCGGTCAGGAAGACAAGAATCTTCTCTGGCGGTAGTTCAGTAAGTTTTGCTGTAGTGACGATTTCTTCGCCAAGGACTTTATTTCTGAGACGGAGGAGAGCCGGACATTCCATGAGGATATGAAGAGAGGATTCATCACTCTCAAGGCACAGTCTACATGTAGGATCCGATGAGAGTCCTATTCGGTGAAGGTGTTTTTTCATGAGACCATGTCCAGTAATAATTCCGGCCAGGATTCGTGGAGACATGCGTATAACGTCACATAAGCATAGACCCCTCCGTCCAGAAAAGTGACTGCTCATCATTGAGTACCTCACGTATTCTGGTGTTCCCTATACAGTCATTGCGAGTCACAATAGCAATGCAATGAATGAAACTAACTTCGGCCTCTTGTATACTCAGCCCTGTCACAGAATCCATTCGTAGAAAATTCCCGAACGCTACGAACTACGAAAAATTTACTTCACAAAATCCGAACGGAATCTACAGAACCATTGCCTCATTAACCGCTCCCATTCTCATTTTCGAAATCAGCTGTTTTGTGTCAAACATTGTGTCAAGTGTGAAAATTATTTAAATTAATTGTGAATAAACTTTTAAATAATTGAAAAATTCTAATTTAAATTTTGAATAATTTTTGAATTGTGAATGCTAGAAATTTATTTTAGTAAAAATTTAATTTTTGACGGAACGAAATCTGCCGGGTCCACTAGATAAATATAAATTGTTTAAGAATGGATTCAATTGCCACAGAAGTATAAACTAATAAATTCCTCGTTGATTAAATTTTATAAATAACGGTTTAGTTATTGAAAATATATTTAAAATGCCAATTTAGTAAAAGCTTACAAAAAAACACAATTATTGGCACCCTGACATAATTATTGGCACCCCCAAAAACTACAATTATTGGCACTCTTTAAAAAACGTCATGTTTTATGTATTATTTTATTTACAAATGCTTTCAAAATGTTTTATTTAAAACTATAAAATAAAAGATAAATATAAATTAAAATATACATAAATGTTTTTCAAAGGCAAATAAACAAAAAATATTATTTTCTTCGTTAAAAATTTAATTAATTTAAATAAGTATTACAAAATTATTATTTTGTAAAGGAAACAAACAAAAATTTGTTTTAATATTATTTAAATCATTGTAGAATTTAATAAATTCAAGAAAGTAAAATAGTATGTATTTTTTAAAAAAGGCAACCTAAGCAAATACGTATGAATATTGAATATCATATAAGTTGTTAGATCTTTCTGCTCTGAGCAAACCTGAAATTGGTGCAGGAAAACGCATTTACCCCAAAAATCAATGAATAACGGGTGCATGATACAACTATTGGGACTCACAAAAGTACAACTATTGGCAGTGCCAATAATTGTAGCTACATAGGATGGAATTATTGGCACCCCCTGCCAATAATTGAACACCAGTTTTTTTTAACCCAATTATTATTAATAAAACAAAATATATTTACGACTTATTTAATACATTCTTATAGTAAATAAAGCAACTCTATTTCTTCTTTACATCAACGATTTGCTTGGATCAACAAATAATAATATCTACAGCTTTGCAGATGACAGCACTCTTATATCCACCATCTCGAACAGTGGGCCTGTGACCTGTGAGTGCAGATACTTCACACAGTCAGAAATGTGAACAAATTAGTTCTCTAAATGATGATCTGGACAAAATCTTGAAGTGGGAAAAGACAACTTGGTTGTATTTAATGCAAACAACACACAGCTCACAACATTTTCCAGGAAAAATGCTTCAACAGTTCCTCAGATCCAGATGGATGACCATCCAATCCATCCCAAGGACTCAATGCACCTTCTAGGAGTCACAGTCAATTCAGGAATCACATGGCAGGATCACATATCCTATATCGCAAGATCGGCGTCCGCTAAGTTGAGCTACCTATTTAGAGCAAAGAGGTACTTTAGCCCCAAGCAATTTCTCCTTCTCTACAAAGCACAGGTTAGACCAGCCCTGGAATATTGTTCCCATATATATGGAGCTCGGCCCCAAAACATTCACTTAACCTACTTGACAGCATACCGAGACGAGCAGTTCGACTTATTGGAGACTCTACAGTCACATCAAATCTACAACCGTTGGTGCACAGAAGACAAGTCGCTGACCTATGCTTGATGTAATATAGGTACTTCCATGGTAGATGTTCTGAGGAACTCAAAGACATTATCCCTCGAAATGCAACTTTTATACGCCCCACAAGACAGGCAGCTAATGGTCATGACCTTACAGTACACCTGACAACCGCGAGGACATCAAATTTCCAAAACTCCTTCTGTTACAGGACAAGCAAACTCTGGAACTCGCTTCCTGGGGATATATTTCCTTACTAACATAGGTACATCTGCAAGCATTTCGGGTCGCTGTTGAAGCGTTATAGGTTCGCCTTTCCCGAGAGAAGTATTTATACGCGTTGTTCGATTGTTAAGCGATCCATTATTGTAAATGGCAAACATAGAACTAATATTATGACACTTCAAATGACAGGGATGTCAAATGCAAGTTAAAGGAACATTTTGTAGGTGCGTTCCACTGATATGTGGATGATATGGATGCAAGTGTTCATCTTCAGTAGCCATAGCATTACCGGCTGCCGGAGTGCCGGGTATGTGTGAAATGGGCCTTATTCTCTCAACCTCATCACAACCATACGAATTAGTTTCACTTATTCCTGATTTGGAAGTCTACAGTCCTGCCATTAGCTAAATCACCCCTTCCTGTTGGTCAAGTCGACGTATGTGATGTCTTCATCGCTGAGGTTGAATGGTGCATTGACTCAGTCGTAATTGGTGGATTTTACCATTTAGGAGTTGTTGTAGAATTGATCCGCCTATAACACCGATTATAACTCTACTCTAAAGCTTCCTTATTCAAATCTTAAGGTCTATTTTCTAGGTGTTGTTCCTTTTGGTAAAACATTCCGAAAACAAATATGCGATCAGACCATCCCCTGAATTAATTCCAATCCACGCTATAGTTTTGCAAGATTTGTTCCCAATTCACAATTCCAACCCACGACCCTGGGCGAAATTGGTTGTGACTCAGCACAACTATACACACCACTGGTGTTTGTTTAATTATAATTGCTGACTTAGGGCCCATACACGACACAGACTCGTCGCTGCAGACCAATATATTTCGTTGTTGTGCAAATGTTTGCGCAGATCGTCTGTGTCGTGTGTATCCAGGTCGACTGTTTGCAACGACCGTCTGCGTGAATTCAAAATTTTTTGAATTTTTCTTGGTCTGCAACGACATGTCTGTGTCGTGTATGGTGAATTTTGCACAGACGAGCGAGAAAATTCACGGCGTAAACATAATTCAAAGCCTCTCGCTTGAAGAAATCTGTTCCCTCGTTAAAGTTTTTTGTTTATTTATGAATGGACATATTTTTTGTACCAGCTTCATTAAATTTCATTCATCCATTCGGCAAAATTTGAGGAAGTCGGCAGGCAGTATTCGCCATTTTTCCGACCCGACGACCACGACGAAACGATACAAACTAATGTCTGTGCAGATTGTCTGCACCGTGTGTGGCGAAGGCATGTTTGCACAGACTTAAGGTCTGCAGCGACGAGTCTGTGTCGTGTATGGGCCCTATAAGCCCATGACGATATTGTAAAGTCAGCATCGCAATTGCTGGGTTCAAGTAAAGATGATTCTAATTATACGTATACGAGTATTTGGAGAGCTAACCAACTGCTTCATTGAAACGAATGATATTGCTCGGGTTGATAAATGATGCTCAATGAAAGTGCGTGCGCTACAATCGGTTTTGAAGGGAAAATTGAACGACCATGAAATTCACCAACACATTTAATGATTGCCGAATGAAATGCAAAAAATAACCAACCAGATGGATTATGATGAATTTTTTTTTTTTCGTGTGGTAGGGTGGAGAAATTTAATTAGTTTTCTTTAGATCGAATCACAATTTGGTAAATGAGGAAATTCTGTTGAATTATTTAGAGTTGTGGCTGTGCATGAGATCCAATTTGTTACAGAATAACAAATAAATTTGTTTGTAGAACTGGGGTTAAGTGTCCAACTTGGCCAGCTTTATTTGCGAATGGAGACATTATAGGTACGGTCTTCAGATAAATCACGTACTCAAAAAAAAATAAATAAAAAGCCAGGTATAGGCACCCTAGCCTAGACCTAGCTTCTCACAACTATTCGTTTGTGTAACTTCTTAATTTTTGAGGCGAATTGACGAATGTACAAGTTGGCCTACGATATCTAGTGGCGAGAAAAAGAAACCTCACAGATACACAGGAATCTGTCAGTCGTAAGCGGTACGTGTATGTTTGAACATTTAATTTATTTATTTTATAAACGAAAAACTAGTTTAATTGATGTAAACGCTTTGTCGCCCTAAAATTCAAGTATTATGAAAATTAGCTTATGAAAAATAAAATAAACCCAGGTCCATAAAATGGGTTTAAATCCTTAAAATGTGGAATGAAAAACTTTGTTTTTTGGATTAAAGTCTCTTTTTTAACATTATCCCAAGTACCAATGGCGGACCCAACTAACCGAGATTTATCTCCGACTTTGTCTGATAACTCCAGAATATTTTAGCGGCATAAAACGATCCATTCGCGAAGGTGAAGAGCTCTTCAAGGCTGTTTGGGTCTAGACTATAGGAGTGATACCAGATTCAGCAAACAGTGATGTAACTGGTCTGGCCATAAATGCATGCTCGATGACTTCAAAACCCCATGAAATCAAACTAAGAATTTTTTATATTATGGTTATACCATTTTGTCTATATGAGTTGCATTGGGGTACAACACAATGGGACGCTCGATGCAACACTTTTTCTTTATTTTCCATTATTCTAAACTAGTTAATAATTTATTTTTATGTTTTTACATAGCAAATGTAGGTATTTATTTTTCAACATTTAGTTTATTTAGTGTCGCTTATTGTAACTCGGTAAATTGATTTCCACGCCACCTACCAAGATTTTTACGTACCCGAATCACAGGATAAGTTTTGTGACAGTTGATTTCATCACTGAAGTTGCTACTGAAATTATAAATTGGAAGTGTGTGCAAAACATTCTATTTCAAATTTATTGTATAGACATTAACAAATTTGGTATCAGAATGCCGCTCCAAAATGCCTAAGTATATAAAACAAGTAAAATATTTGTGCAAAACTAAGAGATGTGAATAAAATCATGCATTAAAAATTGTAAACAAAGCACCCGAAGTTACCAATTATACATACAACAATTGTTTTATTGTGTTATCTGTTGCCCTTTAGGATTTACAAATAATATATCTCATATTTGGATTTAATTTTCTCCACACGCAATACAGGATTGCGGCAGGTTTTTAGTTGAAAATTCTTAGTCCAGAATATAGATATTTTTTTCTATCCTTGTGAATGAGGAGTTAACATTATTTTTCAAGTGGCGGCTACAAATCAAAAAATTCTTTGGAAAGAGCTCCTTTCGATTATTATGAACTTTTCTGGGAATTCGGTGCATAGATATACATATTTGGATTCCTATTCGATGTGCAACTCCACAGAGTTCCCCACTTTTTAATGTAGTTTCTTCTGCCATCATGCTTGCACTTGACCACAAAATCGATTCAATACATATATGAAAATATTAACTTCAACATAGTAATTAATTTTAATTATAACGTACTTTTTACAAATTGTTTTCACGAGGGACAGGTACGAGGTACAGGCAAAATATTTACAAGACTCAAAATTGATTTATTAGCTTGTTTTTATAGCTGCTTTTTGGTATAGATTTACTTTTAAATATTTCTTCCCTTAAATTCACCAATAAACTTGCTAAATATCAGTTTCTACTTATTAAATTTAATTTTTTTTATTTTTCGAAACACAAATTTTCATACGATTTGACAGTTAATGGAGCGACTTATCCTGTGATTAGGGTTCCGCCGAAATCCGCTAGACGCGGTATGACCGAGTGTCAATCTCTTTTCCGTATATTTCTTCGCTGATCTGTCAAATTTATGTATATAGATGGGTTCAAATTATTGCCGCTGGGGTGACTTGTAATTTTATGCCGACTCCGACCGAACGCTGAATTAAGAAGCTTTTCCGTGACATTTATACTCTCACTCGGGTGTTTGTCAGACGTTCCCGAGAGGTGGCGCAGTGGAAAAAACCTTAAGGTGAAAATTTGTGTTTATTGGGGTTCGATCCTGAGGTTCGTATCGCACAGTAGTCCAGCACACTAAGAAGTATACTCTATTCTCGCCAGCCCGCTAACCTACCCAACCTAACTTAATCTATAGCCTAAGCAGTAAATTGTTTACAACTTCAGCTTCGTACTAAGTTTAACAATTGGGCTATTCGTATTTGTAAGGATAAAATCAAAAATACACAAATAAAAAAAAACATTTACACCTACAATTTACTCGATGATACCTTATCCCTAACCTATGTCACACACTTGAAGGCTGCCAGTATTGCAAATAATGTAACATTATACTTACCTACATATCCAAGACACGACCACTGCCGTCCACTAAAGCCAAAATGTACCTGTAAATATGCATACAGTGTAAGCCAATCTACATTTCTACAAAATGAAACCCCATACACATTAAGCAATCCGAAAATAGCGCGTAATTACAACGAACATGCAAAGCGTCCTCCTCCTACATATCCTGTTAATTAACTAGAAAAATAAAATAAATGCTATCGCATCGTTAAACAAAAATAAAACAAAAAAATATATATTTTTGCAGTCACGTTCAATATTCCTGTACCTGTCCCTGTCCAGTGGGCACTGGCACTGGGCACCCTAGCCATATAGCCAATGTCAACTTGCAGGAGATGTTCGCCACAACGAAGATCGCGATGCCGTTGCGTGCAGCGCAGACAAAAAATGCAAATATACGTAGATACATCCGTAAAAGCGATGAAGTTTTGGTATTAATTGCATACAAACATTTTTTATATGTTTTTATGTTTTTTTTTTTTTTTTTCATCTTCTCGCTTTAACTGGACACATTTGAATGTACCTATGTGGATGTTCGTTGGGCCGCCAGCGCGCGCCGGTCACTTCATTTCGTGTGCAAATCATCGTACCAATAAATTAATCGTATCTCTAAATGGTATTCGTTTTATGTTAACAAAGTGCCGGACCAGGGTAATTTGAATTCCTTCTACATATCAGTACACCCATCGTGGTGCTGCTGGCTGCGATCGAGGAGAGGGATTCGGCTGCAGATACATTTGCTTTGACAGCTCGAAACTGTCTACTGCATGTCAGTACAAAAACCGCATAGGGTTTCTGATGTTGCTTTCGATGAGCGTTCTCTGTGTATTAGTTGAGTCTATAATTACCTAAAAAAAACAACAAAAAAAAGTTCGATGTCAATAACCTACTGTAGGGGTCAGCCTGAACGTATGGGCTAGTTTGAACAAGCTGTACCTGAATACTTGAAAAATAATAATAGCTTACCTTGAAATGACAATGTTTATGAGCAGCTCATACTTTTGCAGCTCATCCATGAAGCAATGCAACTTCATGTGAGCTCATCCACCAGACATTCTATTGGCCACCATTTTCGGAGAACGGTTTGAAATTCTAGTACGGCTTGTTTTACTTTGGCATACCAGCCAGAGTGTTCAAAAATGTACACAAAAAATTGTTTTTTTTTTTTGTTTTTCCTTAACGGCGATTCTCTACATCAGAAAATAAAAAAAAATGCACAAGTCGGTCTGTCGGACAGGTCAAGAACTATGTGTACATAATTAATTAGATCGGCAACTCCGTCCACAAACGGTACTTTGCCTATAAGCTGGCCTGGTGCGCCCAGGATTTGTTCATGAATTGGAGCGCCATTAACGAATACGCATACTTTAACAAATCCTAGGCTCATGGTGGGATATCAAGTATGAAGGCCTGTTTTCTGCACACGTAAGTATTCACAGACAGTGCAAATAAGAGGGAATTTTTTCGGTTAGAATCGGGTATAACTGTATAAGTAGGTGCAAGGAAGATTGTGGAAAAATTGCTCCACTCTCTTTACCCGTAAATATTAATATTCGGTATAAGAAGTCGCCTATGTGTTTCTCCAGGTCTCAGACTATCTCCTTGCCGTATTACGTATGGTTAAGAGGTTTAGTCGTGAATAGATTAGATAACATATAATCGAACGTTCCATGACGGAAGACCAAGGAGTGGGAAAAATGCATGTACAAAAATTGTTATATTTAGTACTCGAAAGTCGTTGTTTTTTGGTTCGGGCCCCACGTTGGGCGCCACCAGTGTGTAAAACCAAATTCTCTTTGTTTCTCAACCTCTGTCCCACGTTGGTCGCCATTGTGGAATTTCATTTGAATAAAGTTCGTTGGCGGAAGAGTGAAATTGCATTTTTTTGTATGTTATACCGAAGGTTTCCCACAAACAAATAGACAGACAAAGTGACAGAGTGAATATAGTTTCTTTCATTCTATAATGTATATTAATGGTCGAATGCATTGGCCGGTGCGTCGTATTTTTATTTGCAGTCATCAGTTAGTTATGAAGCACGCAACACCACAAGCGTAACTTTCTTTGATTCACAGTCATCCAAATGCTTTCGCAGCACGTGTAACGTGTCGACATTGCACATCTGCTTTCCAATACGTACGCGGTCAAGACTTTTTAATACAACAACAGAACAAAAATATGTTTCGTCTAACAAAATTGTCAGAGTGAGCATTGTCAATGACGGCATGCCACATTGTGGTCCACATTTTTGTGAAGTGCTTTGTACAGACAATCTATATCAATATTTTTATATATTTAAGATATGAAAAAAGTTGTCATTTTTTTATGAACGATACACTTTGGATCTGCTTTTGAATCATATTTATTTGATGTCTTAAATTTAGTTCAAATTAGTCGAAATGATATCGGCTAAGTGGCCGCTTCCAGAATAGATTCCCATTCGAGACCGATTTATGGCATCGGTCATCACTGTTGCCAGAAATGATGGCGATAGGTCTTCGCATTATTAGCGGATATTCTCTTAGAGTGCTTCTAGTGTCTGAGGCTTGTTGACTTGCGACTTAAAACAAAAATGTGCACGACTGGGTCGCACGAAACTTTATCGTTTATTGCGAATCTCGCAGAATTTCAGAGCGGTTTTTTGAAAAATGAGTACGAAGTATCCTTCAGGATATAAACATTACCTAACAGTTACATTTTCATCCAAATCGAAAATGGCGTTTTCGAAATATGAGTAGTTTTTAAAGTAGCATTTTTAGCGATTTGGGTGAAAATCGAAGGACGCATTCATGGTTCAAAAAACACTGTTTTGCAACTGCTTAGCTCAAAACTGAGCAAATGGTATTACTATGGATTTAAGCATTACCTGCCAGTACCTAACATTTTTATCATAATCGAAAATTACGTTTTTGAGATATGAGCAGTTTTTTAAAGTACTATTATTAGGGGTAATAATACATTATCCCTAAACCTACAGTAACTCAACTATCAATTTTGGTTCAAATCGTTAGAGCCGTTTTCGAAAAAATCTAAATTGTTTAATATTTCGTAAAATTGTTATATTGGAAGTACCGTTAATATTAGGGCTAGCATGAAAACAAAGAAACGCCTCCTAGCAGGAAGCCCACAAACTCTAAATACGAAGTTTGAAACAAATCCATCCAAGCGCTTAGATTCCCCAGGGACAGAATTGCGAGACCCACTTTTTTTAGTTTCCCTATCATCCTAATCAGAATTGATCAAAATCTCGAGTTCGAAATTTTGTACGAAAACAATATCTTTCTCTTACTACATATACGAGAAAGTTAAAAACACAGAAATAAGTCTAAAACGGTTGGGGGAAAAGACAGTCGTTGAGCATGGCTCTGTAGCGGTTTTCAACAAAAAAAAAAACAAGGCCCGATGAGGACGACGCGACGCCTCAGCAGAACAGTTGATCCGAGGAGGGCCTGGCAGTATATCGTATTGTTTCATACTCTTCTAGTCGAGCTACTAAACCTCGTGCGGTGTTTGCCCAGTTCCTGTCGAAGGACCGGAAAATCTGAGCCAACACCACCGACGATTTTTTCCGCAAAAAAAAATGCGTTTCTAAGGAGGGTACATATTTTGTATCGGTTTGTAGGATATGCATTGGCCATGGCCGTGTTCCATTGACCACTAGATGACTAGCGGCATGTTAAACTCCATATAAAAAAAAACTGACATTTCATCATTTGCGCTAAAGCACTAGCACATATTGTGAAATATCCTTTTCAGGGATTTTTATCAATCTACCGCAAAATGAACTGCTAAATTGAAAAAAATAACGATCTACCTATACCAACTAAAATAAATATACCTGATAGAAAACAAGCAAAAGTGGAAGTTTAGAAGTGAAATAATAATTCAGTTGTTTATTTAAATTATATCTAGTGTACTAATATTCCACACGAAATAATACATGTTGGCGAAAAATGTTACAACTATAGTTGCAAAATTACTGCCTTAAGTGGGATTTTTTGCTTCCATACAACGCGTCGCCTAATCCTTAACTCTTCGCATAGTGCAAGTAACATCCTCAGATGACTCACGGATGATAAACGGTTCTTACATATTAGCTCGAATAAGGATTCTGAAAACATATAAAAAACAAGCAAGCAGACGAACTTGTTGCATTCAATTTTTATATAGTAGAATTAGATTGCGAAAGAAGGGCAACTGCAAACAAATATCTAATCCCATTCCCATCATGGATCGTGTATCTGTGCAGTATATAGGTAAAGTATAAGCGATACATCATGTTTAGGTGGCCTATTGATTCACCCCACCACTGGTTTCGAATTGATATTAAACGCTTTCATGTCGAAGGACATTGTTTCTACTTAGTATGATTTTTTTTTTTTCAGTTTTCAGGTTTCTTAATTCCAATTTGCTTAACTAAGTTAAATAAATTTGTGTTTATTCAAATTCATTTTGTAACACATTGCTGTAACTTGACATGCAAATCATATTCATAGTCCTCTATAATGCCCCCTCCTCTTCCACACTCAGGCTCACTTAGACTGTGTAATAGCGTTAAAATCGATTTTCGAAACCAACTTTGACAAAGTTCTAAATCCGTTGTACTGCACCACATGGCAAAATCAATTGTCCTACCTAATGATAATGTCAGTTGGTTACTTGTCGTTCTATTGAATCATCATCATAATTCCTTCTTATGTGAGTTCACCAGATCCCAATTTTTTAAAACATTATAAAGGATCTCTGTGCGGCAGCTGTCTGTGCCTTTTACAGTCATTCCTAATGCGAATGCCTATAGTTCCATAAAAATTCCTTTGAGTTTTTAGAAAAATCTAAACAAAGAAATGCCACGAAAAGGTGTTCGTAATCACACCATACCTTCATAATATCCTTTTAGGGAATTGTGTCTTTACAATTTTTTTTTCCTTTGTACCAGGTAACGATATAGAGAATTTTTCATTGTTTGAGCAGTTTAAAGGGAATCCAAATTCAAACTGATTCTGTCATCAAAATCTCTCGTACAAAGACTTGTGAGAGCGTATAGATTTCTCGCTTGTTCCCTTTTGAGTGGTATTTGCCTTGAGGATTTATGCAGTCTTATTCTTATTCAAACTTTTTTCAATGTTATTAAGACTTAGGAAAACTGACATTCATTGTGAACTCGAAACTGAAACTAGGTACCCATAACTGCAGGTAGATTCGTCGCACAGTGGTGTTGTTGCTCTCAAAAGTTGGACGAAATAATTTACATAATTGAATTGGGATGAAGGGAACATTTTTTGCGTATATATATATTGCGATTTTCCACATCAACTGTTCTCTTTCCTGTCCATTTCTCAAAACATCATTAGTTATATATACTGAAATTGCAAAACCCGCTGCAATTACAATGTGTGTGGACTTTATTTTTAAAAATATTAGGTACCATGGGGAAGAATTTTTGTAAAAGGAGGAATGAGGAAAATTTGTACCAACTTTCGTACCAAAGACTTCTGTCCTTAATCAACGCATCTCTTAGTAATTGACACTAAATTCTGTTCAATTTAGTTATATAACCTAAACCATGCGCAAAGAATTCTTTCACATATTTCAATTTTGTTTTGATTTTTTAATAACATTATCCCACTGTGCGTCGGATGCACTACGTTCAGATACATTGTTGTACTCAATGATATTTATTTTTTTGAAAGTGATAGCACAGCACAAACATATGAGTTATCGATCTTGAGCTCTCTTATGTGCAGAGCTAGGTCTATTATTTAATGGGCGCATCCTTTGATATTGTTGCTCGCACTACATCTGTTTGAGGGTTTCTTTTGATCGAAAGGGGGCAAAAGATAATGAATGAAAAACACAGATAGATGGATAGACATTGGCAAGGGGAGAATAATTTGCACCAACTTTCAGGTGAATCGGTAGAAAAAGAATCCTTAAAGCCTAAAGGGAGACAAAAAATAAATTAAGCAAAATTAAATCTGAAAAAGTCAGACTCAAGCAAAGGACCTATAGTTTGTTCTACAGGTCAGAAGATAAAATCAGGGTTTGTATCCATATTAAAAGTCGGCTCTGCGAAATAAGGCCCCAAAAATAAAATGAAATAAAGCCCCTAAAAATTATACACACTGAAAATAAAATACCAGGTAATATTGACAAAATTCCATTGTAAAATTTCAACAAAAGCAGTTTTGTTGAACTGAAAAAAAATGGTTGTAATGATAAATGAAACTTATCAATACAACATAAGTTTTATCAATTTGAACGATATTTTGTCAAACGGATAAAACATTTACTAAAAAACTACTTTGTCAGATTAACAAAACACTATTTTCAGTCTAATAAATCGATAGTTTATCAATTTAACATAATTTATTGTTGAATTAACAAAGTTTTTGTTATATCCATAAAAACAGAACCAAAAATCACTTTTGTAGATGTCTGTAAAATTTACAAAACTTATGCAAAATGTTTGTTAGCCAAACAAAATACAGATTATCAATAATACAAACATTTTGTTGAAATGATAAAAATGATTGTAGATATGACAAAAAGTTTGTCGAATTGATAACACACGTGTTGAATCGATAAAAATAAAGTTTAAACATTGTAATCCTTTGAATGCAATGCTATTGATGGCGCATTTTCACACGCGAAGTAGCAAGTACATAAAGCAGCAAGTTTGTTTGTGCGCAAAATATAATTAGTGAAAAGTGATAAAAAAAAACATTGCAAGTAAATAGATAGTCAGTGAACTAAAACTTTCTTCCATAAAAGAAAGCCGCATATGGAAATATTAAATGCAATTTTAGCGGAAAATTGTTCATGCGCTGAACTCGAAAATCTTTGGACGTCGACCTCTAAATACAGGCTTTCTGGAATGTTAAAATTTAATTCAACGGCCGAAATTATGGGTAAATGGAGAGCTTATAAGCGACCTCTTGGATACAAATTGGTAAGAATTGCAAGGAATTTGATAATATGTATTGTATATAAGATTTTTTAATTTGCAAGTTTATTTTTATAATAATTTAAATAGATCAACATTGATTTCAAGACTATGCTCCCTGATTCTGCAGATTTCGAAATCGTATGTGCAAAATACGATCGAATCATGAAAATGCTTCAGTGCAAACTAAAAGACGCATCGAACTTAGCGACATTGAAGGAGATGAATAAATCTCTATCTGTATCGCATCGGAATGTATGCAAGTATGATATCATACCTTATTAAATAGTTTAAAAACCAAACCGACCAAACCTTTTTTATATGCTCGTAGGTGTATTACAACAAACGCATTTTTTTCTTTTTCTAAATAGATGGGCTATTCGTTTGGTGATTCCTACAAAAATATTTCTTTAATGTTTTTAAGTAAAATGAATTAAATTTAATTTGTTTATTTGTTTATTTACTTTTTTAAATAAATCTAATTACTAAACTTATTTGCTTTGGGTATCATTTATTAACACCTACTTTATTTTACAAGGGTATTGTAGACATATTTTGGATATAATTTCTTTATATCTATAGATAAATACTTACCTCATACCTTCAAAATAAGGTTAAAGGACAACTACTACTGCAAGTGAGTATTAATCATATCGAAAAAATAGTTTATTTAATTCAACAGAACAATTAATAAAAAATTGACAGATTATTTCTATTCAATCAACAATTCTGTTGTTGAATCAACAAATTAAAATGCTGGAGCTGACAAAATGTTGCTATGTAACCAACAATCTGTTTATAGATTCAAAAAAACACAACGGTAGTACTGAAAAAATATTTCTGTACAATCAACAATATTTGCTGTTGATTTAACAAAAAAAATAGCTGAATTGACAAACGACTTCGGTATTAGTAACAATTTTTTTTGTTAATTTGACAAAAAGATAAAGGTCAAAATGATAAATTTCTTTGTAAAATGAAGAGCATTTTGGTTAGTTTAACAAAATATTTTTATACGTACAAACAAACAATTTCTGTTACCATAACAATTTGTTTGTCATCACAACAAATGTTTTGAAACATAATAAAACTTATCAAAATTTTGTCAATCTGGTAGAAAGATTTTGTTGGACGTATATTGACAGAAAATTTGTTGAATTAAGCCTCATTTTTATCAAATATACCAAGGTTTTATTTTCAGTGCAGGAAACAACAAAAACTATTTTTAATAAAATTTGGGGTGTTATTTCCTTTTTCGGGGCCTTATTTCCTAATGAAAATTGGGATATTATTTCATTATGAAATAAGGCCCCAAAAGAAGAAATGAAATAAGACCCCAAACGAAAAACGAAAAGGTATGGGGGCATGCTGACCCCCCCTGCAACCTCCCTGCTTGGGTTTACTGTCAAATTTGGGGCCTTATTTAATTTTTTGTTTTTTGCCTTATTTCATATTTGAAATTAGGATATTATTTCATTATGAAATAACATCCCAAATTTGGGGCCTTATTTCATTTTCGCTTTTGCAGCCTTATTTCATTGGGGCCTTATTTCCTGCAGCCTTAAAAGTCAACTACATATACCTACGTAAAAGCTTATTAACTTAACATAGATGGCGTTACAATCCAGAGTGAACCTGGGCCTCAACCAAAACGCCTGTACAGTTAGCCCTATCTTTGGCTTATCGCCACCAGTTGCGCACTCTAAGTGGGTTGAGTTCCCCTTCGACTTGTGCGCACCACCTAAGACGGAGGTCTTCTTCTACAGCTTTGCGTTATCTCTCCGGGTTGGAATCGAAGACTCTTCGTGACTGATACGTACTTTTCTGACCAGGTCGATGTTGCTGTACAGCTCGTAGAGTTCACTGTTAAATCTCCTCCTCCAAAGCCCGTCAACGCAAAAGCGCCCAAAAATCACTTAGAGAATTTTGCGTTGAAAAGATAAAGAAGATCTTCGCCTTTGTTAACGTCCATGATCCATCGCCATAGAGCAGGACTGGGATCATGAGGGTCCTACATAGAGTCTCCTCACTGTTTTGTGACAAGGTATCTATTACTAGTTGCCTTCTTATTCCAAAGAAACACCGGTTGGCAAATTAACTCTTCGTTTAATTTCTACTGTGGTGTTGTTATCAGAGTTTATAGCGGAGCCGAGGTAGACAAAGTCCCTAACGACCTCAAAGTTGTAATCTGTCTGTCGTTCAATCTTCATGTACCTACTAACGAATAGTCTATTGTTTTGGTCAAGCTTGACATTCTGTACGAGGCATCATACCTGGAACGAAATGAAGGGCAAAGGCATTAAAAAACGCGAAATCGAAGTGACGACTAAAAAAAACGGAAGCCGCGGGTTGCAGTATCTACTCCGTAGATCCAAACCTATAAATGTGTCTACATGACTAGGTAGGGTACCGGATACAAGCAGTTGGTCCTGGATTGTTCTTAAGGAGCGAAAGCTAATATAGATAAAATGCATTTCTATATGGAAAGTATATCAAAGCCCCAATCAATGCTCTAAACCTACATACGTGCAACATAAAGAGCACTATTAGCAATAGAATTATAAACGAAGCCCACCTGAGGTGGACAAATGTTGTTGGACATACATGTAGTAAATAAGGTATGTAATAAATGCAATGTATTTTACCACAATTCGATCAAACTAGGCAGAGAACAACTTATGACACAATCTTTTAAGAAAGCATGCCAGAATGCTCAGCCTGGACATCTGCAGATTCTACAAGCCGAGGAAAATATAGCACACTTACACTTTCCAAACAATTCTAATAGTGACTGGAAAAAAAATTGAATGGGATGATCTCAGACAAATTTTGTATGAAAAGAAGAAAAAAGTGACTAAAATAGTCACTTAACTTGACTAAATTTTTAAATTTTTAGCAATTTTCAAAAAATCATAAAAAATATTAGCGAAGAGATTTTTGAAAATTGTTTTTTGCAGTCACTATTAGAATTGTTTGGAGAACAATTTAGCATCAAAAGATTTTTTGTTTGAGACCAAAGAGAAAAATCAAAAAGTAGACTTTCACAAAAATTCTAAATTTTCAATAGGTACTTAATGGGTTAAGGAAAGTTTTGTATCATTCAAACGGAATTTAAATGACCTTTCCATTGATGCCAAAAATTACAAGAAGTAAGTTCAAATTATGAGTAGAATTAACTTTAGTTTTGTCAAAATACTTATGCCCACCAGTGCAGTTACTTCAATTGGTTCCTCAGCTTTTTCTAAGTGGAAGAATACGAGTAGGCTTACAATTGCTCTAATTACAGTAGAAATCGTTTATAACGATATCGAAGGGACCTTAAAATTTCATCGTTATAACCGGTTCATCGTTATATCCGGTACAATACAAAAGTACAAAAAAAGTATGTACTTTATTGAAAAAAGTCATCTAAGTTTAAGAAAAGAGGTACAAAATCACAAATTTGTTATTCTTTGCACATTTGGTTGTGTAAAATATTTTTCTAAGATAGTTATATTTAAATTTTAATTTGAAGCGGCCATATACCATTTTGAGAACGACCTCCCCTCCACGCACTATACTTGTTGCAAACAAAAAACAACATTTACCAAACTCTTTAGTTACCATATATTATGGAAATCGAAAATTCAATTAACTTTAACGCTGTAGACCTGTGAAAACATCCAAGGACCGGTGACTGTGATCTCGGGAAATTTACATACCATCAATTGCACCTCAATTGAATCCTCGGCATTTTATTAGCCTTGCTCCCCGAGCAGGATCATTTTTTGACATCTGAAAATTCGTTGTTCACCACGATGGTATCAGAAAATTATCCGAGGATAATTATTTAGCATAATTGATACATGGCTTTAGAAACAGGATGAAAATAACAATCCGTAGACTGTAAAATCAGTTTTTACTATCGTTATAAACAGTTTTTAGACTTAAATCTGGTACATTTTCATCGCTATAACCAATTTCATCGTTATATCCGGCATCGTTGTAACCGATTGCAAATTACTTTGAATTAAACGGAGTTTTGCCGGGACTTTTAAAATATATCGTTATATCCGGTTCATCGCTATATCAGGTATTGTTATAACCGATTTCTACTGTATTCTGATTCGTTTCCCTGCCCAGCATGGAGCCGCTTATAGAAGGATTGCGCTGACAAATCTGAAAAGGAGGATTCTTCTGACCCATGCGGGAACGAGCTGTTTACAACTGTGACAGTGTGACTCCTTTTTGCTATAATGTATTGATCGTGTGTCTTTTTTAGGCACTCTCAGCAAACTAACGCCAAGAACCGACCAGTACAGTACCATTGATGCTCGAATTTTAATATAAAAGGTACATAATATCTATAACAAATTCACAACGCACAACTTCGCCGAGTCAACCAACCTTGGTGAAACCTCTCATTTTCCTCTACCATTTCGCACTTGCCACTTGCGGTTGAATATTTTCCCACTGGACTCAGGCCAGGCTGTGATATGCATCTGTGGCAATACACGCATATAAAAATAATACTATGTACCTATACCTTCGTCAATGTCGAGCAGCGAGCACACTTTATGAACGACATGAACGTTTCAACAAAATGTTTACATGTGTATGAGTAAATTATACCAGCTTTCAGAAGTTCAACGGGCTAATAATAATTTGGCTTCCTTCACTGGCGAGGATGTCAACACACGTATGTATATGTATATTGTATAGCCACCATTTAATCGGACGAAACTGGTTTGTCAATTAATCCAAGACAAGTCGGACGAGTCACCTCAACTCTCAACAACCAGCAATTCCTCTGTAAAGCAAGCAGTCTTTTTGCTACTGACATCGCGCGCTTACAAGAACCCGACTGTGGTATGCATCTGTACGCGTCGCGTCTTTGTCATTACCCCTGTCAGTGTGTCCATGCGAGCATATAAAGAACGTCCGTTGGACAAAACCGTCAATATCACTGACGATGCAGATGCAATTAGTCACTATTAGCGTTCTTTACTATCATTTTGGAGAATGGAGCGCAGAGGTTGAACGAAGTAACTCTAAACAAAGGGTAATAACTTTCGTTCAACTCACAGCAGAAGATCCACCTTGACATCCGTACACTTTGATGCGTTCCGACGAGTGATAAATTTGAAGAAAAGCAAAAAAAAAAACTGCTCGGTTTTTATTTTCCTTTTTTCATGAAGCTACACACCGATGGCAGCAAATTCCTTGTTTCTAAAGAGTGTCTTTACCGAGACCCATTATCCGGAGAAATTAATGTGGATAGAGAAGGAGCTGTAATTTTCAAATTGAAATGTTTGCACATGGACATTAGTTTCGGAATACTTTTGTATAGATAAAACATGGTATAAAATATTTCGAAAGCGAAAGACGATTCACTTCTTTAGATTGCACTTATAGATAAAGCTCAAGTGATGCCAATTCGAGGTAATTAAGGATAGTTTTGGTATTTCAAAACTTATATCGATTTACCAATGTTTTCTAATGGTATCGATAGAACATAAAACTAAATAAAATGTTTCATTATTTTTCAAGTGGAAATTTGTACGGCGTTGGGCAGTCGTTACTAATGAAACGAAAAAACGACGGAAAATTGGAGGTTGTAGCACGCGTGTTAAGGCAGCTCGTGTTGAGTAATATCAGTAGTTAACGGATATAAGAAAACCTCATATAAGAAAAAATCGCTTATAAGAAACACAAAGAAATGCACCGTGTCTTTTTCTATATAAATCCGTGTACATTAAAATGGATAAAAGAAAAACTCTTAAAAGAAAAAAACGGATATAATAAACTATATTTCGAGCACAGAAATAAAAAAATATATGAAAAAAAAAAAACGTTTATAAGAAAGTTCGCTTTCTGTCTGTTATTAATCAATGTCGCATTAGATGACGAAATTTCTCAAAGTAGGTACATAGCCAGGTAGGAACGAAGCCATATGCATTTTTTGTGTTGAAGCAATATTTGGGTAGTGACAACGACCAATTGCATATTATCTAAGAACATCTTTTTAATACACGGGAAAGTTATTTATTCGGATTTGTTTCAAACTTCGTATTTAGAGTTTGTGGGATCCCCGCTAGGATGGTTGTTTTTTTGTGTTATAAAAATTTTACAGAATTTTAAATAATTTAGACTTTTTCTAAAACGGCTCTAACGATTTGAACCAGAAAGATAGTAGTAAGATGACTGCATATCCAGTTTTTCGCTAAAAAGTCCAACAATGGTACTTTTGAAAATTTGCTCTTTCCCGAAAACGGTATAGTACATATATACGATTTTAACAAAAATTAATTTTTTAGGTATCATTCTTAACTTGAAAATCAGTTTTCCTCTAAAATGACTGCGTCCTTCGATATCCACCAAAATTGCTAATAATGGTAGGTACTTTAAAAACTGGTCATATCTATAAAACGCCATTTTCGATTTGGATAAAAATGTAACTGTTAGGTAACCCTTATATACTGAAGAATACCTTGTACTTAGTTTTCAGCTAAACAGTTGAAGAACAGTGCTTTTCGAACCCAAAATTGTAATAATTTTACAAAAAACCGCTCTAACGATTTTGATCGAAATACATATTTAAGACAACATAAGCATTCTAAACAAGATCACAAACTTAGTTTTTCTCAAAAATGCAAATAAAGCCGTTTTATAAATCTTTCTCAAAAATTACTGCAATTTTTTCATATTAAATACACACTTCATACTTATTTTCTTATTTCATAAGCTTGAAATTTGTTTTTATAGAAATTATTTTTCTTATATCCGTTCTTCGCTTATAAGAAAAAAACTGATATAAGAAACAAATCATTGGGATTTTTTGAATTTCTTATATCCGTTATCTACTGTAAAAGAGTGAAACTTCTTATGATGAGCAATGATTTGGAACTCCTATGTAATGAAAAAGCGTCAGGAAATGGGACAGGTAGCGTGCATGGTGAGGCAGCACGGACAAAATGAGACACGGCAGAGTGAAACTTCTTACTGCTCGTTGGCCAATCATTCCGAACTCCGATGAAACGAAAAATGACAAGAAAACATAGTGGCAGAATGGGTTATAGAACAGTAAAACCTCGTATGGCTCGTTGGGCAGTAATTTCGACATCCAATGAAACGAAATAGCAACAGGAAACATGAAGGGGTAGCAAAGGCAGGTCGGGCAGAACGAAGCATGGGAGAATGAAGCTTCATATGGCTCTTCGTGTCACTTTTAGACACGCTGGCTGCAGTCAATGGGTTGTATGCAAAAAGATGAGTTCAAGATGTTTACTCACTTTTCTAAGATCTTTCTTAGCATGGTATGCAAAAAACAATACACTGACCGAGTTAGATCTCATCTTATGAGCTCGATCTCAAAGTGCTGAGATCGATCTAAAATTGAAAGCACGATGTGAGACGGAGCAAAAAGATGACAAAACGATTGATTGCATGAGTTCGATCTCACAAATATTTAAGCATGGTATTTCTCTTACTCAGTTCATATAAAACAATCAAGGTGACCAAATTTTAACCAAATTTTGTTACAAATCAAATTTATATAAATAAAAGGAGTCAAGTTAGTGAAGATTTTCGTCGTTTTGTAAAACTACTAACAGAAAACCCTAAAACACACGGTTTTTCTTGGATATTTGAAAAGATATTTGAAAATAGAAATCATTATATTCCTTTTCATTTGTCTTCTATATAGCTTATTACCGTAATGCGTAAAATTATATGCATTTTTATAGGTATATGAAAACTCTTGTATGTATATAGCAACTCTTTTTCCTAACTGAAATATTTCTTTTCCGGTTTTGTTGACTATGTACTATTTTGTTTTTTAAAACTTCATATTCCCACTTTTATGTCTTCACCAAATTGGTTTTCAAAGTACCTACCTATAATTTTAATCACTCAATCAATCTTCTTCGCCCTAAACATTAGGCGTGATTTTTTTGCTATCCTATCCCAGTCTTAGCAAAATATTTTCATACAAACGTCAGCCAGGATAGCTAATTAAGCCCCGAAAAAACTGTGCTCGCAAGCTATCATTGCTTCAAAAGTTAGCGCAAAATGCTCTCGATTGTGTCATAAATGACATTTAATATTACAAAATTAATTAAACAAACGACTAAAAAAGCAAACAAAGCATTTGCCAAAAATATACCCACAATTTACAAATTTTTATGTGCATTTTTCATATTTAGAAAACGTTTTTATTCGCGAATCTTTTGTTTGTGTACATATTCGCATAATCTTTTTTCTTGTGTTTTTTTTTACTGTTCTGAGCTAGCTACATTTTCCAAATATCAATGATGAGTGCCAAAAGGTTTTATGTAGAAATGATTATCCCAGATAATTTTTTTAAGCCTATATGGGATAGCAAAACGAACACGTCTATTGGTAGGTAGGTACCTAATTGTTCGTCTACTGATGAGCCCACCCACCACATCGGGGCGAAACGCATTTGGAGTTGAGGCCACTTAAATGTTTTTTATAATGTTTTTTATGGTACCTAATTGTGATTTTTCGAGCAAAATTTAAATTTTCTTATTTAACCAAAAATTGATTAAAGTAACCCAATTTTCTTTTTAATATCATGCTCCCTTTACACTTTTTCTCTCAGAAGACATACTCACTTCTTTTATTTACCCAGAGAGCTTTGAGATCGATCTCTAATCCATTGAGCTAGAGCTGTTGAGAAAGAACTATTTTTTTTGCATATGAAACTGAGTCCGAGTTTCGGTTTGCACAATCGATTTCTCATGTGAGTTCAAGCTCGTCAGCTCTGACTTTGCGATCGTGCTTATCTTTTTGCATACTACCCAATATGTCGACCGATTTTATTCTTATGTGTAGGTGTAGACAAAATTTGACGTCAGGATGTCAAAAATTGGCACGGTTTTTGACATGTGTAAGAGTAGCTTAAGAGTTTAGGACTTATAAGTCTGCCTTTCTGTCTTACTTCCACCTTGAAAAGACTGGTTCAAATTCACTGATCCAGACTGGGCTGCTCTGCACTGAGAATGCACCCTCTGTCTGAGACGCAACATTCATATCAGCGTGAAAATCCGAATAGATTACGTTTCAAGATCTAGTTACTAGATTTGAATGCCATCAGCTTGATGAATACCCCGTGGGCATATTCATCGAAAGAAAAGAAAAATTACATTTGGATCTATTATATGTCAATGCGTCAGTTGTTTAGTGGAAAGGCCTTTCGCTTAGTTATGTAACTGCCTTCTACACTAAGCTACAAGGAACAGTCTGCCTCAGATGCACGAAAACTTTCTCTAGTACGCCCGGCTCTGTACTAGATGCTCTGTTTGGTTCATCACTCTTTGATACTTTTATCGACAGTCTTAGAAGAGGTGGCTTTGATCCGCACTGAGCTTCGATGACCTTCGGTCATCTGAATCAGGTTGCATGGGAATTTCATCTGAGTACCGGAACTTCGGCTGCTTTTTGTGTTTAGAGTCAACTTTCCTTGCGTTCAGGAATAGATTCAGCTGAGTCTGAGCATGGATTGGGCTGTAGTCAAATGGTTTCGAAACTAGTCAAGGACATGGTGCAAGAGCTAGTGATTTCGAGGAGATTGGCAATGCAAGATTTCATTACCCATTAAGCCATTGACGGTTGAGCTTCCTTCCATCACATTTGCGTTTAGCACGGCTCTCCAGAATGCGGTCAGACTGAACGTATGCTGCCCAAAATCTGTAAAAAATCAGCGACATTCTGAAAGACTGTACCACAGATACTATATAGTTCCACTCTAAACTCTATTATCTGTGACTGTACACTTATCATCTAAGTATAGTTGGCTTGAGAGGCAACAATTTCTGTGATGCTTGTGGATTCATATATGGTATTACAAGACACCTTTTAATGGTCTAAGTGTGTATGTTTTTGCCGACAACTTTGCATCGTCAACCTAGCCTAACCTAAACTAAAGTAGATAAGAAGTCAGCTACCTCAGAGTCATCATTAAATCCACAATTGACGCTGTAGTTGAAATTCGGCGAATAACTACCCCATCAGGAAGTAAAAGTGAGAAATGTGTGATAAACCAATACGAATGTGTGTAGGTGTGTACTAACAAATTACTCAAATGTATGCTCGGCTAGGTGGGTATACATCATTTCGGGTATGGCCCAGAGTACCCAGAGTTCTGGTGCTGCCTCCTAGCTAGTCTTTTTTTGCACTCCTTAGATTGGGAATAGATGAGCTCTTGAATTGCAATATAATTTTTTTCTTTTCCACTTTTCTATCCTTCCCTTATACCATCAGCAAAAATAGTGAGAGGGAAAATGCATCTCTCCTGAATTAATACTGACACTAAAGCTTACTCCAACCGCACGTATTTCAAAGGTTACATAACTGCTCGCAATCTAAACCATACCAGTACCTACCCTTTTTGCAGAGAAGGATTACCCAACCCTGGAGGTGACTGAAATTGTTCACGAAAAGAGAGTTATATACCTACACAAAACCACATACGTAGGTATCTGACGTCCACGATATCAAGATCGTCACAAAAAAAAAACTATGCGTGAGGATTCATTACGAAAACTGAAACGAGGTCACCATGATACACACAAAAAAAAAACTAATTCTAATTTATTTCCGCCTCGAAGGCATATGGTAAAACCATTGATAGCAAGACATGCAAGAGATGGAGACTTGTGCCTGAAAACCCCGCACATGAATCAATATCCATACCAATCCGGAATATCAACGGCTCTTTTGAATTCCACATCAAGATTTGGTAAATTTCTTAGTGACAAATAAATGGCGGTAGGCAAGTTCCATTGATAATGAGGGTAGATATAAAATGTATAGATGGCATTTAAATCGATAAAGTGTTTAGAAGAAGGCGGACAGCAGTTGCATGCGTAGCCACAAACTCTTAGCCCTATTTATAAATAAATTATAAGGACTGTGTAAAGTTATGCACTCCTTAAAATACGTCTAAGCGCAAAAACCTTATTTATAAAATGTATACAACGTTCTTTTATAGAGGCTGCAAAAACTAAACGTGTTTGGAAGTTGAATGGTGTTTGTATCGATGTAATAATTCTGATGTGTTTTGGTTCTTAACGAACCAGATTTTATCCTCTATGATAAATGAAATATTGTAATTCTTTACACAGAACTATTCTGATATGAGTGATGAGGCTCATTTTCATTTGTCTGGGTACGTAAATAAACAAAACTGTCACATCTGGAGCTCCACAACATGTCCACAACAGGCTCCAAGGCTAAGCCAATGATCCTAAACTAAAGAAATATGTCAGACCTTTAGAATTCCAAAACCCTCAAAATATACGATTTTCGAAAGTTTATTAAACCGATATGCTACTTACCCTTAGGCCTAGGCCACGCACTGAGCGGCAAGCGGCTAAGCGGCAGAGCGGCAATCATAAGCGGCAAGTGGCCATTTATTAAGCGGCAATTCTCATAGAAGATATTTTTTGTATAGGAGGTATAAGATATGATATGTTTATTTTTGTATGGGAGGTGCCATGCCCCTTTGTCCAATTTTGACCAATCTTCACAGGAGCACTCCAGGGCCAATACCTAAGGTCATCTGTAAGTTTGAGCTCAATCGATTTGGTGGTTTTCGAGACGATTTTGAATGTTTTTTTTGTATGGGCGGAGTCACGCCCCTTTGTCCGATTTTGACCAAACTTTATAAAATAGCCTTTGTGCCAAAAACAACGATTTAATTAAAATTTGAGCTCAATCGGTTTTGTGGTTTATGAGATATATGTACCATGGTTTTTGTATGGGAGGTGCCACGCCCCCTTGTCCAATTTTTTTTTACATACAAACCTGCTACAAAAGAATACCTTTCTAGCAAAAAAAAGAGTCATAAAATTTGGTGTTGCCAAACTCGAGATATAAACGTTCAAACATACATGATGATTTCTTGCCGCTCAGCACTACATTAAAAAAATAGAACAGAATTGAAAGCTGAGCGACGCCACTCTGCTGCTCAGAAACGTCGCTTGCCGCTCAGCGACCGCGTGGCCAAGGGATGATAATGCTGAACCCAAAAAAAGTAGCAAATTGCCCGAAAAAACGAAGTAGATTTACAAAAAACGAAGCAGACATTTGGCGAAATGCTCAAAATGATAAAGTTAGGTCTTCAATGGGATAATGGGATCTATAGAAGGATGTGTAGTGGGACAGAAGCACATAGGTAACTGATATTCTATAGTGCATTACATGACACATTTTTTTCCTAATATTTGTATTTCGTTGATTTTGCTGTCGTTGTTGATGTATTTAGAGTCAAATTGATCAATATTGTCTATTTTAAATGGTATTTTGAACCATAAATAAACGAAGTAGAAATATAAGTTGCTACGTAGCAGATGAACAATAATTAAAAAATGAAGTAGATCTACTACATATGAAGTAAATTATCATCTCTGGCACACCCATACAATTTCATATGTTTGAAATATTTTTTGCCGCTCAGAGTTTTGCCGCCCTGCCGCTTTGCCGCTTGCCGCTCAGTGCGTGGCCTAGGCCTTAGTGCAATAAGCTCGTCAATAAAGTTTCCATTCTACGAGTTGTAAGAACTCCTCTTTGAAATTATACCTCCGTCATTCAGTGTATTACTTCCTATTGTAATTCTTTGCCGGAACTCAACTAGAGTGAGACTTCCGGACACATGCAGTGTGTTCCAGGCAGTGGTTCTGTCATATTAAAATCTGCGGAGCTACCTACTTGAAATTAGATCAATTTACAGCAAGAATATCGCAGATCGGTATAATGTACGGTGATGCCAACGGAAAAAAAGATAAGAATGTGACAGCTGACAGTTCGGGGTTAGTAAAAATGGAGCGCAGTACGAAAGGACAACGCATTTTCATTGTTGAGCAATATTTTAAAAATAATAAAGGTTTGTTCCAACAAAATCATCTTCAGAGATGAAGCTCATTTTCATCTTGATGGGTTCGGTAAACGTCAAAATTGTCGCATTTGAGGTTCAGAAAACCCACGAGTAATTGTTGAGAAACAAATGCACCCACAACGCGTGACTGTTTGGTGCGTTACAATTAATGGTGTTCGTTATCGTGACATGATAAAAAAAAAATAAATAGGCGGCGCAACAGGCGGTAGACACTCAAGGCCTAGATTCTCGCAACCATTTGTTTTGTGTGAGTTTCTATTTTTGGAACGAATAGAAGGGACCTACAATTTTATGCCGAGTCCGAACGGCTGAATTGAGAAGCTTTTTCAGGACAGTCATACTCTCGGATGTTTGTCAGACGTTCGCGAGAGGTGGCGCAGTAGAAAAAACCTTAAGATGTTTTTTTTTTTTTTGCCGGGGATCGAACCTGGGATCCCTCGCACAGTAGTCCAGCACACTAACCACTGCGCTACTGCGCCCTCGTGACTCGTGACATGATAGCCCAGTTTTTAGTGCCTAAATTACCAGATATGGATGTGACCAACATGTCGCCCAGTATGTCAGATTGCTGAATGCATCATCAGCTACATTAGAAATGTGGAGACGCTGCAGAAGCACAGCTAAACAAAATTCTGACACTTAAAGCACAATAGATCTTATAGGTCGAGGAGCATTTTATGGCTACGGCGAGTCAGAAGTTTAAAAGGAAACAAAAATGTCGGATTGTATTGGGAACCTATAGACACTGTCATATTAAGTGCAACGAAAGGACCAACGTTCTGGCCAAAAACGAAGTAGAGATTCTGGAAAATCGAATGGCTGTAGCCAAAAGAATTATTCTCTACAACACCGTAAATAAGGCAAACCTAAAATGGTCACACATAGAAGCACACAGGGTATCAAAGGAGAATCTGGAGAATTGTTAACATAAAAGCACGCTAGGAAATTAAGTGATATGAATACTGAGACGTGCAGGTATTGCCAGGACCTACAGCCTGTCACTTATTTTATCTGTGAGTGCAAGGTATTGCTCGGAACAGAAATTAACACTTTGGAAGGTACTTCTTCTATAAAATTGAAACCATTTTCGGGCTTATTAAGGAAAAGATGTCTTTGGGCGAATTGGTTTAGGTGTTGACTATGAAGGTTCCCCCGGGATTGCTATGGCCCCGCTATGGTGCCCAGCCTATTGTGCTAAACTCTAACTTTACACAACCTAACCTAACCTAGCCAAATAATTGGAATCTTTTTGACTAGATCTATATCCCTATAGAGCCCGTATAATTCCTTATTGCACCTTCTCCTGCACTTCGGGCTTTACAGCCTTGACATGTCTTCATGAATTCACATGAATTTGTTTTGGTAGTAGTCTGGTGACTGGGTTCAAAACTCCTAACTCGAAAGACGAAATGTATGATCTACCAAGCTCTTACCCTGTCAGTCCTGCTTTATGGCGCCGAGTGCTGGATGATAAGTAAGAAGGGAGAGCTGATACTGGGCTCCTTCGAAAGAAAAATACTTCGGCGGATTTTTAGTCCTATATGCGAAGAGGGTGAATGGAAGAGAAGATACAACCGCGAACTCTATGACCTGTACCAAGATGTGTATGTAGTCCAAAAAGCCAAAACACGTCAACTACGTTGGCTCGGCCACATCGAGCGAATGGACAGTAATGCACCAGCTAAGAGGATCTTCGAATCCCAGCCCCCAGGTTCGAGAAGACAAGGAAGACCGAACCTCCGTTTCAAAGATCAAGCCATCGCGGATGCCAGAGCGCTTGGTCTCGACAACTGGAAGCAGCGTGCCCGGGATCGTATAGAGGATGGAAGGCTGCAGTGCCTCAGACAGAGACTCTTCACGGGTCGGGAGCCCGATAAGTAAGTAAGTAACCTGGTGAAACCTGACGCATCAGACGATACTTCTCGGAAAGTTGCGTATTGATATTCTGGCCTTGAATCTGGCAGTACGGGAGTTCTTGAGAGATTAAGCTAAACGCGGTCTGTAAAATCTCTAGTAGTCCTTTGTGGTTGCAGTCCTTCGAAGTCTAACTTTCTCTCAGTATTTTCTCGTTGCAATACGAGTTATCCGCATGGTTACCTTGGAAGCTGCTAGATAGTGATCAGAGTCGATGTTGACGCCTCTTAATGTGCGGATGTTAAAAATACTGGAGGCATACCCACGATGTTTCGCCCTAATGTGTTCCCTAATGTGGTGTTGTGTAAATTACATGGTCGCAAAAATAAAATAATTTGTTTTTGACCTAGTAGTGACAATACTCAGCACAGTATTGAAAGTTAGTATTTCAAAGTAAAAAAATGTAAGCTGAAAAAATCCAGTAATTTTAAAAACTTCAACTTCAGATTCAGAGATTATGTACTAGAAAAGTCATTAAAACAAAATGCATAATATCAAATTCATGTGGAACTTTTAGCTTATTGGAGCTCTAGCGCAAGCCCTGGATTTCATTAGATTAGTTTTCAATTTTATTAATAAAAAAGAAATTCAAATAGTTTGTTTAATTTTCAAAATGAGATATATTTTAGCATGTAAGTAGAACCATTGAGTATTTATACATAGAGGAATCATCATTTTGAAAAGTAAGTTTCAAATTTACCTCGCGTGGAGCGTTGCAATCGTTTAAGCTTCTTTTTTTACGGACTTGAGTGAAGAATTATGAAAGTAAAAATACAACTCAACACAGAAGAAGAAGAACAAAGAAGGACTGTGCACTGTGGGACAGATACAGTCATCACTCATCTGTCGATTGAGTAGGTAGCATTTTTTTTTCGTTTATGTTTTATAACCAGACTCAAATCCTCGCGATCTCGCCAACCGATTCATTTTTTTTTAGTACGCGGTGATGATGGGGGATGAATAGGTATGCGTTGGATCTGGAACTGGTTTTGCATATGGATATGGATATGAATGTGCAAGTGGATATCTTTTCTTTCATGGAGTGGAATTTTTTCCTGTATTTCTATTTTGATGTTTGCTTTTGTCATTCACTCATTCAGTTTTCAGTACGCAAATTGGCCTTGGAGCGTTAAGACGTATGTGCATGCGGATTTTTTTCTTTTTAATAGGAATAGGAATAAAAATTGGGGAATCTGATTAATTTAAAAATGAGTTCCATCCCCTGTTCTTACTGGAACTGTTTTAATATATATACGCCAGGGTGCTCTAAATCTTTTTTTGGATTGCCCTTTAGTAGTGCCAGATTTGTTTGGATAAAGCATTCTGGAAATGTTTCACTGCACAAAGGTAAAGGAGTAGTTAAATTTTGCGAAAAACATTTTCCAGCATCAAACATTTCTGTAAAAGGCACAAAAAAATGTTTGCTACCAAATTCCTATCCCCTTCCCCTTCCTGGATCTTGTTCCTGCAATGGCTATCGTATGGACGATATTTGTAAAGAACTTTTAAATAAATCTATAAATGTGACAAAACAAACATATGAAAGGAAAAAAAGTGTAAAACAAAATTATATAAACAGATCCTGCTCGCCGGGATTAACAGAATCCTTTATAGAAGAAAATGTTCCATCATTTTCTTCTGTTAATGAATCTATTAATTCCCTATCTCCATTTATAGATGACAACCACTTGTCCCTTGAAGGGAATCGCCCCCCTCCAGGTCCAGAGATAAAAGTTTATTGCAATATGTCGAAGAATAATTCTTTTAAAAAGTTCTCTAAAGACGCCGAAATAATAGAAGAGCATTTTCCTATTCCTGAAAATAATATTCCATTGGTTCCAAGCACCAGTTCTCCAAAGAGAGTAAACATCGGGAACATTATTTATAGATCCCCAAAAAAACTTAAAATAGATACAGTGACTGACTTGGCTGAAAAGAAAATTAACGAACTTTTCAACAACAAAAGCGACCCAGTTAGGACTTTTATTTCTTGTCAATTACTTCATAAACCCAACTCAAAATGGGGCAATGAAGAGAGAGATTTATTTTTGAAATTTTTTTACAAGTCACCCGTTCTGTACAAGTACTTGATTGAAATTGGATTTACATTACCTGCTGTGTCCACCATCCGAAGATGGCACATGAATATTGAATTTTCGCCTGGAATAGTAGATAGTGTTCTGAACTTGCTTAAGACAAAATTATCGTCTCTTTCTGCGCTTGACAAAAAGTGTGTCTTACTACTAGATGAAATGGCTATTAAACCTGAATTAGAATATAGCACTTCAGAAGACGTAGTATATGGATTTGTTGATCACGGTCATCTTGGCAGGGAAGGTGTAGTTGCATCGCATGCTTTAATCGTAATGTTACGGGGTTTAAATATTAACTGGAAGCAAGCCATTGGTTTATATATTGGTAACATTTCTGGGGTAGATTTGAGCAAAATAATACAACATTGCATTTCCAAAGTAAAATCTCTAGGATATGAAGTATGTGCCGTTACAACAGACCAGGGAAGCAACAATCGAAGTGCTTATAAGGTACTTGGGGCTGTAGTCGATAAACCTTTTTATGGTTTAGATGGTGAAAGGACTTTTCTCCTGCATGATGTCCCACATCTAGTTAAAAGTATAAGAAACACATTACTTAAAGCAGATATTTTAGTTCCGGAGAGAGTGTCTTGGAAAATTTTGGAAAAAATTTTTGATTTCGATGGTGGCACCATCAAAATATTTAACAAACTTTCGAGACAACACCTTAAGCCCAACTCTTTCGAAAAGCTTTCAGTGAAACTAGCTACTCAGGTTTTTAGTAACAGAGTAGCGATGGGAATTTTTGCAGCTATTGCAAATGATTTTTTTACTGAGGCAGAAAAACCTATCGCTTTGTCCACTGCTAACTTCATATCTTCGGTAAATAAATTATTTGATAATTTAAACAGTGTTAGCAAATACTCATCAAATCCTGATAAGAACGCCATTGCTAACGACAAACCGGAAATTTTAAAAAACCTAAAGGATTTTTCAAAAAATATTGCTTCCTGGACCTCTGAAGGAAAAATGAAGATCCCATTTTGTTTTGTAGGGCTACAACAAACAATTAATGGAATATTAGGTCTTTGGGATACCATTTCATTGGACTCGGAACAAAATTATTTAATTACTTCGCACTTAAACCAAGATCCGTTAGAAAATACAATTTCTATGATAAGAAATAATCGCGGCTCGTATGAAAAAAATCCCTCTTCTGCTCGGGTGTGTCGAAACCTGAAATGGATATGTTTTCAAAATTTAAAATCATCTTCCTTAAGTGGTTATGAGTATTGTAATTCAATTAATTTACTAGAACACTCTTCGTCTTCAAGTGTTAAGAAATCTTCTATAAAGTATAGGTATCCAGAAGAAGATATCGATTTTGAAACTTTAGAAAACGAGATTTTGGAGGACGAAGAAAATGGATTAAAGGATATATTTGAAATTATTAACAGTGAAAAAACCATAAAGCACCATGATTTGCAGAATTGCGCTAATGCCTACGTAGCCGGTTGGTTAGCAATGAAACTGTCTTCAAACACTAAGTGTGCTAGCTGTAGTCATTATTTTAAAGAACAAGAAAATTACGAAAAAAAGACTGCTATGTTAATAAAATTAAGATCCTACAAAAATTATAGCCTAACAACACCTTCGGATGATTTTGAGAACGATTTGAACTATATAATTTCAGTTTTCCAAAAATATTTTAAATGTTTCAAATTCAAAAGGAACATTAGTGTTTTAATGATAGATGTAATTTCTAAGAACAACACATTATTTGGGTTCTGCAAGGAGCATAAGGATGGAACATTAAAATTTATTGTTAGATTTCTAATTAGAGCCGCGATCAAAAATTTTAATAACGCACTTAAAGATTTAAGAATTAAAACCAAAGTGATGACTGCCACTACTACACGAATTAATAAAACAAAAAAAAAATACTTGAAATTAAACAAAAAACAAGCTGGTACAAGCAAAATAACGACAGCATCTAGATTAAAAAAATATTTGTAAATTAATTGGAATGAGTAATGTGTGCTTTTGTGAATCGGTCTTGTTTTAACGGTTTTCTTTTAACACAAAATCTCCATATGGAAATAGTGTTATTTTATTAGTTTTTTACAACTATGTATTTCTGAATTATATACTGTTATTTTATTATAGTAATATCTATACCTTATTATGTTATTTTTTTAAATGAATTAGTTTTCTTACTACATATTTTTAAATTAGAGCGCAGATTCTAATTTAAGATTCATACCTCTTGCTATTTTTTTGCAATTACATACTATCTTTACCTAAGTTGTCCTTCAATACCTTAATATTTGAAATAAAATTTAGTTAGCAACTTTTAATTAATTTTTTAGCAATTTTTAATTATCGATTTTGATTTTCTTCAAATATTTGAAATAAACTCCCTTCATAAACACCTACAAAAATTACAAAAAATATATAAAATAAAAAAAAAAAAAACATAAAAATACAAGAAATACAAAAAAAAATATTAAAAAAGTAAAAAAAAAAAAAAAATTATATAACAACAAAAATCGACAAAAAAAAAATTATAAAACCAACGTATTATTTCATTTGATATTGGAATCCATTGAAGTTATGTTTCATATGCAAACATTAATTTTTTTTAATTTCTTTCTATTTTAAATTGGATTATTTTTCATTTTCAATGTTTAACCATAAGATAGATTAAGATGAAGGTCATCTTAGAAACAGTTTAAACAATGTTAACCAATATGACCGAATATTTGAATATGGTAGATACATACACAGGTACTTTGCATTTAATAAATTTGTATCTAGATGTACCTATTTAAATTTGTTCTTAATGTTTACTTTAAAGACAACATGCATTTTAATTATGGGATGGTCTTATGTATATAAGATTTGCCATTAACTACTGCACTAGAATAAATTTAAGTTCTAATACACGTGGTAAAACCATATTTATCTTCTCAGACAACCAGGCTGTTCTTAAAGCTCTGGACTCATCTGTTATAAAATCGAACCTGGTTTTGGTCATCCACGAACTTGCAAAGAAAAACCTAGTCACTGGATACTCTGGATTCCAGCTCACAGGGGCTTTACTGGAAAAGAAACAGCTGACTCACTGGCTAAAGTCGGCGCAACTTGTCGGACCTGAGCCTTTCTGTGGTGTCAGTAAGGGATGCTTCAGGGAATACATTGGCTTAGTACACCTGGGCAGAACTGCACCAAACAGTTTTCCCAAAACATCCAGAAAATCCTATATTTTTACTAATCTGGACAAAAACAACCTAAGAATCCTGACAGGAATTATTACTGGACATGGTCTTATGAAAAAACACCTTCACCGAATTGGAGTCTTACCGGACCCCACATGTAGACTGTGCCTTGAGAGTGATGAATCCTCTCTTCACATTCTCATGGAATGTTCGGCTCCCTTCCGTCTCAGAATGAAAGTCATTGGCGAAGAAATCGTCACTACAGCAAAACTTACTGACCTACCCACCTACCGCCAGAGAAGATTCTTATCTTCCTGACTGTCTCCGGAGTCAAAAGATGGCTCTAGGACCCCACCAGGGAAGGCACAATAGGCGCTCCTCTAGAGAGGCCGCAGTGCCAGGGCCGATAAAGGCTCTCGCGATTTTTTTAATCTAATCTAATCAATGTATATTTCCTTAACCACACCACACCAAATCAAAATAAAATTATTACAACGACCCCAAAGGAAATATCATTGCAAATACCAAAGTAGGTATATTAAAGAACTTACGATTCTTTTTCAACACAAATGTAAAATTGCATAATATTGTGTATTTAATGTGAGGCTACTTCTTGTCAGTTGTCACGCTTCTTCATATTAAATAAAAAGGATAAAAAGACAAAAGGAATTGAGTACATTTAAAATTCTCCCTTTCCTATATTCCCTTTTTCTACTTGAGCGTTTTGTTCACTTTGAGTGTTTTGTCGCAATTGGACATGCAGGCGACATCTTGTGAGGTAAAATTGAAACATTCTTGATTCCTCTATGTATATAAACTCAATGGTAGAACCCTTTGAAACAAAAAAAAATGTGCACGACTGGGTCTCGTTTATTGCGAATCTCGCAGAACCTGAAACTAAGTTCGTGATCATGTTTAGAATACTTAGCTATGTTGTCTTAAATTGTATTTTGATCACAATCGTTAGAGCGGTTTTTTGTAAAATTATGCTGATGTTACAACTTTGCTTATTCGAAAAGCACTGTTATTAAACTGTTTAGCTGGAAACTGAGTACGACGTATTCTTCAGGATATAAACATTACCTAGCATTTACATTTTTATGCAAATCGAAAATGGCGTTTTCGAGATATGAACAGTTTTTAAAGTACCATTTTTAGCGATTGGGGTGGAAATTGAAGGAAATCAAAACTGAGCAAATGGTATTACTATGGATTTAAGCATTACCTGCCCAGTTACATTTTTATCATAATCTAAAATTTTTGAGATATGAGCAGTTTTTTAAAGTACTATCATTAGGGATTTGGGTGGATATCAAAGAACGCAGTCTTTTTAGAGAAAACTGAGTTTGCTATCAAGTTAAGAATGACAATAGTACCTACCTTAAAAATATTTTTTTTTTTTTAAATCGTTTTCACCGTTTTCGAGAAAAAGCCAATTTTCAAAACTGCCGTTGCTGGCCTTTTTAGCGTAGAACTGGGTATGCAGTTATGTTAAGCATGTCTACTTTAACTCAACTATTTTGGTTCAAATCGTTAGAAAAAACCTAAATTGTTTAATATTTCGTAAAATTTTTATATAGGAAGTACCGTTAAAATTAGGGCTAGCATAAAAAAAAACCCACAAACTCTAAATAAGAAGTTTGAAAGAAATCCGTCCAAGCGTTTAGATTCCCCAGGGGTGGGACAGACAGACATACGGACGGACAGAATTGCGAGACCCACTTTTTTGAGTTCCCCTATCATCGTAATATCAGAATTGATCAAAATCTCGAGTTCGAAATTTTGTACGAAAGCAATATCTTTCTCTTACTACGTATACGAGAAAGTTAAAAAAACAATCTCATCAGTGACCGCCAATATATGGTTGAAAGCAACAATCTCTGACAGGGGACCTAATGTCCCACCTGATGACAGCCAAATGGGAGAATTATCTTGAAATGGATTAAGGGTTGCGTTTGAATAATCGGTATACATACCTAATGCAAGTTGTTTTTGCGACAAATGTACTTCATCCCCTTCGCAACAAACGGGAGGTGATCTATGTATAACTGCAGAGACTGTGCTCTCAATATGACAGATTTTCTAATATTTATTAATGACCTCTCGGTTGCTACCAATTCAATCCCTTCTTTCGCGATTGATATTAGCCTTGATTTCGATTAACGATTACCCTCCTATATGTATGACATAAAGCCAAAAGTTTACTGAGTCCCAACGGAGCGAATCCGTGTGTCAACCGAACTCAACTATGAAATGAGTTTTGATGCAATCATTAATTGGGGTGGAAAACTCGAGTGTCGACTCCTCAAAAATCCAGTGCGCCATACATCCTGTCATACGATTTATCCGTACGTGTCTGAAGCAAAGATGAGAGGATTTGATATTGAGGTTTGTCATTCCTTGGTATACTTATATGTCATGTATCATATCAGAACAGATATGTAATACAAAGTCGCACTGTTGGTGGAAGTTTACCTGGAATTAATTTTGTATTAGAAAATGTGAACCAAAAATAGCATCCCAATCAGTTGAGTTTTAGAGTATTTGGTGTTTGGTATAGTGATCTGGAAATACATCATATTTGGGAGCGACTTTTAACGCTTAACTTTAAGGGAGGTGGTTTTGCAAGCAATATGTACTAGCTCACTCTGTGTTTTATTGAAGGATCTAGCTATTTTACATAGATGAACAGGTGTGGGATGTGGCCCTGTGCAACAGCTAGAAACTTAAAAGATTATTAAACTGGAGGTTAATGAATCAGGCTCCATTGAATAACTCCGTCTTCTTTATAAAGCACAGGTTAGAGCAGGCCTCTAATACTGCTCATTCCTATGGAGCTTAGTCCCTAAGCATTGAGCACGTTCATGAATATATCTCTATCTTCATGTTGCTGAGTTTTTTATTGGGATAGACTGGTCTCGTATATCTACAGTCAGTTGACGTTTATGGCGGCAAAACCTACAATTCAAGTCAATAATTTCTCGATTTACTACTAAGTTGACATCTATTTGTGCCAACATGTGTCCGGAGAACTCAGTTTGGACATTTCTATTGGGTCATCGAAGAGCATGGAAGAGTGCAGTTTGACATTTCGATTGCCCTGACGTAAAGCACCAGTCATAGCCCCTTGTGAACATAAAAATACAATTGCCAAGAAGCGATATACCGAAAATTCAAGCTAATTTTCGCGTTTAGGTCCATTTGAGTCCAGACAATTCAAGTCGATTTAGACTAGATTCTTGAACGCGATTATACACTTAACCTACTTGACAACATTACCTATATATAAAGACTAGCAGTTTGAATATTTTAGTTTGAAATTTGAAATTTGAAATTTAGAACCGCTTTTGCACCCGCTTACCTGTGCCTATTACCATGGACCATTGTAGATGTTCGGAGAAAGTCACAAGACAGACAACGAACGCACATCACCTATTACATCACTTATAACAACCGCGGGGATCTATTTTGGTTGCCAGGCTTAAATAACAGTATACTCTCAGTACTGCGCAGTGATCACATATTTCCAGAACACTACTGCTTTCAACAATTTATGTGTAGAACTAACACGTCCTATCGCTGTTTAAGCGTTAAAGATTAACCTTTTCCAAGGGAATTACAATATTTAAAAAATATAACATCTTCTTCCGCCTTCCTAATCATTGCAGAGTGTTCCTAGAGTGGCTGAGGTTTTTTTTGATGAGGCACCATTGATCCGGCGGGCATTGATTGTGCCGGTTTATACACGTGTTCCGCGTTTTCCGAAACGGTTTCGCAATGCGGACAGATCAGGATGGTTTCGTGTCCGCGTTTAAAGAGATATTCTCCGTAACAGCCATGAACCGTCAAGAACTGGAGGCTTATTCCCAAATGCGCGGCGGATCGCTTTTCATGGCGGATTTGTATTTTTGTATTTCCAAAAGCGATTTGATCCAATCAAAAGCGATAGCTGTGTAGGTGACGGTTTGCTGGCGGGAAAAAGCTGTCAAAGTGTTGGAAAAATAAATGGAAAATTGCAACTCAGAGTGGAAAAAACTGGAAAGCATTGGAAATATCATTTTCGACCTCGTTCGCATTTCAGAATAACCAAAAGCGAAGAGGGTCGAAATGGAGGTATCGCTTTCAATACGATCCACCGCGCATTTGGGAATAACCCCCCTGGGTCAGATAGAAATTTGAAATCAGTTCGTTTAATCCATGCATCGATCACTGGTATGAGAATGCGTACTGCGATTTCTTTCGTACCTTCTTTTATCGTTGTCTACCCGTTCATTTCAGACTCCCTCGGTTCTTAGTGTTTTTATTTCCTCAGCGAGTAAATGGATAGGTACCATTGAAGATATGACGAGTATAGCACCGTTTGAAACAGTTCTAAATGCACAAGCGACTCTTAATGCACTAAGACGGTAGACAGACTTAATACCGCGTACATAAGACTTAACTTTCTTGGCAGTTGACCATATTTCTACTGCGTATATGAGTATAGAACAAACAACTCTTATTCTGTTTCGGGCCTCGGTTGTTAGTCATAACAAGTGCACTAAAAGTTTTTGACGTCTTTTTTCATACTAGAATCTAGATGGTGTTTAAAGCTTAGACGAGCATCAATATAATCACTGCTAGGTATCTACTTAATAAACAGTTGAGAAAATACTCCATGTCCTCCGACGCTAAAGCTTATCGTTTCCCGAACTCCCCTACTCGTAATAAGCCTGCCTCTGTTTTATGATCTGCGAGTTGCAAACCAGCATTAGCTAGCCAACTACGCACAGTTGCAACTGTCTCGTTGTAGTGCAATCTATCGATTTGCCACTGTTCAGCTATAATTACCTACCTACTTATGAATGTTATTAATGTTAAAAATTATGAGTATATTTGTTTAATGTAACATGTAAACGCCGTCAAATTGTTAAATGCACATTACTATCAATCATGTCAAATTTATCGAAATGTTATTAGTAAACTGTCATATTTTGTTTTTATATATAAGAAGAGAGCTTAACTAAAATGCAATTCAATTCGCAAACTGTGTTCGCAACGACAGCTAACCTCGAAAAAATTAAAATTTTATAACGAAATACAAAAATCGAGTTTTATTCAAAAAAAAGGTTTCTAAGTTCGATTATTTTTAACTCTACACGTAATATTTGGTCCTTCATAGTCGGATATTATTTGAACATGTTGCAAATCAAACTAAATATCTTAAATAAATATAAATGTTAATTTCGTGTTCTATATACAATCCGTGTTAAACCGTTTTTCATACGTTTTTCATGTACAAAACTCAACTGTTCCTTTGAACAAAGAAACCCTTATGTACTAAGGGCCCGTTGTCTATGTTAATCAAGACAAAGAACATCAATTTGATTAAAACAAATTGTGATAAAGACAATTAATCACCATTTTACAAACTGTTGTGTGCTGTGTTGGGTGCTAATCGGAATTACCGCGCCGTGTAACCAATTTTACTGCTGAAACAAACTGAAACTAATCCAAAGGAACATCAAACTTCATACATCGAGGAAAAATAAGTGAGTCGTTTCATTTTTTCTTCTTTTATTGCTGCATTTTAATTATTCTAAACTTGAAACTTAATAACCTAATACTAAAATGTCATTCGGTGAGCTGCAAAAGGGTATGTTGGCGCAACTTGAGCGCGATTTTGAAAAGTTCAATGGTTTAGATGAAAACACCAAAAAACCATCCTACATCGACGGCTGCCTTATGCTTTTGCAGGCAAATCTTGATATATCCAGGGGGTATCACGAGCAGATTATGGGGCATGGAAAACTGGAAGAAAATTTAACAAAGGAAGAGTTAGCCACGGTTTACGAAAAAATACAACACACGTATCTTCTGTATCGGGGTCAGTTACTAGATGCACTAGAAAAGTTGTCGCCAAAATCAAACGCTGCCTCTACTACCGCCGGTGCTTCTTCATCTGCTGTTGATTGTCCATCTACAGCATGTAGTAAACCACTCCGTCTTCCAAATATTGAGCCACCAACCTTTTCTGGTTCGTATACTTCTTGGCGATCATACCACGACCTTTTTGTTTCACTGATACATAGTAATGATTCTTTGAGCGAAATCCAAAAGCTTCATTACTTAAAATCCAGTGTGTCCGGGGAAGCTGAACGCCTTTTGCAACATCTTTCGCTTGATTCGGGCAATTACAATAAGGCCTGGGAGTTATTAAAAGCTCGATATGACCATAAACGCATTTTGGTTAACGCGCAACTTAAACTTTTGACCAGCCAGCAATCCTTAGTCAGAGAATCTGCAAATGGTATTAAAAATTTATTAGACACTTCACAGGAATATGTCCATGCATTGGCAAATTTGGGGTTGCCAGTAGACAAATGGGATGCAATTCTGATTTACTTACTTTTTCATAAGCTGCCAAGTTTTACACAAAAGTTGTGGGAGGAGCGGCTTGGTAGTTCAAGAGAGTTGCCAACCATGAAGCAATTTAACGATTTTTTGGAGACAAGGTTTCGAACTTTGGAGGTTGTAGATCAGCAAGACAGCCGAATGTACTCAAAGCCATCGCTGAAGCCGGAGGTGAAAAAGATGTTCCACGCTAAGGGACAAGAGAGAGACATCTTTCAGTGCAAGGTTTGTCATCAAGGTCAGCACTCTCTCAGGAAGTGTAAGCGGTTTCAAAGTATGGATACAACACAACGACTTCAAATCGTCCGCAAGGTTAGAGTCTGCGACAACTGCCTCGCATATAGCCATTTCTCTCGGGAATGCCCTAGTAACAAAAACTGCTACTACTGTCAGCAACGGCATCATACTCTCCTGCATACCAATCAGGAAAACACAAACAACCATTCTGCACAATCCCAACAGATTTCGATTCCTATACGACCGCAACAACAAGGCTCTGGTAATATTCAAGCGTTTCAGGGCTCTATTAATGCCAATGCGCCTGCTTTTCATCCACCAAGTGACAAGCCTACGACTAGCAGAAACGCATCGATCTGTCATACAGCCCAGGTAGAACAAGATAAGCAGGTTTTATTAGCTACTGCTGTTGTTAAAGTACAATCAGCTGATGGTAGGTTTCACAACTTACGTGCGTTAATTGATTCGGGATCCGAAGCAACTTTTATTACTGAATCAGCAGCGCAACTTTTAAAACTTAAAAAGCGCAGGACATTTGTTGAGGTGTCAGGGCTGGGGATGGTCAGCAGTGGCAAAACACAAAGCTATGTCGATATAACTTTTGCTTCGCGGCATTCGACGTATACCAGTGCCGCCAAGGCATTCGTCTTCAAGTCACTGACTGGGCTTCTTCCGTCCCATCCATTGACACATCACAAATGGCACCACCTGATAGGTCTCCCTCTAGCGGACCCCGATTTCCATGTGTCTGCTCCCGTAGACTTGCTTTTTGGAAGTCAAGTTTACTTTGAAATAATCCTTCCAGAGGTAGCACGAAGCCAGGAGGGAACCGATCCGGTTGCTCAAAAAACCCAATTCGGCTGGATCATCTTTGGGAACACTACAGTTGAGTCTACAAAGCGATTCACCGGCTTATCGCAATTGATGGATCTCGACTCACAGATGCGCAGATTTTGGGAAATAGAGGAGGTTCCGTTTCAGATTCGAGAATCCGAAGAAAATATTGCATGTTTAGTTCATTTTTCCAAAAACACAGTGCGGCTAGAAGATGGACGGTATGAAGTAAAGCTCCCCTTCAAAGATGGCCGATTTCCAACTCTCGGATCTAGTAAGGAAGGTGCTCTACGTCGCCTGCATCATTTAGAGAAGCGATTCCAGATGGATCCCAAACTAAAAAAGGATTATACAAAATGTATTGATGAGTATAGGAAACTTCATCACATGGAGGAACTAGATTCTAGGGACGAGGAACTCTTCACATCGCATCACTACTATTTACCACACCACGCCGTCATAAAGGAAGCCAGCTCTACAACAAAGTTGAGAGTAGTGTTTGACGCAGCGGCAAAAACGTCAAACGGGTTTTCGTTAAACGACCACTTATTGGTAGGCCCCAAACTGCAAAGAGACATTGTCGATATTATAACTAGATGGAGAAAGCACCAGTTCACATTCACGGCTGACATTGAAAAAATGTATCGACAAGTCTCAGTAAGCCATCCCGACAGGTATTATCAGCTGATTCTTTGGCGCGACCAGCAAACGGAACCCATCAAGGCATATCGGCTCAAGACGGTCACTTTTGGTACTGCAAGTGCTCCGTATCTTGCCATTAGAGTGATCCAACAAGTTGCAGCTGATGAAGGACATAAATATCCAGCAGGTGCAAAGGCAGTTCGGGACGATATGTACGTGGATGATTTGATCAGCGGAGCAGATACCATCGAGGACGCTAGAAAGATACGAGATGAGGCCCGTGAATTGTTAGGTACAGCTGGTTTTAACCTTCGTAAGTGGACTAGCAATTGCAAGGATCTTATCAACGATATTCCAGAAAATGATCGAGATATAGGGTTTGAACTTCCGTTGGAATCCGTTGAGCATGTGAAAACTCTGGGCATTAAATGGTGTCCCTCCTCAGACTCTTTCTCTTTTCAGACCTTTGAAGCCAACATCGAGAAGGTGACAAAAAGGACTATGCTGTCATCCATCGCAAAATTGTTTGACCCACTCGGATGGATTTCACCATGCATAATCAAAGCAAAGATTCTGATGCAACAGTTATGGTGGAAAGGGCTTGATTGGGATCAACCAATTCCAGACGAAGTGTTGGAACAATGGACAATGTTTTGCCGAGAGCTCTCTGCGATTGAACACATCAAAATCCCCAGGTGGTTAAATACACATGCTACTATTAAAGCTATAGATGTTCATGGCTTTAGCGATGCATCTACAAAAGCGTATGGGGCAGCAGTATACGTTCGAGTCTTGGATGAATTCAACAACATCCACATGCAGCTCGTGATTTCGAAAACCAAGGTTGCACCAATAAAAACGGTAACACTTCCAAGGCTCGAGCTATGCGGTGCAGTGATGCTGGCGTCCCTACTAAATTACACCGTCAATATTCTAGAGTTAACATCTGCCAACACATATGCATGGACAGACTCGACAATCAACCTTGCATGGATCCGAGCACCTCCATCAAAATGGACAACATTTGTCAGCAACCGGGTGTCCGAAATTCAGCGACTGACTAATTGCAGCATATGGAAACATGTCCCGACTAATTATAATCCAGCTGATCTGGCGTCTCGCGGAGTTATGCCATCCACTTTAGAAGCGTTGGACTTGTGGTGGAAAGGTCCTACTTTTTTGCATGAAAACTGGGAATTTCAAGTTCCAAAACAGCCCAAGCAGACAGATACGGAAGAAGAAAAGCGCTCAATCAAAAAACATTGTGCACTTATTAACTTAAACGACGAGGCTATGGACATGATCAACAATACAATAAACAAGTTTTCAAAACTCACGACATTAATAAGAGTACTAGCATTTTGTATACGTTTTCCGTCTAATTGCAGAAATCCAAGAGATTGTAGAGAGGTTGGACATTTAACACCCAACGAAATCCAAGCGGGAACAAAAATTGCCATTAAAGCATCTCAAAGAAAAATGTTTCCACTGGAGATGCAGCAGTACTTGGAGAAGAAAACAATTGCAAAATCTTTGCAAAGTCTCAACGCTTTTGTCGACGCTGAAGGGATTCTAAGAGTAGGGGGCCGCCTGCAAAACTCTCTACTCACCTACGATGAACAACACCCAATTATCATCAAGTCGAATCACCATTTCACGGATCTCGTCATTCGGGATGCTCATGAAAAGACATACCACGGTGGTATCCAACAGATGACAACGTACATCAGAAGAAAGTATTGGATTCCACACATCAAACGGAGTGTCAACAAGTGGATACATCAATGTGTTGTCTGTTATAGACACAAAGCAGCAACAATGCAACAACTTATGGGTAGTCTACCTGCACCACGAGTCAGAATGGCCAGGCCATTTTTAAATACTGGCGTTGATTACGCCGGGCCGATTGAGGTCAAAACTTGGAGAGGGCGAGCAGCAAAAACATTCAAGGGATATTTTGCTCTATTTATTTGTTTGGCTACTAAAGCAATTCATATTGAACTAGTTTCCGACCTTACAACACAGGCGTTTCTTGCTGCATACCGACGCTTCACTGCACGAAGAGGACTTTGTGCCCAAATTTATAGCGACTGCGGTACAAATTTTGTAGGAGCGAACACCGAACTTAATAAAATGTTAAAATCTGCAAATCACGATTGGGTCGAAGTCGCCGGAACACTAGCCAATTTGGGAACCAAATGGAACTTTATTCCCCCTGCCTCCCCTCACTTCGGAGGATTATGGGAAGCGGGGGTGAAATCAGTCAAGTTTCATTTAAAACTAATTGTGGGAAATGAGCGGTTTACATTCGAAGAGCTCAACACGCTTCTAGCGCAAATAGAAGCATGTCTGAACTCGAGACCTTTATGCCCACTATCAGACAATCCAGACGACTTAGGAGTCATCACTCCCGGCCACTTCTTGATCGGAGAATCGCTTCATACAGTACCCCAAGGAGACACAACGTTATCAAAAATGAATTACATCGACCGTTGGAAACAAATTCAGATGAAGGTGGATTCTTTTTGGAGTAAATGGAGCGGTGAATATTTATCCCGATTGCAACAACGCCCGAAGTGGACACAAGTTACCGCAACACCAAATGTAGGGGATCTGGTTCTCGTAAAAGACGAACGCGTGCCACCATCACAATGGATTTTAGCGAGAATCAAGCAAACGCACCCAGGACAAGACGATCTTATTCGCGTTGTTACTTTACAAACAAAATCTGGGGAATTAAAGCGGCCGATTACAAAAATATGCTATTTACCATCAAACAACATACCCGAGGACAACACTATAATTTAATTTAACAATTTTTAAACCACATTATGAAGAACAATACCAACAAAAAAAAAAAAAAAAAAAGCACCCAGCACACACACACCCGCGCGCACGAATCGCGAAACATATAAAACAAAACAACACAAACAAGATTTAATGATATAAAAATAATAATAAATTCAATTAATCAGCACAAAACTCACCGGTACTCCTTTGCCACTAAACACTACACAGCATTAAACAACAACACGATAATTCTCCGAAATTATAATTACTGGATCAACAAAATTATTAATTAACACAACACATTAATATCACTAAAACTTCAAGTATATTTAACAATAACAACACGACAGAGAAAACAAACTCTGATAAAAAAAAAAATAGAACTACACGAAAATTAATCAACCCGACCGACCGACGCGACGCAATGTAACAAAACTAATGCCTTGCCTACCAATCGCTTTGGCTTCGATTTGCTTCTTAGCGGATCATAGAAGTTTTCTTATCGGCAGCATCATCAATGAAAACTCATAACCGATTGTCAACAACACAAAATATACCGCAATTGAATTCTATGCAGTCTACGCTAATTAACAGGAGTAAGGGAAACGAAGAGCATTCAGCATCAGCACTAAATAGATCACGCATACGCTACGCATACCCATAGGTCATACCCACATTCAGCAAACCAAAATTGCTGTCCGAATTATTTTGCACTCGGCAGCAGCGGTGTTCAAGATAAGCGATTGCAGTAGCAGCCAGCAGGCAGCAGTGTGTATGATAATTGATAAGCACTGGAAAAGGCCAGCGCAGATGAAAACATTACACTTTGTGTTATATGTATATATATATGTACATGTGCTCTGATGTTTATATGTATTTGACTTATTTGTTTACCTTATTAATACTTGCTCTATTTTCATGTGAGATGAATTGTATTCCATTTTGTTCCAATGAGATCTGATGTCCAAAACCACACCAAAACTATATGGGCCATGACAGGGCCGACTCGAGGGTAAACTACTAAGGCGCCAACACTACTATTTGCGAACTCCGTTCACAGGCGGGGAGAATGTTCAGCTATAATTACCTACCTACTTATGAATGTTATTAATGTTAAAAATTATGAGTATCTATATTTGTTTAATGTAACATGTAAACGCCGTCAAATTGTTAAATGCACATTACTATCAATCATGTCAAATTTATCGAAATGTTATTAGTAAACTGTCATATTTTGTTTTTATATATAAGAAGAGAGCTTAACTAAAATGCAATTCAATTCGCAAACTGTGTTCGCAACGACAGCTAACCTCGAAAAAATTAAAATTTTATAACGAAATACAAAAATCGAGTTTTATTCAAAAAAAAGGTTTCTAAGTTCGATTATTTTTAACTCTACACGTAACAGCCACATTCCCCACGGCGATGTCGTCTGCAACCCGATAATTGACATCTCTCTTGAAATCGGTGGGCGCGGAATTTCGTCATACATAACGTTCCACAGCAAGGCACTTAGGTAATTTCATGCCCGACGAACTCTCCCGGAATGGACTCGGAGTAGGGGAATCTACATTGTATGCCTCTTACTACCTGCAAACTTTTAATGAAACCTCTATTCCGGAACAAATTTGGTCCATGCTGAATCTCAAGCGCTTGAATAGTATAATAAGACTAAAGAAGGTTGACTATCACCCTTCATATTGAATGGACAATGCCTTTAACAGAAGGGTAGTTCCCAAATCGTTATTAGATAATGACTGAGAATATGCTACCGTATTTCCATCCTAATCTCGGTGGAACTACCTGCTCGGGCCTTGTATATTTGATAGGATCGTTTTACTCTCTAATAGAACTGTATCTGCAGTAGCATCCCTCATTCGTTTTTTTTTTTCCTTAGAGCTCACTGCTCCCAGGCCCAGCTCACTGGGGTAAGCTCTGTTTTTAGTCAGCAACATTTACGCTCATTCAAAAAAAAACTTCTGAACTATAAATAATGGATTCTGTTTGAAAATCAATCTAAACCAGTCGCCGAAGGACGTATGGATCGCCTTCTTGTCAAACGTTACCATGACAAAAACCCATCTGCCTACTATATTTTACATTTTTAATATACAGAGCTTGTCCAGAAAAATCACGCAAATTGAATCCATGAGTCAACCAGTCCAGCCTATTTACATGTGTCAATTCACATTCAAAAGAATTTTCACTGATTTAATTAATCAACCAATATGGATCCATCGTGTCCAACTTAATTCAATAATCAATGTAAAAAAAAAACGTTGAATACACGTTTCTATTTTAAATAAATGAATTACCCACCGTAGAGACCTTGGATCCCTGTGGCCAGATCTAGGGAAAAAAAATACATACCTTTCCATTGGTAATGTTAATGTAAAAGTAATCCCAAAAAAAGAACCCGCGACCTGTCCCTTATTCAAACAAAAAGAACTAAAAAGATATGAGGTTCCTCTGTCAACGATTGAGTTTTGTTTAGGGTTTTAAAACCCGGCCGGACGGCGCCTATCTATAACCAGTGAAACCTTTTGCGCTCAATATTTATTTCTTATGTCAAATAAATAACATAGTATCTTTGTTTCTTATTTTCATTTACAAATATAGCATATCGTTTCAAGAGCGTCGTCTCTTTGAAAAAGGACACCGATCCGATCGTTTTTATCTGTTTTGTTTACGTTCCCTTGTTTGGCCACTTGAAAAAAAAAAATGATTTCAATTTCAGACACTCAGGTTCCTGCATCAGATCCCACCAATTTACTGATGATGCCATTTTCAACCTCGGATTCTTTAGCGTCTACATTACCTCCCAGAACATTGATTTAGTTTTTTTTTCTGTAAGCCCCCCCTTGACCCAAAAATTGGCATAGCCCATCATATAGGGCAGGAGTTCCCTAACTGTGCGTCGCGACGCCCTGGGGCGTCGTGGCGGTATCCTAAGGGCGTCGCAAGACGGTACGTACAGGCCGCTTGCACGCGACGTTCCATAAACTTTGAGCTCGCTTTAAAATTCAATTTCTTTAATTTTTTGAACAAAGGAAGAGTTCAATATATGTACGTAGCATTTAATTTCTCTGTACGAATGACAAGAGTGAGGTCGAAGCGAAATCCAAATCCCCATTATAGCCGCATCCAATTCGAAGCTAAAACGCATTTGTGTTTCCCGCTTTATCCAGGCAGACTTGATCTCTTTAAAAAAAAAAAAATAACTTAAACGGCTCTAATTTTCTCAATAATTTTTATTGAATAAAAAATAAAGCAGTAAAAAAATAACATGACAAGATAAATTAAAGTAATAAAATTAAAAAAACGAGTAGCCGCATAGTTAAATAAGGATTGGGACGAGTCGATGTTGGCATTTGTCTCATCTGGAGTTTTTATTATTCAGTTGATGATTCCAAATCCAGCATGCGGCGGTTCGTGGAAGAGAACCCGAGGCAGTCAATTCCTCGCCGTGCACAAGAAGTCGACTTTTCGCAGATTTCATCTTGACGAATTTTGCATCAGTACTTGGGCCGACACCCGTACAAGATCCAACTGATGCAGAAGATCAAAGTTAATGACCATAGACAACGCCGTTTGTTCGCTGACAGGCGCTTCGGAGCCCAAATTTGGCCAAGAAATCATCTTTAGCGACGAGGCGCATTTTTGGATGAATGGCTATGTCAACAAGCAAAATTGCGATATATGGGACGACGCCATTTCAACATCGACCCGTCCTTATTGAAAAACCCTTTAATGAATTTTCGTAAGATCAGCTTCTATTCACATATCTTTTAGAAGGGCGTCGCAAAAAGCGTACAACTTGTATAGGGAGTCGCAGTATGAAAAAGTTTGGGAACCCCTGATATAGGGTATGTGCAATTTGTTATATTGTCTAATTGTGACTGTAGAGGTAGTCCAGGTGACCAATTAAGCATTTGAAAAAGTCATACAATAAAAGTCCATATTTCGAATTTAAGTAAAAAGCAAGAAGCATTTTGCTCCTCCGCGCGTCTCCCGTATTCTGAACGACTCTTATACAAAACAAAAAACATAGGTACATTGTATTCAATTTCAAGTATCTTTTTCATCCCTATAATGTATCTATCTACAAAAAATTTCATCACCCCAAAGAATAATTACTTTTTAGGGTATATCAACAACTCCGCCCATACCATATCCAAACTGAAGCATCTTTGTATATGTTATGCATCTCATTCTTGTCATCCACATATCGTTATCGATAAAAATTAATCCGGGTAAATGTCAACCATACAAGTTATTTTTAAAATTCCCTTCGGCAAAAAACAAAAAAAAAATTCTTTCAATTTTGTCACTTGTATTGCTGCATCGAAAATTTCATCGCTTTAAACAAACTGTTTGCGGTATCAAATTACAAAAAAGGACATTATCTCTCTGCAGAACGTGTGTGTTCTGCAATACAGATTTGGGAAATATCACAGACAGTGAACGTTATGCATAGCGTGTAGCCTACCTGCTACATTTTATTACCGTTGAATGAGTTTGACAACGGTGCTCAGTGCGATGAAGTTAAAATAAAACCCATCAAGGAGAAGAAGACGAGCTGCTTGATAATTTGTGTTTTCTCTTTTTTTGGCTTTTTGAAATTCGATATTTTGAAAGGGTTCCTCTTTGTGTTGAAGAAAAGTACATTTTGGGTGTCAAATTTCTGTAGGTATTTGGGTAAGTATAATTTATAATGCGATTAATCATAATTTTCAAAAATAAGTGAATACGAAGTTATGTACATTTTTACACACACACGAACAAAAGTGTGCAAATGATGATACATAACATATATACATTTTGTTCAACGATAAGTGCTGTGAAATCGATTTCTAAATTTAGACGAATTGAATTGACATTTAGTTTGTTAATTGCGATAAGTAGGTGATTGTCCTCAGATAATTTTCTGACACTTGGGTGATTGTTTTAGTTCGTCCGATTTAATAGCTCTTAAATTAGAGAATGTGGGAGATTCGGACCTCCTAGTCGCGTCCGTGTATAGTATATGGCACTCGACCGACAATCCCCACCAGAAGAAGTCCCAGAGCTGGTAATGGTAACCAAAACAAAGTCCGATCTGCTGATGGGCTGCGACGCCAACGCAAGACACGTGTTATGGGGAAGCTCTGAAACCAACGAACGAGGTGAGCCTCTTTTTGATTACCTTATCGAAAACAACCTTTTAATACACAATAGATTTAACACTCCAACCTTTAAATTAGATTAGATTAGATTAGGGAGAGCCTTCGCCGGCCCTGGCACTGCGGCCTCTTTAAAGGGGCCTATTGTGCCTTCCCTTGTAGGGTCCTAGAGCCATCTTTTTACTCCGGAGGCACTCAGGAAGACAAGTATCTTCTCTGGGGGTAATTCAGCAAGATTTGCTGATGTAACGATTTTTTCTCCAAGGATATTCTTTCTGAGGCGAAAGAGAGCCGGACATTCTGTGAGAATGTGAAGAGAAGTTTCGTCACTCTCCAGACATAGTCTACATATGGGGTCCGGTGAAACTCCAATTCGGTGAAGATGTTTCCTCGTAAGTCCATGACCAGTAGTTAAACCTGTAAGCATTCTTAGGTTATTTTTTCCTAGGTTGGTAAGAAAATGGGATTTCCTGAGGGAGAATTTTGGGAAGAAGAGTTTGGTGCAGTTCTGCCCAGGTGTTTTAAGCCAGACTTCACTAGATTCGGTTAGAGCTAAGTTCTTGGTGTGCTTCCTGAAGCATCTCTTACTGACGCCGCAGAAGGGTTCAGGTCCAGCAAGTGGCACTGTCGCGCCGACCTTGGCCATCGTGTCAGCTGTTTCGTTTCCTGCAAAGCCACTTTCCGAGTAGGTACGGATAGTTTTATGGTGGGAGGATTTTATAGATGTCACACTCGGTAAAATCACCAATAAATACGAGAGTAGAAAATTGGAGAGTATCCAACCTGAAATCGTTTTCAGATCACAGCTGGATACTTTTCGATGTTGACCTCGAAATCGAGAAACCAAATTCTTTCAGATACCCCAAAAAAAATCCACTGGCCAAAGTTTGCCCAAGTTATAAAAAAAAAACTTCAAAAAATACCAACCCCAATGATCACCTCGACCACAGAACTCGACACAAAAATGACGGCTTTCGAAAAAGCTTTTAGTACAGCTTATTAAGTCTCGTGTACGGTCAAATACAGCAAAAAAAAAAACCCTCCTTCCGTGGTGGAATAACGAACTCTCTAATCTCAGAAATCTGACTAGACATTTAATATCTGCCACAGGTGTAAATACTGGCAGCCCTACCGAGACTGTCTTAAAATATAAAAACAATCTATCAGAGTGGCCAAAAAACAGTCATGGAGAGATTATTTCCAATCCATTGAAACAATAAAAGATTCTGGAAGACATAGGAAAACATAACATCTATTCACTGAGAAAATAATTTCCTGGGCCGTAAACAGTTTTGCCCCTTACAAATCGCCTGGCCCGGACGGCATTTTGCCCATAATGCTACAGAATTGTCAATTCCATGGCTCCGATTTTTAGAAGCTGTATACTCAACAAACACGTACCCCTTTTCATGGAGACGAGTTAGAGTGATTTTCATTCCAAAGGCGGGCAGATGCGGCCACGAAAGCGCGAAAGATTTCAGACCAATCAGCCTGTCCTCCTTTGTATTGAAAACCCTCGAACAACTTCTAGCCAATCATCTGCGTAGTAATATAGAAACATCACTATCCTAGTCACAGCACGCATAGCATATCTCAAAGGAAGATCGACAGAGTGCGAAGTAGTGCGAACAATCGAAAACTCAATACACTATAAAGAATATATATACCTTGGCGACCTTTCTAGATATAGAAGGGGCCTTTAACAATGTACATACTGAAGCGATTCTAGAGTCCTTAACGGAGTTAGGGATAGAAAACCATCTTATCATTACCCGCAGAATACTTTTTAAAAAACACTTTGAAGTAGAATTCCCCTCAAGATTAGACTGGCAGGACGGACGGGTAAACAGGGACTCGAACTTAACAACCTACACGGACTGTTCAAAAATGGACTGTGAAGTAGGTGTGGTTGTATTTTCTGAGTCTCTGAGCATCTCAAAATCCTTCAGGCTCCCGGACACAGCCAGTGTGTTTCAGGCGGAAATACTTGCTATCCGTGAAGCCTGTCGCCTAATCAAACTACACACGAACATAGTTCCGAGGCAAAAGATAGACATATTCATTGACAGTCAAGGTGCGATCAAGGATATCAATATAACCTCAAAATTAGTATTACATAGAATGTCGAGAGAAGTTGGCCTCGCTTGATCAGTTCAGCATTACCCTGATCAGTTGAAAAAGAAACCCTCATTCACTATGCGCTTGACTGGCACTAGCCACGACTAGACAGCGGGCTCTGGGTAAACCCTTCTTCGTATCCCTCGAGGAAGTCTCGAAGAATAACATCTAAGAAATTATAACCTTTTTGAATTCCACAAGACGTCATTTCATGATAGCGTTTGACAAAATAGACGCGGCAGCCATGTTTTTTTGTATCCGTTACAGCTTTTTGTAGCTGAGCGAGCAACGCAAACAGAAGCAGCATTTACTCCAGAACGAACAAGTTTTCTTTTGTTTTAAAGAAATTAAACAACTATACTGAAGCATTTAAAAGTCAAAGTGAGAAAATATGCTTAGATGTAAACAAAGCAAGTGAAAATATAAAAAATGTTAAAGAAAATATTGACATTCAATTAAAAGAGAACGCAACATCTATTTCAGCATCTGTTATAGATCTCAAAAGTGAAATAGTTTCGAATAAAAACAATAAATCAAGTGATATAAATCAGTGCATTAAAACAAGTGTGGATATATTATCTAAATCGGTTAATGAAATGAAAGCTGAAATCAAAAAAAAATAATACAAATTATCAAAGTGAAAACATAGGAAAGAGGCAGAGTAATACATTATTTTCTGAAGTTTTAAAACAGAACCAACCATCTCTCATTGTTTACCCTTGTTTTGTGTTGTAATAATTGTAAATACCAAACTTTCTACTTTTCCATGAAATAAAAAAACACATCCACTTTTTCTTTAAACGTTATAATAATTATTCTTTCAATTCTCTTCTATCACAAAATACATAAATGTCATTTTACATAAGTAGCTTTCAAATAATGTCTAAAAGGGAGGTCAGCTTCATCCGTACGGTCGTAATTCGGTATGACGTCATTGGGTCCTCCGCAACATTCTCCCCCGCCGTGAACAACGTTCACGTAGCATAAATAAAGTTTAATTGACGTCATCTTTTCATAATTGAATATTCAGTACCAGCACAGTTTTGCCTCACTGTACTAGCCTCTTGGTATTGCGAATTCGCCTCACATGCAAAGACAAGCAATTATATAATTAGAAAGAGCAGAACAGAATTTATACATGCACTTGACAACATGGACAAATTAACAACAAACAGAGATGACAACGAATACTCCTTCTCATTGTAGACAAATCAAGCTATGCTTCTGTCTCATATAAAGCCCCCGTTCCGATTCCTCTTGTTGATACGAGTACTGCAGTAATAATTTGTGATGACCGTAGTATTTCCCCAACTGATCGTTCCCATTGATAACGCTCGCTTGCTTGGTTTCAATTGTTGTTGGTTATTACGTGCGGTATCGGTATGGTGTCTGCGGCGATTGCTTTGTTTTTTTTTTTATTTTTATTACTGGTAAATTGTGATTTGTGTTTATAGTGTGGTGATTAATAAATTAATATTTTGGTGATGTGGCTCAGTGTAGACGATTCAGGTAAGTTATATTTCTATTGTATATGATAATTTCTCTGATGTAGATTGGTGATTTAGTTTTCTATCATTAGTAGTTTTTTTTGTTTTCCATTAACGATCGCCGTCGGATGTGTGTGTGAGTGAATAAAAGTATAGGGCATTTACTCCATTTTGTGTGGGATTTTATTGAGTGTTTTAATGTTTTGAGTGACTTTTGTTTTGTTAGTGTTGTGAAATATATTAAGTACTTTTGTATTTAAGTAGTAGTAGGTAGTTTAATTGTATTATATAGTATTGTTATTTTCTTGAATATAGTGCTGATTTGTGGTACTCTTGATATGATGTTATAATATTGTGATAATATGTTTATTAAGTAATTTGTTTGTGTTTTGTTTAAGTGTTCAGTATGTAGGTAAATACATAATATTTAAAATTGTTTTATATTGATGGTTTTAGTTGTCGTTTGTTGTTTTAATTTTGTTATTGTGAATTATTACCATATGGGGTATGTTAAATTGATTTAAAGGAATAGGTACATATTTTGATGTTAATGTTTTGATATTCGATTTTGTGTTAAGATGAGATTCATAGATGTTGAGTTAGTTTGCTGTTTGTTGGATATATGTTGTGTTCTGATGTTTGATGTTTATTCGAAGATAAGTTGATGTTTACTGTGTTTGTTTTAAGTCTTTTGATATGTGGTATTTTCATTCAATGCTTAATGTATAATAGTTGTCTTAATTTTATGTGTAGTGGATATTGCATTGTATTGTTTCGATGAGTTTTGTGTTGATTCGTTGATTACTGGATACGTGTTGTGTTGATTATTTAGTGGATATGAGTTGTGTTGATTTGATAGTTAAGTGGATAAGTGTTGTGTTGTGTTGATTAGTTTATATGTGTTGAGTATGTATCGATGTTTAGTGGACATGTGTTGTGTTGGTTCGATATTTAGTGGATATGTGTTGTGTTGATTCGATATTTAGTGGATATGTGTTGTGTTGATTCGATATTTAGTGGATATGTGTTGTGTTGTTTGGATGTTTAGTGGATATGTGTTGTGTTGATTCGATATTTAGTGGATATGTGTTGTGTTGATTCGATATTTAGTGGATATGTGTTGTGTTGTTTGGATGTTTAGTGGATATGTGTTGTGTTGATTCGATATTTAGTGGATATGTGTTGTGTTGATTCGATATTTAGTGGATATGTGTTGTGTTGTTTGGATGTTCATTAGAATATGTTGAGTATGTATCGATGTTTAGTGGACTGTATATTAGCGTATTCTTAGTTTGATGAATGTCGATAAAAGATAAGTTGTAGGGTTGTGTTCGTATTGATTTATTTTGTGTATAAGACTTTGTTAAGGGCAAATGTTGTGTTGTTGTTCAGGTTCGGTTGTTTGTTTTCTACTCGTGTTGCATGGCAGTGGACAAATTTTTGTAATAGGACGTTTCAGCTCTGTGGAATCGGTTTTAAGCGAAACTACTCGAACTAGGTTATCTGGTCCTGGGTGTAGTTTGGTGATACGGGCCAGACTCCATTTCAGAGGAGGGAGTCGTTCATCTTTGATGAGGACTAAATCGCCTTCCTTTATCTCAGAGTGAACAACTTGAGTCCATTTTGGACGATGTTGTAATCTCGCAAGGTACTCACTACTCCACTGCTTCCAAAATGACTGGGTGAGCGTCTGTACCCTTTTCCACCTCTCAAGGTGAGATATTTTCTCAAGTTGATACTCTGGTTGGGGGGGTGCGATGAGTGATTCGCCAACGAGAAAATGGCCTGGTGTCAGTGGTTGAAAGTCGTCGATGTTATCTGTTTGGGGACACAAGGGTCTCGAATTAAGGCACGCTTCTACCTGTGCTAAAAGCGTGGTGAGCTCCTCGAATGTCAGGACTTGATTACCAGCCACGCGTTTGAGGTGGAATTTTATTGACTTCACACCAGCTTCCCATAGTCCTCCGAAATGAGGGGAAGCTGGGGGAATAAAATTCCACTTAGTGCCCTCGTTGCTTAGTACCTCTGCTATATTTCTCCAATCTATTTCAGCCTGTTGTAGTAATCTTCGTAGCTCGCTGTCAGCTCCAACAAAATTCTTCCCGCAATCACTGAAGAGCTCCCTGCAAAGCCCTCTTCGAGCTACGAACCGCCGAAAAGCTGCTAAAAATGATTGTGTGGTCATATCACCTACCAGCTCAATATGAACAGCCTTAGTTGCCATACATATAAAAATCGCAAAGTAGCCCTTAAGCGTCTTCGCATTACGTCCTCTCCAAGTTTTGATGTCGATGGGTCCCGCATAATCCACTCCAGAGTACGTAAACGCTCTGGAGATCATTGTTCGAGCTGCCGGAAGGTTACCCATCAACTGTACCAATGGTTTTGCCCTAAACTTGAAACATATGATGCATTCGTGAATATGCTTCTTTACTGTCTTTTTTATGTTAAAAATCCAAAATCGTTGTCGTATGTAAGCGATTACCTTTTGAATACCTCCGTGTAAGGTCTTCTCGTGAGCGTCTTTGATGACTAATTGTGACAATCGATGACTTGGCTTCAACAACATTGGGTGTTTTTTGTCGTAGGGAAGCGTTGAGTTAACGAGTCGTCCCCCAACTCGAAGCAATCCCTCAAAGTCTCTAAAAGGACTTAATGCTGTGAGCCCCTTTGTCTTGTCCCTTTCCTCCTCTGGTGCAAACATGTCTTCTTGAGAAGCAGAAACAATTCGCTTAAGAGCTCTTTCAAGCTCCTGTGGTGAAAGCACATCATTGTGTTGCGTTGGATTAATTTTCCTCATCCTCAAACAGTAAGCAACTATGCGCATTACCCTGGTTAATGTTGAATGTTGTTCCAGGAGATCCTTAATGAAGACTGCATGTCTGCCTTCTACGCAGTGATGGACTTGAGTGGAGCGAATTTCTTGTTGAGTATCTAAGCATGATGGTTGGTCTGGGTGTGGAGCATCCCATTGATGCCTTAAAAACTCTGGTCCTTGCCACCACAGGGTGTTGTTAACGATCATCGAAGGGAGAATTCCTCGAGACGCTATATCCGCTGGGTTAAGCTCCGATGGAATGTGTCGCCAGATCATACCGTTGGTCATCTTTTGTATCTGTGCCACTCGGTTACAGATAAATGTTTTCCATCTTGATGGCGGAGCTATAATCCAGCACAAAGTTATGACCGAATCCGTCCATGCCCAAATATCGATATCTTCTAATCTCAAAATCTTCTTCGTTTCGTGTAGCAGCTTAGCTAATAGTACTGCTCCACATAGCTCTAGTCGAGGTAGTGAAATGGTTTCCAATGGGGCTACTTTTGTCTTAGACATTAAAAGATGCACATGAACTTGACCATTTTCGTCCAAGATTCTTAAATATACGGCTGCAGCGTAAGCCTTCTCCGAAGCATCGCAGAATCCATGAACCTCAATTTTTTTGTTCGTTTTTTCAGTGTTCATCCAACGCGGGATCTGTACCTGTCCTAGTGCTGAAAGATCATTGCGGAATATTTGCCACTCACTCTTCAGATCGGAAGGGATTGCCTTATCCCACTCCAATCCCTTGCCCCATAACTGCTGCATCAGGATTTTTGCTTTGACTATACAGGGAGAGATCCAGCCCATCGGGTCGTACAGCTTTGCTATGGAAGATAAGATTGAACGTTTGGTGACAACTTCGTCTTTCCGCTCTACAACCTGGAAGGTAAAAACGTCAATCAGAGGCAACCATTTTATGCCAAGAGTCTTAAAATCACTCTTCTCTTCAAACGGCACTGAAAAATCCACTTCTCGTTGGTTTGTTGGAATATTTTTTAGCACTTCTTCTGCATTGCTGACATGCTTGCGCAACTGGAAACCAGCTGTTGATAATAGTGCCCTCACAGAATGCAGCTTGTGTTGCGTTTCCTGAATAGTATCACCTCCACTGATGACGTCGTCTACATAAGTTTCCTCCTTTATTATCGATGTGGCCAAGGGATATCTAGCTGCCTCGTCATCTGCCAGCTTTAAGAGTACCCTGATCGCCAGGAATGGTGCCGATGCAGTACCAAAAGTCACCGTTTCCAGACGATAGATCTTGAGTTCTTGGCTAGGATCTTCTCTCCACAAGACAAGCTGATAATTGGCATCTGGACTGTCGACGCGTATCTGCCGATACATTTTCTCCACATCACCAGTGAAGGTATACTTATATTTACGCCATCTAAGTACAATATCGATAACATTTGTTTGCACCTTAGGTCCCACCATCAACTTGTCATTTAAGGAAGAGCCAAAAGAAGATCTGAACGTCGCATCGAAAACAACTCTCAGCCTTGTGGTGGTACTGGATTCCTTAATGACGGCGTGATGGGGTATAAAAAAATGAAATGGAGTGTTGAGTATGCCACAAGACCACTCCACTGGTGTCATGTGGTCTAGTTTTAAGTACTCTGACATACAAGTGGAATACTCCTTTTGATGATTTGGATTTGCTTGCAGCTTCTTTTCCAACTGAAGAAACCGCTTTATGGCTCCATGTTGTGTTGGGTGCATATTAGGGTATTCTCCTCCCTTAAACGGCAGACGTACTTGATAACGACCATCAGGTAATCGTTGGGTGTTGTTTTTAAAGTGTTCCTCACACTCTTTATCCTCGTTCGATTGAAACTTTTCATATGGTTCTTCTTCTACTTCCCAGAATTTCCTCAAAGTACTATCAAGATCGAGTTGACTAACAAAGCTTCGAACAGAACTCACTGGATTCATCGGAACTTTACCCATCAGGATCCATCCGAAGTGAGTGTTTTGCGCTATGGGACCCAGGCCGTCGCTGCTCTTGATAACATCTCCAAGAAGGATTTCGGTGTACATATCGCTTCCCAGAAGCAAGTCTATTTTCGCAGGTGTGTCGAAAGTTGGATCTGCTAACTGCAGACCGTTGATGTGAGACCATTTATTGAAATTAATATTTTGGGTCGGAAGAAGCCCAGTCAGGGATTTTAGAATTAGCGCTCGCATACTACCTGCGAATGTCGAGGTCAATGATCCGATTTTTAAGTCGACGATCCTATTTGCAGTACCGCTGCTGACCCTCCCCAACCCATTAATCTCAATAAATGTCCGTTTCGTCTTAAGATTTAAACGCTGCACTGCTGCTTCGGTCACAAATGATGCTTCCGATCCTGGATCGATCAAAGCCCGTAAGGTAAGATGACCTCCATTTGCAGACTGCACCTTGACTAACGCTGTAGCCAGAAGGACCTGTGTATTAGCATGGATGTGATAAGTCCTCACATTTGCCGGTATATTGTTGCTTGAATGCGGCTGAAACTCAGCAGCATTTGGATTTACTGATGACCCTTGATGTATTTGTGTGAGAGCTTGTTGGCTAGTGCTTGGTTGAATATTATTTTGATGTGTTGAAGTGCTTGCATGGTGTGTTTGCATGTTAGGGTTAGTGCATGAGGTTTGGTAGGGTTGGACAGAGGGGGGTTGAAAGGATGTGTTTGGCGTAGGTAAAGCGGGTTGAATTTGTTGCGGGTTGTACGAATTAAAATGCAGCAAAGTGTTATGACGCTGCTTGCAATAATAGCAACATTTTGCGCTGGGACAGCTTCGCTTAAAATGGCTATAAGCTAAGCAGTTTTCGCACACCCGTATATTCAAAACTGTTTGCTTCCGCTGCCCTACATCCATTTGTAAAAACTTTTTACATTCCCTTAAAGAATGCTGCCCTTTATTACATACCTTGCAATTAGTTTGGTTGTTTTGTTTGCCCCTGGTATGAAACACTTGAGTTTTTTGCCTACCTTTGTTTGACACCGTAGCTGAAGTTTGCTGTTCTACAGCTTCTAAAGCCCTAAATCGACACTGTAGAAAATCAAAAAATTCCTTTATCGTAGCAATGTCTTTATTACTCCCTAATCTCTCCTCCCACAGTTGCTGAGTTGAGTTCGACAATTTCTGCAGAATAACAAAAACTAAAATTGCATCCCAGTGTTGAATTGGTAAATCCAGATTACTCAACGAATGAATAATTTCTTGAGAGGTGTCAAGAATCCGTTTAATACTCGATGCTGACTCGTTGGAACTAGACGGTTGATCGAAAAATAATTTCAATTGGGTGTTAACCAACACCCGCTTGTGGTCATAACGGTCCTTCAGGATCTCCCAGGCGCGTTCGTAGTTGCCTTTGTCGATGGCCAAATGCTGGAGTAGCCTCTCTGCTTCACCATTGATACTGGACTTCAAAAAATGCAGCTTTTCCACCTCCGAGAGTGTTGTGTTGCTGTGAATCAGCGAAATGAAGATGTCGTGGAACGATCTCCAAGTCTCGTATCCACCGGAAAACGTTGGCAATTTGATGACTGGCAACCTCAGTTCGTTGCGATCTTTCCCGTTGTCGTCTTGGTTGGTCGACGAAGCCGCACCCTTAACATCTTTTTGTTTGTCCGCTTTCAGCTTATCAAGAGCATCTAAAACATCCGTCTTGTATTCGGCGAATACCTCCAGTATGAGCTCGTACACTTCGACCATATCAGCCACCTTCAGTTCTTTTTCTAAATGACCTTTGCCGACAATCTCCTCGTTGTACTTTGCAGCATCTTTAACGCACATTTCCATCATCTCCAGTCGAGTTTGCAGGTAATTCACCTTCTTCAACCTCTTGCTATCCGCTTTGTGGAAATTATCATAATCTTGCTTTAAACGGGCAAGTAAATTGTTTTGCAAATTGCCAAAGAACATTTTCACACAACACTTTTTCTATTTTCAGACGAGTTGACAAACACAGAATGTAAGCGCACTTACTTGGATTGCAGCAGTTGTAACCTCAAAATCTGAAAATGATGAAAATCGCTCTTTGGACCTTGTCGATTGTACTTTGGACTTCCTTTTATTCGGCAGCACACACTTCCAAATCAAAATGTCGGTCGTTAGATTGAATTTTAATTTACTTTGATTAAAAAAATTGCTATTTGTATACACACTATTGTTTGTGTTGTTATTAAACTTTTTCCACTATAATTTTCTTTTTCTCGATGGACCAAAATGTTTTGTGTTGTAATAATTGTAAATACCAAACTTTCTACTTTTCCATGAAATAAAAAAACACATCCACTTTTTCTTTAAACGTTATAATAATTATTCTTTCAATTCTCTTCTATCACAAAATACATAAATGTCATTTTACATAAGTAGCTTTCAAATAATGTCTAAAAGGGAGGTCAGCTTCATCCGTACGGTCGTAATTCGGTATGACGTCATTGGGTCCTCCGCAACAACCCTAGAAAGGAACAGGAATCAAATGAAACCAGAAAAGAAATAAAATTAAACATTGATCCGACTGAATTAAATATTAACGCGGTGATAAACAAAAACAAGGGCGGTGTTGTCATAAAATGTGCAGATAAAGTCTCAACCGAAAAACTAAAAAGTGTAATAGAAAGCAAAATGAGCAATGACTACCAAGTGAAATTCCCGGATATGGTAAAACCAAAAATTTGTGTAATGAACGTGGAAAATGATGAAAACCCTGATGAAATATTAAATAAAATTCTAAAGCAAAACCCAGAACTAGTGAACAGTGAAATGAAAGTGATAAATGTTTTTAAAAATAAAAACAAGTGGAGAAACTTAAATGTTGTAATCGAATTAAACAGCGACAGTTTCCATAAAATACTTAACATGGGTAAAATTAAAGTGGGATGGGTGAATTGTTTTGTTAGAGAATTTTACAATTTGACACGGTGTTTCAACTGTCAGGGGTTCAATCATAAATCGAGCTCTTGTAAAAGTAAAAAGGCTTGTATAAAATGTGGAGGTGAACATAGTGTTAAAGAATGTGTGAACATGGATCCGAAATGCATAAACTGTACCAAGATAAATGAATCTCTTGGAATGGATACAAATTGTAATCATGAAGCACGAGACAAAAACTGTCCGGTCTATTTGCGCAAACTTAAAGTGTTAAAAGAACGTATTCAGTACTAGCAATTAAGTTGCTGGTACCTAAACGCTCAGGGGTTGTTAAATAATCTAAATCAAATAGAGGCTATTTTAGTTGACAATCAATTTGACATAATTGCAATCTCAGAAACTCATTTAAAAAGTGGTATAAAAGACTTTGAGATAGAATTGCCAAACTATAAAGTGGTGAGATGTGATAGTACCAGTAGTCATACATACAGGTGGGGTTGCTATATATATGAGAGAAAGTTTTAAATACAAGATTATAAGTCGTATTCATATTATAATGAAAATTTGGTGCTTATGTTTACGAATAACATACAACGAAAAGTCTGAAGTGATAGCAGTTTTCTACAGGTCATCGAGTAGTTCCGAAAATGAGTTTTGTTTATGTTTAGCTGAATGGTTAGATATTACTATTACCTCATACCCCAATGTTATTATATTGGGTGATTTTAATATTTACTTGTTACAAAAGTATACTTATGAAAAGAGAATAAAAGAAATACTAGTTGACAATAACTGTAAACAAATTATAAACCAACCAACAAGAATCACAGATACGTCGCGAACTTTAGTAGACTACGTTATTACTTCAATCGAAAGGGACATTTGGGCAGATATTGTAAATGATTTAAAAATAAGTGATCACGAATCAATTCTGGTAAAAATTCCGGTGCACAGAAAAAATTCTAATCAAAATGTAAAAACAATTCAAGTGTTTAAATATAAAAAAAATGAATTTAAATCAATCTTACAAAATAAAATCCGAGAATCAGTGAATATTTCTAACATCAACGAATTATCCAAAGATTTAGTATCATGTTTAAATTACAGTGTCCGCGAGTTGACTATAAACAAACGTGTATACCCTGCTAAAAATGAGTGGTTTACAAACGACCTAAACAATTTAAAAAGGAACAAAATACGTTACTTCCAAAAGGCAACCATTTTTAACAATCCCAGTGATTGGATTGAATACCGAAGGGTAAGAAACTTGTATAAATATAAGCTCCAGCTAGCAAAAAAGACATATACCTGCAATAAAATTGAGAACTGTTCAAGCCAAAAAGATTTGTGGAGAGCTATAAAAGATTTAGTTTTAAAAGAAGTAAGAGAAGAAATAAGTGAAGTGCAATTTGAAGATAGGAAAGAGACTGATATCCCGATTATAGCAAATAGACTGAACTCTTATTTTATAAATAGCATTAACGAAATAAGTAACTCTATTCCCTTAATCAGTTTGGATTCTAGTAATTTAAACGAGTTGTCTACGACATTTCTATTTAAGTCAATAACCTTAAGTGAACTTAGCATAATATGCAAAAAAATGAATAAAAAAAAGGACTCGTCACATTTAAACATCCAAATAATATTAGACTGCTTCGATATGATCGGACCCATTTTGATAACAATTATAAATAATTCATTCGAACAAGGTGTTTTTCCAGATAATTTAAAAGAATCTATAATACTCCCTATACCAAAAGAACCTAAAAACATAAACTGTGATAAATTTAGACCTATAAACATGCTACCAATTTTAGAAAAAATAATTGAGAAAGTTGCACATGAACAATTATTTAAATATGTGTCTGATAATAAAATATTAGTACAAAATCAATCAGGGTTTCGCTCAGAACACTCTTGTGAAACGGCCCTTAACTGGTTGATTATGACGTTAAAAAATCAACGACATGAGAAAAATAAAATAATTTCAGTGTTCTTGGACTTTCAAAGAGCTTTTGAAACAATAAATAGATCAGTACTTCTAACAAAATTAAACAAATACGGCATCAAAAATAAGGAACTGAATTGGTTTCAGACATATTTAAGTGATAGAACACAACGAACTAAAATTAATCAGTGTTTATCGAATAGTGCGGTTAATTCATTCGGAGTTCCACAAGGAACAATACTAGGTCCATTGTTATTCTTAATCTACATTAATGACATATGTCAAATTCTTAAATATTGTACAATTTCATTGTTTGCAGATGATGCACTCTTACTTGTGTATGGAAATGATTTACAATTGATTACAGAGTATTTAAAATATGACTTAAATAAAATGTGCATGTGGCTAGCCATGAATAAACTGAAACTCAACGTAAATAAAACGAAGTGTATGGTTATAAACGATGATTTTGACCCAAATATACAAATTAACAGTAATCAAATTGAAAAAGTGCAATCAATTAAATACCTTGGCGTAATTATAGACAGTGAACTAAACTTTAATAACCATCTCGATTATATCGTAAAAAAAATTTCAAAAAAAGTGGGCTTTCTAAAAAGGATACGTAAAAATATATCAGCAATGTGCGCTATAAACATATACAACACAATAATTAAACCACATTTTGAATTCTGCTCAACTATACTTTACATGGGAAACTCAACCGAAATCAGTAGGCTACAAAAACTCCAAAACAAAGCGATGAGAGTAATTCTCAAATGCAGTTTCTACACTCCAATCAACTGGATGCTATCGTGTCTACAATGGCTCAATATTAAACAGAGGATAACATTCAACGCAGCAATATTTGTATTTAAGATCAAACATAAAATGGTTCCTGAATACCTTTCGTTAAACTTAAATGTAACTCAAGAAATTCAACCTTACAACCTTAGAACTAATAACAATTTTAGATTGCCACTATATAGAGACAGTAGAACCCAAAATATGGTTATGTACAAAGGCATTAAATTTTTTAATGAATTGCCAACTGTGATTAAAAATGAATCAAATTATCATTCTTTTAAAAGACTTCTAATAGTCTACATTAAAAACAACGTATAATTGTACTTAAAGCATGTTTATTTTATTATTTAGTTACATAATAACCTAGTGATTAAAGCATAATGCATTCAATTTTGTAAATAATAGTAATTATACTAAATAAACGAATACATACATACATACATTTTCTGTTCCAGTTTCCCTTCTTTTCCCTTCCCGGTATCGGATCACTTCGTCATTGAGGCCAATCAAATGAGTAGATAGTGCGCTAGAGTATAGTGCGAGGGGTCCTGGGTTCGATCTCGAACGTCCGACAAACATCAGAGTGTGAGTATAAATGTCATGGAAAAGCTTCTCAATTCAGAAGTTCTAACTCGGCATAAAATTGTAGGTCCCTTCTATCCGTCCCAAAAAATAGAAACTCAGACAAACGAATGGTTGTGAGAAGCTAGGCCTAGGGTGTCTATAAGGACTTGTTGCGTCTATTTATTTTATTTATTAATACAAATTTTTCACGTCGTGATCCCATATTTTGAGATGGGTTGTTTGAATTGAAGGCTTCCTCGGATATTCCGAAGTTCTAAGTGGATCAAGCTTTGTTACTCCCTCTGTTGTGCGAAGCATCTTTCTCCCATCTGTCGTTAATTTTCTCTCATACTTTTTGTGTCCAGCATTGCGAATCGTATGTGAGAGCCGGACGAGCAACTGCGGTGTGGAGCCGTCCTTTCAGCTTAGAATGCATTTCAAAGTGCTTTTAAACATTTTCCAAACCTTTGTTTTATTATTTTCAGAATTTTGAAAAGCAGAAATTTGAAAAACGGAATTTAGACAAGCAGAATTCTAAAAACAGAATTTTGAACCCAACCCATTTTGATGTCCGTCACTAGGTCTGATTTAGGACTGCATTTTATTTATTTTATTTATTTTATTTATTTTATTTATTTTATTTATTTTATTTATTTTATTTATTTTATTTATTTTATTTATTTTATTTATTTTATTTATTTTATTTATTTTATTTATTTTATTTATTTTATTTATTTTATTTATTTTATTTATTTTATTTATTTTATTTATTTTATTTATTTTATTTATTTTATTTATTTTATTTATTTTATTTATTTTATTTATTTTATTTATTTTATTTATTTTATTTATTTTATTTATTTTATTTATTTTATTTATTTTATTTATTTTATTTATTTTATTTATTTTATTTATTTTATTTATTTTATTTATTTAATTTATTTAATTTATTTTATTTATTTAATTTATTTTATTTATTTTATTTATTTTATTTATTTAATTTATTTAATTTATTTTATTTATTTTATTTATTTTATTTATTTTATTTATTTTATTTATTTTATTTATTTTATTTATTTTATTTATTTTATTTATTTTATTTATTTTATTTATTTTATTTATTTTATTTATTTTATTTATTTTATTTATTTTATTTATTTTATTTATTTTATTTATTTTATTTCATATATTTTATTTCAATCAATTTCATACAAATTAATGGCTGCTAGAGGCGCACTTGTAGCAATTAAGGTTACAAAGGTGATATTAAAATGATAATGTGTTTATATCAATTTGAAAACCATTGCCAAAAAAACTTTACTTTCTAACTGATTTTTGAATATTGACCTTGTCACCTACGTGCGATCCGGTCGTGCGCATTTCTAATTCAAACTGCTATACTAACATAACAACTACAGTTACATTTACATAACACATTACAGTATTTATCTCTCCGTCTCCATGTCTAACTGCAACGGAATGAAATCGTTCGAAAGAGAACGGAACAAAACAGTCTTCTCTATGGTTTGGTTTGTTCTCTTTTCACTCATCTGAAAATTCGTAAAGTGAAACATCAACATCAACATGTATTTTGAACAAGAGCGAGAATTCCTTGTTTGTCGATATTTTTGGAGACAAACTCGTCTCGTGCTCCTCCATCCCTATTAAACGAGTGAATTTATTATCTGTAATGTTGTTTTGTCCTCATTTTTAAAGGGAATGCGGATGAAGATGAATGTTATGTGTATAGGTAGGTACCTAGTACCTACATAACAATTTTATTTTACGCGAAACGCATTTCTCTCTGGATTCTCGAGTAAATGGCTATTTAAATATTTATTTATTAAACGGTCAATGTGATTTTTTTTTTTTCAAAATTGCAGTATTTTTAAATTTGTGCTAATTTTTTAAAATTATAATAATGGCGAATCCTTTTGTTATGTAGCATTTTATCTCTTATCTTCTAAGTTATTGTTAGTCTGGTATTTTTTAGCGTTAAGACTTGCATCTTTACCTACTTGATTGATATCTCAAAATATGAGGTAGACAATTGCAGATACATAAATCAACGTGCACTCAGATATTTTCAGGTTATTGCAATGCAATGTGGCCTGTACCCATGAACTATCAATCTTTGATTCAACGCCTCTTGTACGTCATGTAAAAGAGTCAGTTGGCGCTTTGTACAAATACCCAGATAGCGCATGTAGGATGTAACTAGTAGATACATAGAAATGTTCAGTTGAAATGACGATGATGACTTGTAAAGTATGCAATTCCATTACTCGATGGGTACCAATTGCAATACACCATGTAATCTAACATTGTTTCAGATACACAGTCCACACATATATTTATTACTCGTGCTCGTGTGGTTTGTCTTCGCGGTAACATTAACATTTAAAGAGAGGAAAATCTCTGTGATGTGTAACGTATTTCCATAGAACGGCATGGAATAACATTACCCTAACGTTGTCTCTTTTATAAAAAGGAACAGACACAAAGAGAGTTCATGCGCACTTTAAACCAAAAAAAACTCTGAAAATACCACTGTAGCCTGTATCTGTAACTGTATTCTGTATCTATGAGAAACTGAATTTTGTTCTGTGCGCTGTAGGTAGTTGGGTATATTTGTTGTTATATACAAACACAAGCAGCGATGACAAAGATGAATGTGTGGATATGGAACGAAAACGAAGCAACGGAGGTGACCTAATCCAGGTATTCCAGAATACCAATTCAGTAACTCCGTGAATATGATGCTGAAGGGTCGGTGTGGGGGTGATTTATGTTTAACTATTTTTGCGAAAGTTTCTTACCCTTAAAAACGCACAGCGATACTGTCTCGAAAACAAAGTAGTGCGCGATTGATAAAATAAAATATTTTGCATTATTTATAATAAATTGTGATGTAGGTACAAAGTTAAAAGCGGCTTGCAAAAGATATGGTTTCCTTTTACCTACATAAATTAAGTGAATGAAAATTGTAATCAAAAAAAAAATTTAAAAAAAAATTAAAGCAATATCAGTGTGTATATATAAAAAGAGCAAAATATTAAATAGAAAAATATATTTATAAATAAATTAATAAATTCTCACAAGTGCAGTGTTTTTGTGCTTCTAAAAATATTCCAATGTCAATGTGGATTATTTAAGCTTCGAAAGGATTACTCTATTTTTAAAAAAGGAACAAAGACATCTGGGTATGCTGTATGCACAATCCGTATAAGGGGAATACTACGAGTACTCAAGGTGAGTGTGTGCCTGTGCATGATTACTTTTTCCCCGAGTGATGGAAATGTAAAAGAACTAAGAACAGTTTCCTTGATGTTGATCATTTCAGTCAAAAGGAAAAGAAAACCAAAAGTGGCAATGGTAACCTTTGAGAAAGCGAATTCAGAACATAAAACAACAACAACTGTGTATCTTTACAGTATAATGCGGTTGTTTTTTATGCGTAGTTCTGTTCAAGTATACCTACTCGTTTGGGGCATGATAAATGTCACTTTGTGAATTTAAAAATACATTTATACCCAACATAATAGATTTTGAATTTAGGTAAACCTATGCATTTATAGAAATCGATTTATTTCTGAAAAAAATCCCAAATGGTCCTCCATACACGTTCTAATGTCATGTTACTAATTGGGCGAGGAGCATTGCCTTCCACAACAAACAAAACCACTGATTTGACCACAAAATTTATTTCATTTCTCTATCCACCGATCGATCGAACTTAATCAAAATAAACATGTCGGCATTTTTTGTACTGCAACACAACAATATAATAGTTTAACAAACAGTAAGAATCCAATCTGTTTTGATTTAGTTATCATCTCAGGTCGGTGCTGCTTTTAATAAATAACACATCAGTTTAATTAAAAACGGCGGGAGAGCTTCGCTTTCGCCCATGGGGTACACTAAACGGACACGGGTTTCAAAAAACGAACTGGTTTGACCCTAAATAAGAAAATGTCTTAACCTATATTTATGAGGCGAATTATTTTGTGTAATGATGAGTCTCTTTTAATGAAATTCAGTTTATCAAATATATAAATTTAATTATCTAAACATTATACATTCCATTTAATATTAAATCAGATCTGAATCGATTTTGATTTAAGAAGTGCAAATTAATATCGCGTAATAAAGCGTTTATCAAAAGCCGGTTAACTTAAGTTTATGTGATTTGTTTTTGAAATTGAACACCGATTTTGACGTTTAAAGTGAAAACCAATAGGCTGGTGATAAAAATTAAATATGAATGCTTGTCAATAAAAATTCGGTTTCGAGTATTTCTACTGATGTCACAATGCAATGGAGGGAAACAAATTTCCAACGTTATTTTGGACATTAAATTACTCTACGTTTTGGAAAGGGGCTTCGTTTAATGGCTTTCTTGTGTGACTTGATTTATATTTATACCCGGCTTAACAGTGGAAGTTTAAGCTGGGTTTAATCGCGTATCAAGTATAAATTGACGTTTCATTTTCTATGACGTTTAAGGTGAAATTGTGTGTTTAAGCCTAATCGGTAGTGTAAACTTAAACGACCGTGGTTAATGGTTTAACCGGCGCGCGATTGTGACGCAAACGGACTATGTTTTCATGTAAATACTCTGGTTTCATACAGAAGATGTACAAAATGTAAAAAATTAACATTTTCCTTAAAAGGTGTCGACTTTAATGCACTTATCTAAATATTCTTCAGAACGCTTACAGTATGGGATACCCTGCGTAATCAAAAGTTACCTACTAATCACGACAAGATAGGTACCTATAGAGTCGAAGATAATAATGAAGATCCTAAGATAAATAAATAAGGACTGTACGAAAAAAAATCCGGACAGAGAAACCAGGCCTGACAATTTTTAATGCTGGAAGAAACGGATTATGCTTAACATTTTTTTAAACTACTATTTCTACACTTTATTAGGTCGCGCTAAATAATTATCTTCGGCTAATTTTCTGACACTGGAAGTGGTAAAAAGAGAAGTTCACCAAACTCAAATCTGAAAACAGAGATTTATCGAATGTCACGGCATTAATTTATTAAAATGCAGTGTTTTATTTCCTTTTGAATACTCTAGCAAATTTCAAGCAAAACAAAATGTCAAAAATTTGCCTATAGGATAATTTATTATCTTGCTCCCGGAGCAGGATAAATTGTTGACAGCTGAAGATTCGTTTTCCACCACGATAGAAAATTATCGGAAGATAATATTATTTATGTCAGTTAACACGCGGCCTTAAGATCAAATTATTTATTTATTTATTTATTTATTTATATTTATAATGAGTATAATAGCATGTGTTCAAAATTTAACGGTACTGCGATGTCATATTTCAGTATTGTCAGACCGCTCAAATGTTTCCGGATGAAGCCTTCCTATTTAAGGAACAATTAAAATACATTCATATGAATAATGGAAAACTTTAAAACCTTTGAGTTTAATATTAACAGTCATTTACAAAAAAAAAAAACCAAAAAAGTTAAACCGAAGTTCAACTAAACGCTCGTTCAAGTTCTACAATAACCCCCAGTTTCACACTTAAAGTTTAAACTAAAGTTCAACTGAACCTGAACGTGAGTTTAAATTTGAAGTTCAACTCGTCCGGTTTCACAATATAATCTAAACTTCAGTTCAATTGAACTCAGTTCAACTAAATTTAATGAATGAATTTGATAGTATTCTACAGTACTTACGACTTTTCTAAAATCGTTCCTTGTTTTTGCTTTCAAAGAATACGCAAAACAACGTCAAATATTTATGTTTTTGACAATCGGCTGATCTGAAGTTTAAACGGCAGAATACTGTAGTTTAACTTAAACTATAGAATGAACTCTGTTCAAGGTTTAAACGAAATTCTGAAACAGTATTAATTGTTGAACTAAAGTTTAAACTCAAAGTGTAGTTTAAACTCCCACTGTGAAACTGGGGGTAAGACACTCGAGGTTTAAGTAAAGGGTGTTTTTTTGCTGTTTGGTTTTCCACCGCTTTTGACAGTTCACGCGTGATTCGTGACACGTGTCAAAGTAAAAATGTTCCGTTAGCATTGCCATTTCATCATGGATAGACTTACGCTCGACCAACGTTTGCATATTATTGAATTTTATTACCAAAAAATTGTGCTCAGTAAAAAATGTGTTTAGACCACTTCGTCCATTTTATAATCGTCGTAATCGTCCTACTGAATTACGTTAATAATCAAAATGTCTGCTCTGCAACCAGAAGCATTGCAAGCACAGCGAATTTGTCCACAAAACATTTACCGCTTGGTGTTGTTTATGGGCTGGTGGCATCATGTTCGCTATCGTTCGATGATTTCGAACTTTTTTTTTACCAAAATGGAAGAGCTGGGCTTGCCACACAGCACGCGAATCCATGGACTTTGGGCGGTGAATTTGATGAGCAATTCATCTCACGTTTTGGACCTGTGAGTTGGCCGCCTAGATCATGCGATTTGACGCCGCTGGACTATTTTTGTGGGGATATGTGAAGTCACTCGTCTATACGGATAAAACAGCAACTATTGCTGCCTGGGGAAAAATCATAACTCGTGTTATTGGTGAGATTACCATTCGATATTTTGGAAAAAGTCAGCCATTGGACATTCCGGATGGACCACTTGAAGCATAGTCGCGGTCAATATACGAAATAATATTCAAAAAGTAAAGGGCAAGAATTGATTTATCGGCCCTAATAAAAATTTCACTAAATTTTGCAAATTTTAGTTGTTTTTTTAATTTTAAAAACCAAACGTAAATCACCATTTACTGGTAACTATAAATAAAATATGTTATTTATATTCAAGTACTTTCGACCAGCAAGCGATAGCCCTACGTGATAATGGGTCTTACCATAATAATATTCAGCCAAAGTATCATTTTGGGATATGGACCTAAAGTTCTGCCATACAGACGCCTATAGGACCACATGGCTCTAGTGGAACGTTCTCTGGCGGACTTGATGTGTGAGTTCCAATTAAATTTGTTATCTAAGAAAATCCCCACTTATGCCCCTATTGGTGCATAGCGCATCCACCCTCTGACCACCATAATGGTTTGCGAGACCATTGATGGGAAGCTCGTAGCTTAAAGGTTAAACCCGACCGGCTGCCGAGCGTGACAAGCCGACCACCAGACGCTCGCAAACTGCCACCCTTCATGCCAGGCTCCAAAGGGCGCCAATATCCGAGGCTCTTTTAGTTCTTCTTGTCATCGTTGGGTGTGTGCCCTTGATGATTTGGAGTCGATGGCGGAGGATCGAGAGCTATGGAGGGTCCACTTGAGCAACCTACACCCGCGACCCACTTAATGGACATGCGGACTATTGAAAACGAATGAATGAATGACTGGATCTAAGAAAATTCCGAAATACATTTTGACTTCATTGAAGTAGCTCTAGGTAGTGCTTTTTATATAGTTATGGAGTCAAGATTACTCAGTCTCTTGTAAAGGCCACTAGAATGATTTTACAAAGATTAAAGGATAGACCTTCCTTAGTACCATTCTAAAACATGTAGCAATGCGTTCTGCATACTAACATCAGTACTCAGTAATGGTAGAAATAAGCTTACCGCTAGTGTAGCCCAGGACATCAGCGTTATAGCCTAGCCTAGCTCTATAGACTAGTGGCCACAAAAGAGGAGGGAGTAGGTTTTTATTCGACTTTCAAACATGTTTCTGATCCATTGGTTGATCCAGTTTTCGATACCTTCACATCTAATCGCCTTAACAATCGAGTCGTGCCCGGTATTATTAAAAGCACCCTCAACGTCTAATAAGGGCAATTTCCTTAGACCGGGAGTGCTTCTTCTATCTTCTTGACAAGATGCATGAAGAGCATCCTCAGTGGTTTTGCTCCTTAATAGACTTAAGTGTAAAGGATGAGATACTATGCAAACTGTCCTCTAATATGTATAAACATCAATAAGCCTTTCCATGATTTTAAGAACATAAATTGTTAGACTGATGATGGGTCTGTACGATTTAGGCAGTGACCAGGAGATTGGAATGTAGATATCTCCTGTTGTAACTTTCTCTAAATAAGACAATAACCGCCCGCTGTATAATGTCAATAAGCCTCTGAATGAGAGCTGGAAATATACCGTCACCACAGGGACTTTAAAAAGTTCGAAAGATCCGATTGCCTATCTGACTGAAAATCTTACCAGATAAACTACTAAGTAGCTATAGAGGAGAAGCTAGGGTCAGTGTCGTTCAACTTATCGTCTGTTATAGGGACACACGAAGCTGGGAGCCTGGGGTTTCTTGTGAATCATTTTACATTTACAAAAAAAATCATATTATTGTGTACGTCGGCCTTACATAACTCGAACTTTATTGAGAACTCTACGTTTTTAACTTTTCAACTTTTGGCCTTCATAACTCGAAGTTTCAATAACTCGAATTTATTTTCTTTCATTTTGAGAGTTGGAGAGTCCACTACTTTTGTTTTGCATTGCAGTGCAGTGCGATCAAGTGCGTTTTTGACTTATATTTTTGACAGCTTCATAAGAATTTATTCCGATATGCTCCGAAAGAAATTGGTTGCGGAATTTGTGTACAATTTGCACTTTTGCAGTTAAGTGTTGATGAATGAAAGCAATAAAGAAAAAAAACATTTTAGCAAATTAGTCTTTTGTATTTTTGTTGCTTAAATTTGTATTTCCAAGGCAAAAGCAAACAAAAAACAAGCACCTAATAGGAAAACCCCGATGTAGGACGAAACAACATCATGTCATATCAATACGTCGTCGCATTTAAATTTTTGCGAGTTTTACCAATTTTTTATATAGCCAATGTATGAAATGGTGCTAAATGTTGATTAAAAGTGCTTTTTTCAAAATGTGTTTTGAACATTTTTAAAAACTGCTAAAAACTGCTGAATTTTACAAATTTTTAAAATGCTAAAAAATCTGCTGCATGTGAAATTTACGATCAAATCCTGCTAAAATCACAGGAAACTGCTAAATCTGGTAACGCTGGCCTTCAGCCATTGAATTACTGCGTTGTAAATACATTATTTATGACAGATTTTCAAAAAATATTCCTTTAGCCCATTTTAAACGATGATAGTAAATTTACGTAAAAGTCTGCATGCAGAATGCTAACGGATACACATCTCTTCGATAGAACACGATCCATCCATATAGATAACAAATGGTGATCAATGAGTGATGGACTATTTTTATTTGATCATCAAATGAATTGATGTTTGTTTTCATTTGATTTGCTATGTAAAGAAACAAATTAGGTCAATATTTTGTTATATTACATATGCTTATGAAAACAGTTTTGGTTTTCTTTCCCTCGGGTTGTTTGGAAATTTCATGATGAATGAAGAAATCATTTTCATTTCCCGATGAACGGCATACATTGAAAATAGCGTGGTCAAAGTTGGCACATGGTCTTAATTGAACTGCCGATTTAGATGAAATCACCACAAGAAACAATGTAGTTGGGTTATATGACTCGATCTTCATCGCTTAAAGGTCCATTGCGAGTCCCCTTTTTTAAAGAGCGACTGAGAAATAAAAACAAATCACAACCCGAGAAGTTATTGGCCGGCTTGGGAACTATTTGGTATGGCCAGTGATGCCAACTGAGGCATAATTATGCCTTTTAGGCATAATTCCGATGCTTGAGGCATTGAGGAATAATTTTGAGAAAAAAGGCATAATTTGTTGTGAAGTTTTTTTTATAATCAATCCGTAAAAATTAAATTTGAATTTAGTAAATCTGGTACTTTGATCAAAGTCGCTTCACTAATTTTCATTTACCACTGTGCGTCATGCTTATTTTCCAAATCTCTACTAGACTTACTCATTAAACCCAAAGAAGAAATGTGTTATGCAAATGCATTAGGGCGGCCGCACATTGGATACGAATTTGTATCATACGTAAACGTATGAATACTGGTCGTACTAATTGAGTGCGAACACCGAATATGATTTTTATCTTTAAATAGGCCCCGGTAGCTTCGATTTTGTGCCTGATGAATAATCTATACCTTGCAGATAATTTCCCTCTAACTCGGAGACTGCGGCGGCGTCGACACTATCGTTTCATTTCAACGCACGAAAGTGTTTAAGAATTCCAACAAGTTCGGATTGTTTTCGGACGTGTCGCGTCGGAACTACAAGTGCGGTGCGGGCTCCCATAGTACCTACAGTAGACGCTCGGTATAGGGAACCCTCTGTATAGTGAACTATCCAATGTAGTGAACCACCAAAATTTTACACAGACTACTCTAAATAGTGAACTATGAAAATCTCGATAAGTGAACTCAGATTTTTTTTCGCAAAAGTCAAAGAAAAATGTTCCAGTTTAGCAATGCGCCTGCATGTCAACAATTTTTTAGAACAATTTACCGTTCATTTGTGTGTTTTTTTGATATTTTAGTTATGAAGGTTAGGTTAGCCACCTAGACTGTCCCAAAAACAAGACACAGGAAGTGGCCAGAAAAATTATGGGCCGGACATTACAGGTGGGAACTCTATCTACCTACGAATTTCTTTTAAAGAAAGGTATCTCCGTACATCTTACCGTGATGGCTGAAACAGTCAACTCAGTTGGTTGAACATGTTTGAATTTAGCATCTCCTGGTGGCGGTTTGTCTTCGGGTATAGACGGAGGGTAACCGTAGCAGTCTACCCCATGTCTATTACCTCTGACAGTCCACCACTGAGGAGAGAGAGACTGATACATGGCAGAAATGGGTGGTTGAATCAATCTGTTCTTCTCCTTGACCAAAAGTCAGTGGATTGTCTACTGGAAGAAAAGGATGGAGGGTAATCGTAGCAGTAGCACTCTGCCCCTGTTTATTTCCTTTGAAATCCCGTCCACGAGACCAAGACTGGTGTTGACCAGAAGAGCTTGATTGAAGCAAACCACCATACTGCTTGGTACCTAAAAAAAAAGGGTTAGAGTTCCTCCTTCAGGGAAAGCAAAGGCGAATGGTGACCGAAACAGTTCAACAGTGTCTATTGCCTCTGACGAGATATTTAGAGTGTCGAAATGAAGTTGACTGTTGTAGTCAGCTCCTACAGGTGGCCGTTAGTCTTCGACGATGGTGAAGAAGACACTTAATGAAGGTGACAAATTATTTTTTTAAAATTTAATTATGGAAAAAAATGATATTTATTTCTGTGTTCCTCAAAAAAAAAATATCTTCATCTCAATATTTTGTAAAGATTAATAAAATTTATTTTGTTATTTTAGTGTTTTGTAAACAAAACGTTGATATGTGTTTATTTATATCAAATTAGCTTATTTGAACATTTAAAAACTCTCGCTCGAAATAGTGAACAGGCCTGGTTTTTATTAGTTCACTATATCGAGCGTCTACTGTACTTAGAAATTCGAGATCGTTCGTCCGTTTTCGTACCTGATCGCACGAGTTCAATTCGTACGAAAACGCTTTCAATGTTCTGCCGTCCTTAAAGTTTGTTTTCGTTGCTGGTAAAAAATAAATTTTAAAAAACAGTTTACCTATAATAGTTCATTTTAAAGATTAGTTCAAGTTCAACTGATCGCGATGAGCTTGGTGCAGATCCATCGAATAAACACCCTCTTTTTTTTATCATTTTAGTTATAAATACTACACATATTTATGTCTTAATTATTGTTTTTTTCTTAACTATGTGCCTACTAATAAAAGTTTAACACATAAATTGAAACTTTCTTCGTTGTTTATCTTTTTTACCAAAACGGCATAATTTTTTTTGAAAAGGCATAATTTTTTTCGGAATGAGGCATAAAAACTCCGATCCGGGTTGGCAACACTGGGTATGGCTAATGAAATGTGGGCGCAGTAGCGCAGTGGTTAGTGTGCTGGACTACTGTGCGAGGGATCCCAAGTTCGATCCCCGGAAAACATAAAAACACACATCTTAAGGTTTTTTCTACTGCGCCACCTCTCGCGAACGTCTGACAAACATCCGAGAGTATGACTGTCATGAAAAAGTTTCTCAATTCAGCCGTTCGGACTCGGCATAAAATTGTAGGTCCCTTCCATTCATCCCAAAAATAGAAACCCACACAAAACGAATGGTTGCGAGAAGCTAGGCCTAGGGTGTTTACCTGCCTGTTGCACCACCTATTTATTTATTAATGAAATGTAGGAGATCCGATATTTGAAAGCCTGTTAGGTTAGCACTCTGCAGTGCTAATTTACAGCACCTACTCCCCGGATAAAAGCAAAACCCTTAATAGCAAAACCCTTTTTATAGCTGACTTATGCTTGTTCTATAGGTACGTCCATGGTAGATTTTCTGAGGAACTCAAAGACATTATCCCTCGAAATGCAACTTTGCGCCCCACAAGACAGGCAGCTAATACTCATGACCATTAGGTACATCTGACAACCGTGAGGACATCAATTTTCCAAAACTCCTTCTTTTACAGGACAAGCAAACTCTGGAACTCGCTTCCTGGGGATATATGTACAACATATTTCCTGAAGACTACAATTTGCAGCAATTTAAGTGCAGAACTAACATACATACATCTGCAAGTATCTCGGGGCGCTGTTGAAGCTTTATAGGTTCACCTTTCCCGAGAGAAGTATTTAAAAAAAAAATTTAAATTATTCAATGTTAGGATTCAAAACGCCATCCTATGCAATTGTACCCTCTTTATAGCAACCCAATTTTAAAGCAACCCTTTCTTAAAAATTGTATTTTACCCATTTATTTGCACATTCGATTTTTATATTTTTTTGCAATAAAATTTCACGAAGGAACATGATTTCGGGATGTACTGGATTTTGAACCAAGTAACGAAACGGCTATAGCTTTGAAGTTGGCAAATGGCAAAAAAGGAAAACATTAGTCTCAAGAAAGTTCACGGTGAAAGAAATTATACTTATATTTTTCAGCAATGGATCGAAAATATTTCTCCGACATTTTTAAACATAAGTATTTTCTCAATAGGACTTTTTTAATGCGATCGAAAGGGGACTGAATTATGGACTCAAATAATAACGGTCCTCGAAAAAAAGATAGGGAAATAATTTAGTTTGTTGATAATGCAGGTTGCCATAGATTGCTTGCTGGCGTGAAGTTTCATACAAACGTGAAAATTCGTATATTGCCCCCAAAAGCTACCAGCACTATACAGCCACTGGATGAAGGCTTAATCAGATGTCTTTTAGAGCATATAACATTAGGTGGAAATGAACATGAACAAACTTTGCTAGATTTGGCTTGTTACTCCCTGAACTAGATAAGCAATTTTTTTAAGAAAGGTTGGTATTAGATATTAAAAGATGGAGTCGTTGGGGATAAAGAAGCAATGGAAGAGATTGATGTGTTCTCAACAGAAGAAGAATTTGACGAGCTACTGAATTGCGATAATGAATGAGAAAATTTCGGATATTTAGGAAATTTAGGAGATGGAAATTTTAATACTACTCGTACATACCCGAGAATGTCGTTTCTTCAAGAAAAGATGCACTCAAAGCTCATACGACTTTAGGCCGTGTGTCAATTGCGCTAAATAATTATTATTTTCGGCTAATTTTCTGACAATTATGAAAGTGTTGAAAAGAGAAGTTCACCAAACGCCAATTTGAATAAATGTTTATCGAATTTCGCGCTATAAATTAATTGAAATTCAGTGTTTTATTTCCTCTTCGACATTCTAACAAGATTCAAACAAAAGAAAACGTCAGAAAATTAGCCCATAAGATAATTTATTCTTGCTCCCGGAGCAGGATAATATTTTGACAGCTAAAGAATTATTTTTCCACCACAGTAGTGTCAAAAAATTATCCGAGGATAATTCTTTAGCCCAATTGACATGACTTATGTAAATATCAAAACTCTGGGAGAACAAATAGAGTATAATTTTTTGGAAACTACAGAAAAATGTATGATTCAGAGAAAAATTTCAGATTTATTTAATTAAATGTATTCAAAACAATTTAATTTGCTTAAATATAAAAACAGTTTTATTTTCTAACTTAGATATAAGGATATATTTTTGTGATTTCTAAATATTGCAGTAGGCTTTCTATATAGACATCCGACATTCTTTATCAGTGCGCGTCACGACATTCCTAGCCGCCTTAATTGTACTAGATTTAAATCTTTGACTGTCAACTGATAATTCACGCAAAATGTTGATAGTTGATAGATACAGATTTTTAATAGAAGGCTTACATTTTTTTTTTATTCATAGAGTATACAGATTGGGGTTATGTAAGGAATAGCACATCGGATAAATGGCCGCAACGGCTCCGCTGGCAAGTACGTACTTTTTTATTGAAATTTTCTATAACCATTTCGCATAAATGTGGCTGAATTTCATTAATACACCTCCCAATTTCCTCTTTTGGTGGTCTTGGGCTTGTTTGCATAGACCGGGTTTACTACGATATCTCGAAAAAAAAATCTCGAATTTAAAAAATCTCGAATTAATATTAAAAATGGTGTTAAAAAGTGAGATGCGCATGGGGGGACATGCTGCCCCCTGCTTGGGTTTACTGTCTGCCTATGGGATGGGTGCAAAAAAAAATCTCGAATTTACCTTTTATTTTCGAGATTTTTTCGAGATATAGTCTTTCGAGATTTTTGTACATTCGAGATTTTTGCTTTCGAGATTAAAAAAAAATCTTTTCGAGAATTTTAGCCTTTGAAATTTTTGTCATTCGAGATTACATCATGATCCCGCAGACTTTTTGACTTCAAAAAACCCCAAAGAAAAATATCCAATGGCGTTAAATCGCAAGAGCTGGATGGCCAATTCTGAACGCGAAAACGGCCAATTACACGATTAAGAAATGACTGATGTAGTAATTGAATATTGTTTCTTTGGCTGCGTGGCATGTGGCATGTCTTGTTGAAACCACACGTTGTTGGTCACATCCATATCTTGTAATTTAGTCACTAAAAACTGGCTTATCATGTCACGGTAACGAACACCATAAATTGTTACTGCCTGACCAACCGCATTTTCGAATAAGAATGGTCCAATACCTAATGCATCTAGCCCAAAATCCGCAAAAATTTATTTTTTCTGCGATCATTTCGATCCGATGCATTTGTTTCTCAACAATTATTCGTGGGTTTTCTGAACCCCAAATGCGACAATTTTGACAATTTAACGAAGCCATCAAGATGAAGATTATTTTTTTTTAAAAGATCAGCAACTACTTTTTTGTTGTTCCAGAATCTATTCAACGAACTCCTTCGCGCTGCATGGTCAGTAGTCATCAGTTATTGAGTCAATTGAACTTTGCAAGCATAAAGTTACAAGTCTTTCGTGAGAATTCGCTAAATAGAGCTCCTCAAAATGCCTATTTCTTGACTACGGTGCCGAATTGATGTTCCTGGACTGTCAGCAATACTCTCGCGAGCTGCTTCGATGTTTTCTGTTGAAAGACTTGTGTCAGGGCACCCAGAGTGTTTAGTATCACTGATTGATCCAGTCTCCTTGAATTTTTCAATTATTCTCTTCACAGTTGATGGTTTTTGACGGCTATATTTTTTTCGAAAAGCTTCATTATTTTAAAATATTGCTCAACAATGAAAATGCGTTGTTCTTTCGTATAGCGATAGATTTTTACTAACCCGAACTATGTCAGCTGTCACATTGTTATATTTTTTTCCGTTGGCTGTCAAGCTTGGAGTGTTATATTTTCTACCCATATTTTCAACTTCATGTTCAGAGGTGGTCTGCGTTTCCACAGGTTGGATTCTGTCAATCTGAGTGCTCCTTTTGTGGAGGAACCTTTAATTAGCAAGTTCAGAAAAAGCATGTCAAGGATCATTATGGATCATGTCAAGCTTGAGTTAGAAGCGTGTTGTGGTCACATTTCAAGGTGCATCGGCGATCTAGTAAGTCACTTAAAAATTATAAATATCCATTTTAATTAATTAAATCAAAGTGTTCGCGTAAGAATTAAAAGAATTTAATCTACAAGCTTACAATCTACAAGCAACAAACGTAGAACATAACCACACTACATTGATTAATCGTAACCTTTGATTTACAGGCTTTCACGCTTACAAGCTTTAGAAATGACCAGACCACAGCCTTATACATCACTCCGAAGAGCCAACGGAACATGTACAAAAGTGTTCTCCGATATAGCTTCTTGTTGCCCAATAGAAAGACTTCATTATTCCCATTATTGTTGCTCCATTCATTCAAAAGTGTTTTTTTTTTGTTTGTATATGCCTTTGTTTTAACGCCACTTAGTGGCCTAAATCACGGAAATAGTTTTCGTTGAACGAATCACCATAGCAATAAACCTAACCGGGAATTCTGTGGTTAACAAACAAGTCATCTAACAAGCCACAAAGACTATATGCCATGACTGAGTTGTTTGTTGTCACTTTAACCGCATTTAAAACTGGTTTGACCATTTGAGCTGTGACAGTCAGTTCATAGATAGGTATAAACAACAATTATAATCAGTAACAGAGATCTTGGGTTATCACAATTTTTGATCACAGATTTGTATAGCTACTCAACCGGAGTAACATTAAAAACAGTCAGATACCTGGAAAGGTCCATTTATTTTCAACCCAAGAAGCCATTAAAGCAAAAAAGTGCCTACACTTACTACAACATGTATCAAATGTTTCAACAATTTGGAAGACACTCGTATTTCTCCAGTCCAGTTTAATGAACTCTAGTCTGTATACAGTGAAAGTTAAGACAGTTTTCGAATTTCTAACATGTGTGGTCGCTGGCGATGACCTCCCTGGTCGTTTAGTTGTTTTGGCATTTCACCAGCTGCTATGCGGTGTATTGCATTTTCATTTGCCCGACACTTCTGACCTGTGTGAAAAGAAAAAAAAAATAACACTTTTACACCTTTCCCCATTCGAACTAGTGAACAACATATTGTGGTGTGATTTGACTTGCGATACAAGCCTTTGATGCAGACAAGGTAATCGTCAGTGGAGATCTTAATTCTGGACAAGCCCGATGGTAATGAAATTAACGAGTTTCAATTCGTCTCAATTATCACTATTTATGGATAAGAGTGGTTGAATTATGGCAGTTGGAAATATTTTAAAAGACACTATGAGGACCGTTGCATCGGCATGTCCTTTTAGTAGTGTATGGCATTTACTCACTAAAACCACATCCCATGTTTCTACCGCAGCTAAAGATTTTTTTTCTCTTGAAGTTATAAACGTTTAGCAGACGCCTTTCCGGCGATAGTTCATGTTAAGGACCATTCACATTTGGGCGAAGGAACGAATTGATAAAATGCGAATCAAACAACTTTTGATGCATTTATGAACGGAAAATTGCACATTTTACTATTCCAAGAGTAGGAAAATTAATTATCCCTCAAAATGTATATTAAGAAAACAAGTTTAAAAACAGTATAACGAAATTTCGAATTCCAAACTTTTTGCCCTGAACGAAAAAACCCTCGGCGCGAATTGTCAAAGTTTATTCGTAATCCACATCATTACATCGCGTTCCAGAAACTAGCGAATAAAACATTCGTTCGAACTTAACCTCAAATTAGAAATTGATGGTAAAAACTGGTGGCTGAAATTGGCGAACTGATTGCCGCGACCATGAAAAGTATTCATGTTAACGGACTGTCAAAATTCGCGAATATTCGTTCGTCCGCAAGTAGTTAGTCGCTCTCATGTGAATAGTCCTTTAGTCTAGTGTTGCAATTAACCCGCTAATTTATCAACCGGAAAATTTGTTTCGTCCAAAATTTGAAGGATCGTGTTATTGAAATTTCCCAATATTCGATTTATTTTTCTATGCTTGTGTCGTTTCTTGATCAATGTCATTTACTTTAACGAAAATTGTAAATCTGAAAGGTAACTCTCTGTATACTGTCAAATTTGTATTGCTAACTTTAAGCTGTCAGTTGTGTGTGATTCGAGTCATTAATCTTCCAATTAGCAAAAAAAAGTGATCGACAAAAAATTGTAACAAACATTATATGTATACATCTTGGTCCTTCGAGCCGGCATTGGAATCCCACTTCCATCTCAACTTTACGTCGAGATTCATTCCAACATATTTGGACTTATTTACAAACGAAAATTAGATTGTGCTTATAAATACATACAGGCAAAATTATTTGTTAGCTTATATCTACGTGGACCGGTTTTCTTTCGTTAAAATCGATTCGCTATGATTTTGTCCTTTAAGTAGTGCCAAACCCGGCTATGGTAGAGTACCTTCTGTTTCCGGTATATCACGTGGAAATTGTAGCTACAATAGTGGCCCAAGGACGCTTTCATGTGATACACATGCCTTTATTTTTTCTGTAAATTCTGAACATTCGTAAGCTCGAGGTACACTCTGATGTGTATTGAGTGCCATACGATCTCCCTACACAAGGTTCTATTAGGTTAGGTAAGGTGGCTTTCCTAAAGGCGACACATTTAGACCATATTATTTGGTCCATTGTGACACTGCAAGAAGTGGGGGGTGGGAGTGGCCAGAAAAAACAAATTTGCCGGACATTACACAAACTATTCAAGGTGTGTTCTTGTAACCGACACGTCCACTCAGTACCTTCCACCGTACGTGTTGAAATTGGTCAATGGGTGCGTTTTGTCTCTTCTCCTTTTCATTACTTATATGAACTGGAGCTTATGGTGCTAATGGAGCTTTGGTGAAGAAAGTTTCAAATTGGGAGGATAAATTATTTGATTGTCGCTGATAACTTAGTCATGTTGAGGCAGGGAAGAAATTAAATGAAAACAAATCTGAAGTGGTCATCTTCAAAACGCCTGATGCTCAATGCAATAGTGCTGCAAAGAATCGCAGAGATCGTTTAAGGAACGCCAGCATACATAAAGTATACTTAATTTCGAGCCAGCTACCTCTCCACACGGAGTGGTCCATGCTTCGGTGGGTTGGCTACGTTAAACGAATGTCCCCAACTCAGATTCGAAGACGTGCCATAGAATCCACTAATGGGAGATTAGCCTTGATGAATTAGGGTAAGTAGCGAAAGCTCGAGAATTACAGAGGTTCCACTTAATCATCATACCCCGGCCATCGATCTTTGAAATAGATAAATAGGCATTGAAAATAAATGAATCGTTAATAGATAAGATGAAAAAAAGGGGATCTAAATGACTGCCTCGTCTAATAACAGAGGTGGCGAATAGAGGGGTCGATAGGACGAACCTTTACAATAGAATCAAGATCCCGGTGATCCTGAGTATTGATTGATTTATCATCAATTTTGCTGCATAGCACTCCAATCCGATTCTAAAAATCTAAATGTCACAACTAGTTGATCGTGCCGCAGTAAGTTTGTCGCCGACGTCATTGATTCTTTGGGACAATATACTCTAAGCTAAGGAGGCATAGGTGCTCATTTGAGGTGAAACTTGTATTCGCTGTAAACTTAAGGAATCGTTAAGAATCAAGCGAAGTGTTACACTATAGCCAATCGATGTTTCTTTGCCTTTTCTTTATGTCGAAGGGACGAATCTTGCATAAGATACTGGAGTTATATCAGATACTTATTGATTTAAATCCCTTCCCCCTTCCCTGAGACTACCGTCAAGGAATACATCACCAGAGATCACACAGAAACCAGTGGTCGACATAAGTTGCGTTTTTATGAAACCTCCGCAGCCAGTGGTTGCCAGTAGTTGCCAGTTGAGGCACATTTCACATGCTAATTAAAACAACAACCTGCTGGCAACTGCTGGCAACAACTCTTGATTTCCTCCCCAGCTGGCTAAATTCTTCACAATGAACAAACAGGTGGCGCTGAAAGCAACCAGTGGCTTTCCGTACAATTTGCTTAAATCAGATGGCGTTCTTATCTCATGCACACAACATTCAAGAGAAAAATGTCAGAATTTATCATATATTTCTACCAAGTCATTTTCGGCTGGCTTCATCTTGCTGCCAACTGTCCAAATGAACGGCTGGCTGGCGAGGTTTAAAAAAACATGCCTATATTCATATTTGCGTGCTCCCGCATTCTTGTATGCACCTGATATAGATTCTTATCAATCGTGATCCAACTCTTTTCAAAATTTAGCTACCACCAATATAGCCATTTCGTTGTCAAAGCCGATTATCTTAGACGACATCGGGATTCTCAATCTTAATATGCCCGTCGTACATTAAGATCCATAATAGGACTGTTATCTGGCGCTCGGAGCAGGAGTCCTTTTTTGCTTAAACGATGGGAACCATTCCGGCTAGGACCAGTGAACCTTCTAAATACGAATATCGTTCTCAAATAAGAAATATAAATTCGCGATAGCATCCCCCTTCATTCGTTAGTAGCCACACTGGAGATGCGTATTGTAGAGTTCAGTAAACTCTAGACAGGAACGATACCGAAGTTAAACATATTTTCCATCATTATACTTACGCATTGGATCGCTGGTTTTGGTCTCCCTCGCGTACTTGTATTTATTCCGTATCCGTAACCTTCCGACTTGTTTGTTATTTGAGCTGTTTCAGTGTTTCTGCTAAATCAAGGTCAGCAGTTTCTAACAAGGCTCCGATTACAGACATCGGTTTGTTCGTTGTCGTCCAAATCACGTTGATATGCTTTGCGATGGAAATATCGTCTGCAAAGTTATATAATCTTCACTCTCGTAGGCATTGGCAGCCTCTGGACATAGATCGTCAGATGTAATAATCTATAGATACGTGATGACCTAGAGCAGACTCTTGTGGAACGCCTATACTGACATGTTGTGCTACTGCGGATACCTTCGCAGCTAAAAACAATCCTGAGCTGGACGAATTCGTTCTAAGGATTGAGCTCATGATGTACGATTAGACCGCTTAAATGAAAGCGTTTTTTTTAGTCGAGGGCGCAACGGCGCAGTAAACTCGTTAGTTTTCCCTTAATAGCTGCAATAGCTGTATTGACGACAGCTACTTATACTTTAATGGGATCTACTAAAGGACGAGTCTATCGTAAGCCAACCAGTTGGTCTTTTAATGCGGCCTTTACTCAATTACTGTCAGTAGTCCGTTGAAAATAACCCTTTCTGCGATTTTACCTATTGTCCCGTAGAGGTAAATAGATGTGACCAAGAAAGCCATTTAGGTTTGTTTCCTTGAGAATAGTCGCAGCTTCCATCAGTGGTCTAGATAAGTCCCCACCTTTAGACAGCTCTGGTCTGCAGCTAGTTGGTGCTTTTACTGATCCTAATCCGTTTAGAATTTTATCCCAATTCCAGTTCCTTGAAAGAGTGCATATTTGATTTATCCGTGCCACCGTAACCACTTTTCCAAAAATGGTTGACTATAGGCAAATGACGTCTTGTGTGTAAATAATTCCTTTCGATGTCATTTTCATTTTCTCGCTACTCAACGAACTGCATAGTGGTGTTCGACCTCATCGCAATGACAGCGACTCACATGCTGATGATAAAAAATGCTGCCTTTACATTCCAAATTATCTCCAGCCTTGGCTTAAAACCAATCATTTCATTTCCATCGGACCAACCGCCTGTTTATTTTTTTACCCATGTCAGCAAACAACGTTGCCACTGCACATGTCATTGTTAAATTATTTAAGGGCAGTAACCAGAGCATTGCTTGAAATTATATCTATGGAATAAGTTTGACTATTTCAATGGCAAGTAATTGCACACAAACAAGGGATAAGTATAGTATAGTATGCGTCACCTGGGTGACCATTGTGAGCTTTCACAGCCAACAACAATATTTATTGTCAAAACTTTCGCAAAGTTTCTGCAAAAGAAACGCAAAAAAAAAACAATTTTGTATAACGTGTACCTATAATTTTACATTTGGATACGAATACACGAGCAAAGCTATTAACCTTTAATCTTATACCGCTATTGATTTTCTCGCAACTGAATATATTTACCTATTGCGAAGGGCATTGCTGAAAAATGCGAACAACTTGGCTTTAAGTGGAACAAAGAAATATATACCACCAACCGCATGTGTACCACCCACCTTCTGGCAATAAGTAAAACTATTCAAGGACTTAAGGCAAGGGTGGGTGTCCCTGTCCCGAAATCTGAACTCATGTGGCTGTTCACTGGAAAACGCAGATTAAGTAATTAATCGATATAGCTCAATTAAATGGGATACATCCGCAATCCGATATATCATTGCGTTATTGCGTACGTGAGTAGAAGAAATCAAAATGAATTATATATAACCACCTATACATATGGTGGAATTGATATTATTCCCTTTTTTGTGTGTGTGCCTGCGCGAAGGGTCATAAGCCGTCATGCACCATCAGAGCGAAAAATATTTCGCTAGACTGGATACTTTCATTTTCATTTTAGTTTGTTTTTTTTTTCTCTCGTTTTCTCTTATTATTTTTTTTTGTCGAACTTACGATTGAATCAATGAATGAAGAAGATTCCGTCTTTTTGTCACGTTCAAGATATAAACGTATTTACCTACCGAAAAAATGATATTTCCATGAAGAATACGTGACTATCTCTCATAACATTTATATATCAAGTTGGTTCCCATACAAACTATTATTATATTCATTGGATCATAAAAAAAAATAACAATAACCATGCAGGATATGGATATCCGTTGGTTTGACAAATTTGTTCTCATCCATTATAGGCTTTAACTTTACGACGCAGCCGTTGAATTGCCTACGAGGTTTGCAAAAATATTTGAACTGACTTCACTAAATACCAGATGTATCTATGTATCTATAAAATTCAACCACCGAAATACATTATAGGTAGGTATGTACTTACCTTCATATAGCGTTGCCTTCTCGTAAATTGTGCAGGCAAACTGCATTGAATGTCATAGTTAACAGACAAATGTCTTTGGCCTAATTTTCTGCCAACCAAAAAATACATGCAGAGGAAAACCTGATCATCAACCAGAAACTTTTGCATATTTGCATAAATAACACTTTTGCCACAATGAATAGACTGAGGTGAATCAAGCATTTTTTTTTTGTTAAATTTATTTGTACGATTTATTTGGATTTAGTTTGTATAATTATTCTAAGGACACTTCTTTCAAATATACAAATCTATGCAGGTATAGATACACATTGCAGTAGTGTTCTCTTTAAAAATGTTGGATGGATAGTCGTGGTTATTGGTGCAAACGTTGTAGATACGTATATACTTTACCCTAACTTCTGACAAGAAAACAAATATGCACTCACTTAACTCAAATGGCGGATTATGTAGGGCCTAGGGCCTAACTGCTTCCAACAATTCATGTCTGCGCGATATATTTTTCACACGAAATTGCCCTGGGGGGGGGGGTTATATGAGTTTCTTAATTTGCTTAACCAATAAACCGAATTAGGGGGAAACTTGAAAGTTTTTTTATTCATCGTATATTTGAGTTAAAAATGAAAATAGCATTTTAAGGGTAATTTCAGGTTAGATACGAGCAAAAAATGTAATTGTGGTAAAGCGCATGCCAAGTGTTACCAGCAGGAGTGATGGCAATGAACGTTTTGTTTCGATATCTGAAAATGAAAAGCACTAACTATTTATAGGTTTTCCCGGGCATGTAATCTTTTTAGCCTTTTAGAACATCCAGGAGATTTTTCATAATATACCTATATATGTATGTAAATTTAATTGGCTTTTTTTATTGTGTTTTCAAGTTATAATAATCCCTTACGTCTTTAACTATGTATACGTATGTGTTCTATAACGACTCAACTATATTTAAGACTGTTCTTTATTGTGTTAACAAATATAAAACAAAAACTATAGCATTAACAAGTATCCGCGGCTTCGCTCTCGTTGCAGAAAGGCCTATTGTCCTTTGCTACGCATTCGATGGAATGAAAAAAAAATTCCCTATTCAAACTGAATCCCCCATTTTTAAAATCAGAACAATGGTATCCTCCTTATTTCGTTATTTCTTATACAAGTCGATCAGATGAAAAATACGATTTTTTCAATACAAACTTGTACCCCCTTTTGGAGTTCGAATTTTCCCAAATCGCTTCAAAGTCCTGACTTTGGTTTAATGGCAGTTAGTTTAGCTTCCTACAGATCCTGCCGTTTCAATGAAAAAAAAAAAAACAAAACTATTTTATACCCGATCATCTTTGCCCAGGAATTGTATTGCTATTGTTTTGTTCTTGTTGAGTGTTGGGAAATAGCGTTTGCAATGTTTTTTTTTTTTTGTATGGAAGATGCCCATTTGTCTATTTGTTCTTGCTTTCAAACAGCAACACACCAGGGCCAATACAGAAGATAATTTGAACACAAACTTCAATTGGGTAGTTTCGGAGTATATACACTGGCGATCACTAAGATGAGGCCATTTCTTTATACCTGTTTGAAATTTTGTACCCGAAAACGTTTACTATATTTGAACAGGTACATATTTTCCTAACAGTAAGTCATAAAATAAAGGGTAAATAAGAAACGATGGCTGTGATTTCCCAAGTACAAACAATGAACTACATACTTGAAAAGCGTATAAGAAGATGAGCCACTAGAATGAGGCCATTGCGAATATTTCGTTGCAGGAGCGATCTTTTTCAAAGTTTTGTTAAGAATATTTACCCCCAGTTTCACACTGAAAGTTTAAACTAAAGTTCAACTGAACTTGAACGTGAGTTTAAATTTGAAGTTCAACTCGTCCGGTTTCACAATATAATCTAAACTTCAGTTCAATTGAACTCAGTTCAAATAAATTTAATTAATGAATTTAATAGTATTGTACAGTAGGTACTTAGCTTTTATACGACTTTTCTAAAATCGTTCCTTGTCTTTGCTTTCAAAGAATACGCAAAACAACGTCAAATATTTGTGTTTTTGACAATCGGCTGATCTGAGGTTTAAACGGCAGAATCCTGTAGTTTAACTTAAACTATAGAATGAACTCTGTTCAAGGTTTAAATGACATTCTGAAACAGAATTAATTGTTGAACTTAAGTTTAAACTAAAAGTGTAGTTTAAACTCCCACTGTGAAACTGGGGGTTAATATTTATTTAGTTAAAAAAAATGGGTTCTAGAAACACTTTGATAGCGACAGACAGAGGAAAAATGGATGCTATATCAAGGAGTTAGGACTCACAGTCCGATAAATTGCAAGGAGACTAAATAAAAGTAAGACTGCTGTAAACAGTTATCTTGCGGATCCACAACACTATGGGAAATCAAAAAGGACGCACGGCAGAAGCGACAACATTGCGAGAAAAGCGGTTAATTCTACGGTCTACTCTACCAGCGACTAATATAAGGGCCAACAGCGGAGTATCAGCCAGTATAGCAACGGTACGAAGGATAATACGAAAAAATGATACTGTTCAGAGAAGAAAACTTAAAAAGAAACATGTTTTGAGGCAAGTACACAAGGAGCATCGAATGAATTTTGTAAGAGAACATGTCGCTTGGAGATTGGAGTCCTACATGTTAAACTTCTTAGATGTGTTTGACTTTTGGCCTATTAATAATGCTTGTTTCGTTCCGCTTTCTGAGCTCGCTTCTTAGCCGTGACCTTTCGTTAGAGCGCACTCGAAATAAATCATAATCATAGCGCGTTTTGTAGTGTGACGCATTGGACTGAGAAAGGTAGGTCTGAAATGTAAATGGGATCACACTTCATTGTGAATTGAAACGCGCTTTAATTATGCTGTATTTCAAAATTGAATGGTCCGCTGGTTTCGGCTTATTATGCATTATTATTTTCTTTACACATAATTAATAGGGATTTGTGTATTAGACATCATTTCAGTCAGAATAGCCAAATTTTGAATGATTTATCAGTCGTCAGCTTATATCTGCGGATATTTGTTAAAGTTTCACTTGGTCCGTTTAATTACCCTATTCTTCTATGGCTGCTCTGTGGTTGAGCAAATATTATCATGGCTTGGTGCACACGTAACAAACATTTTGTTATTTTGTTAGAAACTCTTTTGTGATTATTATTTTTAATTGTTTGTGCTTATTTGAGCTTATTTGTTGTATATATGACAGACTATACAAAAAAACGGAAGCTATATTTAGGTACCTCTTGGTCGTGTTCCGCGAATTTATAAAGTGTAACAAAAAGCTTAATTGTGTTCTTGGTTCCGTGGTTAGTGTGCAGGACTACTGAGCAAAATTCAACACATGAAAAAACACATACCTAATTCACACCCTTTGCATACTGTGCCCTCTGTCGCGAATGTCTGAGATCATCGGAGAGTAGGTATAATTCCTCCCAAAAATGAAATATAAAATAAAATTACTTTTTATTACTATATCAAGCTTTGCTACAAATTTTCCAATTGTGCAACAATGAAGGGGTCTCTATATAACGGTGCAAAACCTTTCTAGTCCCTCTTATGAGAACTATAGACTTGTCTTTAGAGTCCGTTGTGAACTATGGCTTTCAAATCCGTCAACAAATCCATCAAGCCAGCTCGGTCCCTATAACTCGCTCCAGTTAAACATACCAAGTTGTTTCAGGTCTTTCTCCAATTGTTCGCCTGACCTATGTGGACTCAAGGAGTAGTCGCTACGAGGTTTCTTCGTTGGCTAGGATGCCGAAACTAGATATGGATTCGTATTTATCGAGCGCCTATCCCAGCAGTGAAGAATGGAGAGATTGGCTTATACCTAACTTCGTATTTATAGACGGATCAAAAATGTACACTGGGGTAGGGTCAGGCGCATCTTCTTCGAATCTGGGAATATCATACGCCCCCTGGACCATATAATAGCGTCTTCCAAACAGGGGTCCCGGCATCAATCCGTAGGTCTGTTGTAATGGCAATACAACTTGAAGGTATATTAGTTTTTTTAGGTTTATCCACCAGAAATAAAAACGAAAATTGTGAAGAATTCAAGGTACTTCGTACAGCACAAAGTATCCCTCTGCTGGATCCCAGGAAATTAAGACATTTCATTCAATGATAAAGCGGACGCATTTGCAAGACAAAGTTTGACAGCTATCTCAGAACAAGCTCTGTGAGTACCCCGCCTTGCACACTCTAGATCGCGGAAGGTAGCAAAGCCACAATAGAGAAGAACGCTAGATGGACCGGCCTATATACTTTTTGTACCACAATAAGTCTATACGATCGTCCTTCAATGAAACAGAGGGATTTATACGGAAGGATGTAAAACCTTTTTCCACCGTCGTTGATTACAACATATATATACAGGCATAACAATGAGTCAGTTTTGACCTGAGTGTGATACGTAGTATTCCTCACCAGCCCACACATCTAAGCTAACCTAACCTAACCTAACCTAACCTAACCCAACTTACTTTATTAACTAATTTGTCAGGTGCCATGAAATGAAGTCTTATATAAACTTTTGAAAATAAAATAAAGTCTAAAATTCGTTTTGGAAATGGAAATAAAATCCAAACAACAAATATATGGGGAGAATTGAAAGAAAAAGAGTGCCGTTCCGAACTTTACATACAAAAAACCTCGCAACCGCACTCTAAATCCTACAGTGACCCCAAGCAGGAGGGTTGCAGGGGGCAGCATGCCAAATCCAAAATCGAAATTCAAAAATCCAAAACGCGTTTTGAAAGTGCAATAAAGTCCAAAATTACGTTTTGGACCTTCTTGCATAAGACTTTATTTCATGCCACCCTTTGTCGGCTCTACAGTTCGGGGTGAACCAAGGCCTCAAGTAGCAAGTTTCTCTAGTTAGCACTGTGCTTAGATAACTACTGTCTCCAGTTGCGCATTCCAATTTCCAATAGTCCAGTTTGGTTAAGGTCTGCTACTATTTCTCTACTCCGTGGTCCCTCTGGGTTAGACTTAAAGACTGTACGAGTTAGAGCATTTTAATAAGGTCGATGTCGGTCGCTGTACAGTGTACAGTTCGCATAGTTCTTCGTTGATTTTCCTCCTCCAAGGACCGTCAACGCAAAAGAAACAGAATATTTTACGAAGAATCTTTTACTCAAAGCGGCTTAAAATATCTTCATCCGCTTCAGATAGAATACAAGCTCCAGGGTCATAAAATAGGACTTGGGGATGATTAAAATCTTATGCAGCAGAGCCGGCGGCGCGACGTAGACAAAGTCCCTTACTATGTCATAGTTAAAGTTTTTATTTCTGTACTAGCGAACCCCCTGCACACTTCGTAGTGCAAAATAAAAAAATTAATATAAAATTCATTTAAATCAGTGTAGTACACTACATTTTTTGTTTTTCCAGGAATAGTATTGTCTAGAATCTAGATAGTATTCTTGTCTATCAGGACAATGCCTATCAATGTTACAAATTTTAAAAACTTTGGGTCCCATGACTGGCGAAGAAAAGTGAACACTCCCGGGCCAACAACTAAGGTTGTCCAAAAATTGTAGCTCAATGAATTCGGTGGTTTTCGAAATATAAAATTTTTAATGCTTTTTTTGTATAGGCGGTGCCACACCCCTTTGTCCAATTTTGACCCATCTTCACAGGAATACTCCTGGGCTAATACCTAAGATTGTATGTAAAATTGAACTCAATCGATTTGCTGGTTTTCGAGATATAAGATTTTGAATGTTTTTTTTTGTATGGGACGTGCCACGCCCCTTTGTCCAATTTTGACCAATCTTCACGGGAATACTCCTGGGCCGATACATAAGATTGTATGTAAATTTGAGTTCAATCGATTCAGTGGTTTTCGAGGAATAAGATTTTGAATGCATTTTTTGTATGGGAGCTGCCACGCCCCTATAACTCATAAACCAATACACCTACAAAGACCGTATGAACTTATAAACCATGGTATCAACGTCACCTTTCATGGGAAATTTCCAGAATCAAAATCGGTTCACGCATTACAGAGAACATTATCGACAAAGACAATTGACCATGATTTTTATATATTTCTGTATAGAAAATATCGCCATATCGTGAGTGGCTCTGTCAGTATGCTGGACTATTTAGCGAAGGGTCTCAGGTTCAACTCCCGGGAAAGCATAAATTACACCTCAAGGTTTTTTGGAATTGCGGATAGTATCCAATCTATCTTAAAAATTGTTACTATATATTGTATCTCTTAGGTCCGAAATTTTTGTTGTAGGTACCTATACCATTTACAGTACCACTTTGAAGTTTCTGCCTTAAGCTCTTCTTACAACTTTTAGTTAGACAATTTTTGTCTATGACGGCAAGCAAGTTACAACTTTTCCACCTTGTCCGCGCATCAAAAATGCAAAACTATTTTTTTCGGTCCATCGCAACAAAGAGGACTATAGAGAGTATGCTGGTCTTGTTGACTGTTGTGTTGCCACTCAAAAGATGGTTGTTGTTAATTTTTTTTTTTCGTCGTTTTATTGCTTTCCCATCTCCGTAGGTCCGTCGTGAACATTGTGCTACTCGGATGCACCTTTACAACACCATTGTTTTTTTTTTTTTTGTTAGTATTTCTGTGTGTGTTTCTTCTTCTTCTTCATCTTCTGGTGCTTGTCAAGTGTTAGTATCAAAGTTCACTTTGCGAAGAATCTCTTTAGATACTACTTATGCAGTCTTTATAGCCACCCATGCTGGTTATGGATGTACACGTAGTTGTCTCTGTATATAGCTATGTGTATACGGTACGGTGTACCTACTTTTCATTCTGGATCTGGTTATGATGAAAAATCTCACTGGATGTATGTATAATGAAAAAGGTCCACATCGGTCGCACAGTCGGCCATTATTATTACTATTATTTTCTGATTCGAAATTGGCGATAAGAACGTGTCACGTTTTGCAATTTACACATTCGAGGGAAGCCATTGTTTCGTCGCCCATTGTTTGTGAATTTTAAAATGATTTACAAATTCCTGCAGTTACTCTGAGTCTGACAACTTTGGAGTGAAACTAAGGGCATATGGCATATTTGATCATCGCGCGTATATATAGAAGTCGTGCCTCCATTGTCTTCAGTTTCAGGAATAGTGGGCACGGTTTGGGTTTTTTCTTCTTCTAAGTTGATTTAAAATATATATCATATATGTATGCTTCATTGTGTGTGGATCACACTTGGTGGTGTTTGATGAATTTGCACTTTTGGTTGACCATAACCTAGGTTATCTGTAGATAGATACATGCATCTGAACAGAATATTATAAAACGCAGCAGCTACCTTTTTTGGATGCATTGCTTTAAAAAGGCTAAGCGGATTTTCTTTTATTTATTCGAACTGCTTTCAGAGTTGGGTTTGCAGCTACTTTACTGCGTTTTGGAGTTTTAGGGAGTTGTATAAAGTAGCTCATCAATGAGATAAAATATGTATATCATAGAGATATGTATTTAGAGACATGCGTCATATTGGGTACCAGCAGAGCTTGAGCGAAACGTTATAGTAGGTACCTATTCATCTGTGATGTCCATGTCCACTAGCAGTTTCCACACTTCAATATTTATAAAGGAGGGGGATAACCAGTTCACCAATCCACCAATCAAATTGATCGTGTTGAGATCGACAGGATCCAGTATTCTAGATGCCCGAACATTTTGAGCTGCCAACATAGACTCGGGCCATTACCTTGTTGAATGATAGAAAGATTTAGAAAGACCGGTTAGAAGATTTAACCTTGACTATAATTGCAATAAACCGCCACAATTTTAGCCGATCGCGTATTTTTAAACCTATTGGATTCGGGAGTCCTATGCAACAAGCAATTGGAAGATTGTAACCAAGCGTTCCCCTTTGGCACGCCTCACGCACCATATGATGCGGGAAGCAACAGTCATATAATATATACACACTTAAACGTTCCCCTCCCTCGAAGTAGGCGAATGTGATTGTCATTCGGAGGAAATATCATTCAAGTGAATTTTTAGCAATCTTGTGTAGCGAGGGCAGCAATTCGTCTTAAAGCTACCTTACAGTGGTCAAGGAAAGACTTTAACCACACTTCCATTCTGAACTTCAAAATCTCAACCGAAGACATAGCCTACACCACTCCATCCCTAAATTTTGACAAGAACTTTTTCGTCACCATCCCCTCCAGAGCAATCCGGAATGAGAATACATTTTTAGAAGATGAATCAATTGACTTCTATACTGACGGTTCGAAAGCCAAAGACGGAGTTGGTGGAGGCGTTTTCTCCGAAAGTCTTAGTCTTAAGCTCTCCTTCCGTCTACCAAACTATTGTAGCATGTTCCAGGCGGAAATTAGGGCGATAAAAGAAGTCTTATCTTGGCTCAAGAAAAACGTGATATCCGTTAAAGATATCTTCATACTTTCAGACAGCCTAAGCAGCTATTAAATTCTTGGATTCGATCTCTATAACTTCTCAAGTAGCCCTCGACTGCCGATCATCTCTTACCGAGATGGCCGAACAGTTCAACATTCACCTAATTTGGGTGCCGGGGCAATAGAGACGTTCCAGGGAATTGTAAGGCCTATGAACTCGCTAGAATAGGAACAACTATACCCATCCTGCCGGACAAAGACACTGTAGGCATACCAATCGCTACTTGCAAACAAGAATTGAAGCTGGATGATATCGAGAGTGCAAATCTGAGGTGGACAAGTGGACCTGTCTAGCGACAAAACAAATTTGGTCTAAGCTGGATTTGAAGCGCTCTAAGAAATTGATTTCTTTCAACATATAGCATATCGGCACCACAATAGGTGGTGGACATTACTGGACACTTCCTGATAGGAAAACATGCCGTCAGGCTAGGACTTTTCGCAAACGACTTTTGCAGAAGCTGTATATGGATGAGGAAGAAGAGGAAACTATTCCTCACCTTCTTTGTTCCTGCCCACCTCTCTCCCGTAGAAGGCAGCTTCACTTGGGAGTCTTCCATTGCAACGACTTGGGTAAACTAACACACACATCACACAGATATCAGAAGCATCTTACACTTTATAAAGAGCTCAAAATAGTTCAACTTGTAGGTAGATCTTATATGATTAACTTTTCGTTGTATCACGCTTCCCACCTGATAGCCACTTTCAACCAATCTTGTGTACCTATACCTACCAGATAAGACTTATTGATTTCTGTCAATACCCGAAATATTTTTACGTATGAACTATTGGGAAATGGGATTTACCGGTGCCATGAAATAAAGTCTTATGCAAAAAATCCATACCGTAATTTTGGACTTTATTGCACTTTTGAAATTGCAATAAAGTCCAAGTTATGGATTTTATTTCATTTTTGAAAGTGCAATAAATTCCAAATCGAAGTGAAAATAAAATCCAAACAAAATGAACAGTGGGATATGTTCTTTTAAACAGCTGAGTACAATAATGTCCAAAAACTTTATTGCACGCTTGAAATTGCAATAAAGTCCAAAACGCGTTTTGGACCTTATTTCTCTTTTGAAAGTGCAATAAAGTTCAAAATTACGTTTTGGACCTTTTTGCATAAGACATTATTTCATGGCACCGGATTTACCTACTTCGGCAGCATTAAAAAAAAACGTTGTCCTGTTTCCGATCAGGCTACCCCGATTGACCTACACCCTACCCTGCTCTGACTTAGACATCACACTCTATCTTTTTGCCTTTCGTCGCATTATCAGGCAGAAAAAAAATCTCTAAGAATCATGGGAAAATATCAGTATCTAAACTTAGCAGCTTTTTGCTGGACAAGGCGGCTTGTTAGACGAACTGGACGACTTGATGAAAGCATACACCAGCTCATCTCCAAGATTTTTCCGGCAGAAAGTATATATATTTTTTTAATGGAACCTCCAATACCTATAAAAAATCCTATACCTTTTTGCGCCAATTTTAGTGCCAACAGTTTCCTCAACGAATCTGTATGAGCACTTGGAAGCTAGTTGTAAACGAATTTGCTGGATCCGGTAAGTTTACAATAAAACTTATATGAGCATAAATCCTAAAAGGAACTCAGGAATTTTAAGGCCGCATATAGGAAAGCATTTATAAAGACAAGCTATATAGAGTCACGTCTAATTTTGGTTTTCAGGATCTGTAGGTCTATATGCTATCAAATCAAAATTTTGACAAAGTGACGCACACATCTTCAAAGCCAAAATAATTTTAAAAAAGTCTGTATTATTACTTGGCAAACGCAGATGGGCATTCACATCATTGGCAGAATTCAGCGATATGTCACTGGCACGTTTGCAAATACATATTGGGACAGAAGCGTCAGAAATTTGTTTCATCATGAACTTGAAACTTGAGACAGTAAGCAAAAGACTAACTAAAAAGATGTATGGTTTGAGGCTGAGGTCTATCCCCGGCTGTAGCGTCACCTAATTAAGCAAGTTACAGATGAGTCTAAGTCTAGATATGTCAAAATAGGAAGGAACATCGTCTATTAATACGGCTCCAAAATATCCCATATACGCGAACTACAAATATAAATTTGTATCAACAAAAAAAAAATCAGCTGGAAAGTTTTCGTCATCTGTCAAATGAACTGGCATTTCAGTGCTCCCGTCTTTCCAAACGAACATTTTGTTTTGTTCCCCTATTTTTCAGTATAACTTAGCCTTTCGCAGTTATATGTGTACAAGTGTACACCCCTCCTCTTCGAAATTTAATGTTTTTCTAATTCTACCACAAAAAAAAAATACGGGAACAGAAGTTTTATTAATCGAATTTCGATAACAACACCACCACCACGTTCTAGAGCGTGATTCGCACAAATTGATTTGTAGATTCCCAACTAGGATGGGACATATTTCTGTATAATCATACACAATCGGACGGCCCATTTGTTCAAAATGAACTAGTCTGCTTGCTGTTGCTGTGTTCCTGCAGAGGGTTTGGAATTTTGTCCATCCATGTTCGTGTATCGTCTTCAGTCAAAAATAGATAATTGTAGTCATCCCATAAATATTCGATCTGCTGCCTTCTAATCGTTAACCATGTGAATCATTGGAGCATATCCCGTACCCATTATGGTCGAAACTCTAACTGCTGATGGGAATAACTTATACAATAGGGGTATAGGAGCAGGAAGCAATTTCTCTCAAATTATGTATGTATCTCTTCGGGACCACCATAATACGAACATTAAGCAACCATATTACGTATAGAGGTATAGATACTTTATATTATTACCACACAATGAGATATAAAAAATGTTCCGCTTAATTAGTCGCTGAATGGGAAATGGGATTGCGATTGATCATCATTGTGTGGTAAGCTAGGCGACATTACTTGCATCGTATAATGTGAATTTTCACAGCAAAGCTGAACACAGGAGCTACTGCATGGCATATACTATGCATAACTTGATTGGCGCGGGTAGAGTGCAAAAATTAGTCGCAACTGATTGCAAAAGAAAATCATAAACATGGATAAATTAAATCAAAGGAGATTACACTCTGGCACAATACAATAACCAATTATAACCACGACATGAGTATCTAGCTGCTCGTTCGTCGAAGGCACAACTTTCTGCTGCTTCATAGCACCATCCAGTTTTTCCTCTATCCTCTTTCTAAATTACTGTGCAAAAAATAACATGCCAGTTAAAATTAAATGAGCATTTTTTTTTTAATTCAACTATAGAGACAACAAACTCGATGTAGGTTTCCGAGAGACAAAAAAGCGGATATTCTCGTAAGGAACAAGTTTCTGAGAATATCTGAGGAGTAAAAAAGATTATACCCGAGTTGAACAAACTCCCGTACGGATGCTGTGGGTTGTGTATCTGCGATACTAATTTCTATCTTAAGTCGAGAGTTTAAATTAGCATTTTTTTTCTGCTTGCCGGGCATCATATAATTTGTAATGACGAAAACCAATTTGTGTATCTCATATCATTAATTTTCCTTTTTAATTATCTGACTTTTATATATAAGAAACAATTTTATTTTATTTCATTTCAGGCCGATAATCACAATGCTATAGTCTAATATGAAAGCGGCAACAAGGAAGGACAATTATTAATGACCTGAAATCACAGCACTGAATAAGAATCAGGGCGAAGAATATCAAATCCCATCAAAGATGAATATCTGCTGACAGATTGAAAGTTCATTCTTAACGAATTATGTCAAACGGCGCGGCGTCGTCCTTCAATTTGAGTGAAATGATTTCAGTTGCATTTGATCAATAAGATAATATACATCAATCGTTGGCATCTTTTGCCAGCGCACGCATTTTGTTCCTTTTCTGAGTTTTGTTTAATCAACGGAAGAAAGAGAAAGAAAACTACTTTCAGCTGTGATAAAAATATACGCAATATGAAAGAAACATACTATATTAACATTTTCTAGGATATATATGTACGTAGAGAGAAAAAAACCACACACATTTCCATAGCTTTATTGTACAATTGTACGAGTAAATTACGAAAGAAACAAAAAAAGGACAGTGGTCGACAGGAAAGCAACTAAATTCATCTCATCTCATCTCATCATTATATATACTGGAAGAGAAGAAAACTTCCAATAACGAGTTCACAAAATGTTTTTTTCTATGAGACATTCCAGCTCAGCGCTGTCATCGTTAATCATACGTTTTGTATCCTATTTAGCCCTTAGTGTGCTTTATAACAACATAATGTGTCCGGTGGCTGTCAATGCAGTTAACTGGGATCATGCCGTCGATTTAAATGAGGATTTTCGAGTTTTATGGACAATCATTAATCAGGATATAACATTCGAGATTCAGGCACGTACATTGGGATATGTTGGATTCGGTTTCTCCACCGATGGCAATCTGTCTGGTGCTGATCTGGCCGTTGGATGGGTCGACAGAGGACAAACGTATTTTCAGGTTAGTAATTATATACATATGTCATACGGTCATACCTAACCTATTCCATTGCTGAGTCGCACAAATGTTAGTGTAGTTTTTAAATTTAAAGTTGAATAATAGCGAGTCAACTTCAGGGAGGTATTTTTATGTATTTTTAGTAGACTCATGTGAGTTTGAAGGATATTTATGCAGAGTAACTTTTGCCGGTCGTACATTAAGTGCCCTACGAATTTAAATAACTGAGTTCAGTTGTTATTTCAACTATTGAATTTTAATAAATGTGGTGAACAACACAATTTCACTAAAAATTCAACAACTTCATGTTAGACGCGTTTCACAATCCGTATGACTAGTTGATCAACCAATTCAATTGTTGAATAACTTCGTACACCCAGTTGATCAACTAATTCAATTCTTGAATAACTTCGCAGAACTAGTTGATCAACTCATTCAGTTGTTAAATAACATCATGCACCCAGTTGATCAACTCGTTCAATTGTTGAATAACTTGGTACAACCAGTTGATCGACTCATTCAATTGTTAAATAACTTTCTGCATCCAGTTGATCAATTCACTGAATTTTTAAATAACCTTATGCACCCAGTTGATCAACTGATTCAATTGTAGAATAACCTCGTACACCCAGTTGTTCAACTCATTCAATTGTTAAATAACTTCATGCCCCCAGTTGATCAACTGATTTAATTTTTAAATAACCTCACAAACCAGTTGATCAACTGATTCAATTATTGAATAACTTCGTATAACTAGTTGATCAACCCATTCAGTTGTTAAATAACCTAGAACACAATGTTGCTAAAGTGACTGAATTGTTGACCTCGTGCACCCTGTTGATTAACTAATTCAATTGTTGAATAACTTCGTACACCCAGTTGATCAACTAATTCAATTGTTGAATGACTTCGCAGAACTATTTGATCAACTCATTCAGTTATTAAATAACATCATGCACCCAGTTGATCAACTCGTTCAATTGTTGAATAACTTGGTATAACCAGTTGATCAATTTATTCAATGTTAAACAATTTCGAATAACTAATTGATCAACTTATTCAGTTGTTAAATAACATCCCGCACCTAGTTCATCAACTCATTTAATTGTTGAATAACCTCGTACACCCAGTTGATCAACTCATTCAATTGTTAAATAACTTCATGCACCTAGTTGATCAACTGATTTAATTTTTAAATAACCTCATATCAAGTTGATCAACTTATTCAATTGTTAAATAACTTCATGCAACCAGTTGATCAAGTGATTTAATTTTTAAATAACCTCACAAACCAGTTGATCAACTGTTTCAATTGTTGAATAACTTCGTATAAGTAGTTGATCAACCCATTCAGTTGTTAAATAACCTAGAACACAATGTTGCTTAAGTGATTGAATTGTTGACCTCGTGCACCCTGTTGAGTAACTAATTCAATTGTTGAATAACTTCGCAGAACTAGTTGATCAACTCATTCAGTTGTTAAATAACATCATGCACCTAGTTGATCAACTCGTTCAATTCTGAATAACTTGGTATAACCAGTTGATCAATTCATTCAATTGTTAAACAATTTCGAATAACTAATTGATCAACTTATTCAGTTGTTAAATAACCACGAATACAATGTTGCTTAAGTGATTCAATTGTTGAATAACCTCGTACATCTAGTTGATCAACTCATTCAATGATTAACCGCATACTCGTCGTTGATCAACGTATTTCAACTGTAATTAGCTCGTACCCAGTTAATGAATTTGTACGATATTGGCAAATAAATAAATAAATAGGCGGCGCAACAGGCGGTAGACACCCAAGGCCTAGCTTCTCGCAACCATTCGTTTTATGTGAGTTTCTATTTTTGGAACGAATGGATATTGGCAAATACAAATATTTATTTATATATTTATTTATTTATTTACTTATTTATTTATTTTTAGCTCAATCTAGTCAACCATAATTATTATTTTTTTACCTTTTTCTTTTTTTTTTTTTTTTTTATTGAATTGAGGTTTTTCTCGTATTTTCCTCAAAACTGGAATTTTTTTTTTGTTATCTAAATTGTTATTAATATATAAAACCATATCGCAATAGAAAGATAATTACCAATATCCAATTATTGTTACCAACTACCAGTGTAAATTATATGTACGAAATAAAATATCTATCTATGTATCTATCAAATTTTTCTTTCTCGAGTTGGACAGCTACGTTTTCGGTGTAGCTTCGCAACGAATTAGAGCACACGTTGATATCTTCGTATACTATAGATGAGAAACAGGACGATGATCAACGTGTTGAACGCACTGCCGAAAGAAAAATTAAAGTGCCTCTTAATTCATACGAATTCAACTCGTCTGGAGCTCTCTGAACATTATTGCAAAGCTTGCTGCCCATAACAAAGTCATTTTCTTATAGGTTCCAGGTTCCAGGTAACGACGGACTTAGTCAACGAAAGAGGTGATGTGCTAGCTCGCAAAGGCTCAATAACTCCCTTCATTTGCCTAAAACCTTTTTGTGGACTTTTAACTATATAGCATCACCAAAGCAATGCTGAACTCTTATAGGCTACAAATAAGGCTATCAAATTGGGACTCTACAAAGACTGTGCCTCAGTCCAAAAAGTTTGTCAGCTTTGGAAATAAGAAACGTACCCTTCAAATACTCTTCATGAGCTAAAGTTATGCAAAAATGTAAACTGGGGGTTATTTCCAAATGCGCGACGGATCGTGTTGAAAGCGATACTTCGATTTCGACCATATTCGCTTTTGGCGAACTGTGCTATCCAGTTTTTTCCAATTAGACTTCCAATTTTCCATTTATTTTCCCTAAAGTTTGACAGCTTTTTCTCGTCACAAGAATTTAGTTTATTTTTTATCCGCAATAAATCCGCCAGCAATCCGTCACCTAAATAGCTATCGCTTTTGAATGGATCGAATCGCTTTTGGAAATACGGCGATCCGCCGCGCATTTGGGAATAAGCCCACTGACCTCGTCACCGATCACCGATATGTGACTCCGCAAGAAACAGAGGAACACATTGTGGATGCGTGGCAATTCCCCAAAGAAGTCTAAAATACTCAAGACATCAAAAACTCACACAAATCGTAAGGTACCTTCAGGACCTTGATATTTAAACTCATGACTAAATCCATCACTAGTCAAAAGATAAATAAGACCTACTCAGCAAAATCCTACTAACGGAAAAAACGCTCAACTAAAGACTTAAAGCCTGCTATGGCACTGGTCAACACTGGCACTGGCTTCTTTTGGATGCGGGTGTTACAATTTAGTATTTTTCCGAAACAAATTATAAATACATACTTTGCTTCAATTGACAACCTGATTGTTGAGTATGGCGTATGGGTGAACTCAAGTCAACCTTTATTGGAGTCATTGGGGCTTTAGATGCGGGTATACTCCAGTGAGTCACCAATTCGACATCATTTGTCAGTATTGAAGCAGAAATCCGTAAAGTGAGGAAAATGGTTACCCAATTTATACCTAAGCGTCTTTCTATCGAAAATACGATACTCCAGCGTACCAGACGGACACTTATTAATGGTCATTCACAACTTTCAAGTCATTCTATCCATGGAACCGTACATTTTGTTCTTACCAAAAGTTTGCATGATCGATGAATAATATACCTACATCATCCGCATAGCATGGCTATAGCTACTTAACCTTACCAGGAGCCATCATAGTAACGAACAACCGCAAAAGCGGCTAGGGAACAAAACCCTAAATACAGCCTCGTGCTGCCGACCAAAATCATCACCGCAGAGACACTGACAGAGAAGGATGTCATCCGGCTTTCAAGCACTAGGTACCCAAACTCCGTTTGTAGTGTGACATCAGTTGCCACCGCCTGTCATCATTTATATCTGAAACAAAATTCGGAGAATTTTGATTTCAAATCAAGAATAATTCGTATACCAAAGTTAAACACAAATTTGAAATTTTTAATAAGCTTTTCTGGATTATTAATGGTTATTCTCAAATTAATCGAAGATCATAATTTACGATTCTGAGATGTTTTCTGAATTTCTCTCTTCCGAAGACATTGTTAATCAAGATTAAAAAGTCCTGTGCATATCTGTGGGACTTATAACAGAGAATCATTAAGCATCATAAATGACGGTGGCATTATTTTCATTTAATCCATCGATGCAAATAGAAGGAAGAGGATAACGAAACGACGCGACGTTGAAGTATCTACAAGTACCTACATAGAAAGGAAGATGCTTGCATAAGATTTCTTTTCATGTTTTATTTGTGAATTTAGATACGGCATTGGTGCATTGTGTTTGGCCAAGATTAAAAGTTTCCAAGAAATGCTTGCAGATATAATTTTGAAGCCAACAGAAAGTATAACCTTTGCCACCTAGGGGTATTCAAATTTGTCTTGCATTTCTGTCTAATTTCTATTTGCATTCACAAAGTATCTAATACATGAAAATGGCATTTTAAAATGGAAATCTCTTGTCCAGTTTCTTATCGTTCTTTCTATTGTGTAATCCCATTTCTGCAGAAGTGTCTAAACAATTGCATCTGATGAGGTCATCCACATTTATCAGCAAGATAAGTAGGATACATAAAAATTACATTAAACAAATAGGCATGTGAAATATGTTACTTTTTATAAAAGAGTCAACAAACCACCAACCTATAGATACTTGTACTTGTATACTCTTCTGTATGAGAAAATGGTGACCTCATGCGACCACAGCCTTGGTCTTCGACTTAAGCGCATCCATGTTCTCGTATACGTAACGTACGTATATGTATTTCCTTATTCGTTTCGAATTAGGTTGCATGAAGATGCATTAAACCGTTCGCAGGTCTATCTAGCGTGTTGTTCTGCTGTACACATTGCCGCAGATGATTCGACAACACAGTGTGTAGTTGTAGTCATATTGACAAACGAGTTAAATAAAGTGAAGTGACTGCACGAAAAAGAAAAATCATCACGATATAACGCTAATAAAAGTGGCACAAGCAATTACTGTTGAATGTTGAGCCATCATCAAGCAGAAAAAACCACGAGAGTGGAGAAAGCTCAAAATTGACTGCATTGTTTGTGCGCACGGACACGAAGAGCAGCATATGGGCAATGTCAATAGGTTACGTCAGTGCACAGTGAGTGCGGGATAAAAACGTATTTGCATAGTGATAAGGACGAGTGTTTTGGCGACCCCTCACGAATTTCAAAGTTTCGCATGGATGTGTTTGTCACTGATAAAGCGGATAGATAACGTATACTCGTACCTTGTGCAATATAGAGGAGGAAATTTTTTTTTTTAAGTTCAACGTGCAGTACCCGGTGAGACGTGAGACATCATTCTTTGGGCGATTTTCTTTTGGTTTTGATGGTTTTGTGGGATATTTTTCAAGCAATTATGTATAGTGGTAGTGGTATAGACTCTTGACATAAAAAAAATGCCAATATAGTTTGAATTTTTTCCATATACATAACTCCACTTGAATAGCTTCGATAATAATATAAACATGCAAATGCTAGCTCACAGATGGACGATAAAAAAAATTAAATAGCTGGGGTAAAAGGTCCGTATAGACAAGGCACCTTAGGCCTATAGCTTCTTACAACTATTCGTTTGGTTGAGTTTTTATTTTTGGGATCCTATGGGAACCTATGAGACCCCTCGCCTCTCACAATCGTCCAGCACACTAACCACGGCCCAGACAGATAGAAGTTGGTATTTTTTTATGGTTCAAATTCAAGTACAGTGAACTCTCTCAGAAGTGGACACTGGCGGTAACAAACAATTTGTCCTGTTATAAGAAAGTCCGCTTATGAGCGAATAATTTATATATACCTACATATGAAAGAACAGGTATTTATTTCCGTTCTTCGAAACCTTTCCGGTTATAAGAGGTGTCCGCTTATAGGAAAGGTATTCGTAACACTGCCTAAAATTTTATTTTGCCATAGATGTTCCTGCATTCCTACCAATAAAAACCCAATTAAAAGATTTGTTGTCTTCCTCTTCACCGCAAAGTATTCGTTCATATGGGCATGGTTTCACACAAAGACGCATGGAGCTATGGTTACCGAAGACTAATACCTTGTCCTTGTCCGAGTCAGTGCTGTCAGTTTAGCGCTTTCGGCGCTAGATCTGGCGCTTTTTTAATGTATTCAGAGCGCTTTAAAAAGTTTTAGCTCTTGACGGAATTTTTAGCGCTTTTTATTTAAATAACTTTTATACGGAAGCTCCACTCGGAAATATTAGAAGGTACTAAACTTTAACATGTCATCGCCCTACAATTCATTTGAATCCCCGTTTATTGGATATCTCTTTTTTATTTATTACTACTGCATCTCCTCAATGACAGTAACTATATCTACAGTTTCAGTTGCTGTATTTGGAAGTGACATCACAGAAAAAAGTTTAAGCAACACTACAAAGCTACAAATTTTAAAAAAATCTAATTGGAATTGGCATAGCCAATGCTTCTGTCATTGAGCAAGAGCTCATAACATTTTAAGAGAAAAGTAGATACAATCTACCGAATCACATGCATCCGTACAAACTATACCCAGAATTTAAAATTGCTTAAAGGTTCAATGTGCCTTTCGGCCTCTATAATTACCTATGTGCGAGAGATATGTATGCAAAAATGTATCAATTTGATTTTTAAAGTACAAATTTTGCTGTGTTTTTGTAATTAAAAAGTATATTATGTTCCTACTCTGTTGATGAAAATAAAATCTAGCGCAATCTAGCGCTTTTTGTGAATTATTTTATCTCCGAGTGGTTAAAGCGACCTGGCAGCACTGGTCCGAGTTACGTTCGTTGTAACGTTCACATAGCTGAGCTTGCTCTAGTCCGAGTTTTCAGCTTCCAGTGTTGCATAATGCCGAAGTGCGTAAAAGAACCCTCCTGAAAACTAAAACGACCTCGGATAAGATTGATTTTATTATATTGACGACTCACGTTACGACAGACGTTCGAATATGCGCGTGGAGAATGAGTATACCCTAATCACGGGTTAGCAAAAATCTGACTGATATGAAGGCCTGCAAAGTTGTCAACTAAGAGGTGCGAAGGAATCCACTGGACTAAACGCCTATGAAAAACTGTGACCATATTATTGCAGTACCATCAGTAGAAGAACCAGCGTCTATTTGAATGGGGATTTATCATTAAAAGTAGACATATGCAACAGTCTTGACGTCTTGAGCATTCAGCAAGTAAACGACCGCCTTCTGACAATCTTCATTAAGGCTAAATTCGCCTGATGTGTGCTTACGCCGCCGTGCGTCGAAAAAAAAGACATTCACAAAGACTGCTTTTATGAGTTTCTGAAGAGGACATAATATGAAAAGCATCCAGGCCAACTTTGGTAATATGTACTGCTGGTATTCACGACACCACATCCAAAAACGAACAAAGGCTAATTGACTTCGCGACGTAACAAAATATCGTGGTAGCAAATTCAGAGCTGTAAGAGTTCACTGGCCAATTTTAAATCAAAATGAACCTCGTCACATAGTTTAACATTGTACTCTTCCTGCATTTGTCTGCTGGGCTAAATTTGCTTTTTATTGAACTTCATAGAAAAATAAACTCAAATCCTTTCTGCAGTGCAGTGCTTCGCCTTTGAACAAGTTCCATGTTAGAACAGTTTGCTAGAAAATAACCGTCAATTCCATATTCCTGTAGTACACTCTTAGAGTTTACCTCGAGTTTGTGACTACTCGAAATTTAGTTAGTAGTAAGTCTATCCCGGACAGATTTAACTAACAATGAAAAAACGTACAAGTACTTAACTTAAACTAAAAAAAAATAAATACAAAGTATGTACATGAGCGAGGATGAGGGTATGGATATTGTCGAGGCCGAAGTAGTCAGAGAAAAATAAGACTGTGGCGTTTTAAAGAGGAATTTTTACGAGTGAATTTGAAACCATTAAAGATAAAAAACGTCGACAGTTTTTTTCTAAGCATTACGCAACATTCTGTAGATTTTGATTCATAATGACCATAATTGGTGTGGTATAAGTTACGAGATGAAACAACAGACCTGTTATTTTGAATAAAGGATCCTCATTTGAAACAATCGATGTTTCCATTCAGTAATTGGTGAATGAGGTGTATAATGTCAGCGACTTCAAGGAGTCTTTTTATTAGAGGCTGCATATCAATTAATTTTAATTGATGTCCGTAATGAGGCAAGGAAATCGATCCAATGAAGACCCCGAAATTGGAAACGAATAAACCGTCGTTGAACTGCTTCAATTCATGGAATGTGGCATAGTTTACATAGTGACCATACGTATTCAAGGAAATGGTTTTCAAAAGTAATAGAAAGGGACTTGCGTAACCTACATGGGATCGAAGACCTCTGGTATTATAGACCCCCAATACAGAGTTCTTCGTTCAAGGTGAGAGATTTAGTCAGTAGCAATAGCAACGCCAACAACTACAGCATTTTTGAGACGACCTTAATCCGGCTGGTAGATTACATTTCACAAATCCATGCTGACCGCAGTAAAGGATGGTACATTTTTTTGGAATTCTTTCAAAAAGTTTGAGTATACACGAAAGTTTAGCAACAGGCCTTTTTAATAAATAGCAACTGTATAAGAGTCCTTTTACAGAAAAGGGAGGATCCCAGCTGCAATAGACTGGCGAAAATGGGCAGCGAGGGGTGATACCCGATGATTTATATACATTTTTCTTTAGGACTGTTAGCAGGCAAATTGTCAGGACCTGGACGAGAGTAGTTGTCTTTGAGTCGGAAAATTGTATTACTATAGAGCTAATGTTATACGTCACAGAAATAAAGTGCGTCTGTGAAAATAGTTGCTATTAGATTCTAAGGTAACATCATTGGATTAACATATTACCCAATACAGTAAATGACGCTTAAAAGAAACTCCAAAATGCCACAATTTTTGTTTCTTATAAGCGTGTGTTTCTTATATCCTAAACACGGACATAAGAAAAAAGTTTCTTATAAGAAAAACACGGATATAAGAAACAAGTTTCTTATAAAAAATATTCTTTCAGAAAGAAAACTTTCATCTATTTTTTTGGTATTTTTGAACGCTATTTTTTTTAAACTCTTTTTTTTCTCTGTGACAAATTGCATGTTCTGGAAAAGAGCCATTATATGTTTTTTCCACTTTATTTTAGTATTCGCTGAAATAAAAATAGGCAACATTTTTGTACCACTTGAATAGAACATGCATTTAATTTGACCGTTATCTTTGTTACGTGGTCTCATATTTTTCTTTGATCGATTTTTTTTGTTAATTTCGAAAGAAACTCGAGAGGAGCCGCCACGTTAGGTATACCATATTTTTAAGTAATGAGTCTAACTATGAAAAAAAAAAAAAAAAACATGAAAGGCCTCGTACACAGTGTGCTTACAGGGACTTATATTAAAAGAAAGCGTCAAATTCTAACGACTCTTTTTCAAAAAAGAGAAAACAAACGAAAAATAATTTATTTGGAAGGCCCGGATTGCGAGCTACCATTTCCATAACCTCCACAAAGAGACTAACAGAATTGAAGGTGTTATGATGTAGGGGCCGTTTTCAATTTCGCTAAATTATTTGGCCAATTTGTATAGGTACATCCCTTCCAAATCGGATGTGTGAATTTTGGAGCAGAAAGGTGGCTCAAAACACAATTGAAAAATTTTTTTAAAATCTAAAATACTTCAATTACCTTAAATTAAGGTAAAGTTTGTGTTAAAAAGAAGAAGAATTCTCTAAAAAGTTTTTTCGTTTATCTAAGTGTTCTATTCAAGTGGCTCAAAATTACGGCCCCACATTTTCCGGTTTTTAGCAAATAATTTTTTGTTAATACTTAAAGGTTCAGTTTTAAATCTTCCTTCTGGACAAATCACAACAATTAAATGAACTTTAATTAAAAAAAAAAAATTAAGCCTCTAGCATGCTTGGTTTGGGACCAGTGGGCTATAGAGCTTACCGACCTTAGAGGTGTGCTATTCAAGTGGCGCGGAGTGTATAAGTTTCGGTTTAATTGAAATATTATTTCCTGATTTTTTTTCACAAATGAACACAAGCAAAATTGAACTGACATTTATGGCTTTTCTTTGAGAGTTCAGAAATGCATGTATTTCCTAAGGGCGTGTTCGTTCACATTTTAAGGAACATTTAAATGGGACCTTTTTTTTGTGCCATACAAAAGTTTCTTATACACATCATATTTCAGAGGAAAACTGAGAATCGGTGTTGTAAAAACAATTCATTATATCAGTGTTTTTCTTATAAGCGTGTTTCTTATAAGGTGTGTTTTTACATTGGTGTAAATGTACTCGTACACGGTGCTTTTGTTCAGGTTTCTTATAAACGTGCTTTTCTTATAAGCGTGTTTCTTATAAGCGTCATTTACTGTACAAGTTATGTTGGCTAACCCTATATAAGAAGTGAACATATTCATATAGTATCTGTCAGAGGGTGATTTTAAGAATGTTTGCCAAAATTTATTTAAAAGAACTAACTTTAGGTGTACCGCAAGGAATAGTCTTTGGGCCACTCTTGTACCTGTTAGTTACATTTTGTTGTATAGAAAACAGAGTACGATGTACTACTCGCAAAACTTCCACTTCTAGCTATACGCAGGGATGATAGTATTAGGAAATTCTATTTTGAAAAGAACTTCAGAACGAAACTCAGCAATAAGAACACCTGGAGCAAATGAATCCACAATCTATGGACTGAGCAACCAGACTATAAAATGGTATACAGTTGAATCGAGAACGGATAAAGGAACTGGTGTAGGAGTGTTTGGGCCAGGAATTAAGCACTACGAATCCATGGGCATATGTACCAACATCTTCCAAGCTGAAATATGCGCTTTAGATAGGTGCTTTCGGATCATTTTCAAGAAAAACTACTGAAACTGTAATATAGCAGTGATGTCAGATAGTCAAGGCGCCATTAAGGCACTTGATGCCTATATCATAAAATCCAAGCTTATATGGGAATGCCTACATTGGCTTAACGAATTAGGTAAGAACAACAGAGTAACCATCTGCTAGATACCTGTTCACGCAGGAATCATGGGAAACGAGGCAGCGGAGCCCTTCACAGGACCTGAACCATTCTGCGGCATAGGAGAACACACCCTACGAGAAGAGTTCAGGATTGAAAAGGAAAAAAGAACCGCATCTTCAGGGTCTGAGGCAAGCTAAACACTTCTATGGAACTATAACCTAAAAAGATTCAAAGCATTTATAGGTCTAAGGCAACCTAAGAATCCTCACAGGTCTCCTAACAGGACACTGTTGTAGACTAAGGGCATACCTGAGGAACATGGGCTTATCAGAATAAGGTCTCTGCAGATTCTGCGACGAGAGCGTAAAAACCCCAGATCACATTCGGGAAGCCTGTGGGGCACTTAATCATGTGGTCAGGTAACAGATAAGGATACACAAACCATGGGCCCGCTACTCATTCTCAGATTCATAAAAGAAACTTGCCCAGATGAAGTGCTCTTGCCAAAGCTAAAGACAGAGCAAAAGCCCTAGAACACGGTTCTTAATGGAACTAATGCGATGGCGCTTTGAAAAAGGGCGTGAACCTTTTCAATGTATAAGCAGGGGGCACAAAAGGCCACAAGGCCACAGTGCACTAAACCCTCTCCATTATTTTTATTATTATTATTATATTCACCCCTATCGTGGAATCCGTCGGAATTGAGTTTCACTTCACCTATTCGATTCCCTTTCACTTTCTACTGCTATCGTGGAATCCGCCGGAAACGTTTCCTTATCGACACGTTTTTGGGAAAGGTAGTTTCCCTGTCAAACGGCTGTCTTTCATTTGTTAACACAAATCTGTGTAGCTGTATTCACCAGAGGCATATAAAAAGTGTGTGTTTAAAAGTGTTTTCAATAAAAAATAAAGTGTTTGATATAATAATTGATACGATAGCTCCATTTTTGGAAGCATAAGAGGAAGAACGAAATGAGCGGTGTTCTCAGAGAAGAGTACGAGACAGGTTAAGAGGAGCAGTGAATGATTTCAGCTACAGGATGAAATGTGTTTTTAGAATGTTTTTTTTTTGTTTTAATAAAGTTCAATATTGCACAGATTTATTACAAATGTTCGGCTTAATAACGCAGCTTTTTTACATGTACATTTTCTTACAAAAAAAACCTCACGATCTGCAGCAAGTAGGAAAACCTATGAAATCCGCAATGATTTTGTTGCGGGTAAGAAATGTCATTTTGTTCGGGAAAAATTCGATTTGAACGTTTTCAACGATACAGTGAAACTCATTCACATTACCCACACGGGGAACTGTTCACTTTGCGGATTCGGCGATACCAAAATGTTTTTTTCCGTGAATAATTCCCCCCGGCGGATTCCACGATAGGGGTGATTATAACAGCAAACAGAAAGTACTATACTGTAACTACGTTTTCCGATGACACACCTATATTAGCAGTTAGTACAATTGGTACAGTTGGGTCAATGAATAGAAAAATTCCTGACGGAATCCTGAAATCCTGAAATTATGTGGCTTGCTACATGCCGTGTACTAGCACCTTAATAACACAAATTTGGTCCACGGGGTTTTAACATATAGCCACACAAATAACTTGCCATGTTCCAAGTTTTGTGTTCAAATGACGCCAAAAATCCCGACGCAAAATAAAATCAAAGTCGAATCTAAGAAATAAATGCGAAGAACTTAAAAGCATATTGGGTTAACCAGATGAGCTCAGGCCAATTATTTATACAATTTTAAATAGAAACAAACAGATGGTCCACCCTTGAATTTTCTATAATAATGTCAAAAACTAACAAAATACCCTTATGGGATTTTTAAATTAATTGCTCTGCTGACAAAATTCCAAAATGTTACAAAATTTTCTTCCATTTGAACCCAATTTCACGTCAAAAACTTGAAATATAAGTTGGGTAGCAGCCATAACGCTCTTAATCATTTGAACACTTTTAACGACAGTTTAATACATTTAGGTTGTGAAAAAAAAACTTTCTCATTAGTCATACTCATACACCAATTCTGTAACCACAGACCCGTTTAACCACAACAACTGGTAAGGTGTGCAGCCGTCAGCCAATTCCAAAGAATATCCACAAAGGATTTTGTAGCTAAAAATATGCGTATATACAGACTACGAAACAAAAACCCACCCAAACTCATATACCTCTACCTAATGTCGCATAGCAAACCTTTTCCATTAATTATAGCACGAGTATCCAACACTGATTTCACTTAAGGCCATTTCATTTGCATAACTTTTGTTGAGTTTATATTACCATTAAGCTCTTATCTAAATAAAAATAGATTCATATGTTGCCGCACCACTATGAAAAATCCTCCCACTATAATATCCTCGAAAATTGTAGGTACTACACTACCCTACCCACCTTACCTACAAAGGTATAGTAGGGTAGGTACATACAACAATTTCGTTTTTATTTACAGGCATAAAGCAAGAACTGTATTCGAATCCTTATGTGAAGTCATACATTCAAGTGAAGTGAAAAGTTAAACCAGACATAAACGTGTTTTCTACGTCCAGCGAACCATTTGCACTGGCATTTCTATACCAGGAAGGATAGGGAACGCAATTACGATTTTTAATTGCTCTCCAGGTGTTGTAGCTATGCCCTCATTAGTAAACTTTTTAATAGGAGAAAATTACACAACTGAAATTATTTCACTAGAAGAAGTAGCTGGTATGGTACGTGAAGAAAGAACTACAACACTAGGAAGAGAGTACATAGTGTACGCTTTTGAAAATTGTGCTCATTTACACAGCTTAATATAATTTAACAGGATATTTTATTTTTAACCCTTTGCTTTTATAGAATGTATGCAGCTACATCATTTTTAAGGGACAATACGTAACAAAGAGCTCAGATGGCAAACGGATGATTCTTTTACCAGTTTTGTCTGTGTTTTTGAGCTAACTGTAGAACACGCACTTTTCATTTTGTACCGGATGTTGAAGGAGTGTCGTTTGTAGTGAATAAAATTAGCTGAACAATAGTACTCATATAGTATGTGTAGATAGTAAGATAGGACTTAAAAGCCACTTGATTTGATTATTTGAAGAAATGAAAGGACATTTAGGGCATGACATGATATACAAATAAAATGTCATTAAAAATGGCGATGTAAAAAAGGTTGCCCTATTTTTCGGGAATGAGAAGGTTTACTACTTTATTTGGTCGTCATTTTGGGTAAGTATGAATTTTAATTGAAGAAAGTAGATCCTTTGATCTGCTCTAACTACAGAGGTATGAGTCTCCTCAACATTGCATACAAGATGATGACTACAATAATTTGTGAACGCCTTAAGCCGATGGTCAACAACGTAATAGGCCCTTATCAGTGCCACAAGGAATTCTGTGAGGCTACGAACAAACCGGTAGAACCTTTAGCGATCGCTTATCCCCCAACTTCTAGAGAAGCTCTATGATGTTGTGCGAAGTTTCGACCGACCTCCCGTACGAAAAAATTGGCTTTTGAAGTAGATTGCCGACAGGTACATGCAGCAAAACTACACGCCTGCAAAGCGGCACTGCAGAAAAGGCCGAGAGAGACTCTTAAACTCTATTAGCAAAAGAGGAGATAGGAACATCGACTTATCCGGAAGAAAAAGAAAGAACACGACAAGCGAGCGATCGAGGAAATAGAAATATGCTACTCCAGGAGCAATGTTCGGAAATGTTAGATTTTGGCCTAACCCAACCTAGGTTAGTGAATTAGCAAGATAGGAGAAACCTGTACGCACCACACTTAGATCAATGTAGAGTTGTGATGATTGGTAAACCAAACCGATGTATTTACCAATTTAAGTAGGTTATTAATCGACCTGTCGGAGAGTTCTTCTAAATCCTCTAAAAATCATTTCCACACACCTCTATGCTTGGAAACCCAGCATAATCTTATGTTGTGCTGCGCCCCAAGAAATCGTAGCTCTTCGTGACAGCACTTAAAAGTTTTGATTTTAACTGAACGGTAGAGATCGCTTTTATTGTCACTCACAGGCAAGGCTGTGTTTCCAGTTTTTGTCCTGGCTTAATCGAAGGGCACTGTTTCCTGCAGCTTCCCGTACGAAAAGGTCTAGGGGTTTAAGATTGAGTATAGCCTCTAGCCCCGCTGTGGGGCTGATTTTCATTACCCCCGTTGTTGTGCAAATACAATTTGTTGGCCTTTTACAGTGCTTGCCACCAGAATAAACTACCATAGGTTAGTTTGGGATTAGGACCCCATGTTTGTCCGAATATTCTATTACAGGCATAGAACGCTATCATTGCTTTTTGGTTCTTTCTTTAATGCTGAGATTCCAGTTTAATTTTCGATCTAGAATAACTCACAGGTATTTGGCATTATCAGAAATTATTAGCGGAATCCCTTCAATTGTTTTCTATCAGGTGAAAATAACTTCCTAAGGCAACAAGAATCGAACAGAGACCTTTAGAGATGAGCAAGGAAATCTTGAAGTATAGTCTCAGTCAGTGTTGAGGATATGGAAAACCGCTTTTGCAGAATGTTAAACGACGAAGATGACTGAACCTTCGCTGTCAGTCTATACGAATCATTCAACCTATGGATTAAGTCCAACAGAACTATTTAAGACAGCGGGGAAATACTTGCTGGAGAGTATACACCAATATTGGTCGGAAGAAAGTATGCTTATGAATGAAACATCATCAGCATCTTCTGTTCGTTCCACAAGAAAGGAGACCCTTTTAAAGGTATCAGTATCATTAACATCCTATACAAGATTCTATTTGGGCTACTACATCAACGCCTGAAACCATTTGTTGGCGAACTGATTGGCCCCTACCTGTGAGGTTTTAAGCCAGGTAACTCCACAATATCGCAATATCTACACATCTAGTTATCATATTTTAAGGCCACATTATGGCAGCATTTACAGAGGGGAGTTATATAGAACCATGTCTAGTTTTGGACATCCCTACCAAACTCGTCAGGTTGTGTAGAATGTCGATGGAGAGCACTCGATGCTATTATAGGTCAGAAATTATATCACCGCGACCTTTGATGTCAAGAAAGATTTTGTAAAGTGCTGTCATGTAACTTTTTCCACATCATACATGACAAGAGGCACAATTTTCCAAAAGTCTGTAAAATTACTTGCATACGCGGATAACATTGAAATCATTGACATACATAACCCAGCGGGTTGTCACTGGCAAATCCAAAGCTAGTATTCGCAATAGTGTCATCGTTGACATTCTTGATATCGTAACAACTATAGCCTTCCGGATACTGGCAAGTGCATACGTTCAGTTCACATTCTTGTCTCCAACTACATTTGCTGATGCCTAACTCTTGAGTATTTAAAAAATATGAAACATTTTCAGGGAAAGTTTATACAATCAAAGCCATAGAGAGTCACTTTACCATCACCAACTTGGGAGAGGTGAAGACATATTTGGGTATTCAAGTTGAGAAAGACACTGAGGGTAATTATTCAATCCATCAGAAAAATTACATCAGGAAGATACTCGCTGAATACAATATGTCAAATGCAAAACCATCAAAAATTCCGATGGATCCCGGATTTGTCAAAAATGAAACCGATGATGTCAAACTTCCAAACAACAACGAATACAGGAAAATAATAGGATCGTTGCTGTATTTAACAGTGAATAGCCGTCCTGATATTGCTGTGGCAGTTTCAATACTAGGAAGAAGAGTCTCTCAGCCAACGCAAAGAGACTTGGTTGAAGCTAGACGTGTTCTGAAATTCCTTCTATACACTCAAGATATGAAGTTGAAGTTAGGAGGATCAGAAGGGGATTTGCAAGAATTGACAATTTTCGTGGATGCTGACTGGGCGGGTGACATGAAAACTCGAAAATCTACCACTGGATTTCTGTTCTTGCTAGGTGGATGCACGGTTTCATGGGGAAGTCGGAAGCAAACCAACATAACCTTGTCCTCAACAGAGGCCGAATATGTAGCCCTTTCGGAGGCTTGTTCTGAGATGATGTGGATGAAGATACTCTTCGAGGATTTAAAAATTCGAGCTAAACAGACGACCGTGAAAGAAGATATTCAAAGTTGTATAGCTCTTGCTAATGATTTCAAGATGAATCCACGGACAAAACACATTCAAGTAAAATATCATCATGTGAAGGAAATAGATTTTTAGATAGATTTTTTTTTAGATAGATAGATTTTATTTCATATAATATTATAAAGTATAATTCAAGTACAATAATATTCATTAAAATGATAAAATTATATGAAAAGTTGAGACATTCTATATTTTACTAACAAAAGTAGTGAAAATAGTTTTGAATGCCACTTCAAACAATTAATGAAATTTAAATTTAAGTTTATGATGGGGTGGCCATAAACATCAAAGTTGTGAAATTCAATAAAAAAAAGAAAACAGGATGAAGAAAAAAAAAACTAAATTAAATTCATAAATAATGATCAAAGAAAACAAAGAAATTTAAGTAAGAGTTAAATCGGAATGTCGAAAGTAAGAGAGTCTAAGCTAGCGTAGTTGAGATTTAAAAGCCAATTTTTCACACATTTTAAAAACATTCCAGGTGTTGTTATTGCTTTGATAGACTGTGGAAGTTTATTAAATAGCCGAAAAGACAAAACGGAATAAAAATTACGGTATGCAGTAGTACGAGCAAATGGAACAGATACCAAACACGAAAAGTTTCCACGTAAATTGTAATTAGAAATTAATCGAAAATTTCGATTACCAGATTTCATGAAGAATGACTTCAATACTTTAAAACAATATAGATGGCGAACAGGAAGGATTTTTAGGTCACTGAACAAAGGAAAACTAGGATATCTAACAGGTTTCTGACATAATTTTCTTAATATATGCTTCTGTAAAACTAATAGAGGTTGTATTTTGTTACGATAAGCACCTCCCCAACAAGAAATTCCATATTGCAGCTTGGAGTGAAAAATACCATAGTAGATTTTCTTTAGAAGAATTGTAGAGCAGACATTTCGCAAATAATAAAAGTATCTCAGAGTGGAACGTAAATAGTTCCTCAAAGATTCCGTGTGGTTCGTAAAACTCATATGGGAATCGATAATAAGCCCTAGATACTTATATTCATCTACTGCCTCGATAAGAAAACAAACAAATGGTCCAGAATAAGGAAATAATTTTGCAGTATTGTCCGAAAGGAGAGATGGTCGCTGATATAATGACGAAGCCGCTTGACAAAATCAAATTCAGTTACTTTCAAGAGGCGATGGGGCTTATCAAATAACTTTTACATTGAGAAGGGGTGTTGATAAGGAGATCACTGTACAAGATCAGTTTTGGATCAAGTATTATTTTGTATTAATTTTGAGAGACGTTTGAAATTAATTTAGTTTATTTATTCATTCCTAAATCCGCTTTTGTTCAATAAAGACTTATTAAATATTTTTGTCTTTCTCCGCTACTGCCCTTTCAATAATATACACGCATTAAAAAAAAATGGAGCCCATCCAAATCTGACAATAATTTAAAATTTTGTTAAATAATCTGACTGACTTCTTTACTTCGAAACACGCATTTAAAAAACGAATGTTCGATTTCACAAAATCAAATGTTTTACGTCTACCTTAAAACAGTTAAATCGATGGATGGCCTTAAAGTAATACATTCTTTATCGTTCAATAGCAGGCAGTATTTCTCGAGTTAAAATTGAAAATCAATTATTCAAGGGATGTTCTCCTCCGCGTGTGCGAATCGTTTTAAACTCTTCTGTCCTCAGCGGTTGCCGCACATTCATCAATGGATTGGTTTGAAATTATAATTTGGTAATAAATCTTTTCCGTTGAGTTTCTGTAGAAAAGGTATGTTGGCCTAGGTATACGCATACTCGTATCTGGTTATGTATGTACATTTTTAATAAAGGATTTATTTAAACGCGCCAGTCGCACGGCAAAGATTGGACATATATATGATGTATGTATACGAAATATCTAAAATTGGCATTTACCGAAAACAAAATCAAGAGTGGCTCCAACGAAACTGATTGAAATTATATCCTTTTGTATTATTATGTTTAACTTAAAATTCTAAATTATCCCCTTTTTTTCTTACAGGACAGACATATAACACGAAGAGGCGATACAGAACCTATAGTGGATCCATCACAAGATTATATTCTTATTCTGGGCTATGAGAATACCACACATACAGTATTACGATTTCGCAGAAAGTTAGATACATGTGACTCTGCACATGATATACCTATAACTGTAAGTAATTTATTGTTTTTAGTACAATTTTTTATGTTAGCCTATAAAATGTTTTCCAACCTTACAAGAAAAATGTTCGAACATTCTTGACATCTGTCGTCTGTTATTAGATTACCACGATTTCTTTAACCTTAAATTAGCTTTTGAGCCATTTTTGTTTTTTAATAAAATGAATCCTTACTCAGTTTTCTTTCTTAAATAAAGTACAAATAATATTTATTATGTATGTAAAGGGTGATTCATTGAGGTTTTTTTTTTATTACAAATAAAACACAAAAAATGGAATTGGATGGTGGAATCTTTATTATGGGCTGGAAGAACTATCTCATCCAAAATTGGACTTTCCGAAACCGAATGGACCATTTACGGCGTAGTCGCGGTCAATATTTGAAAAAGTAAATATCTGAGATAATTCTTCCAGCCCATAATAAAGATTCCACCATCCAATTCCATTTTTTGTGTTTTATTTGTAATTAAATTCAAATATACATAACAATTTTATTATTGCTTAATACAAGCGTACATAAAGAACAAAATATATACATAAACAATCTACTGATCTTAAGACTACAAAAAATATATTGCGATTACAATTACCATTCAATCACGAATTAAAAATATGGGTATAAATTAACAATTTTGTGATTGGGAACAGAAATGGGGTAGTCAAGGACTCAGGTAGTTATGAAGAGCATGTTTCAAAGTTGGTTTTGTGCAGTTCAAGTCAAATATGTTGGGAACCATGTTTGCTTTGCAGAGCATTCTTGTTAAGGGTTCATGTTGACCATAGTCAGTACGGTGTTGGGGAAGGCGGAATAGGGGTACTGATCTTAAGTGATGAGGATTGGTGTTCAAAGAGATCTGATGAAGTAGATGAGGGCAATCTATGTTTCCAGATAAAAGCTGGTGAACAAAAACTATATCAGCAATATCTCGACGAGTTTTAAGAGCCTGTAAATTAAGCAGCTTTAAGCGACTCTCATAGGGAGGGAGATTGTATGGGTCATCCCAGCCTATAGCCCACGTAAGGCAAACCGGATGAACCTACGTTGGACAGCTTCTCATAATATGCACCTGATGGTAAGGTGACCAGACTTGGCTGGCATATTCGAGAAGTGGCCTTACGAACGTCATGTAAAGGGATTTAGTGACGTAGGGGTTAGAAAACTCCTTCGACCAACGTTTAATAAAGCAAAGTGCTGAATTAGCTCTGCTAATAGCGTTGTCGATGTGGGGGCGGAAGCTAAGTTGGGTGTCGCAGATAATGCCCAGATCGCGAATTGAGGAAACAGGGGAGACAAGCTCGTTGTTAAAGAAGTAAGATCTTTCAGGTAGGGGATGACGTTTACGAGAGAATGTAATAGCTTGACATTTTTTCACGTTAAGCTCTAAACGATTTTGTTGACACCAGGTATAGAAGTGGTTCAGGTCCACTTGTAGAGCGAGGGAGTCAGCAATGCAAGATATCTGCTTAGAGAATCTCATATCATCTGCGTAAATCTCTAGGTCAGAGTGTGAAATAACACGCACTACATCGTTTATTGTCAAATTAAAGATCAAAGGTCCTAGATGACTTCCCTGTGGTACACCAGAGGACGCTATGACTGGGTTAGAGACGGAAAATCTGAAGAGGACACTGTATCTTCGATCTTCTAGATAGGACTTAACCCAGGAAATAAACCGAGGTGGAAAACCGGTAGCTTTTAGTTTGAGTAGTATGACTTTGTGCGAGATTTTGTCAAACGCTTTGCTGAAATCAGTAGCCACGATATCCACTTCCTTACCATTTTCCAAGGCGCATAATGTGTTGGATACAAATTCCGTGAGGTTTGTGGTTGTGGATCTACCCTTTAAAAACCCATGTTGCTTCGAGGAAAGAATCGATTTGCAATGAAAGAACATAGTGTCGTAAACAATGCTCTCAAAGAGCTTCGGTATACAAGAGAGTTTGGCAATGGGTCTGTAATTCGATATATCGACCTTACACCCCTTTTTGTGGATGGGAATGATAAATGAGTCCTTCCAAAGTTTAGGGAAAATACCTTGTGCTATTGATAATTGGTAAAGAGCACAAAGGGGCAGAGCAATTTTTTGAGCACATTTCTTTAAAACTATGGCAGGGACAAAAACTCTTAATGAATCACCCTATACATACAAACTTTGGCGGAACGGTATACGGTTCTGACTGATAATGAATCGCAGCATTTCGAAGAAGACATTTTCAAAATGCCATGATTATTCCCGGGTCCGTTGGATAAGGGAAAATAGTAGTACATTATTTGAATAATAGAAGGTATTTTTTTAAAGAAAAATATGGTCAGCCTTAACCCTAGGCAATGGTTGGTTGGTTGGTTGAAAGTGGCTACCAGATGGGACAAGTGGTGCCACTTGTCCACCTAAGATGCACTTTCGATGCATCCTGCTTCAATTTTTGTTTGTAAGTAGCGATTGGTATGCCTAGGGTACCTTAGTACGGCAGGATGGGTAGGTATAGTTGTTCCAATTCTGCCAAGTTCATCGGCCTTACAATTTCCTGGAATGTTTCTATGCCCCGGCACTCAAAAAAAGGTGAATGTAGAACTGTTCGGCCATTTCCGTAAGAGATGATCCGCAGTTGAGGGCTACTAGAGAAGTTATAGAGATTGAATACAAGAGTTTGATAGCTGCTTAGCTCTCCAAAAATATGCAGATACCTTTAACGGTATCGTTTTTCTTGAGCCAAGATAAGACTTCTTTTATCGCCATAATTTCCGTCTGGAACACGGTACAATAGTTTGGTAGAAGGATGGCGAGCTTAATATTAAGACTTTAGGAGAAAACGCCCCCACCAACTTCGTCTTTGGTGTTCGAGCCGACAGTATAATGTAGATGTTTGATTCATATTCTAAAAGTGTATTGTCTTTCCATATTGTTCTGGAGCTAGATTGTTGAAAGCACATTGTAGGAGCTCTTTTAGAGTATTTAGGTGCTTTCTTGAGACAACTATAGCAACATCATCTGCATAAGCGATCGCTTCGATATTATGTACTAATGTGTGTAATGCCGTCTTCACTGATTTACCTTTGCAGTATGCATGCATGCTGGGTCGCTGACAGTATTTTTTTATCGATACTGTTGCGTAAGTGGATACCAATCAGACGCTCTAGTGTTTTTAAAAGGTATGATGATAGACTAATAGGTCTGAAATCTTTAGAATTCGTATGAGAGCATTTACCTGCTTTGGGTATGAAGACAACTTTAACTTCTCTCCATACCTTTGAGATATATACCAGATCAAGACAACTTTTCAAGATTGTCTGAAACATCGGTAAGGTTATGTCCGATGATTTCTGCAATTCGGCAAGTATTATGCCGTCAGATCCCGCGGATTCATATGGTTTGAAGCTGTGGATTGCTGTGCTTAGTTTAACTTGTGTAACCCCAGGCGGTAGAAGGGAAACTTTACGAAGCTCGATAAAGAGTTAAAGTGAGGATGTTGCTCACCCTAGATCACAAGTATTTTAAACAAGTAAAAGTGATATCATTGGCTTGGCCGATGCTTTAATACCCTGCACTGCATGCATAAAAGTCATGCAAAATGCGTGCGAGCTAGTATGTACTGTACACACATGGGTCTAATGTTGGTTTTGAAATACCGCCAGAACTACTTTACCGACATAGAAAATGTTCAATATTAACATGTCGACGGTAGAAAGAAGTCTTCTTACACCTAAGTCGATTCGTTTGGACGCTATCGTGTTTTCAACAGACAGACATACCATACCTAAAAAATGAGAATCAGGACGACTGACCCGTGATACGCGATACGGTGAATGCCCAGCACTCTGCCTCACTTTTCGACAATTTAGAAGAAATTTCCAGCAGGTCCGTAAATGAGCATGAGCATGAGCATTTCAAATTTGATACTCACAGAAATCCGTATAAAACAGCGTAAGACTGCTGTGGCATATAAATACTTTTTGTGACTGCATTCAGCATTACTTAAGGACATGCAGATAAGTGTAATAGAGCCCCTTTTTACATTCATATTTTTGTTATCATATAATATTGGAGTAGAAATTTCTAAAAACGTATCTGTATTTTTACCATTAATTCAAGGATGACACGATGAGGATTGTGTACATGTACAGTGATACAGATCCCACATACGGATCTATGGGACCCGGTTCTTTGCCGGAAATCGCTGATGCATTTCGAGCATATAGACCACTTATGCTTACGCAAAAAGCTCAACCTATAACTCAACGAGATGATCGAGTTAGAGTACTTGAGCTTCGCAATGAGGACGTAGAACTGCCCAGTGGTGACGATACGCTTTACTGGTGTAAAATGTTTAAGCTGGAAGACATCAATCGAAAGCATCATTTAATTCGAGTAAGAAATAATCACCTTTTTACATTTGTCCAGAAAGTAGTCTATAGCCAATCCAATTTCCAGTATGAGCCAATACTCGATTCATCGTCCAGCATACAGTACCTTCAGCACGTGACGCTACACGAATGTCAGGGTACACATTCAGACCTTGAACTGATGGCTCGAGAACAAGGAAGACAATGTCTTGGAGCAAGGGACATGCCATTAGCTTGTAATGCGATAGTAGCTTCATGGTCACGGGGATCTGAGGTAAACTAATGTCCATATATATTTTTAGACGGAAACAAAAAATATAGTCACAAAGCTAATCCATGCAATTTCTTTTTATAGGGATTTTCTTTCCCCGATGAAGCTGGCTATCCAATTGACTCACGACAGGCGAAATACTTTCTAATGGAGACTCATTATAGTAATTTGCAGCCTGATTTTTCACAATTACAAACGAAGCAAATGGCCGATAATTCAGGATTGAAAATTTATTTCACCCATGTCCTGCGACCAAATGACGCTGGCGTGTTATCCATCGGTGAGTTCTTTATACTATTATGCGGTAACGACTTTCGAGTATCTATACCTATTTTATATTATTTTGTATTGTGGAAACAATATTTGTAACGTATTTCAACTCCTTTCTTTAGGGATGGATCCAAATTGGAGACATATTATTCCGCCAGGCCAAAGGCATGTACTTTCCGAGGGCCAGTGCATAGAAAACTGCACAAATTATGCATTTCCACCACAAGGCATAAACATATTCGCCGTTATGATGCGAACTCATCAAATAGGCAGACAAATCAAACTTCGACAGGTAAGGAAATTGAATTTAACACCCGACATGTACAAATTGCTAAAGCAACATTATTCTTCTCTAGATACGTAGAACTGAAGAACTTCCACCAATTGCTCAAGATAGTAACATTGACTCGGACTATCAGGATTTTAGACGTTTATCAAAATCAGTCCGCTCCATGCCCGGGGATAGACTAATTGTCGAGTGCATTTATGATAGCTCGTCTAGAAAGGCTATTACTTTGGGTAAATATTTCATAAAATTATATTTTATTTAAAAAACAGTGAGCTGTAACGTATGTATATATTAAAATTACTAAATGAATACTTTCCTTTTAAGGTGGCCTTACTATGAAGGAAGAAAGCTGTACTGTGTTGACGCTTTACTATCCGCGACAGAAAAAATTAACAACATGTCATTCCCTACCGAGCCTTCCAACAGTGCTGCATTCCTTAGGCATTGAACAATTAGCTACGTAAGTATCTATCCAGTTTTTATATCTATATCTAGGTATAGTTATATAATATATTTTTAGTTGTAAAAACACAGCGAGATTGCCTTTATTAACTACTCTTAATTGGCAAAATATTTACCTTTGTTATTGAAGTGGACCTACCTACCACGCACATAAACTGATAACATATAATAATAACATAAACAAACCAATGACACAGTAACAAAAGAATTGCGATACAAGCACAAATATAGTATACGTAGCTCATCTAGAACTATAAAGGTAAAGGGTGGAGCAATCGATATGTGTTTTAAAAGGGCGCGTTAATTACCGAGGTGATTGCAGGGTGTGATGGATAATCTCCACACGTTCTTTATTGTTGCAGGGCAACAGGATTGTACTTCGCAGTTCCTTCGGAAATATTTCTGCGACATGGAGAGGTTAGAAGGTAACAGTTCCAAAACACAGTGAGAAAGTGGCGTACAAAGCGGCGCTGCAAAGAAGAACCAGAGCTGCTCGTGAGCTTTACGCACAGAAAAGAAGAGACGTACACCGGCTTCTCAGCAGAAAAAGAAAGAGCACGAGAAGCACGCGATTGAGAAAATACAGAGATGTTAAAGCAAGGAACATGAACATAGGTAAAAAGAACCTGCTACAGAGCCCGAACGCAAGCCTGCAAGGACGAACAAGGGAACATCATAGTAGAATCGCAGACGATTCTGAGGATGTGGAAGAACTAATTCCGCAGACTAACGGCGGTGACGAATTAAATCCCGCTGTCAGACAGAATGAACCATTCAACCTGGACGATAATGACCAACAATTCCGTCCACCCGACCTGGACGAAGTGAGGATATCCATATCTAAGCTTAAGTCCAACAAAGCCACTGGAGCAGATTGCCCAACCGCCGAGCTATTCAAAGCGATAGGTGATGACTAGGCTAGGAACATGCACCAACTCATCTGTAAAATATGGTCGGAAGAAAGTATGCTCGATGAATGCAACCTCAGCATTATTTGCCCGATCCTCAAGAAAGAAGACTCTGAGTCTGAACCGCTCCAACTACAGAGGTATTAGTCTTCTTAACATCGCCTACAAGATCTTATCTGCCGTGTTGTATGAACGACTGAAGCCTTTCGTCAACAACCTGATTGGTGTGGCTTCAGGTCAGGAAAGTCCAGCATCGAGCAAATATTCACACTGGGACAGATATTGGAGAAAACCCAGAAAATCGATACCCACCAACTTTACATCGATTTTAAGGCCGCCTATGACAGCATTTATCAAGACGAGCTATACAGAGCAATATCTAGTTTTGGTATCCCTGACGATCTCGTCTGTTTGTGCAGGATGACAATGGAGAATGCACGCTGCTCCATCAAGATCGGTAAAGAACTCACCGAGACCTTCGATGTCAAAAAAGGATTTAGACAAGGCGATGCGCTGTCATGTGACTTCTTCAACATCGTTCTTAAAATAATAGCGCAAAACTCAAACGCTAACACCAGAGGCACTATCTTCAAAAGTCCGTCCATCCACTAGCCTACGCCGACGACACATCGACATAAACAGCAGAATGAAGCGTGATATCACTGGCGAGTTCGTGAGTATTGAGACGGTGCCGGCGAAGATGGGTTTGGCGGTCAATGAGGGCAAGACAAAGTATATGCTGCCATCAAGAAAGGACACCCAACGCCGACGTCTCGGACAGAATGTCACTATAGACAGTAATATAACTTTGAGGTGGTTAAGGACTAGGACCTAGGATACATTATAAACTCAAGCAATGACACCAGCGCTGAGATGAAACGAAGAATAACTCTTGCCAATCGCTGTTTCTTTGGGCTAGGAAAACAATTGATTATCAAAGCCCTCTCTCGAACAACTAAAGTGACCCTTTATAAGACCCTAATCATCCCAGTCCTTGTCTATGGTGCAGACTCTATCAAAAGCAAATTAGGTTACTCTTGGTTGTTTTGAGAGGAAAATTCTTCGAGTAATCTTCGGTACCGCATAGACGATGAATGGAGAAGGAGATACAACGACGAACTGTACGGGCTGTACAGCGACATCGACCTAGCCACAAGAGTGAAGGTCCAACGACTGCGTTGGCTATGCGGTCATGTTGAGCGAATGGACGTGAATGCTCCGGCCCGGAAGATCTTCAAATCTGCACCCGAGCTACGCGACGGCGCAGTAGAGGAAGGCCGCGACTCAATTGGCGTACGCAAGTGGAAGGGGACCTTAAACAATTTAGCGTGCGAAACTGGAGACAGCTACCCAAAGATCGTGCTGGTTGGAGACGTTTGTTGTTTGAGGCTCAGGTCTACCCCGGACTGTAGCGCCACCTTAAGTAAATAAATAAGAGAGAGTGGCGAGCATTCACCTTTCACGTTTACTTACTTATTTAGCCGGTGCTTCAGTTAGGGATAAACCAAGGACTCTACTAACAAGAGAGCTAGCCCGGTCATCAGCCAACTGAATGGAGTTGCGCACTCCGAGTTAGATGAGGTAATTTTGTCCTTGTTCGCACCACCTTTGGCGAGTTCTTTTTCTAATGTTGAAGTGTCTTGTTTATACAACATTCGTCCGCAGACCGAGTGGTGTGGACTTCCTCTATTTGGGCCCATATTGTCAAATTACCTTTCGTCGCATGCTTGAGAGAGCCCACGAGAAATTCCGAAAAAAACTTCTTCAGAATGTAACCAATTTGAAAAATCACGAGACACTCGTTTGAAAATTTATTCAGAACTAAACATTTTATCTATACTCACACAATGAAGTAGTATCTATCGTTATGTCATTATCATTTATATAAATTTATGTATCTGCTTATATGTAGGTAACATTATATTTCTTTCTTTCAGAGATTCGAATCCTGTATTGATATCGGCACCACCAGAATTGGCTGGTATGACACTGGAATCACGTCTTGTGTCTTATGATTGGGAAAATCAATTTGACAAATTTCAACAAGCTACCAGACGCGGTTCCTTTAAACCCCTGTGTTGGGGGGCCAAAAATCATTTCATACCGGTGAGTAGATAAAAATATAAATCAATCAGCAAATTCAATGTCAAAAACATTTTTATCTCAAACCCACAATGCACGACTTGATTACATCTGCCACCTCGAGGAGTGCTCAGTATATGATCCGTTCTAGGATTCTCCCCTTTTATGTAAAAGCCATTCTCCAGGTATATTTGGGCCTACTTCATCGTATAGAATTTAATCATCTTGCCTTGGACTCTTCGACGGCTTTTTCGAAATCGTGTCTTCCCTGGAAACTCTGGCCTTTCCCTGGATCGCGGTGATCTGCAGTGGGTCCAAAGGAATGTTGCTCTCAGTGTTTTGACATCATCGTTCCACCAGTAACCAGTTCCACCCCTTTTACTAGCTGATCTTCGAGGGATTGCACGTCCATATTTGTCAAACATTAGCTACCGCAATTTGTTTTCTTTTTTTGGGGGCTCAACCGAGAACTTATCGCTAAAACTCCTTTATTTATCCTATGAATGCACCTGGAACTTAACTTGTTACATTTTACTAACTATAACTTTGAAATTGTATTTTGTATATTTTTACTAACAAAATGTAATTAAATTTATTTCAGGGATCCGAATACCTTGAAGGATACAACATAAATATAACAAAAACATGGAACAAACCGCGTCGTTGCAAGCCAAAACGCTTATTTGTCACAGAAACGATTCCAGAGCTAGAACTACCCGTTCTACACGAACTGGATAATAACAATATCATTGAAGGTGCTGCACGAAGTAGTCGCAGTTCTGCTACTGAAGCGATAGGATTAAGTAGAGCTCAAGGATTTAGTAGAACATTCACGACAACCTTCTGGTATACGAGTATAGTAATAATTTTGAAACGACTGAGTAGGGAGTCATTGACGTGAGACTGGTTTAGTTGTTATTATTAATGTGTAGTATGTATTCGTTATTATTCAAACTGTGTTGTTTTTTTTTTTATTTTCTTCTTTTTAATTTAAATTTTAAAATATGTTTTTCTTTCTATGATGCGAAAGAAAATGCATACCTAAAAAGAAAAGAAAAAAAATTCAGTATAATGTATGATCAACTATTTTTGCGTAGAAATACAATATTTTGTAGATCTAGTTTAGCATTTACATAGAATACATCATAATGGATAAAAAGGCAAGTAATGTACGAGTAGTTGTATAGTTTTTTAAGCTATTAATAGTTTAGTCCATGGGGCTACGTGTAGATAGTTGAACTGCGTAAATGTGAGTAGATCGAACGATAGTGAGAGGCATTTTGATTCAAGTTTTAAGGTGCATGCAATATCTTTAAATACAAAAAAAAATAAAAGTTTTTCTTCGATACCTACACTTCATGAGGTATAATTAACAATAAAGTCCATAAATATTGTACGTCGAACGATGTCATATCTTTGAAGCGAATGAGTGTAGCTTTAGTTTGGTAGGGTTCCAGATTTGGACTGTTTTCGCGCGCTGCATATCGAGTGTTTTAATTGGCGCCCGGTGTAGCGAATGTAAGTTAGTTTTTGTGGAAAAAAACCTTAATATCCTTCAAAAATCAAAAGCCGCTAGTTGGCAATCTTTCAGAGGAACTCCAATGTTCCTGTCAACAACAATGTTGAATTGGAAATTTGTTGATACCTACAGTGCACTTTCTAAACATTTCTATTATTTTTATATATGTATTTTTTTCAGTGTACATAACTCCATTAAAAAGTTCAATATTATCAATACCATCACTCTGAAACTATTATTTAAAATTGCACTGAATAATTGTTCTACCTATGTAGCTGTCAAACAGTTTTAGTGAAATTTCTAATTTGTAATTCAAACCCGTTTTTTTTTAAGTGTAATTATAGGGTGACCTAATATGTTTCCAATATTGACAAAATGTCTATTATATTTTTGTTTTTGGGCCAGTGAATTGTCTCTGGAATCAAAATACTTAAAATAAAAGTACGGGAACACTTTGAAGGAACCACACAGCCAGGGGCGTAGCGAGGGGGGGCGTGTCGCACCCCCCCACGCTTTTCAAGAGTCGGCAAATCTACCATCAATTTTCAAAAATTAGGTCTTAAATTTGAATTTCCAGGATACAAAAGTCGGCATTTTCAAAGGTTCCAGATGAACTCCTTAAAATCGGTGAATCGGTGAATTTGCCGACTGAAATCACAGTGTTCATGTGAACGGACTGTCAAAGCTTGCGAATAGTCGTTGGATCGTAGGTAGTTGGTCGCTCTTATGTGAATGGTCTTTTTGGTATTAGCCCAGGGGTGTTCCTGCTAAGATTGGTCAAAATTGGACAAAGGGGCGTGGCGCCTCCCATACAAAAAACATCTTCTATGGAGTGAAACTCGATAACCACTTGGCCGATTTTCATGATTTCTATACAGTCGGCAAGTTCCTGAAATAAGTCGGCATTTCAATGAAAGTCACCCCCCCACGGCTCAAACCCTCGCTACGCCCCTGCACACAGCGTTTCTTTTGGCGAACAAAAAAATAAAATATTTTGAAGATACCTATTAAAATTATTTTCCAATTTGCATCCACTTTGTTGCAAAAGAAAAATTTTAATTCAATGAAAGCAATTAATATAGAGTCACTTATGAATTTCAGTTATAAAAACTTGGGTTTTTATGGAGAGAGATGATTTGTTATATACCTATTCGTGACTCTCTTCTAATGCGTAAGTGAGACCGAGAACGGAGTTTGACCAAATTTGAAAGGATTCGGTTACCGACTTTGATATAGGGCCTAGCAGGGATGCTAAAACTAGACATGGCTGTGTATAGCTCTTCTCAATAGACCCTGTAATATGCGGCTTTCAATTCAATGAAAGGTTGGTAAGTCCAATATCCAAATCGATATTTGGCCTTCTTGGGTTTTTTCCAGAAACTTCCTGGCCTTAAACCACACTGATAGTTTACAAAGGGTTTTAGGCGTTCACACAATATGCCAAATAAGATGCGGATGTTCAGAAGACTGATACTTCTGTATTTGCTGCAGTTGAAGTGGTGATGCGTACCGGCCAACGATGATGAGTTTTCATTCATGAGGAATTTATTAATCTGACCAAACCTTATTGGAAATAATTTGGTGCATGCAAGCTAGCAAGCTATCTGCTTGCTTACTTACTTACTCACTTATCGGGCTCCCGACCCGTGTAGAGTCTCTGCCTGAGACACTGCAACCTTCCATCCTCTAAAGATCCCGGGCACGCTGCTTCCAGTTGTCCAGGCCAAACGCTCTGGCATCCGCAATGGCTTGGTCTTTGAAACGGAGGTGCGGTCTTCCTTGTCTTCTCGAACCTGGGAATTGGGATTCGAAGATCCTCTTAGCTGGATCATTATTGCCCATTCACTTTATGTGTGGCCGAGTCAATGTAGTCGACGTGTTTTTGCTTTTTGGACTACATCCACATCTTGGTACAGGTCATAGAGTTCGCGGTTGTATCTTCTCCTCCATTCACCCTCCTCGCACACAGGACCAAAAATCCGTCGAAGTATTTTTCTTTCGAAGGAGCGCAGTATCAGCTCTCCCTTCTTGCTTATCGTCCAGCCCTCGGCGCCATAACTGGCAGAACTGGCAGGATAATTGAAGAAGTCGCATGATAGCACAAGCTATCTGCAGGTACTCCAAAAAGTCGGCATTAAATAAATCAGTATATCAGAAGCGTGCTTGCCTTGCGTGGAATTGTTAAAAGTGGTTATTAGTAAAGCCCATTGCAATTTTTAAAGCAAAAGTAAACGTTCAGCCACAGATCTTATGTTCAGTTGTATAGTTCCACAACAGTACAGGGTTGGAGTATCCTAAGCTGATTTGGAATAATTGAATATTTGGCGCGGTACCTCAGTGGTTTGGTTTTAAGCTTTTTTCACTGCGCCACCTTTTGCGAACCTACGATAAACATTGAAGAGGAAGCTTCTCAATTCAGCCACTATGAGACATCGTATAAAATTCTATGCTCTTCCATTCGTCGCAATAAAAAAGAAAAGCTATATGCCTATGCCTGCGTACCTGTTCCGCAAATTATTTGTTTTATTTAGGGACAGTTTCAAAGGTTCCGAGCCAGTTTCCAAGCTTATCCAACTTTTCTTAGTTCGTTGTTCAACAAAACGCAGCCGGTCTGTCATGGGAGACCCTATACTGGCGACTAAAGCCGCCGGCAGCATATCCTGTTGAATTATTACAATTTAAGCGTTTACACCAATAATGTCCAGAAAAGAAGGCAACGGCAAGGTGACCGCCCTTTCGTGGTAGGAAGGTTTAGGAGAAAAGTGAATAAAATTTTCCTTTCTCAGTCGCGTTTTCGGCCGTTTTGGTAAGCCGGAATCGAATTCTGAAATCTTCACCATAATTTGGCCTTGGACGAAATACTCTGCTCCTACGGGGATATGTGTAATATGATTGCAATATTCTTAAAATTCGTCTTCTAAAAATGCAAACAAAATTAATTTTAGGACACCTGTGACTGCTGTCTACGGTCGTCAACGAATGCTCTGAAACTAGGTATATTTGTTCCAGTCACTTCAAATAAATATTTAGTTTATCTTCATAACAGCCACTTGAACCGGCTGATACTCTATCCGAGAATATATCTGTCAGATATCAATATCCGAAACCTTTGAAACCAAAAGTTGAAGTTTAGCTCATAGATAAGTTCCGGATTATCACCTAGTCTTGAAAATGTTTATTATATTTATTTTATTATTTACAATTTAGAATGCGCTAAATTTTTTAACTTTCTCGTATACGTACTACGTAGTAAGAGAAAGATATATTGTTTCTTAAAATATTCAGCAGCAATATTGTTATCGGAAACATGTATTTTTAAAAACTTTTACCATTTCTGACCGCTATATCAATGCACTGGATAAGATGCCAAAATGCACGCATTTGACAGGATACCTACTTATACAAATTTTGTACACAATCTTGTTTCCCTTCTGTGTGCAACATTTACGGACTATTTAATTTGGGCTTAAGCCCTTTCAACTTATTTTAACAAAAGACGCCTAAAATTTCGATATTATACTCTCGCTTCAACGATAAAAAAAAAAAATCAGTAGTTTTATAGAGCTCGAAGTTTTTTATACCAAAAATGAATATATGTATTTTAAAACAAAATATATATATAAAAAACAAGAACAGAAGCAACCAATAAAAATATTTATGTATACATAACGAGATGAATAATGTGAAAACGATAAACTTAAACTGGCCAGTTAAAGATATGCTTTACAAACCTGCAATCCGTTTAAATATAACTTTAGTTAAAAATAGCTTTATGAAAAAAGGCATTGTATTTTTTACTTACCTACAGCAGCAAAGTGTAAAACAAATTGTGAAAATTATCGCAAAATGCAAAGTGGAGGAACCTATTTTTCTATGCAGATCTTTTGTTGTTGAGTCTGAGTAACTTTGTTTTTGTGACAATTTAAATTGTAAAAGAATTAAATTAAATTCTTAAAAAAAATAAGAAAACAAGATATCTATAGCAATTTGTGAAAAGGTATACATAGTAGAGCAGTTGTAGAAAATACAGGAACCTATATTTATAAATATATATATCGTTTACTATTTTTAGTACCTAATATACTTTGGTAGGTGCATAGGTGGATATCAAATATAGTATATAATTATACCTATATACACTTGGTGAACAAACATAATAATGTGAAAATAAAGCAATAAAACAGTAGAAAGTCTAAAGTAAATATGAATTAATAATAAATTAATCTGTTTAGTTGGAAAACAAAATTACACGAATCAACTATTATAGAATATAAATAAAATAATCAATCGTAAATGTGTGTGAACAAATTGTAGAGGAAGTTTACAAAAGTATCCTCCTGTTCCTCCCGTGTCCTCAATCTTTTACTACGTAAAAGTCTACGTGGATCAAATCAAATTCCACACTGTCCTTCTGTTTATTTATTGTATATAAAATGCGATTTTTATCCTATTTCTAATTTCCGTCTCATTATTATTTAAAAATAAAAAATCAGTAGTTTTATGTAGATATTCCTTTGTTGTTGAATAGTGATCTTATTTGTATTATATGTATTGAGTTGAATTATATATTTAAATGAGTAATTAGCAACTAAGTACAGGTGCAAGCCAGTAAATTGTAAGCAACTAACATTTGAAGCCATGATATTTATGTCGAAGAACAAATCACATTTTATATTTTGTAAATATTTTTAGTTGTATAAAACGAAAAGTAAAAAAAAAATAACAAAAAACAAAAACAAACTGAAATAATGAAAATAAAATGGAAACCCAATTTTTAGAAAAGAACAGAAATGTGTTTGTTTAGTGACTTGTTGGAAAATTATCGTCCAAGCTAAAATTTATGTTATAGGGTAAACACTCGCGCACCGAAGGTTCCGTAGGTACGTTAGTTCATATAATATGCAATATGCATGCATAGTTAAGGTATTGTTCCCTAACGTCGGTGGTCGTCACTCGTCAGTTTCGACCTATGCCTACTTGGATCTTCGAAAACTAACTATGTATGTAGTACCTATATATATACCTTTACTGACCTACCCCCTAAAATTGCGAGCAAGATATTTCATTGCAAAATCATCGGCCCCACCCCCACCCAACTCGTAATAATACAAATAAACAGAGAGAGCACACGTGCAACAAAAATGCATACACGAGCACGATACAACGAATATGAAACAATGCGATGTTCGTGGGGAGAGAGGCTAGAGCACAATCCTCCATCGTCCATCCTCCATGACATCGACCGAGACCGAGATGCACAACAAAAAATATTCACCATGCTCTCCCATCTAACCTCACAAAAGGTATTTCTCCTCAAGCACATCTCATTTCTCATATGCAAAAATCCTATGTATATGAATTACGAGTATGTCTCTCACTACAGTGGCCGGCATAAGTATTTTGACAAAACTAAAGTTAATTCTGCTCATAATTTGAAGTTACTTCATATAAATTTTGGCATCAATGGAAAGGTGATTTAAATTCCGTTGGAATGATACACAACTTTCCTTAACCCAAAAAAAAAGTATCTATGTATCAAATTTTTGCACGGAGTCAAAAATGTATCTGATTTGATACAATTGTATCTTTGTGGCAGCGCTGCCACCACTGCCAGCCCTGCCAGCCACGACATTCCACTCATATCCAACACGAAATCTCCCCATCCCCCATGCAATCCAACAACGCATAATGCGAGAAACAGATTGGCACAGCAACAGCAACAGCAACTTTGACAGCCACAGCGCACTTTTTAGAGCCCCTGCTTTTTAATGGCTGAAGTTACATTACCACAGCAACATCGACATCGACATCGACGTTAGAGCTAAGTCCTAAATTCAATGTTGCTGTGCAAATGCTACCAACACCACGGTGACTTTTTCAGTTCTCTCAACTTTCGAATGCTGACATACTGAAGGTGCAGCAGCATTACCAGATATCTACAATTAGGTTTCAGCAGTTTAGAAATTATTCTTATGTAAATTATTTAGAAAATACTATTTTCATTTTCTTTTGATTTTGCTTTTTATTTTCGATTGGCAAAAATTTTAATTCTTTTTTTGTGATCCGTGTCAGTACACGGACTTTCACTGATAATTGTGTATAACATACTGCAGGCGTCAAATTATTTATTGTCGGTGGGACGTGATTTTGAATTCAATTTTGTTATTGCAATGTGGAAACGAGTTTTCTAATTCAATCGTCGCGAGCTGTGTTAAAATTAATGTTTGACAAGAAATTAAAACAAAAGTACATACAAATTTGAATTTGATGTTGGGCAGCAGAAATCGGAAATACCCAGTCGAAAATGACATCAGATATGTTTTTAGTATTTTATACTTTAGCTACCACCAAGTACCTATAATGGTACGTACCTACTGATAGGTAATAAGTACGTTAACACTCATGAATTAAATAAATATTCTAATATGCTCTAACATTTTACAGGTTATCATGTACGTAATACCATTTTTTCGCTTTCACCATTTATTTTGATAAAAGGTAATCTGGTAATGCTGTGTTGCAATCAACTGACAAACAATTTTTTTCCTCCCTTGACAAAGTTGCTGTCGATGTTTCCAATGTATTTCATGCGACTTCTGCTGTTGAAGTTGCTGTTGCTGTCAAAGTTGCTGTTGCTGTTGCTGTGATAATCTGTTTCTCGCATAATGCTAATGCATCGAGAGCGATAAACACACAAGCCACGCCCTTTTCGGAGTAATTCTCTTCTCTCGGTTTGCTTGCGCGTGGTGTAGATCGTGTTCAACCAAACACCAATAATGGTATGCTATGCTGTATGCGTATGGCCGTGTGGGTGTGGTGACATTGACAATGGTGTTGGTGTATGAGATGGGTATGCATTGGGATTGGAATGGAAGTTCGTCACGTGTGTTCTTATTTGTCCTACAGACCATTTTAGCCGAAAATGAGTTATAAATGCCATGTTATATTTTCGGCCATGCTCTTGCGATTGCTGCAATCAGAATTGTCCTATCTATTTTAGTTTTCGAGATAAAAAATTTGCACGTTTGTTTGCACTTTCAAGTACTACATCTCCCTGGGTAATAAATACACTCAATGTCAAGTCTGTCGGTTTTATTTCGGAACACACTTTCTATTTCGCAAGGAGTAATTTACTATTTTTTTTTAATAATTTCAATCTTGTTACTGGTTTATCAAATCGTCCAACTAAGGAAAAACTTACTTATCGGGGCGACCCGTGAAGAGTCTATGCCTGAGACACTGCAGCCTTCCATCCTCTATGATCCCGGGCACGCTGCTTCCAGCTGTCCAGACCAAGCGCTCTGGCATCCGCGATGGCTTGGTCTTTGAAACGGAGGTTCGGTCTTCCTTGTCTTCTCGAACCTGGGGCTGGGATTCGAGGATCCTCTTAGCTGGAGCATTATTGTCCATTCGCTCGATGTGGCCGAGCCAATGTAGTCAACGTGCTCTTAGCTTTTTGGACTGCATCCATATCTTGGTACAGCTCATAGAGTTCGCGGTTGTATCTTCTCCTCCATTCGCCCTTCTCGCACACAGGACCAAAAATCCGCCGAAGTATTTTTCTTTCGAAGGAGCCCAGCAACAGTTCTCCCTTCTTGCTTATCGTCCAGCACTCGGCGCCATAAAACAGAACTGGCAGGATAAGGGTTTTGTAAAGCACATATTCCGTCCTTCGAGTTAGGAGTTTTGAACCCAGTTGTTTTGCCAAACCGAAGTAGCAACGGTTTCCTAGTTTAATTCATCGCCGGATCTCCACTAGGGTGTCATACGTATGGAGTTTATGTTTACTCCGAGGTACGTGAACTTCTTAACTACCTCGAAATTGTTGCTATCAATAGTGACGTTTTGTCCTAGGCGGTGGACAGATGCTTGTTTGTTTGTTGATAGCATATTTAGTCTTGTCCTCATTTACTTCAAGGCCAACGGATTTCGCCTGTTCTTCAATCGCCGTGAACGCTTCTACCACGGTACGCTGGGAGCGACCGATGATGTCAATATCGCCCGCATATAGCCTAGCAGCTGGACGGACCTGTTGAAGATAGATGAACTGTGCACTATCTGCTCCAGTTCGAGATTGAAGAAGTCGCATGATAGCGCGTCTCCATGCCGAAATCCGGTGCATGTTTGAAATAGTTCGGAGGAGCTACTTCCAAACTGCACGTTGCAGCGCGTGTTTTCCAGCGTCACGCGACACAGCTGGATCAGTTTTGCCGGGATTCCAAATTCGGCCATCGCCATATAGAGCTCCTGACGATGTATGCTATCATACGCGTCTTTGAAGTCGATGAATAGGTGGTGAGTTTCGACTTGAAATTCGTTGGTCTTTTCCAGGATTTGCCCCAGTGTGAAAATTTGGTCTATAGTCGATCTGCCGGACCGGAAGCCACACTGGTATGTGCGGATTAGTGTGTTGCAGAACGGTTTTAGACGTTCACACAGTACGTCGGATAGGATCTTGTATGCAACAGGGATATGCCTCGATAGTTGTTGTAAGACATAGGATCGCCCTACCAAAACATCACCACCGTAATTAAAGAGCTCCGCTGGTAAACCATCAGAGCCTGCAGCCTTGTTGTTCTTAAGCTCTCCTGAAAAGTTACGCTTGAGGTCTATAGGACAAATAAGAACTCACGTGACGAGTTCCAGTCGTGTCGTATTTCATGTGGTGATTGAGTGTTTTTGTAAATATGTTCTAAAATATTGTTAATATTGGTATTTGTCGTTTAACTAGAGGTTATACCCGATGTTGTGTGCAAATTTCAGCCTTCTACGTCAATTAGTTCTTGAGATAGACCTAGGTACAAAATTGGCTTAGTGGGTTCGGACAGACACGAAAAGCGAAAGCAATAAGGTTCCTCCATATGGAAACGGGACCTTAACAATGGGTCTTGCTATTACATAACATATCTGATCAATATTGCTATTGCTATTGCTATTGCTATTGTCATTTTACCTTAAGTTTATTGTGGGTCACAATGGATCTGTTTATACGGAAAAAATCGCCATTGTGAGTTCGTAAAATTCGTAAGTAAAAATACTTATATTGACCGTATGTAAGGCACTGGGTTAAAATATGGCTAAAAAGCAGCAGTCTTGGGGACAGCTCGGTTGAGAAAATAGTTAACCGAGGGAGGGTTATGGAATATCTCAATCAACAAAATTCTTTAATCACTTGTCGATAATGGTAGTCGCCTATACGCGAACGGCATAGTTATGCTGGTTTCAAGAAAATATTGTTCTACTGAAAACTCTAGAGGAATTGATAGACTCCCATATACGCTGCAATGTCAATGCAAATCTTCTTCAGCCTCTCAACATGCGTATAGTAAAGGGAAATCGGTTAAAACGGTCCTTCACTCACTTGTATTAATTATCAGAAATCTCTAGACTGTACAAAATATACAATGGTAGCTTTCCTAGATATCGAGGGAGCGTTTAACAATATCGACCCAAAGGCATTTATTGGCGCACTAACGAGCCTTGCAATTGATAAGTCGATGGGCGAATGAGTTAATCAGTTGCTCTCCAACAGGTTCATAAATAATTCAAAACTGGGCAAAGCATCGGTTGGGAGGTTCGTCAATAGAGGTACACCTCAAGGCGGTGTGATCTCACCTCTTCTTTGGAACCTAGTTGTGAATGAACTACTTCTATAATACTGGAAGGTGAAGGGTGCAAGGTAATTGCCTATGCAGATGACGTTACTATCGCTGTCTCAGGAAAACATCTCAACACGCTTAGGAACCTAACGCCAAATGCTTGGCGTCAATTCCCAGAAAACCGAACTAGTTCTCTTTACAAGGAAGTACAAAATTCCCACCTAAATGGCACCCTGCTGGTGCTCTTTAACACGACCAAGTTTCTACGCCTCATTCTAGACAGCAAATAGAGCTGGAAACACAATATTCTGCTGAGGATATTGGTTTACTCACGTATGGCGTTATCTTCTGGTGAACAGCACTTGAAAAGGCTATTCACTGCAAGCACCTCAGTCGTGTTCAGAGAACGGCATGATGTGTCTGCATCAGTAGTGCGCTTAGGACCACTCCAACAGCGACCTGTTAAGTTTTTAGCCAATTTGGGGGTGTATCAGAAAGGTTACGTGCACGTGAAAGGGGTTTCGGAGCCTATTCTGGCCAATTCGTCTGCTTTTCGTTTCCTTCGAAGCCTTCATGGACAGGAACCCACCAAATTTGGCTCTGTTCCCGAAGCTAAGGCCAATTTCAAGAAAAATCTTTTATGTCATTTAAAATCTCGAATAGCCTATCACGAACTTATCTGCCAAATGAACATCAGCTTTTGGTTTCAAAGGTCTTGGATAGTGATATCTAACAGTTAAAGTCTATAGGATAGCCTATCACCAGTTTCAGAGCATTTTTTCGTTGACGAGCGTAGATTGCAGCCACAACATGAATTTGAATTTTTAGAAAACAAATTTCTACATCAGTCTCTATGTGAAAAGTAATTGGAACAATTTTATCATGAACAATAATAAATATTCATAATACATAAGCACTATGACAAACAAGTTGTATATAAATACATAATTGACAGACAAGAATCTTAGAAACTAGTATCACAGGGATTTTATTGCCACACTCCTTTATCTGTTGTTTAGCGTTATGTGTCGGATAATATTATCCGAAACTTTTCCCGGAACCTTTGAAGCTGGCCCTAAGTCTTTGGAGGGTGTAGAAATAGTCATAGTGTAATACTGATTGGGATCCAATGTTAGGTGAGCTAAGGGCTTTTATAGCTGCTTGATTGTCCGGGAATATATAGATGTGAACGGCTTTGGAGCTAATTTTTTGATTGATTGATTGATTGATTGAGACTGTTTTTTTGTTTCGTTAATTATTTGTTTTCCTTTCGTAAACGATGTGTGGGAAAAACTGATGTACTTTTTCGAGTCAGGCGAGGGAAAAAAGGGATTTTTTTGGCACTTGCGTGGGAATTCTTATGACAAAACACTGGCAGCACTGCCCTGCCCTCTCAACTCGACGAAAACTACATCTAGGGGAATATCTACATCTACATCTTCGACAATATCGCGTCAGCCGCATCCAATGCTTTAATGTATAGCTCCTGTTGGTTCAACTGTTAGTTTTGAGATCATTAGATCATTATGTATCACAATGGGCCTTCCCTGGCCTATGTATGGCTGCGCTCGCTGTAACTTGCCACCCGAATGTAACCTAACTTTCTGATGGTATTATTGAATATTTTTTTAAAATACAAAATTGTCCAGGGGTCGAATAGCTATACGTTCACGGAATTAACCGATTTTACACATGAAGCAAAAACAAATTCCGTCACGTATTGCTCGTTCGCGGATGAAACGATTCGGCCCTAGGACCATCAGCCACCATTCAAAACACCATACAAATGGAATTTCTCGTATTTCCGCACTGAAAATTAAAATCTAGATAATAATGTTGTAATGTATTTATTTATTATTTTATTTCTATATTTCTCTTTAAAGGAGCTTATGACGCCAAATTGATTTTAAAGAAATATTCATCTGCACAATAGTGATTTAATAAGTGTGGAAAATATCTTCAAGTTTTGTATTAAGGATTACTTCTTCTTAGTTTTATCAGAATCGGCACTCTTTTTATCCTTGTCCTTGTTAAGCGAACCAACAGCGTCACGTATAGCCTCAGACTGTGGATCTACTCCTGGTAGATTTTCCAAAACGCTCTAAAGATAGACAATGTTTACATTCACTTATAATCTCGATTTAGATTTTAGTTTTAGCTCTTCAAACTAACCTGCAAGAATGCTGGATCCCCAATTACTTCGGAATAATCTTCGTCCACATCCATGGGAGCTGCTTCATCAGTTTTAGGACGTTTAGCTTGCTGTGTAACAGTTTCATCGGCTAAAGTTATAAATTATTTTTAATTTAAATTTATTATAACAATAATATTATGGATATACCGGCATCTTGCATCGACATTTGCATTGCGAATGCAATTTGTTCCTCCTCGGTCATGTTGGCAAAATCGGGCATATTGTCCTCAGGCTGATGGAGAAGAAAAGATGATATTGAAGGTGAGAACTATTATCCATATTTAAAGGATCAAATTAAAAACGTCATCTCTATGAAACTGAACATGTGTTGGGACGCTTGCTGAAATATATTTTAATAAAAGCGCACCCCCAAGATGATAATACGTGCGTTAGAGAACTCAGAATATTGGCAAGCCTGTCCAATTAGGAACAGAGACCTGTAGAGACGAACAAGGAAATCTTGTAATACAGTCACAGTCGGTTCTGGGGACATGGAAAAACCATTTCTGCAGACTGTTAAAAGGCGAAGAGGACACAAACTCCTCTTCAGGCAGAATGAACCATTTAGCCTGGACGATGAAAGCCAAAACTTTTATCCACCTGACCAAAATGAAGTGAGGGTAGTAATATACAAGCTTACTCCCAACAAAGCTTCTGGACCAGACGGATTAACTGCCGAGCTTTTTAAGGCAGCGGGAGATGGCTTAGTGGAGAGTAAATACCAATTCGTCTCCAAGAAGTGGTCAGAGAAAAGTAGGTATGCATCATGAGCACAGCATCGTTTGCTCGATACACAAGAAATGAGACCCCTTTAAACTGCGCTAACTATAGATGCATTAGTATCCTGAATATTGCATATAAGATCCTATCTGCTGTTCTGTGTAAACGCCTGTAACCATTCGTCAACGAACTGATTGGTCCCTACCTGCGCAGCGTGGTTTTAGACCCGGTAAGTCTACAACCGACCAAATATGCACACTAAACCCAAGGAGTCCGATTCGATACCCACCATCTATTTATAGAAGGACAGAATTTATAAAGACGAGCTCTGTAAAAGAGCCATGTCCAGTTTTGGCATCCCTGCGCCTGCCAAACTTGTCAGATTGTGCAGAATGACGATGGAGAACGCTCGCTGCTTTATAAAGTTCGAAAATAATCTCACCGAGACCTTTAATGTCAAAAAAGGATTTAAGGTGCTAGTACACGGTATGTAGCACGCCACATATATATGTGGCTCTGACGTCACGAGAGAGTGCACAAAGAGAGCTTGTACACGGCATGTAGCCATTGGTTCTATACGCTGACGTCAAAATTACGTCAGAGCCACATATATATGTGGCGTGCTACATACCGTGTACTAGCACCTTTAGACAAAATGATGTGCTGTCATGTGACTTTTAACATTATACTTGAGAAAAGCAGGGGTACATTTTGCATGAAGTCTCTGCAACTACTTGCATACGCTGACGACAGTGGCATAATTGGCAGAACGCAGCGAGCTGTCACTGGTGCGTTTGCGAGTATTAGCACAAAAGCGGCTAAAATGGGTTTAGTGGTGAATAAGGGCAAAACAAAATACATGCTGTCAAAAATATGGAACTCACAAAATCGACGAATCGGACAGAACGTTAGGATAGACCGCAACAACTTTGAGGTGGTTAGGCTCCGCTATAAACGCTATAAACTCTGATAAAGACACCACAGCAAATATCAAACGAAGAGTTAAACTTGGCAACCGCTGTTTCTTTGGTGTAAGAAGGCAATTGACTAGTAAGGCCTTGTCACCAAACATTAAGGAGACTATATAAAGACCATCATCATCCCAGTCCTGCTCTATGGCGCAGGAGCATGGACGTTAATGAAGGTTAATGGACGTGTCTGGTGGTCGTCTATAGCTCGGCAGCCAGTCGGCCGATCTCTAGATCTACACTGGACCTTACACATATGAGGTAAAAGCAGAAGAGAAAGAACAGTTTCTAAAACTAATATCCAAACTAAATAAATGAAATTAAAAATACAAAAATGTATGTGAAATATTTTTTTAGAATTTTTAACTTACACTTTCAGTAGACATCGCTATAGCGCGTTGCAACATGGCTTCCTCTGTGCTGGGTTCATCGATGGCTTCACTCTCTGTTGCCGTAGTGGTATTTTCAGTGGCCACAACTTCAGTAGTTCCAGCTACATTAGAATCTGCCATTGCCCGCCGTTGTTCGTCCTCTTGACGTTGACGTTGCTCTTCCATGGATACTCGCAAAGCGAGTGCCAATTCTGGATCTTCATTTGGATCGACACCAAATTCAAATCCGGCTCCTCCTAGTCCAGCTCCGCCAAGTCCATCCTCGCCTTGAATAATTGGTGAAGACAACAGGGCATCGGATAATCCTGATCCGCGAGGTACACTGACCAAATGCGATCCAGTCCCATCTTTGCCATTTAGAGCATTTACAAAAGTAGTCAAAAGCTCATTGTTGTCCCCATGATCGCCAAAGCTTACTATATCTACGTTGACCTTCTCCTTTTTCAAACGTTTGGCCAATTTCACTAGCTCTCCCTCATCATTGGTAACTGGCGAACCGACAAAAACAACAATGCGCATCTTATGGTTTTTGCCTTGTCGATGTTTCAGGACCAGCTAAAGATAAGAGTCAACATTATTTTGTACATTGCATATTTGTTAAGTGTGCATACATGAGCTATGCGAATTCCTGTAAGTAGATTGATATCACCCTTCGGTTGAATGAGATGCATTTTGGAGAAAATGCGACCAACATCACTCGTAAGTGTAGCTAAAACCTCAACCGTACTGCAATTGAAACAAAAGTTAGTATGGATAGACAAAGAAATATATGTAAGGAAAATACTTTGAGTATGTCATCAAGCCGACATTGTTTTCCGGATTGGAACGAACTTTCGTTAGGCACACCAGGTTTATGCCATCTTTTTGCACATTTAGACGTGTAGGAAAGTAATCACCATTTCGTTGGTAATCACTGTTATCAAAACTAAATTAAAAGGACACATGAAATTTATTGAATTGAGGTAATTCCAGCAAACATTATAATCTTAAAACAAACATCAGAAAACTTTTAAAATTATCAAACTCTCAGCAACAGCGAAATTTTATTAGATAATTAATGAAAGAAATTTATTTATTTGAAATAATTACCAGATCATTGTACTTTCCAAAACCATTTTTGTATTTCTGCTTTTTGCTTGTCACTGTTCCACTGCACCGAATTTATAAAAAAAAAAAAACTGACATTTCGTTTCGTTCAGTGCTTTATAACAGGTAATGAGTTCAGCGAACCTCATGATTCATAAATGACATTATTCAGCACTAATTACGGCTGTGTCCAGCACTATATATCGTTTTGAGAGATACCAAAGTCAAACTCGAACCTTCGCCATAGATCTTCGGTTTCTTTTTCGGATAAGGAATAGAATAGAAATAAATACAGAATTTTATAGCCGAAATATAGAGAATGGAAAACCTATGCAAATAGAACTGGAATGAAAAGTGCGACAATCTGATGTTTAGTTTTTGTGTCAATGTACATTTTAGAAATTTGGAAAAGAAATTTGAATACACATATAAGCCCAGTATCAGACCGCACTTCTCTCCACAGCACAGATAAATGCTCGCTAAATTCGTTGTCCAGGATATAGATGGGACACGCACCCATAATGTTATTGCCACATTTTGATTTTTGTTATTTTTTAACTTTTTTCCTACTCACTTACATCGATTATCAAGTATTCCACGAAATAGTCAATTCACAATTTGTTTTGTTTCGGAAATGTCAAAATTTATCGCCGATTTAATGTACCAGACTCTTCTTTCGTGAGCTAAATTAGTGGAGACATTTTCTTGGTCGAGTATAACAAAATTGTGCGTAGTACGTATAAGACACAATATTGTTATAATCGACTGACAATTATATGAAAATAAGAATTTAGCGTGCGGAACAGGATACTGCTTTGCTAAACTACCTCGCTAAATTTTATCTCTGTAGACATTTTTGCATGGGAGATAAAATTTAGCGCGAGCAGGATACTGGGCTATAATTATAAAAAAAAATAGTAGTAGTAGTTTTGAAAGGAAAATAGTATACAGACATGGACATTATTATATACGGACTGCTAGTGAAATATCAGTTCCATTGACATAAGGCGTATTTTTTTGAGACTCTTTACTATACTCACTTTTCGAGTCTCAAAAAAACATCCCTAACTCACTTTAGCACACTTTATTTTTATTTGGAAGTTGGTACGCGTGTTTTCAACTTGACATATTAGTTGGAAAAGGGTATGTTCAAAAAATTGATACTCGTTGGAGAAACTGAAAATCGTTCTTAAATTGTATCGACTACAAAGGTTCGTTAACTAATACTGAATGAACAGTATTTCGAAATTCCAGCCGTATTCATACTGCTGGCAGAATTCAGGAAAACGTGCAAATGCGTGTTGATCGTGCGTGTTGGTATTGTCTTTCGCTGGGTTTTAATTAATTAGTTTACGACCCCTAATGGTGATGGTGCAGATGTTTTATTGCTGGGTGCTACTTGACTATCTGCGCTGCCAAGACATATATCCGGTTCTAGACAGATGTTTATAATTTTTAAAACAATAAAATCCATCATCTGATGAAATTAAATTACTTAACCTTTTTAAAAAATATTTTGTTTGAAGGTGGAATAAAACAAAACAAAAATAGCTTGAAAAATGTTGTTGGTCTATTTTGTTGATCTAATATGAGCATCAAAATTTAATACGCCTTGTTTACGGGAAAATGCGGTGAAATTATGTGCATACATCAACCCCTGTGCTCAATTCCGGGTGAAATTGAATTCGTGCGGATTTCGAATTTTCGGTGTACCAAATATGCATTTTTGATTACCTTAAGTCGCATTGACTTCTGTTTTCCAATTACCTATTTCTTAATTGAAACAAATCAAGTCAGCTACTGTAAAAAAAAACTAAATATGTATTAAGCGAACTGATCACACAGAAAACTCGAAATCCGCACGAATTCAATTTCGGTCGGAATTCAACACAGGAGTGATTATCCTTAAAATATTCAAAAAGGAATCGCGTCTATTACATCTATTGAATGTTCACGTTGCATTTTGTTACCTTGAATACAACAAATTGCAGTAAGTACGTATTAATATCTATTTTTCAACAAAGTTTATGTAGCATTTTCAATCGTATTTTAAATAATATTATGTAAGAATATGAAGTATTAAAAAGTATAATTGCATTTAAACCAATCAGAGAATTGCAAAATATTTACCAATTCAGACAACAATCAACGAACACAACCCATTAGTGACAAATAGACGCTCTCAACGTTCAAGGATGAAAAATAATTCCTCCTTATTTACAACACCGCCATCTATGAATGCAATTTTTCAACTTTCCTATCTGCACTTTATTACTGCGTTAATTATAGCCACTTTTATACCCACTTTTGGTTTTGCATGTAAAAGTAAAAGTGAGCTAGCTATAGATTGCCAAAAAAATACGCCTATAATATGTATGGACTTCTAGTGAAATGTTAGTTAATACAAATTTTGCCCAGAAAATGACGCCAACATAAACTAGAGCTCTTGGTTCTGAGCGTCTACTAGCAGTCCATTTATTATAATATGTCAATGAATACAGATAAAAAAAAACCGTGGATAGTATTCACCGAACCATTGACAAGCTACACCTGGACTAATTAGGGCCATTTTATTCACTTCAAGTTGAACACAACTTGGGGATTTTTATTCTCAACTTGAGAAATTGCTTTTATTCACTCGAAGTTGACTCACTCAACTTTGGATATTCCGAAGTTGAGAAAACCAAGAGTTGATTAACTTTGGATTCGCTCAACTCCCCGAAAAAGTAGAAGTTATGAAGCAAACTTGGGGTTTTATGTCAAACTTCCGATTTTTTTTTATTTTTTATTTCTATGTTTGGCAGTTCAGTTCTGAAAGTGACGAAAATAATTAATAATTCATTTTTAAAATTGAAATAATGTAGCGTGCAAACTATTTTTAGGAGAATTGGCCATCGTTTTCGAGCAGGGAAGATGATGAGGAGATAGATAATTTGGTACGTGAGTGTGAGAGGCGGTAATACAAGATGCTACTACGTGTTGGACTGGAAGAATGGGATGACCGTGATTTCATCTATCGTTTTCGTCTCTCAAAGCGGACGACAATGTCGATATAATTATGTAATTATTCATATTAAGTTCATATGTTTTCATCGACAAACGAAAACAATTTGCCCAGCTGATGTACTGTCTAATAACGTGTTACAGTCACCTAAGCATTTATCCAAAATCTGTAATAAGTAAGAATACATTAGTCAAAACAAAAAAACAAACCGACGAAACTAAACCGACTTACCTTCATTTACACAGTGAACACACTGTTCTGTTGTCGCCTGTCCCTCTGTAGTCGGTAGTCTAAAATGACAAATACAAATTTTGGTAATTCGAATTACAAAATCAAAATGTTTGTACTTACCCACAGCCACATATTATGGTAACGCAGAACTAGTGTTTATGTGCTTCCGTGGATGGAAAGCAAAACAAACAACACACTTCCACTCGCCTATATGTACCCGCGGTCATCTGGGACACTCAGTTACACCACCAGCTGATAGTTATATTCTTGTCCATGGTATAGGTATTTGCGAAAGTTCGTATTCTACCTGTAAGAAAAGAAAATTACTAGTAGCAGTCGATAGCCATAGATAATAATACATACATACATATATATACGATATACCTACCTACTTACCTCCTAATTATGCCGGCACACTGTACATACAAACGCATTGTCCGATGAAAATGCACAATAACCATTACGTTGCCGAAACTCCCAATGTCCACGAAGATAATATGAAAATATAATATTAAAACAAGAATTAGAATCCATTGAAAAGTTAAATTAATAAAGAAATACTTACCCTGAGAAATTCATCGTCCATTAGTTTGTCTTCCTCGTGCAGTTTGTTTTGTTTTTCTGTCAAACGTCAAATAATCAAAACGTACCTACCGGATTGGTCTAAATTTTGTTGAACCGGTCGAGTTCAGGCAGATGCAATGTTGGGTGGGTTCACGGATACAATGTTGGGTAGGTTCGCAGATGCAATGTTGGTTGAGTGCATCTAAAAATTTAAAGAGCAGGACGTTGAGATGGGATGAAGAAGAAGCATGATCTGTAGCGGCGACTCCAGAAACGGCAAGTTGGACAAATGTGAGTGCTAGTTGTACCTAATGATAGATCTATGGGGCGTTAATGACTGTAGAAGCCGAAGAGCTGTTGCATTGTTTAAACACTTGTAGTACGAACAAGTCAAGTGGAGCAATAAACGGCCATAGTGCAAACAAATATTTTTGTTGCTAAATATTTAAAATTAGTGTGCAGTAAAATTGCTCAGATAAATCTAAAAAAGTCCTAATAAGGCAATTTCAACTTAAATAGTGTGTCGTGTGGTGAGTTTAAGATATAAGTTTTATGAAAATTAGGTAGTTCATTAGTTTTTTTGTTTCGTAGGAAACCGCGAACAATAAAAGGTCATCTGGCGGTCATAGACAAAGAGAGTCGTGACCGCCAACCTTTTTATTTGAAGATTTTTTTTGAAGATTTCATTTTGAAGTAGAACTGAAACCAAAACTTCTATTGGAGGACCGCAAAATCTGTTTGAATGTCCTATAAAAAAATATTGTGAAGGATCTGTGAATGACTGGTGCATGTGATTGCTAATTTTGAATAAAAACTGAACTGATCAGTCGTCGAGAGGAAGTGCCCAAGGTGTCCACCAGTACATATACTTCGGTCGTGTCACCTACTAAGTGGAGCCTTCCAATCCATCCCAATAAAACAAAAATCAAAGACCACAATCAAAGCACATTCAGCCACCACCTCCACAAATTGCGTCCCATAAAACAGCAGTTAAGTTTTTTTTTGTTTGAAGTCATCGCTTGGAGATTTATGTTAGTAATTGTCCTATATCTTAAGCGTGAGATAAGTTTTCAATTTTGGTGCTTCTGTTAGTTGTTAAGTAAAATCTTTATTTTCGCTGGCCAACCACAGTTAAATTTCCGTTGTCCGTTTTGTCAAATTTTGATGTTTTTTTTTGTAATTTTCTTTTTTCCCCACCCTCCCCCAAACTGAGCTCAATCTGGGTAGGAAATAGTTGGGAATTAGGCAGTTTTGAAGACCAAGATCAGCGGGAATTGTACGAAAGAGATTTTTTTTAATTTTAAGAACAAAAGTTTAATTTATTCACTCTGTTTAATTAGCTTAAGTAGTCTTGTTATATAATATATATTTTTTGTTTTGGAATTTAGTTTATAGGAACATTTTTTAAATCTCGGTTGTCAAATAATAATTAATTCAATGGTAATTTTAATATTTAAACCAAAAATTAAAACTAATAAATGTGCTTATCCACGCTGAAAATGAACCTTGAGAGTTTTAATCAGGTGTATACACACTTGATGGATCAGTAGGCTGACTTTTCAGGGGGTGCAGAAGGGTAAGTAGCTGCTTTCGTCAACGGCTTGAACGGTGGAAACATCAACCATAGTTGGGGAAGTTCAACCATGGCCACCGAACTTCCAGGTAGGGTGGGAAATAGGCCGCGCTGACATACAACTACAGCGCCCTCTCAATGTGGAACCGTCCGTCTGCGTCTAAAAGAAAAAAGAAGAAAGTTAATGTCGGCACGATAAATGTTTTTGTAGTAGGTAATGTTGTTGTGTGAGGACAAGAATCCTCACCATTCCGGCGAGCAGAGTCGAGCGAAGCAAGCGTGCCACGTTCCTCGCACACAACACTCTTTCCCGTCTCAGTCCGTTCCTATCCAAAATCCCATCCATATCATTCTTCCTGTCACTATTCAGCTCCCAACGCCCTCTATAACTCCACTACGTACCTATTACAAATGGCGCCCAACGTATTTGTTTGTCCTAGTCTTATGTCCTTTATGTTATCTTCGTCCACAATTGTTTCTGCTACCAACAACAATGAACTCATAAGTCTTCATTTGATGAGTTCTTCAACATATCACAATGAATTGCGATGAGTATATTGTTGTTGACAGCAAAAATAATTGGAACCTGTTAGTGTTTTGTCTTTTCTTCTTTTCTAAATCTTTCTTTATGTGAATTTTACTATCCTGTCATATATTTCAATTTTCATTTTCTAGTGTTTTTGTCTTACTTACATGGATTCAGTGGCCGTTATTAGATGTCGAATCGTCTTTACATGTTGCATTGTTCCGTCTTATTAGTTCTTTTAGTTTTGTGTGTTGTGACCCTCATCATCTCAAGTCTTCCAGCGAAGCCTTCCAGGTAGATTGGAATTGCGGAGATGAAGAGAAATACAACGATGTGTGTCCTTGTTTTACCCTCTCTTTGTGTGTCTTTAACTTCCACATTGAGAGAGAATATACACATTTAGTCCGTCCGCAGTCTCTTTTCAATTCTTGATGTCAAAACCGATCAAGCCACAGCAAAAGCCACCAACGAAACCGTCGAAAGCATAACCCTGAAGCACCCCCGATCTGAAACAAAGTACAAAATTAGCAAACTTAAATTCAAACTTCATTCAACTTTTAACTGCTGAGAAAAGCCATCATTCATTATTACATTCTAGATATAGGTCTTTATAGCTTTATATAATTTATTTCCATTTCGTCCTTTTCTTAATTTATTTGTTATTAGTTTTAATTTGTTTGTAGCTTGTTCATTTTTATAGATTTTTATAGGTACATAAGAAGCACAATTCAATTATAATTGTTGTGCAGTTGTTTTATTTACAAATACACTTACCCGTTCTATATATTTCTTCGTGTAGGTACCTTCGTTTTGTTTTAGCTCGTCGACATTGTTATCGTTTTATGTTGGTTTCATGTCATGAGTTTACCTAAACAGGAGTACAAAAAGCAAAAAGTTAGTCAAAGTAACAGCTCAAGATATAATAGAGTTATTACCCGTTCGCAAACACAGTCAGTAGGAAATAGCTTCGCATCAATGTCGTTTGTACAGCATAGTCCACCACCTGTCAATAAGTTGGCGAAGTCAAAAACTACAATGTCCAACGAACCGTCTTCCGATATCGGGAGTATGCAGGCCAACAGTGAGTCTGCTACTTCTTCAGAATCCATCTCAGCCCCGTCTTTCAGTTCACTCAGCCAATTTGGTGCCGCATCTATACATGCACAAAATGAGAGCACCCGAACCTTAGTTGATGTTTCTGCAAAACAAAATCCAATCAGTACGCAAATAAATGATTTTTCTACAACCGAAAACTTACCCAATCTGCAAGATTATGTTAATCAAGCTATGATGAACGCAATTTCGTCTCAACAAAATTCGCTTAGGGAAGAGATAACTGCAGATCTGCGCAAAGAGATGAAAGCTAATTTTCTTGAAATCTTGAAGGAGTTTCAATCCAATCGCCCTGTTGTTCAACCCGGACATGGTGTTCCGAAAAATAATTCCTGGAACACAGGCACCATCCCAAAACAGTCTCTTCATCCGCCCCCGCAAACATTAGTACAAAATGAGCAATCTCAACTAAATCTATCTGCTCAATCATTTGTTCCCATCGGGAACCAACAGCGAAACAACAACAATAGTCGGTCAAATAGAGGGAGATCATCACACAATAATTACCAGCAAAATCAAACACAATTTCAACCAATAGGACGTAACGTAGAGATGCACTATCCAAACCAACAAAATCATTATCCTGAGAGTAGTCATCACTCAGGAGTTACAAATTCTATAAAAATAGATAAGTGGGGAATTAGTTTTGAAGGAAAGCCAGAGACTTTAGACGTTGAAGACTTCATCTTCCGTTTAGAGACACTCCAAAATAATTATCTCTGCTCTTGGTCGGAAATCTTAAGAGATTTCCACTTGCTACTCTCAGGTGCCGCCTACGAATGGTATTGGCAGTACCAGAGAAACAACTACCGTCCGGATTGGCCAACGCTACGAGAGGCTCTCTTGCGTCAATTCCGGAACTCGAAGTCAGACTTCGATATCATGAGAGATATCATGGACCGTAGGCAAGGTACCTGGGAGTCAAGTGATGAATTCTTTTCTGCGATTTATAAATTAAAATCACAGCTCCGTATGGAGATACCAGATGGGGAATTAGTGCGCATATTAAAGCGTAATTTGAATGATAGGATAGGAAAGTTAGTGTTCCCCATGAGCATATTTACTGTAGAGCATTTGAGGAGCTCCTGCAAGGAAGCAGAAAATGCTTTCCCTAACAGAGAAGCCCCCAGGTGTCATAGGCCTCAGCCAAAATATACCGCGAATGAGCTGGAATATGATGATTGCTTTCAGCCCGAAGAGTATGTTGCAGCAATGCAATACAGTGGCACACGCCCCAAGCCACAACGTAAATATGTTGATCCAAAGTCATGGGTCTGCTGGAACTGCCGTGTTGAAGGTCATTCCTTTGTTGAATGTCCATCTCAAACGCGGAATATATTTTGCTATCGGTGCGGCCAGGAAGGAGTCATAACTCCCAAGTGCAAACGTTGCAATCCGGAAAACCGGCCAATGAACGCGATGCTATCGGGGGAGTCGCGTTCAACACAGACCTCCGAGACAGTAGAGAACCAGTTTCCCCATTAGAAAAAGAAAGTGATACACCTGCAATAGAAAATAAAGAAATTAAAATATTAAAAAGAGATAGCGAAACGGAATTAGATGATAGTAAGAAGAGATTTGTCATTAAACCATTGCATGTTAGGATTAAGGAATATTATATAGCTAGAAGTAGAATATTTAATAATAATAAGGTTTATACATCGAAAAGTATTTTAAAAGCAAGAAACCGATATAAAATTCGAAAAGAGATTAGAAAGAGCATATCTTCGACCATCATTGATACCTCTACTGATCCAAGACCATATGCCAAAATTGAGATAGCTGGTATGAGCATTTTAGGTCTCCTAGATAGCGGCGCTAGTGTTAGTTTTCTAGGGAAAGATTGTTTAACTTTTGTTAAGTCATTGGACATACCCATCTTTCCATTCAAGTCCGATGTTAAAACGGCTGATGGCAAATGCCAATCAATTGTGGGTAAAATCCGAACATCCGTTACATACAAAGATGAAACGAAGATCTTAACATTGTATCTAGTCCCGAGTCTAGAGCAAGAGTTATACCTAGGTGTAGACTTTTGGAGGGCTTTCCAAGTAGCACCGAACATCGTGAGTTCGATGACGATCATCGGAACTCCTGACGCCGATACGCATCAGCTGTCATTTAAACAGGAATCCGAATTGGAGGCAGTGAAGCAGAAATTCCTGTGCTTTACCAAACATGGGCTCGGTAAAACATCGGTAGAGGAACACGTTATCGATACCGGAGACGCGGTCCCAGTTAAGCAACGTCACTACCCCGTGTCCCCAGCGATACAAGCCCTCCTGTACGATGAGATCGACCGTATGATTAGCCTTGGCGTTATTGAGGAGAGTGAGAGCGCTTGGTGTTCACCGGTAGTCTTGATTCGGAAACCAGGCAAAAATCGTCTGTGTCTCGACTCCCGAAAGGTGAACGCCTTGACGAAAAAAGACGCCTATCCTCTCCCCCATATCGACGGGCTACTCAGTCGTCTACAGGACACATATTTCATCAGCAGCGTCGATCTCAAAGACGCATTTTGGCAAATACCGCTGGAGGCACGGAGTAGGGAAAAAACTGCTTTCACGGTACCGGGGAGACCCTTGTATCAGTTTACGGTCATGCCCTTTGGGTTGTGTAATGCAGCCCAAAGGATGTGCCGTTTAATGGACAAGGTGATCCCCTCACGATTAAAGGACCGTGTCTTCGTTTATCTTGATGACTTGCTCATTATCGCTCCCGATTTTGAGACCCATGTAGCCCTGCTAGACGAAGTTGCACAGTGCCTCCGAAAAGCAAATCTCACCATCAACTTAAGCAAATCCAAATTTTGCTTCAAAGAGTTGAAGTATTTGGGCTTCATAGTTGGTGGTGGGATGTTGAAAACGGATCCATCCAAAATCGAGGCGATTGTGGATTTTCCAGTCCCCAAAACTCCAAGGCAAGTGCGCAGGCTTCTTGGTCTAGCAGGGTGGTACAGGCGCTTCATCAAGGACTTTTCGACCTTAACTGCCCCAATTACGGATACTCTGAAAAAGAAGCTAGGGAAATTTGAAATGTCCGGTGAAGCCATTCAGGCATTTAATAATCTTAAAACTGCGTTAACAACTGCACCAGTATTAACTCACCCGGATTTTTCTAAGCGCTTCTTCATCCAATGTGATGCCTCGGAGTCGGGAATAGGAGCCGTTTTATTCCAGCGTAACGACAGCAACGAAGAATCGCCGATATCCTACTTCTCTCAAAAGATGAACGCATGCCAAAAAAATTACAGCGTCACAGAGAAGGAATGTCTGGCAGCTGTCACGGCTGTACACAAATTTAGACCGTATGTCGAGGGTATGGATTTTACTATAATCACCGACCACTCCAGCTTGCGATGGCTCATGAGTCTCAAAGACTTGAGTGGAAGACTTGCGCGTTGGAGCCTCAAGCTGCAAGCTTTTACTTTTGATGTGGAGCATAGAAAAGGGTCGTTAAATGTGGTCCCCGATACGTTGTCCCGTGTTCATCTGGATGTTCTCGAAATTCAAGACATCGCTCCTTGGGTGGATCTTGATTCAGAAGAGTTTACCTCTGATGAATACAAGGACCTGATATCCACAATCACAGAACATCAAGATGAGCTGCCAGACCTGAAAGTAGAGGAGAATTATGTTTATATGCGTTCTCTGCTACCCGCCGGGGACGAAACGTCAGAACATACCTGGAGGCTGTGGATTCCATCCGCGTTAACTGAGGACATTATTTCTCGGGCTCATGATCCTCCCCAGGCGTCTCACGGTGGTATTGCGAGAACGCTGCAACGAATTCGCCAATACTTTTACTGGCCAAATATGACCATCCAGATCAGACGTTATGTGTCTAACTGTACTATATGTAAACAGTGCAAACCGTCTAACCAAGTGCTTCGTCCTCCGATTTCTAACAGTTATTGTACCGATCGTCCGTTTCAGAAAATTTATATAGACTTCTTGGGTCCATATCCTAGATCCAAGTCCGGGAACTGTTATGTATTCGTCGTGCTTGACCACCTGTCTAAATTTGTTCTGTTGAAAGCGTTAAGAAATGCCAGTACTATTAATGTCGTCGAATATTTGCGTAATGATGTGTTCAATATGTTTGGTGTACCACAAGTCGTACACTCCGACAATGGGAAACAATTTTTAGCAAAAGACTTTCAAGACCTTTTGAAAACATATGGCATACGCCATTTCAAAACTGCGAATTATTCCCCCCAATCAAACGCGTCGGAGAGAGTTAATAGAACTCTCCTCGCAGCCATCCGTTCGTACCTTAAAGATGACCAACGCGACTGGGATGGTCATCTAAGCGACATTGCTTGTGCACTGCGTAGCTCTGTTGATACATCTACCGCGGTGTCGCCATATTTTGCCCTTTTCGGGACGAATATGATGACCCACGGCAGTAACTATGAACTGGCACAGAAACTTAATGCCGTAGAGGATGGAGAACTATTAACTCTTTCCCGACAAACGCGATTGCAGTGCTTGCGCGAAAAAATTAAGCAAAATATAATGAAGGCAAACGAAAAGAGCGCAAAAACCTACAACACACGAACACGAAACATACATTTTCTACCTGGACAAGAGGTATTTCGAAGAAACTTTGTCTTAAGTGACACTTCCAAATACCTCGCCGCGAAACTTTGTCCAAAATATGTTAAATGTAGAGTGATTAGACCGATCGGCAATAACATGTACGAGTTAGAAAACTTAGCAGGCAAAAAAGTAGGAATATTCCACGGAAAGGATTTAAAACAATAAGCTGTTAAGTATACCTGTATCATTTATGTATCATAAGTGTGAATAATAAGCAATATATATGTATTTGTAACTTTTCTTGTTATTAATGTATTCACACATACGTCTTCAATCACATTTTATGTTATTTATTGAATTTTATGTATTTAGTGCAATAAATTAGTCAAATTAGGTCATAAGTTAGTATTTAAGTATATAGATATATATTTTATTTATTTATTTGTGCACGTATTATAGATTATATATTATTTATTAGTGTATGTTTCTATATATGTAGTCATTTATGTTATTTATTACTTATATCTAATGTCCTTTAACTTATTTTAACACTTTCATGTTCACTCTTACTGTGATATACATGTTATTTATTTATTTGCTGTCCTAGTATTAACTCTATAGCTACATTCTTTTATTTTATTTATTTATGTATTATGTTTGTCACTTACGTATTTAATTATTTATTAATCTATGTAATTTATGTTAAATTATTTCTATGTTAATTTATTTTCATGTTAATTTATTCCTAGGTTAAGTATTACTGTATGTATCACAAGCTTAAATGTTATCCTAATACTACTTTGCTACTGCACTATGCACTTACCTAAGATAATGCCCGGCTTACAGAGCGTGGGGTTCTTCACCACGTTTAACACACAAACAGCCCTAGGTTGACTTCTTCTCTGTCCCTGTTGTCGTCAAATCTCCACCAAATCCAGAGATTTGTTACAGTCACCTAAGCATTTATCCAAAATCTGTAATAAGTAAGAATACATTAGTCAAAACAAAAAAACAAACCGACGAAACTAAACCGACTTACCTTCATTTACACAGTGAACACACTGTTCTGTTGTCGCCTGTCCCTCTGTAGTCGGTAGTCTAAAATGACAAATACAAATTTTGGTAATTCGAATTACAAAATCAAAATGTTTGTACTTACCCACAGCCACATATTATGGTAACGCAGAACTAGTGTTTATGTGCTTCCGTGGATGGAAAGCAAAACAAACAACACACTTCCACTCGCCTATATGTACCCGCGGTCATCTGGGACACTCAGTTACACCACCAGCTGATAGTTATATTCTTGTCCATGGTATAGGTATTTGCGAAAGTTCGTATTCTACCTGTAAGAAAAGAAAATTACTAGTAGCAGTCGATAGCCATAGATAATAATACATACATACATATATATACGATATACCTACCTACTTACCTCCTAATTATGCCGGCACACTGTACATACAAACGCATTGTCCGATGAAAATGCACAATAACCATTACGTTGCCGAAACTCCCAATGTCCACGAAGATAATATGAAAATATAATATTAAAACAAGAATTAGAATCCATTGAAAAGTTAAATTAATAAAGAAATACTTACCCTGAGAAATTCATCGTCCATTAGTTTGTCTTCCTCGTGCAGTTTGTTTTGTTTTTCTGTCAAACGTCAAATAATCAAAACGTACCTACCGGATTGGTCTAAATTTTGTTGAACCGGTCGAGTTCAGGCAGATGCAATGTTGGGTGGGTTCACGGATACAATGTTGGGTAGGTTCGCAGATGCAATGTTGGTTGAGTGCATCTAAAAATTTAAAGAGCAGGACGTTGAGATGGGATGAAGAAGAAGCATGATCTGTAGCGGCGACTCCAGAAACGGCAAGTTGGACAAATGTGAGTGCTAGTTGTACCTAATGATAGATCTATGGGGCGTTAATGACTGTAGAAGCCGAAGAGCTGTTGCATTGTTTAAACACTTGTAGTACGAACAAGTCAAGTGGAGCAATAAACGGCCATAGTGCAAACAAATATTTTTGTTGCTAAATATTTAAAATTAGTGTGCAGTAAAATTGCTCAGATAAATCTAAAAAAGTCCTAATAAGGCAATTTCAACTTAAATAGTGTGTCGTGTGGTGAGTTTAAGATATAAGTTTTATGAAAATTAGGTAGTTCATTAGTTTTTTTGTTTCGTAGGAAACCGCGAACAATAAAAGGTCATCTGGCGGTCATAGACAAAGAGAGTCGTGACCGCCAACCTTTTTATTTGAAGATTTTTTTTGAAGATTTCATTTTGAAGTAGAACTGAAACCAAAACTTCTATTGGAGGACCGCAAAATCTGTTTGAATGTCCTATAAAAAAATATTGTGAAGGATCTGTGAATGACTGGTGCATGTGATTGCTAATTTTGAATAAAAACTGAACTGATCAGTCGTCGAGAGGAAGTGCCCAAGGTGTCCACCAGTACATATACTTCGGTCGTGTCACCTACTAAGTGGAGCCTTCCAATCCATCCCAATAAAACAAAAATCAAAGACCACAATCAAAGCACATTCAGCCACCACCTCCACAAATTGCGTCCCATAAAACAGCAGTTAAGTTTTTTTTTGTTTGAAGTCATCGCTTGGAGATTTATGTTAGTAATTGTCCTATATCTTAAGCGTGAGATAAGTTTTCAATTTTGGTGCTTCTGTTAGTTGTTAAGTAAAATCTTTATTTTCGCTGGCCAACCACAGTTAAATTTCCGTTGTCCGTTTTGTCAAATTTTGTTGTTTTTTTTTGTAATTTTCTTTTTTCCCCACCCTCCCCCAAACTGAGCTCAATCTGGGTAGGAAATAGTTGGGAATTAGGCAGTTTTGAAGACCAAGATCAGCGGGAATTGTACGAAAGAGATTTTTTTTAATTTTAAGAACAAAAGTTTAATTTATTCACTCTGTTTAATTAGCTTAAGTAGTCTTGTTATATAATATATATTTTTTGTTTTGGAATTTAGTTTATAGGAACATTTTTTAAATCTCGGTTGTCAAATAATAATTAATTCAATGGTAATTTTAATATTTAAACCAAAAATTAAAACTAATAAATGTGCTTATCCACGCTGAAAATGAACCTTGAGAGTTTTAATCAGGTGTATACACACTTGATGGATCAGTAGGCTGACTTTTCAGGGGGTGCAGAAGGGTAAGTAGCTGCTTTCGTCAACGGCTTGAACGGTGGAAACATCAACCATAGTTGGGGAAGTTCAACCATGGCCACCGAACTTCCAGGTAGGGTGGGAAATAGGCCGCGCTGACATACAACTACAGCGCCCTCTCAATGTGGAACCGTCCGTCTGCGTCTAAAAGAAAAAAGAAGAAAGTTAATGTCGGCACGATAAATGTTTTTGTAGTAGGTAATGTTGTTGTGTGAGGACAAGAATCCTCACCATTCCGGCGAGCAGAGTCGAGCGAAGCAAGCGTGCCACGTTCCTCGCACACAACACTCTTTCCCGTCTCAGTCCGTTCCTATCCAAAATCCCATCCATATCATTCTTCCTGTCACTATTCAGCTCCCAACGCCCTCTATAACTCCACTACGTACCTATTACAAATGGCGCCCAACGTATTTGTTTGTCCTAGTCTTATGTCCTTTATGTTATCTTCGTCCACAATTGTTTCTGCTACCAACAACAATGAACTCATAAGTCTTCATTTGATGAGTTCTTCAACATATCACAATGAATTGCGATGAGTATATTGTTGTTGACAGCAAAAATAATTGGAACCTGTTAGTGTTTTGTCTTTTCTTCTTTTCTAAATCTTTCTTTATGTGAATTTTACTATCCTGTCATATATTTCAATTTTCATTTTCTAGTGTTTTTGTCTTACTTACATGGATTCAGTGGCCGTTATTAGATGTCGAATCGTCTTTACATGTTGCATTGTTCCGTCTTATTAGTTCTTTTAGTTTTGTGTGTTGTGACCCTCATCATCTCAAGTCTTCCAGCGAAGCCTTCCAGGTAGATTGGAATTGCGGAGATGAAGAGAAATACAACGATGTGTGTCCTTGTTTTACCCTCTCTTTGTGTGTCTTTAACTTCCACATTGAGAGAGAATATACACATTTAGTCCGTCCGCAGTCTCTTTTCAATTCTTGATGTCAAAACCGATCAAGCCACAGCAAAAGCCACCAACGAAACCGTCGAAAGCATAACCCTGAAGCACCCCCGATCTGAAACAAAGTACAAAATTAGCAAACTTAAATTCAAACTTCATTCAACTTTTAACTGCTGAGAAAAGCCATCATTCATTATTACATTCTAGATATAGGTCTTTATAGCTTTATATAATTTATTTCCATTTCGTCCTTTTCTTAATTTATTTGTTATTAGTTTTAATTTGTTTGTAGCTTGTTCATTTTTATAGATTTTTATAGGTACATAAGAAGCACAATTCAATTATAATTGTTGTGCAGTTGTTTTATTTACAAATACACTTACCCGTTCTATATATTTCTTCGTGTAGGTACCTTCGTTTTGTTTTAGCTCGTCGACATTGTTATCGTTTTATGTTGGTTTCATGTCATGAGTTTACCTAAACAGGAGTACAAAAAGCAAAAAGTTAGTCAAAGTAACAGCTCAAGATATAATAGAGTTATTACCCGTTCGCAAACACAGTCAGTAGGAAATAGCTTCGCATCAATGTCGTTTGTACAGCATAGTCCACCACCTGTCAATAAGTTGGCGAAGTCAAAAACTACAATGTCCAACGAACCGTCTTCCGATATCGGGAGTATGCAGGCCAACAGTGAGTCTGCTACTTCTTCAGAATCCATCTCAGCCCCGTCTTTCAGTTCACTCAGCCAATTTGGTGCCGCATCTATACATGCACAAAATGAGAGCACCCGAACCTTAGTTGATGTTTCTGCAAAACAAAATCCAATCAGTACGCAAATAAATGATTTTTCTACAACCGAAAACTTACCCAATCTGCAAGATTATGTTAATCAAGCTATGATGAACGCAATTTCGTCTCAACAAAATTCGCTTAGGGAAGAGATAACTGCAGATCTGCGCAAAGAGATGAAAGCTAATTTTCTTGAAATCTTGAAGGAGTTTCAATCCAATCGCCCTGTTGTTCAACCCGGACATGGTGTTCCGAAAAATAATTCCTGGAACACAGGCACCATCCCAAAACAGTCTCTTCATCCGCCCCCGCAAACATTAGTACAAAATGAGCAATCTCAACTAAATCTATCTGCTCAATCATTTGTTCCCATCGGGAACCAACAGCGAAACAACAACAATAGTCGGTCAAATAGAGGGAGATCATCACACAATAATTACCAGCAAAATCAAACACAATTTCAACCAATAGGACGTAACGTAGAGATGCACTATCCAAACCAACAAAATCATTATCCTGAGAGTAGTCATCACTCAGGAGTTACAAATTCTATAAAAATAGATAAGTGGGGAATTAGTTTTGAAGGAAAGCCAGAGACTTTAGACGTTGAAGACTTCATCTTCCGTTTAGAGACACTCCAAAATAATTATCTCTGCTCTTGGTCGGAAATCTTAAGAGATTTCCACTTGCTACTCTCAGGTGCCGCCTACGAATGGTATTGGCAGTACCAGAGAAACAACTACCGTCCGGATTGGCCAACGCTACGAGAGGCTCTCTTGCGTCAATTCCGGAACTCGAAGTCAGACTTCGATATCATGAGAGATATCATGGACCGTAGGCAAGGTACCTGGGAGTCAAGTGATGAATTCTTTTCTGCGATTTATAAATTAAAATCACAGCTCCGTATGGAGATACCAGATGGGGAATTAGTGCGCATATTAAAGCGTAATTTGAATGATAGGATAGGAAAGTTAGTGTTCCCCATGAGCATATTTACTGTAGAGCATTTGAGGAGCTCCTGCAAGGAAGCAGAAAATGCTTTCCCTAACAGAGAAGCCCCCAGGTGTCATAGGCCTCAGCCAAAATATACCGCGAATGAGCTGGAATATGATGATTGCTTTCAGCCCGAAGAGTATGTTGCAGCAATGCAATACAGTGGCACACGCCCCAAGCCACAACGTAAATATGTTGATCCAAAGTCATGGGTCTGCTGGAACTGCCGTGTTGAAGGTCATTCCTTTGTTGAATGTCCATCTCAAACGCGGAATATATTTTGCTATCGGTGCGGCCAGGAAGGAGTCATAACTCCCAAGTGCAAACGTTGCAATCCGGAAAACCGGCCAATGAACGCGATGCTATCGGGGGAGTCGCGTTCAACACAGACCTCCGAGACAGTAGAGAACCAGTTTCCCCATTAGAAAAAGAAAGTGATACACCTGCAATAGAAAATAAAGAAATTAAAATATTAAAAAGAGATAGCGAAACGGAATTAGATGATAGTAAGAAGAGATTTGTCATTAAACCATTGCATGTTAGGATTAAGGAATATTATATAGCTAGAAGTAGAATATTTAATAATAATAAGGTTTATACATCGAAAAGTATTTTAAAAGCAAGAAACCGATATAAAATTCGAAAAGAGATTAGAAAGAGCATATCTTCGACCATCATTGATACCTCTACTGATCCAAGACCATATGCCAAAATTGAGATAGCTGGTATGAGCATTTTAGGTCTCCTAGATAGCGGCGCTAGTGTTAGTTTTCTAGGGAAAGATTGTTTAACTTTTGTTAAGTCATTGGACATACCCATCTTTCCATTCAAGTCCGATGTTAAAACGGCTGATGGCAAATGCCAATCAATTGTGGGTAAAATCCGAACATCCGTTACATACAAAGATGAAACGAAGATCTTAACATTGTATCTAGTCCCGAGTCTAGAGCAAGAGTTATACCTAGGTGTAGACTTTTGGAGGGCTTTCCAAGTAGCACCGAACATCGTGAGTTCGATGACGATCATCGGAACTCCTGACGCCGATACGCATCAGCTGTCATTTAAACAGGAATCCGAATTGGAGGCAGTGAAGCAGAAATTCCTGTGCTTTACCAAACATGGGCTCGGTAAAACATCGGTAGAGGAACACGTTATCGATACCGGAGACGCGGTCCCAGTTAAGCAACGTCACTACCCCGTGTCCCCAGCGATACAAGCCCTCCTGTACGATGAGATCGACCGTATGATTAGCCTTGGCGTTATTGAGGAGAGTGAGAGCGCTTGGTGTTCACCGGTAGTCTTGATTCGGAAACCAGGCAAAAATCGTCTGTGTCTCGACTCCCGAAAGGTGAACGCCTTGACGAAAAAAGACGCCTATCCTCTCCCCCATATCGACGGGCTACTCAGTCGTCTACAGGACACATATTTCATCAGCAGCGTCGATCTCAAAGACGCATTTTGGCAAATACCGCTGGAGGCACGGAGTAGGGAAAAAACTGCTTTCACGGTACCGGGGAGACCCTTGTATCAGTTTACGGTCATGCCCTTTGGGTTGTGTAATGCAGCCCAAAGGATGTGCCGTTTAATGGACAAGGTGATCCCCTCACGATTAAAGGACCGTGTCTTCGTTTATCTTGATGACTTGCTCATTATCGCTCCCGATTTTGAGACCCATGTAGCCCTGCTAGACGAAGTTGCACAGTGCCTCCGAAAAGCAAATCTCACCATCAACTTAAGCAAATCCAAATTTTGCTTCAAAGAGTTGAAGTATTTGGGCTTCATAGTTGGTGGTGGGATGTTGAAAACGGATCCATCCAAAATCGAGGCGATTGTGGATTTTCCAGTCCCCAAAACTCCAAGGCAAGTGCGCAGGCTTCTTGGTCTAGCAGGGTGGTACAGGCGCTTCATCAAGGACTTTTCGACCTTAACTGCCCCAATTACGGATACTCTGAAAAAGAAGCTAGGGAAATTTGAAATGTCCGGTGAAGCCATTCAGGCATTTAATAATCTTAAAACTGCGTTAACAACTGCACCAGTATTAACTCACCCGGATTTTTCTAAGCGCTTCTTCATCCAATGTGATGCCTCGGAGTCGGGAATAGGAGCCGTTTTATTCCAGCGTAACGACAGCAACGAAGAATCGCCGATATCCTACTTCTCTCAAAAGATGAACGCATGCCAAAAAAATTACAGCGTCACAGAGAAGGAATGTCTGGCAGCTGTCACGGCTGTACACAAATTTAGACCGTATGTCGAGGGTATGGATTTTACTATAATCACCGACCACTCCAGCTTGCGATGGCTCATGAGTCTCAAAGACTTGAGTGGAAGACTTGCGCGTTGGAGCCTCAAGCTGCAAGCTTTTACTTTTGATGTGGAGCATAGAAAAGGGTCGTTAAATGTGGTCCCCGATACGTTGTCCCGTGTTCATCTGGATGTTCTCGAAATTCAAGACATCGCTCCTTGGGTGGATCTTGATTCAGAAGAGTTTACCTCTGATGAATACAAGGACCTGATATCCACAATCACAGAACATCAAGATGAGCTGCCAGACCTGAAAGTAGAGGAGAATTATGTTTATATGCGTTCTCTGCTACCCGCCGGGGACGAAACGTCAGAACATACCTGGAGGCTGTGGATTCCATCCGCGTTAACTGAGGACATTATTTCTCGGGCTCATGATCCTCCCCAGGCGTCTCACGGTGGTATTGCGAGAACGCTGCAACGAATTCGCCAATACTTTTACTGGCCAAATATGACCATCCAGATCAGACGTTATGTGTCTAACTGTACTATATGTAAACAGTGCAAACCGTCTAACCAAGTGCTTCGTCCTCCGATTTCTAACAGTTATTGTACCGATCGTCCGTTTCAGAAAATTTATATAGACTTCTTGGGTCCATATCCTAGATCCAAGTCCGGGAACTGTTATGTATTCGTCGTGCTTGACCACCTGTCTAAATTTGTTCTGTTGAAAGCGTTAAGAAATGCCAGTACTATTAATGTCGTCGAATATTTGCGTAATGATGTGTTCAATATGTTTGGTGTACCACAAGTCGTACACTCCGACAATGGGAAACAATTTTTAGCAAAAGACTTTCAAGACCTTTTGAAAACATATGGCATACGCCATTTCAAAACTGCGAATTATTCCCCCCAATCAAACGCGTCGGAGAGAGTTAATAGAACTCTCCTCGCAGCCATCCGTTCGTACCTTAAAGATGACCAACGCGACTGGGATGGTCATCTAAGCGACATTGCTTGTGCACTGCGTAGCTCTGTTCATACATCTACCGCGGTGTCGCCATATTTTGCCCTTTTCGGGACGAATATGATGACCCACGGCAGTAACTATGAACTGGCACAGAAACTTAATGCCGTAGAGGATGGAGAACTATTAACTCTTTCCCGACAAACGCGATTGCAGTGCTTGCGCGAAAAAATTAAGCAAAATATAATGAAGGCAAACGAAAAGAGCGCAAAAACCTACAACACACGAACACGAAACATACATTTTCTACCTGGACAAGAGGTATTTCGAAGAAACTTTGTCTTAAGTGACACTTCCAAATACCTCGCCGCGAAACTTTGTCCAAAATATGTTAAATGTAGAGTGATTAGACCGATCGGCAATAACATGTACGAGTTAGAAAACTTAGCAGGCAAAAAAGTAGGAATATTCCACGGAAAGGATTTAAAACAATAAGCTGTTAAGTATACCTGTATCATTTATGTATCATAAGTGTGAATAATAAGCAATATATATGTATTTGTAACTTTTCTTGTTATTAATGTATTCACACATACGTCTTCAATCACATTTTATGTTATTTATTGAATTTTATGTATTTAGTGCAATAAATTAGTCAAATTAGGTCATAAGTTAGTATTTAAGTATATAGATATATATTTTATTTATTTATTTGTGCACGTATTATAGATTATATATTATTTATTAGTGTATGTTTCTATATATGTAGTCATTTATGTTATTTATTACTTATATCTAATGTCCTTTAACTTATTTTAACACTTTCATGTTCACTCTTACTGTGATATACATGTTATTTATTTATTTGCTGTCCTAGTATTAACTCTATAGCTACATTCTTTTATTTTATTTATTTATGTATTATGTTTGTCACTTACGTATTTAATTATTTATTAATCTATGTAATTTATGTTAAATTATTTCTATGTTAATTTATTTTCATGTTAATTTATTCCTAGGTTAAGTATTACTGTATGTATCACAAGCTTAAATGTTATCCTAATACTACTTTGCTACTGCACTATGCACTTACCTAAGATAATGCCCGGCTTACAGAGCGTGGGGTTCTTCACCACGTTTAACACACAAACAGCCCTAGGTTGACTTCTTCTCTGTCCCTGTTGTCGTCAAATCTCCACCAAATCCAGAGATTTGTTACAGTCACCTAAGCATTTATCCAAAATCTGTAATAAGTAAGAATACATTAGTCAAAACAAAAAAACAAACCGACGAAACTAAACCGACTTACCTTCATTTACACAGTGAACACACTGTTCTGTTGTCGCCTGTCCCTCTGTAGTCGGTAGTCTAAAATGACAAATACAAATTTTGGTAATTCGAATTACAAAATCAAAATGTTTGTACTTACCCACAGCCACATATTATGGTAACGCAGAACTAGTGTTTATGTGCTTCCGTGGATGGAAAGCAAAACAAACAACACACTTCCACTCGCCTATATGTACCCGCGGTCATCTGGGACACTCAGTTACACCACCAGCTGATAGTTATATTCTTGTCCATGGTATAGGTATTTGCGAAAGTTCGTATTCTACCTGTAAGAAAAGAAAATTACTAGTAGCAGTCGATAGCCATAGATAATAATACATACATACATATATATACGATATACCTACCTACTTACCTCCTAATTATGCCGGCACACTGTACATACAAACGCATTGTCCGATGAAAATGCACAATAACCATTACGTTGCCGAAACTCCCAATGTCCACGAAGATAATATGAAAATATAATATTAAAACAAGAATTAGAATCCATTGAAAAGTTAAATTAATAAAGAAATACTTACCCTGAGAAATTCATCGTCCATTAGTTTGTCTTCCTCGTGCAGTTTGTTTTGTTTTTCTGTCAAACGTCAAATAATCAAAACGTACCTACCGGATTGGTCTAAATTTTGTTGAACCGGTCGAGTTCAGGCAGATGCAATGTTGGGTGGGTTCACGGATACAATGTTGGGTAGGTTCGCAGATGCAATGTTGGTTGAGTGCATCTAAAAATTTAAAGAGCAGGACGTTGAGATGGGATGAAGAAGAAGCATGATCTGTAGCGGCGACTCCAGAAACGGCAAGTTGGACAAATGTGAGTGCTAGTTGTACCTAATGATAGATCTATGGGGCGTTAATGACTGTAGAAGCCGAAGAGCTGTTGCATTGTTTAAACACTTGTAGTACGAACAAGTCAAGTGGAGCAATAAACGGCCATAGTGCAAACAAATATTTTTGTTGCTAAATATTTAAAATTAGTGTGCAGTAAAATTGCTCAGATAAATCTAAAAAAGTCCTAATAAGGCAATTTCAACTTAAATAGTGTGTCGTGTGGTGAGTTTAAGATATAAGTTTTATGAAAATTAGGTAGTTCATTAGTTTTTTTGTTTCGTAGGAAACCGCGAACAATAAAAGGTCATCTGGCGGTCATAGACAAAGAGAGTCGTGACCGCCAACCTTTTTATTTGAAGATTTTTTTTGAAGATTTCATTTTGAAGTAGAACTGAAACCAAAACTTCTATTGGAGGACCGCAAAATCTGTTTGAATGTCCTATAAAAAAATATTGTGAAGGATCTGTGAATGACTGGTGCATGTGATTGCTAATTTTGAATAAAAACTGAACTGATCAGTCGTCGAGAGGAAGTGCCCAAGGTGTCCACCAGTACATATACTTCGGTCGTGTCACCTACTAAGTGGAGCCTTCCAATCCATCCCAATAAAACAAAAATCAAAGACCACAATCAAAGCACATTCAGCCACCACCTCCACAAATTGCGTCCCATAAAACAGCAGTTAAGTTTTTTTTTGTTTGAAGTCATCGCTTGGAGATTTATGTTAGTAATTGTCCTATATCTTAAGCGTGAGATAAGTTTTCAATTTTGGTGCTTCTGTTAGTTGTTAAGTAAAATCTTTATTTTCGCTGGCCAACCACAGTTAAATTTCCGTTGTCCGTTTTGTCAAATTTTGTTGTTTTTTTTTGTAATTTTCTTTTTTCCCCACCCTCCCCCAAACTGAGCTCAATCTGGGTAGGAAATAGTTGGGAATTAGGCAGTTTTGAAGACCAAGATCAGCGGGAATTGTACGAAAGAGATTTTTTTTAATTTTAAGAACAAAAGTTTAATTTATTCACTCTGTTTAATTAGCTTAAGTAGTCTTGTTATATAATATATATTTTTTGTTTTGGAATTTAGTTTATAGGAACATTTTTTAAATCTCGGTTGTCAAATAATAATTAATTCAATGGTAATTTTAATATTTAAACCAAAAATTAAAACTAATAAATGTGCTTATCCACGCTGAAAATGAACCTTGAGAGTTTTAATCAGGTGTATACACACTTGATGGATCAGTAGGCTGAATTTTCAGGGGGTGCAGAAGGGTAAGTAGCTGCTTTCGTCAACGGCTTGAACGGTGGAAACATCAACCATAGTTGGGGAAGTTCAACCATGGCCACCGAACTTCCAGGTAGGGTGGGAAATAGGCCGCGCTGACATACAACTACAGCGCCCTCTCAATGTGGAACCGTCCGTCTGCGTCTAAAAGAAAAAAGAAGAAAGTTAATGTCGGCACGATAAATGTTTTTGTAGTAGGTAATGTTGTTGTGTGAGGACAAGAATCCTCACCATTCCGGCGAGCAGAGTCGAGCGAAGCAAGCGTGCCACGTTCCTCGCACACAACACTCTTTCCCGTCTCAGTCCGTTCCTATCCAAAATCCCATCCATATCATTCTTCCTGTCACTATTCAGCTCCCAACGCCCTCTATAACTCCACTACGTACCTATTACAAACGCACTAATAATAACTTATACATTTACAAAAGCACGAAAAATCTGAGATCTGAAATTCAAATCTGATCTGTCCAATGGAAAATAACGTTAAAACACAATTGAAATTACGCGCGAAATGCAAATCTAAGGTTGAGCTGACATATTGTGTGTCATTTGTCACAAATATCCCAGGGATATTTTACAAACTGCAGGTAGGCCAACTTTAGGATTTCAACTTCGGAGTTGCAAATTAATGTAGTGAATAAAAGCAATTTTCAATTTCACACTTCAAATAAAGGCGCGAAATCAGAAAAAAAATTACTTTGCATGCATTTATAATACTTATGATGAATTTATTAATAGAAATTGCAGATTTTACTATTCCAAGTGTAGGATAATTAGGTAATCCATCAAATTGTATTAAGAAAACAAATTTTAAAAGGGTTTAAATAACGAAATTTACAATTCCAAACAAAGAGAGTTTTCGTTCGCAGCAAAAATATTGGTATTGTAAATTTCGTTATTTAAACCCTTTTAAAACTTGTTTTCTTAATACAATTTGATGGATTAACTAATTATCCTGCACTTGGAATAGTAAAATGTGCAATATTCTCTTTATAATTATATCAAAAGTGGTTTGTTCGCATTTTATCAATTCGTTCGTTCCGCCTCTCATGTGAAACAGCTGATTGGTTTACCACCATTTACCACAAACAGCAAATTGGGGCGTTCATGAAACGTTTGTCGTAAACTTACCATTTTACGCAAATGGTAAACTTACGACGTTGCATGAATACCCTTAATTTGAATAAATCGTTATTTTGCGCAGTTGCAATGTTTCTACAATGGATGGCACTGTTTTCTATGTAAAAAATAGCAATGGCGCGCAGAGGTTTCATACTTTCGCCGCACTGGACCAAAAGCGCTAGTGCTGATGTTTGCTTCATTTTTCCTCGCAGGATTGTGTGAAACTGACATTTCACTAGCAGTCCAAGTATAATATGTCAATGCACCGAACACTCTTAAATAGATTATTCATTTACGAGGCCTTTAAGTTTAATATTTTCCGACGTATTCACCAAGCATTATTAGGATTGCGTCTATTCTAGTTCGAATATCCGCAATAAAAAACTGTATATTTGAATTGATTAAAAGCGTACAAATAGAGCAAACTCGGTTTAAAGTTTGGTTTGCATTTATTTTCAATACTTACTATGTGTCAGAAAATTAGCCAAGGATAATTATTATTTAGCGCAATTGACACATGGCCTCATTATCACAAAGCCGAGTTGCGTTTCAACATCAAAATAACATAAAATTTAAAATCAGAACGAATTGTTACGTAATGTTGCTGGAAAGTCATGGCGAAGTTTGAAAAACTATTTTTTGCGTGACAGCATTTGATTAGATGAGATGAGCCACTAGCTGATAACTTCGTTTCGCCCAATTTCGTTAATATGTACAATGAAAATAATCACCCATATTGTCGTCTGTCGCAAACGACTGGCGACGTTTGTCGTGTCGAGTCGTTTCGTATTTGGTATTGCGTAACTGAAACGACTCGACTCTCTGAACTCTCACAACCCACATACATTCCACAAACTATGACACATGGGATTTGACATTTCAGTCGACGAATTTATATTTGGTCTGGGGGTCAATTCTCAAAAATTCTCGCATACGTTTATCTGTCAAAATATCCAATTTCATGCGAAAGACTGAAATTTGCAATTCTCAAATTCCGCATACGAGAATTTCTCTTCGAATGTTACTCGTCTGCTTTTTCTAGGCGGATTTGCTTCTCTTCTCGCATACGGAATTGTGAGTTTGACAATTTGATTTTTTAATTTCTGTGTGAAATAATTTATTGTGAAAAAGCAAAAATAATTACAATGGAAGGAAAACAAAAGAAGAAGGTTGTTCAACAGTTAAAGCGTTTGATCTAAATTGGACAATCATATGAGTAGCCAAGAAATCGATGAATTCCTGTGCCAAGCGACATAATTTCATAAATTTTGTGTCGGAAACTTCAAGTAGTCTTCGGGTTATCGGATATCTCGGTCTATTTGACCGTTGCTCCAACTGCTCCATTGCCAACTGAACAAATGCTAATCCCATTGCGCCCAATGTAGCCATTGTAAAAAAACAATTAATTATTATTAACAGAAATTACAACCAATCACGCACAATCGCAAAATGTTTTTTTTTGTTTTTGCTAATCGGAAATCAAATCCACAATTTTCTTAGCCAATTTGAATTGAATTTTTTTTTTATGCTTCTTTGCACAAATAGTAGGTACATTTCGACGTAAAATTCTACCTCATGCGAGAGGTGAATACAATTTTCGCAGAGGTGGAAAAAACTTTGAGAATACCATTTTTTTTTCGTATGCGAAAATTTCAGGCGGATTTGCTCGTATACGAGTTGCGTTATGCGGAATTTGAGAATTGGGGTCCTGGTGTTTTGTTTGTGACTTGGTTAATCTATCTATCTATATATATAAAAATTAAGCCTTAAAATGTTTGTCGTCGATATATAAAAATTAAGCCTTAAAATGTTTGTCGTCGATTCACGCCTTAACGCATTTACAGATTTTAACCAAACTTTCACACATCTTTGGTATTGGTGTATATATGATTCCTGTGAAGTTTTGTCAAAATTGGACAACGGGGCGTGGCACCGCCCATACAAAAAAGACTTTCAAAATCGTGTATCTAGAAAACCACCAAATCGATTGAGCTCAAACTTATAGATAATCTTAGTTATTGGCCCTGGAGTGGTCCTGCGAAGGGTGGTTAAAATTGGACAAAGGGGCGTGGCACCGCCCATAAAAAAAACATTCAAAATCTTATATCTCGAAAACCGTCGAACCGATTGAGCTCAAATTTACGACAATCGTAGGTATTATCCTGGGAGCGTTCCCGATTGGTCAATATTGGACAAAAGGGCGTGCCAACTCCGAGCGGGTACAGCTATATTATATAAAAACGTTGGTGCGTATGTAAGTCCGATAATGTTCACTGAACCACTAAAGCTATACGCCTTCATTCCTATTAAAAAAAAATAATTGAACAAAAATATCAAGATAAATCTTGAAATATTTAAAATAACTATTTTAGGCAGAACAACGTTTGCCGGGTCAGCTAGTTATTTAATAAAACAAATCAAAAGTGAATAGTGTGACATGTTTTTTGAAAGCAGTGACGAAGAAGAAAACCAGAAAAAAGTGCTGGTAAAGTTAAGGAAGGAAATTCGAACCAAATCCAATCCATTGGATTTGCCCGACGTTAAATGGGTGGTAGAAATAATTTAAATTGCAAACATTGTGTTAATAACAATTATTTTCAGATTTTAAATGTATTTTAGACTATCGAAGTCGAAGGTGGTCCAAGACAATTCAGAGATAAGGCTATGTCGTCCCATTGCCGATTAACATCACTGTTTCGTTCATTTCTCGGGCGAGTGCCAATAACAAAAACTCTCAAAATTTGAGATCAAGCAGTTCGGTGGTTTTCGAGTTATACGTTTTTCAATGTTTTTTTTTGTATGGGGGTGCCACGCCCCTTTATTCAAGTTTAAAGCATCCGAACACGACGAGTATTCTTGCCAATCGATGTTTTCTGTTGTTCAAATACTGAGCTAACTGGAGAGGCGTATGGGTTGAGTTCCCGCCTGGACTGTAGCGCCATCTGAGTAGGTAGACCATACTAGCTACAAATGGATATTTCTGCAGAGATATTAGGTGTTCTTCAGGGAAAGTGTTTAGGTTTTTTTTTTTGCATTGAAGTTTACTCCAATTGGTGCCCTTGGGATGGCGATGGACATTGTGTCACAAGAGACCTTACTCGCTCATACCTCTCCTAGATCTAACCTAACCTAAGCGCATCATTTGGGCAAATTAGGTAGCCAATTTTAGTAAAATTGTTCGAATACTCACCTTTCGGCCGAGTTTGAAAGTGAATTCACTGAAAATTCAAAAGTCGAATGATTAATCCAAATCCAGGCGATTCTTTATATAGCGTATTTTTTTGAGAAGTGAGTATAACAAAACCAAAAGTGAGTATACCTGTTTTGCATGTAAAAGTAAAAGTGAGCTAGCTATAGATTCTCAAAAAAATACGCCTATAATTGACTGATTGGCGTATTAGCCTAAGATTACCTTTACCAGCTTGATAGAACAAAAAATTAAACAGACACAAATCTTTTTAAATACATTATAAATGTATTGTTAAACATAATTATTTATTTAAAATGAATAATCCACAATATTCTTAAATCTAAAAAGTAGTATAAAAAACTTCAGATGCTCTATTTACAAAAGTGTGGTAAATGTAAAATTTAAAATAATATACATATTATTATTATTATTTATTTTTTTTTAATAAATACAGTGTTAAAAAATATATTTCTATCCATTTACAAAATTAAAATATTTAGGTTTATCCATATTATGTACTTTCAGTAATTATTACATGTAAAAAGTATTTCTTTCGATTTTAATATAATGTATGTATAAAAATAAGATAGATCTAATAGATCTAATATTATGTTACGGGGGTATGTATATAGTTTCACAAATTTGTATGGAGATGAGTTTCTAACAATGAGAGTGCATATTTTTATTATTTAATTTATTGGGTTGGGTTAATATTTGTATTGCATTCTTGCTGATTCCTTATATTTGATAGTTCTCCTTTCTGGTGCTGTTTTTGTAATATATTAACGGGCGGTTTTTGGTTAATGAAGCGAGCTGTATTTTGTCAGACGCATTGATCTGAGTGATTCGAGCTGGTTTAGTGTTTCAGTAGAATTTTCTTGAAGTGGTCGATTTTTTGAAGAAGTTTGCTGTATTGTAGACAGTAGACACTGTTAATCTGCAAGGTCCTTGTTGGTAGATACTCTTATTTGATATATTCTTAAGATTGTATCGGAAGGCAAATGGTCCAGTCTTTATCTTTAGATATGAAGAAGCTTGATTGAGAATCGTTGTTGTTATCCAATCGCCGAAATGGTTTCAAAAATTGATCTGAGCGGTTCCAGCTGGTTTAGTGTTTAAGTAGGCATTTTTCGAAGTAGTCGATTTTTTGATGAAGTTTGTTGTATTGTAGACAGTAGTCGAGTCGAGGACGAGCAGTCGATAAGTAAAAAGTGTTTCATTTATATTTTTCTATGGACACGCAACCTCTGCGAGTGGTTCAACGAAACGAAAGGTAGCTCCAATTCATCTTATAATCAACAAATGGTCTGCAAGGTCCTTGTTGGTACTCTTATTCGATATATTCTTAAGATTGTATCGGAAGACATTGCTCCAGTTTTTATCTTTATCTTCGAAAAGCTTGATTGGGAATGTTTGTTGTTATCCAATCGCCGAAATAGTTTAAAAAATTGATCTGAGTGGTTCCAGCTAGTGCTTTTTAATGTTTCAGTAGGATTTTCACCAAGTGGTAGATTTTTTGAAGAAGTTTGCTGTATTGTAGACAGTAGACACTGTTCATCTGCAAGGTCCTTCTTGGTACTCTTATTCAATATATTCTGATGATTGTTTTTATCTTTATCTTCGAAAAGCTTGACTGAGAATCTCTGTTGTTATCCAATAGCCGATATGGTTTCAAAAATAAGACGATTTCCATTTATATTCCAACGTTAGAATAGGGCTGCTATCGTGTAATTATGGTCACGACATATATTTTCAATATGTAATCCAGCTTAAGCTGAATTATTTTCATCCAATTTCATTAAGGTGTTACCTCAAATACGTCGGCATAATTTGACGGATGAAGCTGCTAGATTCTTAAATTTGTTTTGCATGAGGGGTGGAGATCAAGTTGAAAACGGTGTCTTTGTATTGCGTACAATGTTTTTAGCTGCGGTGATCCTTCTTTACTTTGGAGGCATTTCTTGAGTGCGGTATATATATTCACATCCGATAGAGGTGCTGTTATTAAGTCCACATAAATAATCATTTGATAATTGGATTTGATTAGCTATTATTGAGCTTGAAACCCTCTTTGAATATGACAATTGAGTGTTATGTGAGGCTTCCAATTACCTTTCTGCTATCTGTACGTTTATTGAATTATTATTTAAATTCATTTAAAATATGTATTTCCCTAAATACATATAGGCTCTTTTATCATTGGGCGTAGTGTTGTAGATAAACAATTGCTCTGTTGTAAGTATCATTAGAACTTCAGTCCACATCGGTTTTTTAAAAGTTGGTCCGCATTAATCCGCAAAGATTTCCAAATCTCAGCTCAAGTCTTATGAAAGCCCATTAACAACGCATTAAAAATAGTAAAATATTAAATCCATCAAGATATCTCAATAAAGTAAAACATGTTACGAAATATATATAAAATTAAATTTAAATATGGATTTTATAATTAGTAATATGGATTTAAATTGATTTTAAGTTTGTACCAACATTTTTAATTGAGTTTATTTGTTTATTCTTAAATTACCTACTAGTTTTATAAAAAAATATAAAAATATGTAATATGATTTATTTATTATTTATTTTTACTTAAAATAGAAGAATTAGTAGTTGTATTTAAGAAATAAATGTATGCAAGGTCATAAATACATATATAATTTAGTAACAAAATCATTGAATGAATGTAATAAATACATGTACACATTATACATGTACCTACGTTTACCTATGATCTAGTAAACTCCAGTAAATTGGATGTGATATTATAAGAAACGTTACTTTTCACCAATCTTTATATCAGCTTATAATTATTAAATTCAAGAAATACACACTTATTTAAATAAAAACAATGTTTAAACATCTGATACGGATGGTGAAAAAGAAAGCTTTTTTCATGTAAAATTACTTTTTTATTATAGAAGGTCTCTTTATGACCTGTCAAAAATTACAATTTCGATATTTTGAGTGCAGTCAGAGCTCATATGGCTTCTCAAATGAAAACTTAAGACTTTTTTTGACATTAGAATTGCTGCTATTCCATTTGAAAAGTCATATAGATCTTCGTTCTTCGTGAATCACACGGAAACGATATTTTTATTTTATGTAGGTATATATTATCAAACAGAATAAAATAGCGGTGTGAACAATGAACAATTAAATCGCTATGATTTTTTGTCAATTAGTTTGATAAATCATATACAAATTTATATGAAATGTCATCATATTATGACTTCTATTACCATGAAAAATGTAATTAGGAATGTTGTTTTCGCAATTTTATTTGAAGTTACTGTTAACTTAAATTTAAAAAAATAACCGCAGACATAATGGAACTCATGTCCTTGGTTTTTATAATTGTTTTCTTTTTTGTGAAAATATTCTGCAGTATTGTGTTAAAATGCCTTATCATCGGCGTGTTTTTTTTAAAGTCTAAACAAACACTTTTGATTCGAAAAATATTGATATTACGTTACTCACTTTGAGATTTTTGAATGAAGAAAATTTCAAAGTGATCGACTTAATTATTGCGCTGCATTGACATATTTTATATGGCCTATTTATATGCTAGTAGGCGCCTTCGAGCCTTGGTTCGGAGCGCAATAAATTAGAAACTCGTTCTTTTTTGAAGTGACATCTATTGTTAACAATGACGAAACAATTTGAATTTAAACCGTTTTACTTTGCAAATTCACTAACGCCCAATAGGTGTCTCTAGATTCTATGGAGATATCCAAGATGGTTTGTAATTTTGTTTCACTTATTTTGCGCTCCGAACCAAGAGCGCTATTTTATGTTGGCGTCATTTTCTGGGCAACTTTTGTATGAACTGATATTTCATTAGCAGTCCATATATAATATGTTATGTCATGTTCAGCAGAGGCAAACTTTATTAAGGCTCCCAATTTTCTTTCAAGATAAAATTTGGAAAAGGATTCCGAGTTGGGGATTTCAGTTTAGTATAGTTTGCCTCGGTTTCCTGTACTTACCATTCCGAAATTGTAAATGTAATCAGTTCGATCACCAATGTATAGCATAAAAACCGTTATAGCGCTAAAAATGGACAAACAAAATGACAAATGAGGACATTTTGTTTTAGGTTTTTGTTCTTGCTGTTCCTCAGCCAATTCCTGACATTTATTGATCAGGTTGAAAAGAGCAAGCTTCACTTCCCGTAAGAGCAAAGACATTGTTAGGTTATTTGGAAGAGCCGCAATGTCATTAGCGAATGCTTCAAAATAGCAACGAGTATTCGTTTTGAATCTGTACTTCACTACACATATAAACTTTGTTCAAGAACAGCTGATACTCGTTCAGTACGGCCAATGTCATTTTCTTCCCATGACAGTCTTTCAGCGCCACTTTCCGTTGCTTGTTTTTTGTTCATCTTTTCTGTTATGCTTTTCCAGCGTTTTTTTAATTCAGGCACTATCTATAATACAAAAATATTACTTATTTTATTTTTAGGTTTGCAATATCGTATCAAGACACACGTCATAATTATTATTAAAAAAGTTTTGATAGTCATTATCAAACACAAATGGAAGGAAACCATACCAAAGCCGACTAAAGTGTCATGAAAAACTTCATTAAAGAAATTTGGTAGAAGTTGAACTAAAGTTAAAAGAAATTCGTGTTCACATATCTAAAAATTTTAAAATTTAATGACATCATATTCGCAAATAACATTATAAATGTAGTAGGAAATATAATGAGCGAATACAAACAGTCGTCATATCTGGTAAGACGGGTTGTTGAAAATGTTTTTGGTATTCTGAATAACTGTTGGCATATTTTTAACTCATCATTTAACTTAATTCAAAATTTTCTTCCTAATATGTAGCACATATAGAATTTCTATTCTAATTGACAACATATAATTGCAGATGTAACAACATGCGTTTGTTAGCACCATTAAATTCTTCGAAAGGGAGACACGATAATGTTGGTATGGCTGGTTTTGCGAGAAAAATTTACCACCTAGTTAGTTCGGAGAATGCACTGAATCCATCCCAAAGTTATTAAATGTTCACAAAAAATAAATTTGATTACTTTGAATAAAAGGCTTACCATCTTTGTTGAAGAGTCCACTCAACCTTTTCCAGTGTAGATTCTTTTTAGATATGTTCCACTTCCACTCCATATCGGAATGGCATTGACATTATTCATGGCGCAGCAACAGCTTCCTCCCGCACGGCTTACAACTTTCTGTGGACCATTCTCGTACGTCGGGGTCGACTCTTTTGTCCCAATGACAGTTAGTGTGGGCCGATGAGTGCCTTACCACGAGGGCCGTCCACATAGAGATTGCTCACACATTAACTACAGATTCCTGTATTATGTATGTGCCTTCGAAATTGCATGGCAAGACGTGGAACACCTAATCGAATTTCATAGCGACAATGGGACCAATTTGCATGGAGCGGAGCGGGGGTTACGAGAAGCTTCAAAGACATTCCGGAAAGAAAAATTACAACGAACACTAAATGGAAATTCATATCACCAAGCTCCCCGCATATGGCTGGTAGTTGGGAGCGATTAGTACAACCAATAATGAACGTTCTTTATGCAACAGCGCCAATACGGTATCCAAACGACTTATACTATATACTTATAGAAGCGGAATATATAGTGAACTCGCAGCCTTTGACGTATAAGTATACCCATAGAAATTGACAACCCGGAGGATCTCGCGCTAGTTATGTTAAATCAGCAATCTTCACAAGCCGAAGTCATCATAACAATCAGCAGCAACATTGATGACAATCCAATAAAAGAACCACCCAATGACAACAAAGTGGTGCTCAGAAAAATTTATTCGAAAAAAATAAAATGAATGCACAAATTCTCTAGGAGAAACACTTAACATTCAACTTAAGAATACCAATACATATTTCGCTAATAAATAAATATGGTGTGGTGTATTATATTTGACTGCAATGTCACAGTCGCCTTAAGCTAGACTATTCATACTTCCAGTTGGGTGTGGTCACTGGAAGTGTATTATTATTGGAATGTCATATTGTTGTGTTAATTATTATTCGTATCGAGACAAGCAAAAGACGCAGTTGATTTTCGATTTTTGTAAAACCTTTTTGTAATTTCATTTTTAATTTAAATAAAGTCGTTACTATTTTGTCCATTAAAATTCAGATGTGGGGTCGGCCTACTGAAAAGAAATAGAGGAATTTAATTAAAAATTGAAATACGTGCGAATTTAGTGAAGATGTCGAACATGCTAACAAGAGCGCATGTAGTGGCAACGTTGCGAGCAGCCGGCGCAGATTTTGATGAGGAGGCTACGATGAACCAGCTGCGAATTGTCTACGATGATGTGGTAGAGAATAGCGTCCGCGTATCAGCCGATGTAGAGGAACCAGAGGCAGCAGAGGAACCAGAAGCACCAGAGGAACCAGAGTCAACAGAAGGCAAAGTGTCAGAAATCCCAGCTGGAAAAGCAGAAGCAGTGGCAAGTGAAGAGAGTTTGGCAGCAGAAGAGGCGCGTATTGATCGCCAGCTGACCTTGCTTAGGAAGAAGCGAAAGGTAATGCGTCTGCAACAGGAGGTGCGGCAGATGGAGGGCAGAAGCATCGATTTGGGGGTTCTTGATGCGATGATCCTCAAATTCGATGGCTCAGAGACAGTGGACGTAAAAAAATGGTTAGATGATTTGGAGAATGTGTTTGATATGTTCTCCTACAGCGAACGGGACAAGTTGGTTGCGGCACGTCATCTTTTGTGTTTACATGCCAAAAGATTCGTTGAGGTGACAACAGTTCGCTCGTACAACAACTTGAGAGAGGCCTTAGTAGGTGAGTTCCAGCGTACAGTGACTATACAGGATGTGTATAACCAGCTAAGAACGCGTACAATTAGAGCTGGTGAGTCACCGAGGCACTACATAATCGAGATGCAGCATATTGCCAGTCGCGTGGATGTCCCAGAGGTCGATGTGATCGATTTCATAATCGAGGGGTTGAATGACAAGTCAGCCCTAGTGTCCGTGCTGTACAATGCCAGAAACATAGGTGAATTAAAAAAACTGATGGACAGATATGAAAAGAAGAGGCGCGCTAAAGTCAACATTAGTGTCGCTCGTATCGAGACAAGCAAAAGACGCAGTTGATTTTCGATTTTTGTAAAACCTTTTTGTAATTTCATTTTTAATTTAAATAAAGTCGTTACTATTTTGTCCATTAAAATGGCTAACGTGGAACAACCAGCAATTATAAGCAGACTAGAAAAGGTCCCTACATTTGATGGATCCAACGACGACGTTATAAATTTCTCTAACCATGTGAATTATTTATACGATATACTTGATGATGCCTACAAACCATTAGCAAACCTTAGATATCATCCTCAATAAAATTCAAGGAGAAGCAGCAAATTCAGCACGAAGAACCCCAGAAGGAATATGGGATTCTGTTAAACTTTGCCTCTTCCAGTACTTTGGAGTGAAAGAAACATTCGAGCAGTTACTACAAGATCTACATGATGTCCATACAAGAGATCTAAACACCCTTTACCAGTAACTGATCAACGTCCTGCAAAAATTAAACAAAAAATGTAAGTTAGAACCTAGCCACATATACACCAATCAACAATGAAAATATTGTGTTAAATAAATTTATAAATAACTTAAACGCCCCTCAGGCAAGCATAATTATTCAGACCCCAGATTGGGGTCTATGAAACACCTGTGGTTAAACTGGGGGTCCTAGATATCACACCCTAGAAGATACCAGTCTAACAGGTGAAACTACCGAAGGGGAAGTGTGGAGACAACTGCTGAGGTACCCTTTAAAGTAGCTTCCCCTATCGACTGATAGATGTAGCCGTGAGCCGAAATGCTCAAATGTCAATGTAACAAGAGGTTATGTTCTTTTACATTAATTTTTGATTTTCCACGAGGCGCTAATTGTGCAGCCAAATTAAATTCGGGATTAAAACTCATATATTGTTCAAACTTGTTACTAATATTGCTTTAAGTAAACTATAAAAAACATGTAATTATCAAACTAATGAATTTAAATAAAGGTTTTGTAACTTGACATCAAATAACCATTTTGTATCGAATCACTACACAATTGAATTTGTATAAGTATGAAAGTAGTATGTGTAGTAGTATAGACCTTTAGCTCACTCATCATGTCAGAACTAGTTTTAGTTTAGTATAGTGTAGAACGTCAGTCAGATCGTACAGTCAGTACAGCGCGGAGTGTTCATTATTGTGTAATTGTATAGTGTTCGAGTTAATAAAGTAAAGGTTTTTCTTAGTTTTTCCCGACTCTAAAAAGTCTTTGTTTTATTTCGCGCAATATTTAATACAGTCCATTAAATACACATTTTGTTAATTGTGTAGTGCGAATAACACATTCCACTCCCACGGTAACAATGCTGCTGGGTCGGCTCATTCCAATCGTCCACGAGCAACTTATTTGCTCGTCATTAGAAACCACGCACATGCGAGCGCGGGGTACATTACGAATTTAAGACATACCATAAGTTAGCGGCATAGCCGCATAAGAATATTTCGGATATTCATTGAAAACTATGCTGCTGAGTCAGCTCATTCCAATCGTCATTGGAAACCACGCAACTGCGAGCGTGGGATACATTAACCATTTAAGATATACAATAAGTTAGCGGCATAGCCGCATAGGAATAATGTTGACATTCAATAAAGGTAACTACAATCGATAAGACGTGTTTTCTTATTACATGGCGATCCTGCCAGTGTAACTACCAAACAGTGTGTTGTGTCGTGCCCAAAAGACTTTTTGAATAAACCAAGTGAATGTCGCTTACATTGCTAAATATATATATAAAATACACAAACAAAATTTAAAATTAAACTCTTTGAGGTGTACAGTGATCGTCAAAAGTAGAAAAGTTTGTTATATTCTCATAAAGCAGTAATGTAGAAATGGATTAACTTTAAAAACGCCAATAAAAACAACACCGTAAAGTACGTATAAGCAATTCAATGCGGGTGCAGACATGATGAATCAAAAGAAAAAAAAAAAACAAGTGTGCGGTACAGTGCAGCAGGACGGTTGTCAGAACAATTTTAAGGAATAAACCCAACTTCAACAAGGAACGTTTAAAAATTAACTAAAGAATTCAACGGAAAAGCAGCGAGAACGAGAAGAAGTAAGTTATATCTATACTTATTTCTTAAGTGAAAAATAAATTTTATAGACAGCAAGTTATTGATTCTTAGATAGATATACGTATACATACATAACAATAAAATATAATACCTAAAGAATTTTAATTATTAAAATTTTACTTCCTATCCAAAATGGGCAAACAACAGTCCAAAATAGAAAGACCAAGTGCAAATGTAATAAATGAAGTAGAGATTACTGAGCAAAAATCAAATAGCGAAATGTATCTTATTATAATCATTATACTATTAGCTGCTCATTTAGCAATTAAGCTCTATTCAATGCACAAAAAATCATTAAAGAAAACTTACATGACAAGAGCACAGTCTCTTGGACAAATTTAGAAAATTTTTTTTTGGATAAAATAACAATACTTATGTAATGAATCATATTAAATGTATAAACTTTATTGACATGTACGATGACGACATACAGAGTTTATTGTAGTAAAAACATGGCTCCAAAATGTATAGATATTTGATTTCATTACCATAAACCTTTCTCTTTATTCCGATTCCATTACTTGAAAAAGTTCATCAGTTTACTCATTCCAAAGAATTTCTCATATTGAGGTCATAGCCAATTAAATGGAATGGCAAAAGATTGTCGAGAAAGTACGCAGAAATAAAGAAGTACTCGACAAATCCTACAAGTGTATCAACCAAGATAGACATATAGGTAAGGAAACTTTGAATATATGTACACTTGGAGGTACTGGTAACCAGCCTAGAAAAAATCAGAGTAATACTAAACGTTAATTACTCAAGGCTAACCAATCAACATAAAGACAGAGCTCACCAATTTTTTAATGAATGTAGAGACAAAGTCTCTAGAGCAGCATCTAGACACTCAATAGATCTTAAAATACCTGTTTCACTCCATGAGAATGTATCAATCGATATCGACACCACGACTAAAAATATAATTGATAAGAACCAAGAAATTAGTAGCAAAACCAATATTGCAAATTCAAGCAAAATGTCGCAAACACCTGTGGAATTTCTAAATATTGCTTCGAAAATCCTTCCGAATTTCTATGGTAACGCAGACGACCTGCAAAGCTTTTTAGCTGCGTTAGAATTGATAAATAGCATAAACGATGGCAACAACATCGTTGCTATTAATCTAATAAAAACAAAGCTAAAAGGAACTGCTATAAATCTGCAGTTATAGTTATAATATTACAATTGCCTGTTGACAAAAGAGTTTCGATTGCAGCCGAATTTGCTGCAACAGTTTCAGTTGGCATTTGATAGTGATAAAGAGTAATAGATTACAATTGTTATGCAGCAGTTAACGTTGTTTAATTGTGAGTACGAGGAGAAAATGACATGACTTTTTTGGCCTTGTTAATAAACAGAATACGAATAATGCATAACAACATTTAGTTCCTAGCACAACGCAACTTGCGCGACGTCTTAATTTTTACCACATATTTCAGAATCAATATATAGGCACGCTATGTGCCGTGTACTAGCTAGCACCTTTAGACGTAACAGATAATAAATAACATTCCTTAACATACAAAAAATTCCATTTTAAGAATATTAACTTTATTATGTAAACTATGTAAACTGAACTAATAAATTTTGTATTGTAGCATAAGCCTTAGGATTCTCTCTACAGCAACCAGCGACATCATGTGCCTATTGGATGAACTGAATCTGACATCTGGCATTGAAAATAACGCGCATTATCTTGTGTATTATCTTGTAAGGAGGTCACATGTGCCATCCAGATAAATTCAAATAAAATTATATTATTCAATTTTAAAGCAAAAAGTATTCGTTTATTTCATCTCAGAAGTGGGATTACATCATAACCAACGTAAAATACGCGCGTTTACAAAAATTAATTACAATGATGAGACGATCGGCCACACGCCACGAAATTGTGGATTGTCTGCTGCGGGCGGGAGTCCTGTTTCCCGAAACGGCTACTATGATCCACCTGCGTGGGCTGTATGAGGGATTGCAGCTGCCACTTTGTGCTGATGTGGAGCTTGAGGTCGACCCTGATAAATTGCTTTCTTCCGATGACCTTGATAGGATTGATATTTCCAGTGCAAATAATTCAGTTGCATTGAAGAAAGACACTGCTGTTTGTGTTAATACTGCTGCGCCTATTTATACTGCTGTTCCTGCTGTCTCTGCTGCTACTGATGCTGATGTCACTGCTGCCTCTACTGCTATTCCAACAACTACTGATTCTGCTGCCACTACTGCTGTTCCAACGTCTAATGTTTATTTAATCAAACTATTTTCAAATCTAATGTTTCTGCTGCCACTGCTGTCCCTGCTGCATCACGACGTGTTACTGCCATTGTTCCGACAGTCATTCACGCTGACGAGGCCAAGTGTTCTATTGCTGCCAACGTGTCCACTGGGTGCAACTTGGGTTATACTGCTGCCACTGATGACAGTGAATTGGAGCGAGAGTTTGCTCGATTATGCAAGCAAAAGGAGTTGCTACTGCTGCGCAAAGAAGTAGATTTGCTTCAGGGTGAGTTACAACAAAATATTCCCTTAGACATGGCAACAGTAGACTCTATGGTTACTAAATTCTCCGGTGACGACACTTACGATGTTAGTCGTTGGATACGGGACCTAGAAGAGATGTTTGAGTTGCTGCGGTGTGGTGAGCGTGCTAAGTGGTTGCATGCCCGCCGTCTACTTGGTGGAACAGCCAAATTATTCGCTCGTACGATGGGAGCTACAAATTATACAGAACTGAAGAGGGGGCTGTTAGAGGAGTTTGGATGTTCTCATACGATCTGGGAGATCTATGAGCAACTTAGGAAGAGGAAACTGCAGCCAGGAGAGAGTGCCCAGCGGTACATGCTGGAGATGAAGATGATAGCCGAAAAGGCTGACATCCCTGAGGGCGATTTAGTAGATGTTATTGTTGCCGGATTGAATGACCGGACACCGTTGGCTACAATGTTGTATCAAGCCACTACATTGCGGCAACTGAAGGTGCAACTAGATCGCTACGAAAAATTGCGTATTAAATTTGCTCTTCCAAATATGGCACGTACTCCCAATACGGGGCCACCACAGAAGACCAATAGGAGAACTGCAGTCCCGGAAAGAGGATCGACACGTCCTGAGACGACTCGCTGTTATAATTGTTCACAGTTTGGGCATTTTCAGTCTCAGTGTACAAAGCCGAAACGAGCTGCTGGTTCGTGCTTCAGATGCGGTGAACTCGGACACTATCATCATACGTGTCCGAAGAAGAAGAATCCTGTTCAAGCTGTTGATGACCTGAAGGAAGATTTTGCTGATACTGATAGCTGGTTGTCTGGGGAGAGTGTAAAACTGATGAGTGCTGTACAGATGGTAAGTGTTGCCTTTAGTGATAACCAAAACAAACGCACTAATTTTACCAAATTTAAAACTTTATTCGACTCCGGTAGTCCGAGGAGCTTCATTAGGCGGTCAGTGGTTCCCTTTAGTCTAACTACAACTTTGAAACCATCAGTATACTATGGGGTTGGGAACAAACAATTAAATGTTTTTGATAAAGTATTATGCAGTATCCAAACAAAAAATAATTGCGTTAAACACTCGGTTTTAGTCCTTCCGGACTCTGATTTATCGGTACCAATGTTATTTGGTCGGGATTTATTGAAAAAACTTAACATTTTCTTATGTAAAGTCAAAGTTAAAACAATTAAATACTCTATGAATGAATTACTAGATATAGAGAAGAATAATAAAGCTTGTATCTCGGAAATGGTACACTGCGGTGCGTTTGATTTGTTTGATTTGAAGAGGAAGTCTGTAACAGTCGGTGAGTGTCTGCCGCGGTGTGATGCGGTGCCCGTGGACGATTTGACTCAGAACTTAATTAAGAGTGAAGGTATTAAAGAAGTGATTTTGCCTGTGCCTGTGGAAACGGAGTATACGATTCAGATACATAATGTGGTGATCGGTGGAACGAGAACAAGCTGGGACCAAACACTTGTTATAGATCAGTGCAACTTAGAACAACAAAGTTTTTGTAGTTTGAGAGATAGAGATAGGGCTGAGATTGATATTGAACCACAGTTAAGTATGGAACAAAGAAACATTTTAATGGGTATTATTGAGGATACATATTGTAATCCAAGTTCGGATATTGAGGTGGAACCGTACGATTCGAAAATGAAGATTCATGTAACTGATGATGTACCCTTTTATTGTGGCCCGAGGCGTTTGTCATATGCGGAAAGAATAGAGGTACGAAATATAGTTAATGATTTGATGGCTAAGGGTATAATTAGAAGTAGTAATTCCCCTTATGCCTCTGCAACAGTTCTGGTTAGGAAGAAAAATGGTGAGGGTAGACTGTGGTGTATCGATTACAGAGTGCTGAATAAGAAAACAGTAAGAGATAATTTTCCGATGCCATTGATAGAAGATTGTCTAGAATACCTTGAGGGAAAAAAATATTTTAGTATACTAGACTTAAAAAATGGATTTCATCAAGTACATAATGCATGAAGACTCCATAAAGTATACTTCATTTGTGACGCCATTAGGTCAGTACGAGTACAAGAAAATGCCCTTTGGCCTGAAAAATGCACCAGCTTTCTTTCAGCGATTTATTTACGATGTACTACGGGATCTAGTAGATGCTGGAAAGATAGTTATTTTTGTCGATGATATTACCATTGCAACTATAGATTTTGAAAGTCACATGCTGATATTAACTGAGGTCTTAGGTCGTTTATATAAGAGAGGTTTGGAATTGAAATTAAGTAAGTGTAAATTTGGATATTTTGAAATAGGATTTCTTGGGTATATGGTAAACTCTAAGGGGATTCGTCCCAATGATAGACATATTGAGGCAATAAGAAACTTTCCGCAACCACAAAATTTTAAACAATTGCAGCAGTGCCTAGGTTTGTTTTCGTATTTTAGAAGGTTTGTCCCATCGTTTTCCACGATTGCGAAACCCATAACTACCCTATTGAGAAAGGACATGCTATTTGATTTCAATAAGCAATGCATAGATGCGTTTAATACTCTTAAAGAGGTTTTGGTGTCAGCACCAGTGTTGTCAATATATACCCCCATGAGAGAGACTGAGTTACACACAGACGCAAGCAAAATTGGGTTTGGGGCAGTTTTGATGCAAAAGCAGGACGATGGGAAGATGCATCCGGTTGCGTTTTTCTCTAAAACGGCATCGGAGAGTGAATCCAGACTTCACAGTTTTGAGTTGGAGACTTTAGCAATTGTGTATGCTTTGGAGCGGTTTCGAACACAACTTATGGGGATTTCTTTTACCATAGTTACAGACTGCAATGCGCTGACGCAAGCGATGGTGAAAAAACAAGTGAATCAACGAATAGCTAAATGGGTATTTAGCTTTGAAAATTATAACTATAAGATAAAACATCGCTGTGGTACTTCAATGGGTCACGTGGATGCCCTTAGTAGATGTCATTTAATTAGTTATGAAGATGTATATGATGTAGATGTAAATATTCAGATTACCCAGAATAGAGATAGAGTGATAAGGGAGCTTAGGGACAAGTTAGAGGTTGAGGTGGTCCCGAATTTTGAGCTTAAAGATGGATTAGTCTTTAGGGTAAATAAACCCTCAAACCATCTTCAGCTGTATGTACCGACTGAAATGGAAAACAATATTATTAGAGTCATTCATGAGAAGATTGGTCACTTAGGTGTAGACAAAACAGTAGACAAACTTAGGAAAAACTACTGGTTTCCAAAATTAAGAAAGAAAGTCAACAATTTTATAAGAAATTGTGTTAAGTGTATAATTTATTCTCCCGCGGCCCGTAGTAACCAACACAACTTATTCAACATTCCTAAGAAACCTGTGCCCTTCGATACGGTACATATAGACCACTTTGGTCCACTTCCGTCCGTGCAGTCTGTACGAAAGCATGTGCTTGTTGTAGTAGATAGTTTTACAAAACATATCAAACTGTATGCAGTCAAGACTACCAGTACAAACGAAGTGTGTGCGTCTTTACAGAAGTATTTTGACAATTTTAGTCGACCGAGGCGGATTATTAGTGACAGGGGAACCTGTTTTACTTCACATGAGTTCACAGAATTTTTGAATAAAAATCATATTCAACATGTCAAGGTTGCAGTTGCATCACCACAGGCTAATGGACAAGTCGAACGGGTGAACAGGGTACTGAAAGCCATGTTGGCAAAGTTGACTGAGCCTGTGAATCATGCAGACTGGGTCAGAAAACTAGTTGATGTAGAATATGCAATTAACAATACGGTTCATGCGTCGACCCGGAAGTCTCCGTGTGAGCTTTTGTTTGGTGTTGAACAAAGAGGTAGAATTATAGATGAGCTTACTGAGTATCTTGAGAGTAAAGTAGATTCAGAGGTACGGGATTTAGTCAAGAGTCGTACTGAGGCACTTCAGAATATCGAAAAATCACAAGACTACAATCTGAAGTATTTTCTGAGGCACAGTGCACCGGCAAAATCATATGAAGTGGGGGATTTTGTTGTAGTAAAAAATGTGGATACCACAGTAGGTACAAACAAGAAGTTTATCCCGAAGTATAAGGGCCCGTACGTTATTGCTAAAAAACTGCCAAATGACAGATACGTATTAAATGATATTGAAGGGTTTCAGGTAACTCAGATCCCATATGACGGGATAGTAGAGTCTAATCGTCTACGGATGTGGTTAACCGCGGTCGAAGAAACAGACACTGACTGTACTGATCCTCTAGGCAACACCGAATCTTTTATTTAAAGTATAGGCTATTCCAATCGAGTCGATTGGTTGTCAGGAGGGCCGAGTTGTAAACTATGTAAACTGAACTAATAAATTTTGTATTGTAGCATAAGCCTTAGGATTCTCTCTACAGCAACCAGCGACATCATGTGCCTATTGGATGAACTGAATCTGACATCTGGCATTGAAAATAACGCGCATTATCTTGTGTATTATCTTGTAAGGAGGTCACATGTGCCATCCAGATAAATTCAAATAAAATTATATTATTCAATTTTAAAGCAAAAAGTATTCGTTTATTTCAATTACATAAATACTTTATACTGTATTTAAGTGCTCAAATCAGAAAATAATTTAAATATATATTCTACAAGCTATAGAAAATAATTAAGGGCAAATATACATATGTGTCGAAACCGCAAAGAAGCAAACCCGTATTCAGATTTATCCTTTACAACCTAAGGAAATTGTCAAGAAGTCTACCTTCGATTCCTGAAACTATTGATTCCGGAGTTTCCCTCAATAATTCTTCGTCAAGTTCTTCTGACTAATCCGTAATGAATAACATTCGGACACTACGAATGGTTACGTATGCCATTCGGATTAAAAAATGCACCTGCCACATTCCAGCGAATTAAGAAGGATTAATAAACAAAATTTGTGTAGTCTATTTAGACGATATCGTTGTTTTTAGTACATCATTGCAAGAGCATATGATTAATTTCAGACTAGTATTCCAAAGATTAAGACAGTATAACTTAAAAGTTCAAGTCGATAAATGCAACTTCTAAATATGGGCTAAGGGAATAGCCGAAGCAGATTTTTGTTCCTGTAAATCTTTCAACCCCCTCAATAGAGGTAAGCGTATATAAATTAACATGAAACAAATCAACTCCGTGAATTGCATCAGCAGGTTATTCACACGACCCAATTTCCGCTCCCACGAATCGACAAAACTCATATTGCAACTTTACTCGAATCCAAATTCTTAGAAACAATTTCAGCAACACTTGTGCTGATGCTGACAACAGCAAAAATACATGAATGCATGTAGAGTAGTAGAATTGAATAATATTGTATTTTTAGTCTTAATCGATCATTGAACAATAAAGGTCAGAGCAACCTGCTCTTAAAAAATTTTTTTTAGTAATTTCGGCGTAAATTTTATTAACTTATATACGTGTGACCAAAAACGTGTTTTTTCTTCTTGTCTTTGGTCTTCTGCAGGGTCCTAGTGTGGCATTTTTAACGCGGAATTATACGCGAAATATCAACACCCGAATTTTAGTGCTGAATTTAGTTGCACAACACCGAATTTTAGTGCGGAATTACGCAGAATTTTTGCTGTATAAGTTCTTCAGTGCAAATTTTAATCCACGTGCGGATTTTACGCAGAATTTTGACTGCAAAGTTTTAAATGCAGAATTTTTGGCTGCAGAAATAACTGCGCAGAACCGTTTTATTGCTAAGTACCGTCATTACGGTTAATTAACACGCCACATCAACGTGCTAGTTTTACGTCATCCCGTTACACTGCGAGGTACCGTTGTCAGTTGAATTTTCCTGCAAAGTGCTACATCACTTGTTCTCGTTAATTTTTCTAGCGACGCATTTCCGCTACGGTATATTCTAAATACCGCAAACTTTCGTTTTGCGCAACGGCATTATCGCACAACGACTTGGTTGTTCCGTTATCTACGGCAGCATCATAGCACACCGTTAAAAACGCTCCGCATATCTGAATACACCGCTATAACGCACTTTAACTTTTAAACACACCGGATCTTTCCGTACCGTTATTTGACGTACGACGTGACCAAAATCTTCACTTCCATTTTATTTTGGCGTCGACATTTTTCGCCCAACGTTTCTTTTACATACCGCAACATGTGCATCAACATCCGTTTTGAAAGCCAACGGTATTGTTCACCGCTAGAAGACACCGCTAGATGACATCTCTATCCATTCAGCGAAGAAGCTGATCATCACCAACTTCTGACGTCTCTAAGTGTATCTTTTGTGTTGTTATTTTATCTTTAAGATCCAGCAATCCGCATTTTGTTTGGCGAGATTGGCTGAAGAACTTTTATCTTTAATTACCTTTTAAATAAAAGTTAACTTATGTGGTGTATTGTATTTGACCGCAATATAACTAGGGCCTTAAAGTGAACTATTATTACTTCCAGTTTGTGTCAATGTAAACCAATGTCAATGTTTGTGTCATCTTCGCTGGAAGATATTGAAAATGGAATGAAATCGTTGAAAAGTTTGTACCGAACGTAGTTGATTTCGATTGCTGTATAAAAAACCTTTTTTATCTTTTGAATAAAGTTGTTTTAAATTTCGTAACATTAAACTTACTTTAATTGTTTAAATGTTTAGCTTTTAGATACTTTTGTTGTTGTTTTTGCAATTGATAAGTACTGCAAAGAAGTAAATGTGTCTTTATCTCGATTAGTTACATACATATATACATGTACTAATTCGATTATCTTTTCTCGCGAAGAGACGATTAATTACCTATGTATTAATTCGTACCTCTTATCTTACCGTACCGTAATTCATCCATTTACTTCAATGCAAAACGTTATCTTATTATTCTTTGAGTAACGTAACGTCATTTACTATCTTTTAAGTATCTTTTTGATTCATTCTAAGATCCTTTTGATCAAATTAGAATCAATAGTTTTAAGTAAAAATAATTTTCAAAGGGACAAAATTTCCTCTTTGGTAACATATATGTTAGAGCAGTGATTTTCTTGAGTGTATGAGTGTCACTCTTCAAGGATGAATATAAGAACAGGGCATAAGATCAGTTAAGTTGAGGCATACAGGAAGTATAATGAACTACATTTTCAAAAATAATCTCTTGCATAGAAAAACAGAAGGGAGAACAACTGTATATTACCCAAAGTCTGAAGAGGCGTTTCCATGAAGATAATTGCCATATGTACCTACTGGTTGCAACAGCTGAAGCATCCACTTGGCATCTATAACCAAGCAACCCGTAGAAACGTGATGAGACTCATCTCCAACACCGTGTATTGGTATTCCGGAAAAGGACGAAGAAGAAGATCTACTCTCATCGAAAATTGCAGTCTGCAGTATCTAGATTGTTTTTATTTTATTTTTTTCTCGGGTGGTAATCGTAATCTCAATTCTGAAATCAAATTGTTCATTTTCTTTGCTTTGAAAATCCGGCTCGCGTTACGTAAAGTAGCTTGTCTTTTCTTAAATATTAACGATTAGTCTTTATAATTTTGTACGAGAATTCGTCGATCGAGAGAAATCGGTTTTTTTTTTTGTAACCTTGTAAAAATAATTTTAAAATTAATTATATTTAGAAGTTTCAGACCCGTTTCAGATGGTTTTATTGCTTTATTAGGGGTTAATCGAATTTAAATTATAAATGATCTAGCATTATAGATACATGGACGCAGATTTTGTTGATCATAGTACGAGTACAACCAATGCATTGGAGGAGTAACTCGGGTAAGTGGTCGGGCTTGTTCCCCTTGATAAATGTTTATCTTAAGTAGATTATTCGTAGTTTGGATTCATTCACCCATTCATTTATATAAACTTTTATTTATACGTAATAGGGTACGTTGCCCATTAATTTTTTCTCTCGCGAGATATATCAATTAATGATAGACCACTTGGGCTAACCTATTCGATCCCCATTCAAATTTAATGACATTTTTCCATTTCAGAATTTCAGATCACAAAGTAAAAGAATACTTTGTGATCTCTCAGCATAAACATTCGGCACCACTCAGGGCCTAATGTAAACATTTAATAACATTCTTGGATCGACACACTCATCGATCCTAATTGCCTTCTGCAATTAAATATACTTTGTCTCCAATCACAAAGATGCTTCGATGTCGCTCTGTTGAACACTTATGTAAACAAACACAATGTTCGGACCGACGATACCGTTACCCACCGAGGTAACATTTTTGATGATGAGCTTTGACTTAGTCAGTTGCATTTCAGTCCGCGAACAAGAACTAAACACTCTTTCTATCTTCCTTATATTCAGAAGTAAATAAATATATTTTTTTATTTTAAACGATAAAAAAGAAGTTTTCTCGCGCGACCCCGTATCTCAATTTCCTTGATTTTTTTCAATTTAATGATTGTATGCCTAATCAGTAAGTAAAGTATGAATTATTTCGCGCAGCGGATTAAGGTAATAGAACGTAAAATTTCGTTATTCAATTAATTTTAACAAAAACCACTCCGAGTATAGTTAACGTAATCGTAAAGAAAGCAAAAATAAAGATTTGAGTTGAAAAAGATGAATTCGGTTGTCGTCTAATTTTTTTGTTGGAGATGGATTGAGGAGAAGGGAAGAGACGGGTTCTTTATTTTGGGAATCCTCATAGATTTTTGTTTGGAACAGGTTTAGAGGATCATGGTAGGGAGGGCTCGGTAGACACGTCATTCATCTTCAGTCTACCCCCCCCCCCCCCCTCCAGAAGGGGAGTCATCGCGAACAGAGCACCATAACAACCAATGTGCACGAAAAATTATAGCACAGTGCACCGGCGGGAACCTTTGAGGTAGGAGATTTTGTTGTTATGAAGAACGTGGATACCACGGCGGGGTTAAATAAAAAATTTATTCCGAAGTATGACAGGTATGTTCTAGGGGACATTGAGAACTTTCAAGTGAGTCAAATACCTTACGATGGCGTGGTTGAGTCAAATCGCCTACGAATGTTGCTTACGCAGGTACCCCCACCAGAATCCGCAGTCACCGATTATCAAAGCGACACTGACCCATTAGGTTGATTTAGTTATATCGATCGAGTCGATCGAATAGTCAGGAAGGCCGAGTTGTAAGAAGCCAAATCAAAATCATTTTATTTTATGTTTCAGCCTTAAGTTTAATCCATTGTGCTTCCACCTTTGACAACCGTGGTGAAATAAAACCACAACCAACTTCGTTAGTTTTAAGAGAATCCATATTGTAATATTTTAGCGAGACACAAGTTGTCATAATTCTTTTCTTGTAATAAATTTTCAAGTAATGAACTCATATTATAGAACCCAGCTTTGAATCAGATTTAGATTATCCAGTTTCAATTAACCTACCCCAGTGTAAAGACATGTTAAAAATGAAATTAATTATTCTCTTGGCAATAACCAGTGCGGTGTATAGTGAAATTAATTTTTAAGAAGTAAATAGTTTAAATGGTTTTTCAATAATAAAATATGATGAAGCGGATAGAGATCATCAATACAACTACATAACATACGTAGTTAATTTTACAGATTTACACATAGTAGTAGTAAATAAAATTACCCAAGAAATGAATTCATTTCAGAATATTATTATCATAACGTCAATATTTATATTCTTTAGACAAAGAACTAATACTAATAAAAGAAGAAGAGATAGACTCCCCCCACCAGAGGTAAGGAGTCTTGATCTTTTCAGTTAAATAAAATTAAAGATTGTTCTGAATGTAAATAAATGTGTACTCTGTTTTATTTTTGAAAACTAATCTTGCGTATATATCCGCAATAAGCAACGCTTGTCCAAAATGTTTAGAACACCCTCATCAGTCTTACTGTTCAAAATATATCGGGATGGATGTTGCTGAGTGAAGAAGAAGAAAGTTTATGCTTTGACTGTCTCAAACCTAGGCAAACTGCGAACAACTGTTCCTCTAAGGTCTAAGCATTCATGTGAGCAATGTAGTTTAAGAAATCATTCTTCATTTCATGTAAATTATAAAACCTACCTTACATACCAAAAACCGGATGTAAGCAAATCTGCTGCAGCTGCAGAACATGCTGGCACTTCAACTTCTATAATAGTAAAGGCTCATGGAGAGCAATCTTCCTCTGCTAAGACAGAATCCACTACAGATGAATCTAAGGGCCAAACCAATTCCACTACAGCTGAATTAAATTATCTATTAAGCCAAGTCAACACTAATCCTACAGCCGAATGTTTCGAGGTTTCGAACCAACCACTATCCTCTGATATTCAATTTAATGCTTTACTGTCAACTGCTGTGGGAAATTTGCAACACTACAACGTACTTGTTGATTCTTGATGTCAAAATATGCTTATTACTACTGCGAATAGGCGACTAGGCCTTCCCAGACGTCCAGCCAATGTAAAAATATTAGGACTCACAGCTAGCAAGGTCGGCGTTTCTAAGTGTGCGGTCAATTTAAGAGTATGTTATCGGCTCTTGTCTCTTGCAATATATTTTCTAATTAACCATCTATCCCTATTCCCAATCCCAACTAGACTGCTTTGTCTCTGTTCTTCGAAAGGAGCAGGTAACCGATAATAACGTTGTGATTGCGCAAAATACTCTCTTCGGGTGGGTCATATGTGGTTAAGTCTGAAAATTGTGTATTAGGAAACTCGTACACAACTGCCGATAATATATAAGTTAACAAACAAAACAGCAACACGCGCAACATTTATTCCCATGGAACATTATCGATAAACAACACGTGCAACAGCGATTCCCACAGCGTCAGCACATATGATCAATGCCACTGAACTGTGTCGCTGCACCTACCGTTCCAGGGAATGCTGACGTCGCGTCTGAGGTGAAGTCAACATTATTATTTTTGTTCAGTTGCTTAGTGTTACTATAACTTGTTAAATGGTAGTTGTTAAGCGACGAAATAAATAATATATTTTTTTAAATAAAAAGTATTGTGCGAGATTGATTTATACTCCTTTCTATGGAATAATAATCTTAGAGACAGCTACCAAAGATATATGTCGGAGTACCTAGCTCTTGGGAATTATGGAATAGGTTTCAGATGAAGAAATAAATATACAAATTACCGCGCTATATTATTTACCACACCACACCACGCTGTGTTTAAGAACAACAGTCTTACTACGAATCTTCGGGTTGTCTTTGATGGAACTTGTAAATCAAGCTATTGAAAATGATTGAAATCCTTTCATCGGGTAAAGGTACACCCTTACAATTGGATTTGACTGCGGTTTTACTTCGCTATAGATGCTTTATATATTGCTTTTCATCTGACATAAAGCAAATCGAAAACGATTATAACATCAGCGCAAATGAATACAACAAGTATCGATGTAGCACCACCCTAAATAATCGATTTGGCAATGTCACCTTCTTACTTTAGTAATTTTCTGAAAGAACCCACTGAATGACAATAAATACTACCACACTACGCTAGTCATTCGATCCGTCAACTACACAATGAAATCTCCAGCGTAATATTGTTATGAATGAACATAGCTGATCCAGCTATAATAATAATATTGTAACCTAGTTGTAAGTAGAAACTATTAGTCATATAAGTTATATGTGTAATAGTTATAGCGAATAATTTCAGTATAAATAGCATGTAATCAATCGATAGAAGTCAATTAAATAAAGTCAAGCGAATCATAAAGGTCTCCTCTTTTCGGCATAATTGCCTTTTTCATTGCGGCATATTTGCCTCTGCTTTTAGCGTTGCTATCGCTTTAACTGGCACATTTAGGGCTTTATCCTCGCCGACCCCCCCACGACCACCACAATATTGAAACTAAATACTAGAGTTGTAAAGTACTTAAGTATTCCAGGACTTCAGTCCTCTCAAGTACAAGTACTAGGTACTGGTATTTGTACTTCAGTACCCTGGTACTGGTACTTGAAAAAGGCAAGTACCAGTATTTTTCAAGTACCTCGTCGCAAGTACCAAGTATCGCGTACTTAAGTACCAAAGTACTTGAGCAGTACTTTCAAGTACCAGTACCAGTACCTCAAGTACTAACCAGTACTTTCAAGTACTTGATCAGTTTTCCAAGAAGGTGTCACAGTAGACCCCATAAAGTATATATATTCTGAATCAGGATCAAATTCTGAATCGATTTAGCCATGTCCGTCTGTCTGTTCGTCTGTCTGTCCGTCTGTCTATCTGTCCGTCTGTCTGTTGAAAACACGATAGCGTCCAAACGAATCCACCTAGGCGAATGAAATTTTGTGAGAGAACTTCTTTTTACTGTCGTCAGGTTAGTATTGAAAATGGGCTATGTCGGTCAAGTATTTCTGGTACCTCCCATACAAAACCACTATTAGACCCATGTGTCTCTCTGTCTGTTGAAATCAGGATAGCGTCCAAACGGATTGACCTAGGCGAATGAAATTTTGTGAGAGGACTTCTTTTTACCGTGGCCAGGTTGGTATTGAAAATGGGCGATGTCGGTCAAGTAGTTCTGGTACTTCCCATGCAAAACCAATATTAGACACATGCGAGTACCTGTACGGTACATACTAACTAGCTCAGGCAAAGAACCACCCCATCCACTGAAGCAGCTGGATTTGATAACGTGCTGACCGCCTGCATCCGTTCATCTACCATTTTAATTTTCGTTATTCACATTTTTCATATGCATAAATAGTACGTATACGCCCTGGTGACAATTTTCCTTTTTTTGTTTCATTTCTCTTTTGCATATTATTTTTTATTTTTTTTCTCTCTACCAACTCCTTGTAAGATGAGTTCTTTTTACCGTCATCAGGGTGGGATTGAAATCAGTCGAATAGTTCTGATACCTCCCGTACAAAACCAATTTTAAACCTATGTATAATTATGTACCTACGTACTAACTCACTCAGCGAACATTTCACTTGACTTGCATATGCAGTTGATGGTATCTAAGCATCCACAAGACCGATTAAAATACTTGTTTTTTAATAATTATTTTTTATTAATGTTTTTTAAAAAAGTCGAATTAGCTTTTAACAAAACTAATTTTTGAAAATGTTCATCGGTAAGAGCATGACGTCTTGGAGAATTAACCATACTAGCGAATGAAAATAGTCTTTCAACAGGCGCTGAAGAAGTCAGCGGCGTATTCAATTTGAGAGATAATTTTTTTAGAAATGAATATTTGTCCAGCATAGCCATTCCATTTCCAACGCTCGGGTCATTTATATAAGTCGAATATTCGTACTCAATTTTTCTGGACAATGACAAACTACTACTTGATGTGGTAATTGGCAATGAAGTAGAATCTGAAAAAAAAATTCATAGAGTTAATACATAAATGCAGGGTGATTCTATTTCGGGTGATCAAATTTTGAAATTGTGTTCACGTTTAAAGAGTTAAGGAGTCATGCTCTGAAGTCATGCAAAATTGCGTGGCATGGTAATGTAAATCCAGCATTAAACTGTTTTAATCTTAAAGGCTTGTCCAAACCAAACAAGCATTCGGAGAACATTGTTCATTATTTTCAAAACATTTCCTAAATGTTTTCGAAACGTTTCGGAAATGTTTAAAAAGCGTTTTCTCAATTTTGTGAGTCAATTGATTGTTTTTCATTTGTTCTTAGTGTTTTAGTTTAAGAAAACGTCTTCGAACAAGAATCTCATTTTTTTAGCTTGATTTATCGTCATGAAAAGTACTTTACAAAAGAGAGAAAAGAGAAGAAAGTGGGCAAAGAAAATTTACATGTCAACATAATATCAACAATAGCGTAATTTTGTAAATTTTATTATTATATCAGTTTGGATTCTACAAGTTGGGCTTGTTTTCTAATAATTTTATTAATTGCCCAAATTTTTACTGGTCCCATACTTGTTTCTCTATTTTGATTCGGCTATTCGTTCCCAACTACAGAAAGAGAAACATTTTATTTTCTCACTTCAAGTGGAACATTTGAGAAACGTTTCGCAAACAAACGGGAATCAAAATCAACATTTTGGAAAATCTTTTGGAAACGTGTTGGGAACATTTTAATTTGCAAACATGTTTCTGAAACGTTTCTAAAATATTTTCAAAACGTTTCTTACCTACCCCTTTCTATAGTTTTATCATCCGACAAGGATTGACCCTTATTCTATTTAAATTCACAAACACTAACCTTCATCAAAATCATAGAAATCTTCTTTCGTGGGGGGAACGGCACTTTCAGCATACGTCCCCTCATCGCCTTCTAAACTTCCATTTACCTCGGCCTCTTGCTCAGCTTTACTCCGTACTAAAGCGTGAATGTCATCGATGGTGCGATGATGAGGTATATCGTTGAATACCTTAATAATAATAATGAAGAGGGTTTAGTGCACTGCGACCTTGTGGTCTATTGTTGAATACCTTGAACCATTTAGTTTTTATCTTGGGACATAGAACAGCTGCAACAATGGCATCATTTGCTTCAGGCTTTAAATAGTAATATGCTCTAAATCGGTTTACTAGATTTTCCTCCAATTGCAAAATTGTAGGCCCCAATAGCATTAGGCTTTCGGACAATCGCACTTTCTTCAGCTTAGTTTTTAATGTTGCTAAAGCGGGCATTAAATCTCCAAACACAATATTTTTTTCTTTTTGCAAATGGTCCAACAATTCTGCTAATGGCTTCATAACTATGCAATATTCTTTCAAATATTGAACGTCATTTTCGGAGAACTCATGAATTGATAGTTGACTGCACAAATCGCCTAGTTTATTACAGTGTAATAAAATATTCGATACCGCATCATATGTTGAATTCCAACGGGTTACTACAGGGGTAGTTAGTGATTGACCTAGAGTATTTGCTATAACTTCAGATGATTTTGGCCAGCTGGTTTTTCTCCAGAGATTATTGCAATTTTTAAAAGCCTTTAAAATTTCAATCTTTATTATAGTGATAAATAATAAACACGGGAGAGGTTTCCAATATAGGAAATCGACTTTCCACTTAAAATTATTTTGGTTAAAATGAAGATTATGTACTGTGTAAAAGTTGTGGAGAGGAAATTTGTTTTTTTTATAGGTATTTAAAATGATCCCCTAGTTTGCATAACGCTCGTATCTATACTGTTTTTGGCGGTATTGTACAGTTTTTTTTAGACTCACCGCTTTTTCTTCCAAAATGCAATAAAATTAACAAAATTAAATTGTTTCCATGTATTATGGCTTTATTAGTAAGAGCAAATATTCCCATTAATTATGAAACACAACGTTGTTCACGCGTAAAGCGACTCATTTCGTTCCGCGGAGGTATGATACTGACTTTCTTTCAAGATTTCGAGCGGGAAACAGCTGTCAGTGTCAAAATAACATTTGATTTAAAAAGAAACCACTAGATGGCCCACCCGAAAAATACTGTTTTCCAAATCGATTCACTGCTTTTTTTTTAATTTTTTGTTTTTGGTCTCAAAAAAGATACGAGCGTTAATATTAATACCCGATTTCGCACCTATTTATGGGCTTTTTGTAAAAAGAAAACTATTAAAAATGTTTAAAAAAAATTAAGAATGTTAACTTTTTTTCAGTTCCTACAAAAAAAAAAAATTATAGGAATGGTGTAGGAGGGCAGAAAAAAATTAAAATTTTAGCGAATTTCCTGTATTGGAAACCCGCCCCATAAAAACGTATAAATTACCTGTAAGTGCCTGTTGTATAAACTTGTGTCACGTTTCACAATTTTTAAATAGTCAGTAGTTGCGAGTAAGTTGAGTGTGTGACTGGCACACCGAACATGTTTTGGTAAAACTCTTAATGAATCTACACAACTAAATTCTGGCAACTCTTCATCATCAAATTCAAAATTGTCAATACCGAATTCTTTGAATGCCTTCACAAAGTTTGAACCGTTATCTGTTATTGTAGCAACGATATTGCGATGGTTTAGATGGAACTTTGTATTGATTTCCGACATGAGGTCTGCTATCCGTTCTGCAGAATGAGTTCCGGAAAATCTCTTACACGCAAGTGCAACAGACTGTCTTTCAAAATTGTTGTCAAGCCAGTGACAAGTATATCCTAGAAAACTGCGATGCGATGCAGACCAAACGTCAGCTGTTGTGCAAAAGTACTTGCTGGATTTCATGGCTGATGTTATCGAATGAGACATTTCGTCATACGCATTATTTAACAAATCCATTATCTTGGGTCTACTTCTCACAGTAAGTCCAGTTCCTTTAAATAGCTGGATGAAGGATTCCTTTTCTACAATGGACAGCGGTGATATTGTATCCACAATAAAATCTATCAGACGTTTATCAAACATCGCCTGTCTGTTCTGACCACCACTTTTATTACTACAGTCGCCATTTGATTTCTTTAAGGCAATGTACTGATCAAAGCTCTCAGAATGCATTTTCTTTAAATGTTTTGTGAAATTTGATGTCACATGAAAAGAGCCCTTTATAATTTTTTTGCATTCTTGACAAACGGCAGATAAATTGTCTGTTGAATTCAGCTATACATAAACAGATTATAATTTAAAAAAAAAAATCCGTGAATCATTTCATTTTTGTGCAAAATATTCTTGTTAATATTTATGCATATAAAGGGGTTTTCAATAAGGACGGGTCGATGATGAAATTAAATAAAACAATCTGCGTGTGAGGTTGTAATGAAATTTGTTTATTACTGAGTGGGTAAGCGAGGAGTAACAACGATTCTCGCTAGTTGGCATTGACCCTGACAATTTCTGTTCGGAAATTTTGTCAAATTTCAGTTAATGAATTATTGTTTGAGAGAATAACAATAATTCATAAACTGAAATTTGTTTATCTTTTATTCTTTTCTTTCATAGGTCCTCTTCCAAACGCTCCGAAGCGTCTGTCTTTGAATTTGAATTATTATTGTTTGAGAGAATAACATTAACTAACAACAACTGCGCCAACTGAGCGATAAGTAGAATTCCGCCAACTGAACTGGTGATTAGAACGGAAGAGAAGACCAATCTCAGTGCGATGTTGTTGCTATGAGGTGTTTTTGTTTATTGCCGTTCTCTCGGGTTTTCTTCGCTTCTTCATCTCTTTCTCCGTACGCTATGAGATTTCATTCAAACAGTTTCATACGAGTAAGAGAGACTTATTGTTGGGAAGAATTCGTTAGCTGATACCCAGACCATGGTTTGCTAATTACTGAGTGGGGAAGCGAGGAGTAACAACGATTTTCGCAAAATTTTTCCCGGATTTCCCGGGGCAAAATTCGCCAAGTTGAAGTCTTCGAAAGGCCGACTTCTTGTACATGGCGAGTAATTAAATGCCTCAGATTAACGGGTCGCGGCAATATTCTCTGCCGATCTAGCGTTCCTTTGGCGTACGGGTGTTGGCTAATTGTCAACCGAAACAGTTGTCTGGAATTTGGCCACCGAACATTGCACAGTCGACTTTGAAGCGCCGCCACCGCGTCTGCCGTAAAATAGGCGCAACGTTTGCACTAACTAACATTTATTTCGATAAAAAAGTTTTATGATTTGGACGTGCTGCTCAGTCTCATTCCATAGTGATTTGACATTAGTGACGTAATAAACACCATATTAGACAGACGCCACCAAACCAACATGGCCGCCACAAGCTTCCGTCCCAATTGAAAAACCGTTTATTATAATAAATTATATTGTGCATACCTGCTTCACTTCACTATAAAAAGTGCCATTAAAGAGAAGCTTCTTTTCTCGCACTTCATCAAACTTTGTCCGTTTTATGCTTCCACTTGAAGTACTTGGGGAAAGTGTTCTTTTTCGTGAAAACGTTGGATCAGCAATGTAATCATCGGATGAAAAGTCGACATCTATTGAATCTTCCTCTCGATTGCTGAGATAGCTGTTTTCTTCTATATCCATGTCCTAATAAGAAATTTTAATTATAATGTTATTTTTTAGATTTTAAATTTGAATATAATCACACTTACCAAGTTCTCAAAATAAGCCGTTTTAACTTACACGATTTTAACAAAGCACTATTAATTCACAAGAAAACTGAACAATATTTAATCTGTTTTACTGGTGACCTGTTACGCGTAAGTTCTCATCCAAATAAAATCATACATACTATGCATAATATAATGTGTATGTATGTAAGTGAAGACAAATATATATATAGCTTATTTAGGAGAAACGTAATGGCAAATGTTAATGCACATTTTCTGCATACGTTTACTTACGTAGTTACGTATGCATGGCTAAAGAAAGTACAGGCGCGTTGAAAATATTCATTATTAATTGCCCCAAAAAAATGATAAGGTGTTTAATTATAATTGTATATAAAGTCTAGTAAATGTTAATATTGAGAGTCTCTATTAGAGACTAAGTGTAAAAAACTTGTTTGTAGGGTACATAGTAAACAGTTTTTAGGAACAATAGAACTCACTTATGTAAATAAATGAACTTATTTATAAAAGGCTAAAAAATATATTAATCCCGCCCGGCTATGCCCGTGCACAGAAATTGTATTGCTTATAGATCTTAGATAATAATGTTCTTTCGTAAAGTGCGAAAAATGAGAATAAATCGATTTTCTGGAATTTTCTTTCTGCTTAAACCTGAAATACAGCAATACGAACAAAACAAAAAAAGAATCATGAAAATCGGCCCAGCGGTTATGGAGTTATAACGTCATCGAGCTTCACCCCATTGAAGATGTTTTTTTGTATGGGTGGTGCCACGCCCCTTTGTCCAATTTTGACCAATCTTCACAGCGACACTCCTGAGCTAATACCTAAGATTGTCTGTAAGTTTCAACTGAATCGATTCGGCGGTTTTCGAGATATAAGATTTTGAATGTTTTTTTTGTATGGGCGGTTCCACGCCCCTTTGTCCAATTTTGACCAAATAAAGCCTATATGTTGCCCATTGTTAAGGCCTACCTTTTCCAAAAAGACCATACTAATCGGGTTAGTAGTTCTTACGTGATAGTGGAACAAAGAAAAAAATCTACAATTTTATTATATGTATAGATCACAAGAAAAAGTGTTTTGGATCAGAAATTGGGTAATCTACTTACAGTTTCCGGTCTCCTGATGAAAGAAACCCTTTTTTCTGATGAAATAATATAGTTTTCCTTTATAAATTGACGTTAATAAACAAACATTTCTCAATAGACTAGAAAATACTTGAAAGTACTGGTTAGTACTTGAGGTACTGGTACAGGTACTTGAAAGTACTGCTCAAGTACTTTGGTACTTAAGTACGCGATACTTGGTACTTGCGACGAGGTACTTGAAAAATACTGGTACTTGCCTTTTTCAAGTACCAGTATTCGAGTACTGAAGTACAAGTACAAGTCCCGGTACTGGTACTGGTATTGTACTGGTACTTGAAATTTTACAGCTCTGCTAAATACCATATGCTTATTTAGCATTTTGTCCTTATTGATTATCTTAAAGCAAGACGTCATTTGGGATGATGAAAACAGTATCCCTCAAAATAAAAATACGTGAAGTTGAATTAGAATCGATGTCAGTAAGATCAGATCAGTCAGTAAAGTCAGTAAGATCAAATCGGTCAGTCAATCAATTAATGGGTCGTATGAATAAAAACTAGCATTTGCTTTAAGTAAAAGGTGGTAGCAAAGTAAAAGCACTTAGCAAATGCTTTAAATCGGTATGAATAAAAACATACTTTGCTAAAGTAAGTTCGAAAATTCGAACAAAGCATTTACTTCACTGCATGTGTCCTTCCCTTGCAGTTTCTGTCAAAATTTGCGAGTGACAACTTTCATGTGGTTTATTTTTTGAATTTTTTTTTATTTTGAATTTGAATTTAGAATTATTAAAACGATTTTTGAGTAAAAATTAACAAAAGCTAAAGTAATTTAATAAAAAGAGATTCACATAAATACAAAAAAAAAGTGCAAACTATGGCCTGGGAACTGAATGATGAAGAAGAGTATTTGGAAGAGCTTAATGGTACGCATAAGTGCATAACCTACATAAATTCGATTACAAATTATAATTGCTCTGGATTTCAGCTGACGATGAGGAATTTCCATCTACTTCTACCTCCAATAGTGACCAAAACGAGCTGCTATTCGTGCAAACGTTAGAAGCAGAAGGAAAGATTTTGCTTAACAAATCGCAAACCCCAAATATAAAGGTGTTAAAGAAAAGCGCTGCAAATAAAATGTGTCATTTGCTAATGGAAAAATGCACAATTTCATATACGCCGGATCAAATTATTAAGAAACAGCAGCATATCAAATCAATGCGTTGCCGCACTTTAATTATTCTTTCCGAAAGCGGATACCTCGAATGTAATTTGAGTCTCCGACGGAGTATGCGTTGCGGAGAATTTTCCGTTCCGACGGATACCTCGCTAGGGCCGAATATATTTTGTCTTTGGACATGCAGTTTTTTTTCGTGTAGCGAGATCGGATAACTCGCTTTTTTTAAACGGTTCGTGATTGGGCACCTAAATAATATTTGATAAAAGTTTTATACGGTTGGTGGTTGGGCACCTAAATAACATTTCAAACAACAACAAAAAAAATACAGCAATGCAGGAGGTTGAATCGATTTCCCACACTATTTGGGAACGAGATAAAGATCGCGAGAAAACATCTGGCGAACGATCGTAAAACCAACACAACACCTTGCATCATCCGACCCCCATCAACAACATCTGGAACAATAACAAACGATCGTGAGAACCATCATAGAACATCGGGCGTAAGGTCACTGAGCGACACACCCAAATCGACTATAAAAGGGACATCAACGGCAACCAGAGGCCCAGTCATCAGTGCGACTTACATAAGAAGGATTTTGTTGTTTTTTGTGAATAAAATTTGTTTTGTTTTTTGAAAGTTTAATTGCGTTTTGTTAATTGTTAATTTACATATATACCTCTTGCCTAGTACAATGTGTTGTTTTTAAGTAAATATAGGCCTAAGGCGATCTTCTTTTAGATTTGAATTTGTGATTGCATTCTGCCCCTATGGCAATATACGTAAGAGTATTTTTGATTTAATAAAAAAACCAACGAAAATACCACGCAGCTTTTTTTTTTGCACTAACAGAGGTGTATAAGGAATTGAGTCAACGCTACAAAATCAGTTTTATTTTATTCCTAATAAATTACCTATTACAATTATTAAGGATTTATTTTGTATTAAATATAATGCATAAATAAAATATTTTGAAGTCATTTGTTATGAGAATAAGAAGTTTATTTACTTACCTAGGTACTTTTTTTTATAGAGCTTAAATGTCTGAGTCGACCTAAAGAACAAACGGAGCGCAATTTGGAAACATTTCTAATGTTTCAAATGGTAAGGCTAAATGTAGTTATTGCCAAAAAGTTTTAAGCTATACTGGGGTGCCAACATAAGGGTGTGTCTGTAGAAGCCGCGAAATATGTGCCTGGAGTGCCATAAGGTTCGCGTTCCGTTAGACAATCAAAATACACCTGACAATCAAGATACCATTAATGCAGCTGTTGAAGAAAACCATCCACATTCCAGCAATAGCAACACCGTCATTAACCCGTGCTTGCAAATGTGGAAGCCGTATGCCTTACCACCGACGGATGGACGTCCAGAACACAACACAGTTAAGTTGGTGTTACGGCTCACTTTGTGCAGGAGCCAGGAGGTAGACAGCAATAGCTCTCTGCAATCTTGCCCTTTGGGATATATTCCACATGATTGAGCACATACTTCAGTCAATTTGGCAAATTTGCTGCTGGGGGAAGTGAGGGCTTGGGGTTTAGTCCCGAAGGTAGCTTGAGTGGTAACAGACATTGCAGCAAACATTGTTGACGCTGTAAAATATAATAAATGGAGGCATTTTCCTTGTTTTGCACATTCACTAATTTTGGTTTTAGGAAATTTGCAAGTTGGCAAGTATCTATGCAAAGACAGCTAAACCTCCCTGAAATTAAAATAAAACAAGACTGTGTGACGAGATGGAATTCAACTTAGGACATGCTAACGAGGTGTTTACAGATTAAGACTGCTGTTATCGCCATTCTGGCTATAGAGAACCTCGATTTAAGCAGTCTGCTTCCCAAAGATTGGATGATTCTAGAAAAAGCAACTTAAATATATAAATTATTTCATGTCATCGCCGAAGAGATTTCGGCTGAAAAAAATGTGACACTGTCGAAAATAATGCTCATGGGTCATGGATAATGTTAATCATTGTCATCTCGAAAAGCAGTCCAGAGCAAATACAAACGATGAAATAGCCCAAATTGTTACCATATTGTCATCATCAGCTTTATCCCGGTTTAAAGACGTGGACTCGCATGAGCTTGTAACACAGGGTACTATTGTGGCTACACGAAGCCACCATACCGACGAACAAAAAAACACACTCATCGAACAGAACCAATCGATGAACTAATCGAACATAACCAATCGACGAAAAGACAAGGACAACAGCTGACACGGTAGGCGAGAATGAGAGCAAGCATTGACTTGCTGTCATTCCAAGTATTGCGCGTTTTTTCTTTCGGTTGGCATATAAAAAAAAAGAGCATTCTTCGTTCAAACGTCTACGGTGGTGGTGACCTGCTCCTCAAGTAATTAAATTTTAGCGTAATTTAGTACCTAAGTTTTTTTTGAGTAATGTAATAAAGTTAAGAAAATTTAACTCATTGTTTTCTTTCAAATCGTAATGTGGTTCACGACCCACATCTGGTGACCCCGACGTGATCATTACTCTTGTATTAATACGCAAATAAAAGCAGCCATTTTCACCACCACCCGCGGCCGAAACAACAACTCGCAATTGCGCAGACAACAGCCATAAGAACTACAAGCGTGTGGGAGATAAATTCTGCCCACGTCCTTAGCACCAATAACTGGAAATTCGCAAGCCGATTTCGTGAGACTCATCTAAGAGTACAGTTCAGCTGAATTTTGAGGCTGAAACAAAAATACGTCACGACCAAATTCTTCAATCGGCATATTGAAATTCGCCGCCATTACCAACACGATTGCACCGCTATCATCACCGTTGTCGCAAGCGTCATCCATCATTGCCGTTACGCCAAGCGGTCTCATAAGCGTCTAATAAACTGTAGCAACCTGCACGAAGAACAAAGAACAGCTTCGCCACGTGCAATAACAGCAAGAACCGTCACTACCCGGCTAGATCATCGAGGGATTCATACCAACTTCAATTATGTTAATTGCGTTTTGTATCGTTTTGTGTCGTAACTGAATGTTATATGTTTTGTAATATTATATGTTTCGTGTTCTAATCATTTTCTTTTGTATCTTTGTTTTTTGCAAACAACGGAACGGATTGTAAACTTGAAGGCATAGCATCTCACCACCATCATCATCATTACATCAAGCAATATGCAAGCCAACAGCAACGACACATCAACGCAGCCACCGAATCAGCTCGACGACCAACAGAACAGGAACTCCCCAGCCAGCGAATTGGAAAGTGGTATCGGAACCGCGTCATCAAGTAACAATGTAAGTGCTTTATCTTTTAAAAATTTGCCTTTTTGGCCCGAAAATCCTGATGTGTGGTTCGCGGTGTTAGAAGGTCAGTTTACGGTGGCTCAAATTAGATCGGATAATTCTAAATACTTTACGGCTCTCGGGTTATTAGACACGAAAACGGTTAACACGTGTAGGGACATTATTCTGAATCCACCTGCCAACGGTTTATACGATAATCTAAAGAAAGTAGTTCTCTCGCGATTAACGGAATCAAATGAAGTACGTTTACAAAAGCTTTTACACGATACGGTGCTGGGTGACCAAAAACCGAGCGAATTATTGCGGATAATGCGTGCACTTGCAGGCAGCGAGTTTTCCGATTCGGTTTTGCGAAGTTTATGGGTTCAGCGTTTACCTTCCACGGCACAAGCTATTCTAACATGCGCTGACGGAAATCTGGATTCACTTGCCCAGACAGCCGATAGAATTGTAGCTGCTTTACCCTTTTCTCCAGGGATTGCTACACTAGCTAACGTGAATCCACTTCCAAATCCAGAAAATAACAATAGCACTGCGCCTAATCCCGACCTACAACTTCTAGCGCAAGAAGTAGCTGAACTTCGTCGACACGTTTATCAACGTACAAGGGAGCAGGCAAGGACTCCAACCTATAGACCTTCAGGAAATTCAAGGTCACACACCAATGTCCCTCTATGTTGGTATCATCGGCGTTTTGGTTCGCAAGCCAGGCAGTGTACTGCACCTTGTGGTTTCAGAAATCGTCGCAGCAACAGTGTTTCGGAAAACTAGGCGCCCAGTCGTTGGCGACTTGCGACTCGGGCATACGTATTCCCAATTGTCGTTTGTTTACGTATGATCGCATAAACGGTATAGCTTTTTTAGTGGACTCTGGCGCTGACATTTCAGTCTTGCCTGTCAAGTCATCCATGAAATCTATCACACCCAGCACCAACCCGCTATTTGCAGCCAACGGCTCACCCGTTCCTACATACGGTCGTTCCAAGGTAATCCTTGATTTAGGTCTTAAAAGGAAATTCGCTTGGGTATTTACTTACGCGAAAGTTAGCAAACCTATTATAGGTGCTGACTTTTTACGCGCTTTTGGATTGCTAGTAGACATCAGGAACGGGCGCCTCATCGACCCATACACCGAGTCACAGGCTGCGGGGTCTCTTTCACGGGGCTCCACCCCAAAGCTCTCAGTGTTAGCCGTAGGGATGGTCGATGATGACATATATCGTCTTATCAAAGGCTTTAATATAATGTCAAGTCAAAATCTCCTAATGCGTCCAATTCAGCACAACATAACACACCAAATTATCACGGGAAACTCTCGTCCGGTCGCAAATAGACCTCGACGGCTATCACCTGATAAACTCAAAGCCGCAAAGGCCGAATTCGATTTTTTGATAACTCAAGGAATTTGTCGACCTAGCAACAGTCCCTGGGCCATTACATCTGGTTCAAAAAAAGAACGGCGAGTGGAGGCCTTGTGGGGATTATCGTCCTTTAAATGCCATCACACAAGCAGACAGCTATCCGATACCTCACATACAAGATTTTGCCCACTCACTACATGGAACTACCATCTTTTCCACCATCGACTTGGTACGTGCATACCACCAAATACCTATAGATGAAGCCGACATTCCCAAGACAGCTATCGCGACGCCTTTCGGCTTGTTCGAATTCGTCAGAATGACTTTCGGATTGCGAAATGCTGCACAGACGTTTCAGCGTTTTATGCACATGATTTTAAAGGACCTCACCTTCATTTTTGTGTACATCGATGACATCCTGGTAGCCTCAAAAGACCGTTCGGAGCACCTGTGCCACCTAAAGGTGTTATTCGAACGCCTCGAGCAATATGGTCTGGTCATAAATGTCGACAAGTGCAAATTCGCGCAAACTAGTGTCTTGTTTCTTGGACATCTCATATCCAAGGAGGGGTTGAGCCCTTCACCCGAACGAGTCCAGGCGATCGTCGACTTCAAGCGTCCGCAGAATGTTTGTGAACTCAGACGTTTCTTAGGAATGCTCAACTTCTACAGGCGTTTCATTCCGAAAGCTGCGGAAGCTCAACTTCCACTCACAGAGTTTCTAAAAGGGAAGAAAAAGAAAAGCGATAAAACACCTATCATTTGGTCACACGCCGCTTGTCTCGCCTTCCAAAGGTGCAAGGAAGAACTTTGCCGAGCCACAATGCTGGCATTTCCATCACCGAGTTCAAAACTGTCACTATGTGTTGACGCTTCTGATTTCGCAATCGGAGGGGCCCTACAGCAGTGGAACCATGGGGGTTGGCAACCGTTGGCTTTCTACTCAATAAAGCTCAGTCCGTCACAATGCAAGTATAGTGCCTATGACAGAGAATTGTTGGCCATGTACCTTGCCGTCAAACATTTTCGTTATTTCGTAGAGGGACAGACTTTTACCATCCTTACAGATCACAAGCCCCTAACGTTTGCTTTTCGGCAGAAGCCGTCTAAGGCATCACCGCGTCAACTCCGACACTTAGACTATATCGGGCAATTCTCCACAGATATTCAATATATACCGGGCAGAGAAAATATCGTAGCGGATACTCTTTCCCGTTTAGAGGAAATCTCGCTTCCACCGGGAATTAATTTCACCGCCATCGCCAAAGCTCAGATAATTGACCCTGAATTGCATAATTTACGCTTATCGGAAACATCTTTGCGTTTCGAAAATCGAGAAATCCCAGATACTCACCAATCTATCTTGTGTGACGTCTCGACAAATGTCGATCGCCCATACATACCCAAAGAATTTCGCCGTACAGTCTTCGATAGCATTCATGGCTTAGCGCATCCAGGAGTACGCGCTACTGTCAAAGCGATAACAAAAAAGCTAATTTGGCCCGGTATTAAAAAAGACTGCAGTAAATGGGCGCGGGCCTGTACGGCATGCCAGAGAGCAAAAATATCAAGGCATGTAAGAAGTCCATTGGGAAATTTCCTACCAGTTTCCAAACGTTTTGACGAAATACATATAGATTTAGTAGGGCCACTTACACCATCGGAAGGATACCGATACTTACTCACGGTGATAGACAGATATACCAGATGGCCCGAAGCCATTCCAATTAGCGACATCACGTCCGAAACAGTGGCAAGTGCCCTGTTCTCACAATGGTTTTCCCGTTTCGGTATACCATCCGTCGTGGTGTCCGATCAGGGGTCTCAGTTTGAATCCGGGTTGTGTAACGAGCTTTGCAAACGCTTAGGGATTCAGCACCATCGCACGACGGCTTACAACCCTAAAGCGAACGGGTTCCTTGAAAGGTGGCACCGCACTCTCAAAGCGGCACTAAAGTGTCACAACGACATTCAATGGACCAAGAAACTCCCTCTCGTCCTGATGGGTTTAAGGGCAGCCTACCGCGAAGAATTTAATGCTAGCGCAGCAGAGCTAGTTTTCGGACAGAATATACGTCTACCGTCAGATTTCCTAACAAGCAGTCATAGGGAAGTTCCCCAATCAGATTTCGTCAAGGAGATCAAAAGACATTTTGAGACAGTACGTCCGGTCGCGCCATCGCGTCACTCCACTTTTGAGCCATTTGTATTCAAAGAGCTCAGCAAATGTTCACATGTTTTTATCCGAGTTGACTCAGTGCGTAAACCTTTGCAACGGCCGTACGACGGTCCCTATGAAGTATTAAATCGCGACGCGAAAACTTTTGAGTTATTAGTAAACGGACGAAAAACGATCGTGGGTATCGACCGACTAAAGCCATGTTTCGTAGAGGCAGAGGACAAATCGCGTAACGAACAAGCCACCGAAAACAAGCCCAGAGTAAGTGAGCTTAGCACCGCTAACCACATACCAGTAAATCAGGTCAGCCGTACCGGCCGCACAATTGTCACAAGCAGATATCGTTGAAAATAAAACCCTTTACATTCAACTGGCGGGGGAGTATGTGGCTACACGAAGCCACCATACCGACGAACAAAAAAACACACTCATCGAACAGAACCAATCGATGAACTAATCGAACATAACCAATCGACGAAAAGACAAGGACAACAGCTGACACGGTAGGCGAGAATGAGAGCAAGCATTGACTTGCTGTCATTCCAAGTATTGCGCGTTTTTTCTTTCGGTTGGCATATAAAAAAAAAGAGCATTCTTCGTTCAAACGTCTACGGTGGTGGTGACCTGCTCCTCAAGTAATTAAATTTTAGCGTAATTTAGTACCTAAGTTTTTTTGAGTAATGTAATAAAGTTAAGAAAATTTAACTCATTGTTTTCTTTCAAATCGTAATGTGGTTCACGACCCACACTATACTCGATCCACGCTTTAAAAGATATGGGTTTACCTCGAAATTCAAATTTGAACGATGTTTAGAAAATCTGAAAAAAAAAAAAATTCGCTTAATGTAGATAAACGTCCCCAACCATCTACATCACAAAACATCGACTAAGTGCCTTCACTTATTTGGGAGAATTTTGATAACAAGGTCAAACAAGTCATTGCAAATCATAATCAAAATACGGTGACCACAATAGAAGTGGACAAATATCTACCGCTTATAAAAAGAACCGACGACCCCTTAAAGTGGGTGGATGAACGTAAGCATGTTTACCCGAGGCTATATAAACTTGTTCGCCGAAGGTTATGCATTGTAGGAACCAGCGTTCCCTGTAAACGTATCTTTTCAAAAGCAAGAGTGTCAGTTGATGTGTCGCGAACTTTGTTCCTTAATTATAATTTATAAACATCAAATTTTTTGTTAAAAATTCTTGAATTTTGTATTTAATGTTTTGTTTGTTTTTTTTTTTCTGTTGAATAAAATCTAAATGTGTTATGAAATCTTATTTCCAGCTTCTGCTTCTGCGAGACAATATAAATAGAGAAGGCAACAAGCCTCATCAAATTATTATTATCACGGAAGCAACAGCACGAATTGCTGTATTAAATAAATAAAATCGTTTTAAACTAAAATTAAAATTGGTATTTTTAATTTCCTTAATCAAAATTGGCGCAGTCGGTAGGATAGATATAAAAAAGATTAGCTATCCGTGAAACGCTGTACACGATTTAAACAATATAAATTTGAACGAAAATCAACATAAACTTATCAGTGAAAGTGAATAAAAGAATTCATATCTGAACGCATATATAAGGAATTCATAGACACTCTACAATCTACATTGTACAAAAAATTACTTAGTGATCACAATAAACGAAAATTATTAATATCACGAAAACTCGTATAGAGAAAGTAATATACAGCCAAATAAAGAAGAAAAAGTTAGATGAACAACTTTACGGGCCAATAACAATCCATGTCGAAAGCTCTAAAGTGCTGATGGATGAGCAAATTCATAAATAAATTTAAAAGCCAATAGAGGTTTATAACAAAACCGTACACCTAACAACAAAAGAAAGAACAATCGATATCCACTTAGAGAAAGTTGATAATCAAGTGATTTTTACATACATTTTTACGTACAGAAGATACAAAGTTAAAAACTTTAGAAAAGATAAATAAAAATAGAAAAGATGAAGACATAGACGAAAAATTCGCGAAAATCACCGCTCCAGAGAAAATAAAGAACAAAATGACTCCAAGACAGTAAGTGAAGGACAGAAGTGAAGGTAATTATTAAAAAATATGTACTCCAAGAAGGAAATAGATGTAGAGAAATTCCAAACAGAATTCTACATAAGGACCAATTTAGGTAAAAGAAATAAAATGTATAATTACAGACACATAAATCCCTGACAAATGACACCTCTAATAATAATATTATGGATCACCCAGAGCCATTCCATCCAGATCAAGGAAATCTCCAAGGAATTTCAAATAATTCAACTCAATAGTATTAATTTAATTAAAGATTTCACGACACATTATTCTATATATATATATTGTGTGCTACTGAGTACTGACTGTGAGTCGACGTGGCAACGAAACGGTTTTTTTTTCTTCCCATCTTGTGTGCGATCTCAGCAGAAAAAAAAAACTGCATACGGGAATACCAGACAAATTAATTTCTTCGTAGTTCAGAGTATAATATTTACTTTTGTACCAACTATAGTCATTAAGACGCGATGAGCTAAGGATGTGGCTGAGCTTGTTAGGAAAAAAAACCTCAGGAACAAAAGAAGAGTTACTGCGGCCGGCGTCTAGAGGAAATTCCTATTGCGGAACGGGGAATCGGCCCAAGGGAAGGCGCATGCGCTATGGTGGACGAAGAAGATGAGTTTATGCCAAAGGATAACGAAAATCTAAAGAGTGCTGAGGAAGTGGAGGTAAAGAGTGTTACGGAAGTGGATCTAATGAGTGTTGCGAAAGTTGGGCTGAAGAGTGTTCTAATGGACGACAAAAGTAAACCGTATGATAGAGAGGATCCGAAGAGTGCTGCAGGAGCCAGGCCGAAGGAAAGTCGCAAGGAAAAAGAAGCGGACACCGGAATAGAGCTCAGGTTTATGATGAGAGAGTTGACTTGAAGTCCCTTTTCAGCGGGCCGATGAGCAGTTTGGAGCGTCGAATTGAATTTGAAGCCAGAACGTGGTTCCCAAGTGCAAGTTTCCGTAGCTACTTCCATGACAAAGTCATACTAGCGAACGAAGTAAACTTGGCATCAAAGGAGAAGATAGAGGGATCCCAGATGCTCATCTCAGGGCACAAGCCAGCATCCAAAGGTTCACTGACAAACTACATTTGTTGGAAGCGTTTTCGTCTATCAGATTACCACCGAGAAGAAGGACTAATGAGAGAATGACTGTGGATGAATCACCGAATGAGAGACGACAAACAAGGTGTTTTAATTGCAATGCCAGAGGACATCATGCTGCTGAATGCAGGAAGCCGAAAAGAGAGAGGGGGGCCTGCCACATCTGTGCTGAGATGGGGCATTTCGCTGCAGCTTGCTCGAAAGGAAACAGAGTTCTTCAACTGAGTCGTCGGACGATGAGGAGAAGTTCGTAAGAAATTTAAAAATGTATTGTAATCCTAAGAATAATTTTGTAATTGACAGAGGGAGCCCCATCAGTCTCATCAGGCGCCAGCAGGCGTGGTACTGCTAACTAGAAGAAACATAATGTGTTATTATTGCCCAAAGAATTATTATGGCATAAATAAATGTAAATTAAAAATGATTGGTTCGATTAATTGTTTAGTAGAATTTGAAAAGGAAAAGATAAAATTGCAAATATACGTAGTCCCGGATGAGACGATGGAGACCCCCGTGTTATTGGGCAGAGATTTTGTTAAGAAAGCTAATCTAAAATTGGTAAGAGAAATAGTCAGTACGAAGAACTACGATAATGAGAGTAGGGTAGAGAACATTGAAGTAAAGGAATGTAAAATAAAGCAAGCTAAACGTATTATGTTAGATGAAAAGTTAGAGACTGATCCACAAGACTTAGATTTCGAAGCAAAAGAATGTAAAGCGAACCAAATTTATCTAAACGATATAGAGATTGAAGAAGTCAAAGATAGTATCATTATAAACGAAAATTTAAATATTGATGTACAAAAGAAAGTAACTGAACGTGTATTGTGAGATTACTCCAATCTGTTCCTTCCTCTCCGGCATTTCCTGTGGACGTGGATTGTGAGATTACTCCAATCTGCCACATCCAATCCTCTGTGGGCGTGAATAGTGAGATTACTCCAATCTGCCACATCCTAACCTGTGGGCGTGAATTGTGAGATTACTCCAATCTGCCACATCCTAACCTGTGGACGCGTATTGTGAGATTACTCCAATCCACCACCTCCTATCCTCTGTGGGCGTGAATTGTGAGATTACTCCAATCTGCTACATCCTATCCTCGTAGTTAGAAACTTAGTTACACAGTACGTATAAAAATTGTTAAGAATAGATTAAGTAATTATCAGCCGGATTGTTAAGTATCACGAAAACGATTAATAAAAGGTGTAAATTCTGCTCCAAAGTTCGTGTTTCTTTGGGCGCAACCCTGGACCCGACGAGTATACCCCGGCTGAGGTAAAAAGCACATCACAATATACAAGATCGAGAAGAAGTTTAATAAATATCATAGGCAACGGTCTACATTTCCTTTTCGGAACTATGGACGATGATGATCGATCAAGTATAAAATATAGATTAAATTTTGTGGAATCTAATGCACATAATATTATAGAAAATTGCCTTGGTAAAAAGTAATCTGTGGCATCATTGCAAAATGCCAACCATTCGCTTTCGTTCGGTGGTGGCAACATTTGGAGCTGTTACCTGTAACTGTAAAGGATTTTTTAAAGTAAATTAAAGTTAAACCGTAATTAAGTAATAAAGTTTGTAACGATAATTGTTCTCATGGGCCTTGACCCGTAATGGATATAAAATACAGCATCCACCAGGTATTGTCGAATATAGAAAAAATAAAAGATTGTAATGGTCTTTAGTTTGTATAAGTAGACTTAAGTGGAAACGCACCCTAAAGAAGAATAATAAATTATGTCACCGCAGCGCCATCTATCATGTAGCACAAGAGGCGAGAAGAATCGGCCATGATAGTTTGGGTGTGGTTTCCGGCATTCTCGTTGTGACAGCTCGTGTGTTAAGACATAATAAACTTGGTAAGAGTAAAAAATCGAATCGAGCGTGTTTTATTGAATCTCTTCGGTCTTTTCATCTCAGATGTGGGGTCTAGCCTCAGAAAATTGCAAATAACTTTAATTAACTTTAATTTCTTGATATCTATGTCGGACACGCGCACATCTCGACAAACAATGGTCGAAGCACTCGCCAGGGAAAATATAACTTTCCGACCAAGCGCTACAATTGCGCAGTTACGTACGTTGTATGGGGAATTTGTGCCCACACATCACTGACCTATCCGCCGAACCAGACGCCGTACCAACCGCTGAACCAGTCGCCGAACCAGCCGCAGAACCAGCCGCAGAACCAGTCGCCGAACCAGCCGCAGAACCAGTCGCCAAACCAGCCGCCGCATTAACCACTTCACTGGACGATGAATTTTTCGACGATGCAAGAGGTGAACCACTCACACACCACCCCTCCGTGGTTGTTCCGGAAGCGAAGCACGTTGACTGCGGGCAAAAATTGATGTACTACGCATGCGACGCGAAATGCTAATTCTACAACAGCAGATTCGCGAAATCGAAGGCAGACCACAAAGCGATAATTATCGTTATCGCAGTGCAAACTTCGAACACTTAGAAAGTTCAATTAACCCATACACGGGAAAAGGTCAGTGTGACATTCGCAAATGGTTCAATGAATTCGAATACTACACTGAAACCCGTGGTTTTACGCCGGACGAGATGTGTCTGGGCGTGCGCAGATTGCTGAAGGAGACTGCAAAGGAGTTTTTGGGAACTCTGGGTGTCGTCAATTATGCCCAATTGAAGGCCGCCCTCGTGGAAACCTTTGGACGCCAGGTGACATACCGAGATGTCTATAGACAACTGGAGCAACGACGCATTGGACCCAACGAATCTTGTATGGAATTCGTCATTGCCATGAAAGCTCTGGCCGCCAAAATATCGATTCCTGAGGCTGAACTTGTTACTTTCATCATCGACGGCTTTGATGACGAAAGCCCAAATATAACACTAATAAACGATTGCTCCAGAATCTCCGAACTAATGGCAAGGCTGGACCGATATCAACAGAAACGCACTCAGCAATTGGAGAGGAGATCAAAACTGCCTACTGTTGTCGCAGCTAGCAAAGCTAAGCCGGTGCCTGCTAAACCGAAGGAGTTGTCCGAGGTGCGTTGTTACAATTGTTCGAAGTTTGGCCACTACAAACAGTTGCACCAAACCATTGAGACAACCTAATGCCAGTTTCATCTGTAATGAGGTTGGTCATTACCACAGAAACTGCCCGAAAGCAAATCGAAAACACCAACGGATCGTAGCAGCCGTTACCAAAGCACTGAGGGATGACTCAGACAGTGATGATGAAGAATTAGCTGGTGCCATCAGTGCCATGCAAACGGTAAGTGTTGCTTTCTCCGTCAATCAAGTTAGAAATAAATTTATAAAATGTTTTTCTTTGTTCGATACCGGCAGCGCAATTAATGTTATTAAACGTTCCTTGGTCCCAAACGACATTAACATAACTGGAGTATTAAGACAAACGAAGTACACTGGAGTTGGTCAAATCAAAATGTATACATACGGTACGATTCAATGCTTTATCAAATTTCGAAACATTATTAGAAAAGTGTCTCTTTTGGTACTTCCAGATTGCTCCATGCCGTTGCCGTTAATATTGGGACGTAGTTTCTTAAGTATTTTTGACATTCATTTACGCCAAATAAGGCACACTTGTGAAAATAAACGTAAACTTTCATTAAATAAAAGCTCTGAAAATGTACATTTTGGCACTTCTAACTGTAATAAAATAAGTAGTTTTAGTGTAGTTTTAGAGATCCGGAAATTAAGAAGTTGCGGGAAAGGTTGGAAGTGGATACGCTAGAGCATTATGAGTTACAAGACGGTTCAGTTTACCGTAAGATCGAGGAAAATCTATTGCTACTTTGCGTGCCATCCGAAATGCGGGACAACGTGATAAGAATGGTGCACGAAAAGGTTGGTCATTTGGACATCGACAAATGTTATAGCAAAATTCGGAAAAATTACTGGTTTCCTCACATGAGGAACCAAATTGAGGTATTTATTAAAAACTGCATCAAGTGTATTATGTACTCAGTGCCTGCTCGTTCCAATGTCCATAATCTGTACAGCATTACGAAGAAACCGTTCACTTGGATCACTTCGGGCCTTTGCCTGCCCTGTCTTCCAAAAGAAAGCACATCCTAGTGGTTATTGACGCTTTCACTGAATTCGTACGGTTGTATCCAGTCAACTCGACTAGCACTAAAGAAGTGTGCGCTTCAATGGATAAGTACTTTAGTTACTACAGTCGTCCTAGGCGCGTAATTACAGATCGTGGAGCTTGTTTCACTTCACTCGAGTTTGCAAATTATTTACTACGGAATAATGTGGAACATGTCAAAGTTGCCGTAGCTTCTCCGCAAGCTAATGGCCAAGTCGAGCGGGTTAATAGGGTAATCAAGGCAATGTTGAGCAAAGTTAGTGAACCGGTTAACCATGCGGATTGGGCTCTTAAGCTATCACTGGCAGAATATGCCATCAATAACACCACCCATAGCTCGACGAAAGAGTCTCCAAGCAAATTACTTTTTGGGGTTTACCTGTCATTGACGAACTTACCGAATACTTGGAAGATAGGTTTGATGCCGAAACTACCCGCGACCTTGATCTAATCCGATCACAAGCGTCAGACTCTATTCAAAGATCCCAAGAATACAATGAGAGATACCTTCTGAAGCATAGCGTACCAGCCAAGACGTATGCAGCCGGTGATTTTGTTGCAATCAAACATGTTGACACCTCTGTCGGCATCAATAAGAAATTTATTCAAAGGTATAGGGGCCCATAATGTCATTTACAAAGTATTACCGAATGACCGCTATGTAGTAAGGGACATCGATAATTGTCAGCTGACACAATTACCATATGACAATGTTATAGAAGCAACGCGAATACGAAGGTGGGTTACACCGATAAAAGATCCGGGCACTACAACCGCTAATTTTTGAAAGCAACACTAGTCTTATTATCAATATGATGTTGCATTAGTAACGGTTTATAACAAAACCGTTCACCTAACAAGAAAAGAAAGACCAAACGATATCCACTTAGAGAAAGTTGATAATCAAGTGATTTTTAAACGTACAGAAGATACAAAGTTAAAAACTTTAGAAAAGATAAATAAAAATAGAAAAGACGAAGACATAGACAAAAAATTCGCGAAAATCACCGCTCCAGAGAAAATAAAGAACTAAATGACTTCAAGACACACTGAAGTGAAGTGAAAAAGTTGTTTTTTTCCTCGGTTAGAAAAATATATGTACATACATATCATATAAAAAAAAGTTTCTGATTTTTTTATTAATAAAAATAAAGTAAAGGAGATATTTAGTCCAAAACTTTAAAGAACAATTTAATTTATTATATTAAATCCAATAAATAAGTTTGAATTAAATCACAAATCAATTACTTTTAAGTTTGGTTAATTATTTGAGAAGTAAGAGATTCTTGTTGTAGTACTAGTAGGAACTAGTCCTGTTGGATTAATTAATCCTTCATAGATTGTAAACTGCCGTTAGGTTAGACAAAAGTTCCCTATTAGGATTTAGATTGTTGATATCCTTGAGTTGATTCACCATATGCTTTAATTATAGCAAAGTAAGAATTGATAACTTCTTAAAGGTTAATGTGTGATCTAGATTTAACTTCGATCAATTTGCGAAACTTGAATTAATTTTATTGTCTTTCAAAATGCACTTATGTGTTGTAAAGTGTACAACTTGATGCATACCAAGCACTTTACAACCTCTTTACTACTTCTTACTTTGTATGCAGATGTTTAACCCTACGATCAATGTTGCAACTTCGTAACAATATATTGATAGTCCCAAATAAACATCCTCCCAAATTGCTATTTCAGCTTGCCACTTCCAGCGTCAATGCCCAACACTTCCGACCTAAATAAACAATGCTTATTTATGGTCTTTCTTTATTTCCCTTGCGCAACTAAGTGCACAAGTCAATTAACTCGTTGTGCTGATGTCGCACTTCACTTTCCATACGAACGATCGCTTTATGTATCGATCGTATTCGCGACAAAGTAACATGAGCCACTTGACTTATCAGGGAATTCCCTTCCGGATTTCCCAATTCTTTTTGCCTTTCTTCTTCGTTCGTCGAACCTCGAATTGAATGATTCAATCGAGGCTATTTATATTGGTCACTGGGCAATGACGCGATACTCTAGTTCAGTCACTCAGCTACAAACAGTCGATCGGTTCGGTCTCAGTATACTATATCGTTTATTAATTCTTCTAAATCGTGATCACTACTCGTCACCTAATTCTTCTAAATCGTGTTCACTAATTGTCACCTAATCCTAATTAAATTATCCTTATACCGATATAATTATAAGATTAAAATAATACATATATATAATTAATAATAGACCTAAGATAAATTCATTGAATAAAACCCTAAAATAAGTGAAAAAAGAACGAACAACCATTTGTTTTACTTTTATGGACATACCAAAGAACACGAGTAAAGGTAAGACCCAACTGAGATTAGTGCTTCTCAGTAGAAACAAAAATAGCACAACATATGTCTGCATTAAAACGAATATGAAATTTTTCTTTGGTTTTAAGGATTTTCTTTTGCAATCAATAAATTAATATGATAATCTTTTGTAATTAACTGTGTTGTGATTGGTTTCATGTGGAAGAGGGGTGTATCGTATTGGCATACGAGTTTTATAAATAAGAAACTTTGTATGTAATTAATAGTATAAATAATGTATAAGTAAAAAAAAATATGTATATATAAAAAAAAATGTATAAATAGAAATACTATTAATGGCTAGGGAATATTAGAAATGGAAGAGTACCTTAAAGAACTCAACCAAATTTTTTTAAATATAAAAAAGCAGAAATAGAGAATATACGCAAGCAACGTGGTGTGCAAAACAAAAAAGAGTACAGGAAATCAAGGAAGAAGTAAAGGAAATATTAGAGGCAAAAGAAAAAGAAATCTCTGCCAATCTAATAGAAGAATTCCTCGAAAAATACAAATCACTTGATAAATTGATAAAATCTTCTGAAAAACAACAACTGTTAGACTTCGTGTTTCATGTAAAGCTAAGTCCAAGCGTCAAAACTGCGTTATAATAATAGATATCAATGGTCAACATAAAAAGTATCATAACAATAGCCTTAAGAAATACAATATAGATCAATAAAGAAATTACATAATAAGAATGTAACTATAACCTTGAACAAATAATATTATGTAACCACAAAAAAATATATATATATGACAATGTAATTAGAAACTAAGATAAACGCTACGTAAAGCATTTCCAAATTGACCACCTGACACATTTTCTTGCAAAATTATTCTTCGTATAATTTTCCGCTTAAGGATGAGGGTGTAGTGTACCCACAATTAGAACAATCAAAGTAACACAAAAGAAATCATATTACAATAACAGCAACGCTATCGACAAAACGAACTCTTTCAATTCGGGTCAATTATTGAAATAGATTTGGGAATGCTAAGGATGCTAGTATATAAGTAGAACATTTTAGAAAAATATATTAGATTCATTTTGACTTTCAAACAATTTGTTTCTCACTTTATGGCAAACCCTATGGCGCATTTGAGCCCTGCCTTTTCTTTATTCCTCTGAGCTTACAGACCTTAAGATCACTGCGACTGATCTCTTACATCCGAGTTTACAGGACTATAAGATCACTTAGTTGATCACTTATAATACCGAGACAATCGTACATACTGTTGTAAAGTGTACCACTTGAGCATACCAAGCACTTTACAACCCAATTACTATTTCTTCTTTATATGCAAGATGTTTAACCCTACGACCAATGTTGCAACTTTGTAACAATATATTGATTATCCCAAATAAACATCCTCACAAACTGCTATTTCAGCCTGCCACTTCCAGCGTCAATGCCCAATACTTCCGACCTAAATAAACAATGCTTATTTATGGTCATTCATCAATCTTTAATTGCCATGCGCAATAAAGTAACATGAGCCACTTGACTTGTCCGGAAATTCCCTTCCGCTTTTTCCTATTCTTTTTGTTGCCTCTTTTCGTTTATCGAACCTCGAATTGAATGATTCAATCGAGGCTATTTATATTGGTCACTGTGCAATGACGCGGCACTCAGTCACAAGCGGACATTCGGTCGAGTTTCTTTTACTAATTCGGACACTTGACATAATCTTCAATCGTCAATCGCGTCTTTAACCATCCTAAATCTTCCTAAACCTTCCTTCTGTTAAAGATTAAAATTAACAAGTAATTAAGTTAAATAGAACTAAGTAATAGAATTAAGCGAATAAAAGTGTAATAAAAACAAAGTCAGTGTTTTGTATTTTTTGTATCGTTTTGGCACAATAGAACACAACAAGGTAAGACCTCTCAGTATAAAAGATAAAAAGTACAACAATACGAATTTTATCGATCAAATTTTAACTTTATTTTAACTTAAAGACGAGCCACAATCGGCTAAAAATCGAATTGATTCATTCATCTGATCCTGCTGGAAATGAAGACATCGTGAGTTAGAAGAAGCTCATCGACTCCTGATGCAAGGAGCCTAGTGATCCAGTTTAATATTAGTTTTATAATAGTGAACCACAACGAAGGTGGTTCAATAACCTTTAATTAAGTTTTTTTTACTTATTATTTTTGAATATCGAGCTTAACAACACCGAGGTTAAATCTTTTGCATAGTGGGTAAAATCACTTGTATATGAACAAGTCTTTGACAGGATGATACCGTGTTAAGGCATCCTTTAGGTTAATAATTTATTTCACGTCATGGTTTCAGCACTGAGCTACAGAATTGGAAAATGCATTCACCAGCAGTAGCTCAGGGAAGTACATAATTTCATATTATATTTTATTTTGCTCCTCAGTATCTTGATTTGATTTTTGTAAGCATTTTGGCTAGATCTTTAAAACGAATCTACATAGATTTGTATGGCTGGACTACGTGGGACATCCAAAATTTTATCTGTGTCTTAGGCTGAGCCTATTGCGTGTCGCGCCGCTGGACTACGAGGGACAGCTAATTGTTAATTATGCTTTCGACTGCGCCTATTGCGAGTCGCGACGTTGGACTTTGAGGGACAGCTCAAATACAAATTGTGCTTTTTATTCACGAGTCGCATATTACCTCGTTAATCACTATTCCTCACAACGAGACCCAAAATCCCTCAGTCACAACCAACCCTCACGGTAAAAAGTATCTTATAAGACTCACTAACCTTCGTAGTTAAGTTCATTTAATTTAATTTTGTACATATAATAACTTAAACTTATTAATTTTAGTAGTTAGTAGATTATATTTAAACATTATTTTTCTTACTGTGAACCAAAAACCACGTGTTTTCGTCTCGGCCCTAGTTCAAACATTTTCTTTGTAACTTACTCGCGCGTAGGAAAGTTTGTTGTCGGGTCTTAGTGTTTTCATTGGTCATACCATAACTTAATTATGAATGAGTCAGAATATCAACCGAAATATGGCTCGCAACAGTCCCAGAACCCCCCACCCACCGGTCGGTGGTGAGTCTACTTCGGCCGCTAATGCGGAAAATCAGTCAGCTTCAAGCAGTGTTGAGGCCATAAGGGCGATTCGCTCATCCGAGAAATATGTCCGATGAACGGAATTTTACGCAGCTATATCACTAATGGACATTAATACTGTCGAGCGTGTTATAGGTATTATTTCGCCTTCACCGCCTCAGCAAAAGTTCGAAGCACTAAAAATGGCTGTTACCAGCTAGATTAATGGATTCGGAAGTTTCGCGGTTGCAACAGCTTTTAAGCGGGCTAGACTTAGGGGTAAAAAGCCTAGTTAACTATTACTATATGAAAGCGTTAGCCAAAGAAGCTGTGGCTTCAAAGAATATCTGGACATGGGCAATTTTGGTAGGGAACACACAAAAGGGCAGATGCAATGGCTTCAACAGCCGATAAGATTGTCGAAGCTACACAAATGTATACTCAATTATAGTAAGGGATTATATTTTGTCGTTCGTAAGAAATTAAAGTAACGTTAGCGACGTTAGGCTTTTGTGCGTAAGCCACCAACGAAGCAGAATCGCTGCTGGAATGGGAATTTAAATAAAGTTTTTTTTTATATAACCCAAGTGTAAACAAAGTTAATTTGCACAAGACAATTACCTAACTCGTTGTACTGATGTCGCCCTTCGCTTTCCATACGAACGATCACTTTATGTTTCGATCGTATGCGCGACAAAGTAACATGAGCCACTTGACTTATCCGGGAATTCCCTTCCGGATTTCCCTATTCTTTTTTGATTTTCTTTTTCGTTCGTCGAACCTCGAATTGAATGATTCAATCGAGGCTATTTATATTGGTCACTGGGCAATGACGCGACATTCTAGTTCACGTCTCTGAATCGACTCGGTCACATTCTATATCGTTTCCTATTTTCCAAAATCATAAACAGTTCAATTGAATATCTTTATACATTTAACATCTATATCTTAAAATTAAATAGTTTAGAAGTTTATGTTAACAATAAATAATATTAGAAGTAAGCGTTATAAATACATACATTATAAATACATTATATAAAATCAAGTGTCAGTGTTTGTTATTACTTTTTGGACTTACAGACAATAACGCATAAATAGGTAAGACCCAACTGAGATTAGTACCTCTCAGCCAAAAAGAAAAAGGTACACGCCACTTTTATTATCAGCAACAAAATACGAGGCGTCGCAATCAATACACACAAAGGTGTAATGAGTTCTGTCGTTTGGTACACTCTACCTGTAAGAAGACTTCATTCTTACTCCAATGAGTAGATGCTTTAAATGAAGAATGTATTTGGCACCGACGAGTTATGTTAGGAACGCACAACCCTGTCGACAAACTCACAAGTGATAAGACAATAGCAGAGGGACGACTATTTTTGTAATCACAGAAAGGGCAAGTGTCCACTTTCATCCACAGCTGCAAACCACAAACTCTGTGAGTTATGACCGACGCATTTGGTTATCATCGGTAAGCAATAAAATATAAGATTTATTATGGACGCCGCCTAAATGTAACTATACTTATCGAATCACTCAGAAAATTCAGCCACTAGAAAAAATTAAAGTGGAGATCTATAATCAGCAGGCACTATAAGTTTTTATAACTGGACTATACGCAATCCATACGAGATTATGGTTCGAACAAAGGAGCCTAGCTCTATGTTAAGGGCGATAAACTTTATTAAACAAGAAGAAAACATCAGGTATTTGCAACAGCAAGCAAACTCTTATCCTCAAAAGAAAATTCTGGTTAAGCCTTCTGGATATCCACAGTGTGACCTATGCTTAGAACATGACCACACATGTCAATTATGTGCCATAGAGTAACATCTGTTGTCTCTCTATATAAGACCTTGTTCCGCATTTCTGCAGTCAGACGATTCTGAGATGTGGAGCTGAACACATCTATTTGCTGCCAAGCACCGGTCTACACACACAGAATCAATATCAAAATCGTTCGATTAATCTCCAACAGCAGCCAACAAATTTCCAAAGTGTAAATCATTGTCAACTAGTAGTTCAACCACAGGTCCAAGATCGTTCGCTTAATTTCCAAAAACAGCCATCATCTCCAAGTTTTCCCACTCATACAAGTTTTCGGCAAAAGCCAAAATGAATGGAAAGCCAACTCCAACTCAAACATGAACGCACCTAAACCGATCCCAATGAGTACATCAACAGCTCAATCAAACCCTATTCGAAGGCCTTATAATTCAAATTTCCAGCAAATTTATTGCATGGAACAATGTGCCAATAATACACAATCTGAAGTAGAAGAAGAACAATTTTGAACATTTCGTAAATAGCGAAGATCGGGCTACAGGCCCGGTCCTCCTCAAAACAGGGGCCCAATATTTCAAATTCCCTCGAGTAAACACCACAAAAAAAAAATAAAAATAAAAACCAAAGCGCCATCATTATCAAACTCATGACCGACGACGATGAATTAGTGTAGACATTATTTTGTAATCTACAATATGTTGTGGGAAACAATATCACTTATAAGTTACCTTGTTGAAAGAATTGGCATATTTTTACTTTACCAACCGATGAATTTCGGACTCCGAAAATTTATACATATATCGAATTGGTTCTATTCCCGGATGTCAGAGCAATTTGCTCCGAAAAAAAATTTTTTTCTGTTAAACTAAACGGTGTAGTGATTAACTTACAGAATAGGAACAAAAAACGGCGTCGGTTTTGTGCAAAAGTGGTGTGTATGATATTTGAGGAACAGAGTCTATGGTGAAATTTCGTTGGGTGTGGTCGTGTCGCCAGCGTTGTGCGCTCGGGTACCGGGAAGAATTTTCTTTTGTACAAAGGCAATGCGAAAAACCAACAAGGAAATTGCCAGTGAAATAAATTAACATTTTAAAGAAAAATTACCACCAACAACACCTGGTGAAGTGTCTCCGTTGATCAAAAATAACTCCCACATGGGAAGTGCCTTCGTGAACGAAAAAAGAATATAACTCCCACATGGGAAGTGCCTTCGTGAACGAAAAAAGAATATAACTCCCACATGGGAAGTGTCTTCGTGAACAAAAATAAAATAACTCCCACATGGGAAGTGCCTTCATGACCCCTACATAAACTACCACAAGGTGATGGGTAACCTACTATCTAAGAATAGACTCCCCCGAAATTCCGTAAGTGTACCACTACACTACCACCCCAAATTTCGTTCTGGATCGCACAAGAGACTGTCCAGCCGGACATTGTGCAAGACCTTCTCGGCGTACACTCCCAAATCACGTCCAACGAATCCACGTGGATCGCTCGTAAATCTGACCCCATTCCACGTGGCATCGAACCACAACGACAACTAAAGTGGCTTAACTCGCCTATCTGACCGCTCGAAGTCCGAGGTGTCCCCACGATACAAGTAACGACATCGTCGTGCTCGCCCAATGGCTAAGGTCAGCCTAGAGGAAGCAGGAACCAACGCTCCACGCCCGACGTACAAGGATCCACCAAGAACAGCCAGAGTACCAACATCGTTCGGCGAAAATATTTAAGTTGTATATGTGTGTCAATAAATGTCCAGACTCCGAATTTTTACCCTCCCTATCCTATCCCCTTTGCGACTACATTCATATAATACATTATATATTCGTGTTTCTGTAATTTAGATAACATAATAAACCTTCGATAGTAAAGTTTTGATGCAGGAGAAACAATTTTTTAATCGTTCACTCGAAATCCATACGCTTTTTTTTATTATTTATTCCGCGTAAAAAGTCTAGAGATCCAGTTGGCTGATCATCGTCTCAGGACAATGCTGTGCACAACATTCCCCCTGCAGAGATTTCGGAATCGTCTAACGTCAGATCGCAGAGTCATCGTATCAAAAAGGGCACAATACCCAAAAATACGACACCACAACAACACGAACCCAAAGGCGACACTAGACACAAAATCAAACAAAACAATTTGCACTAAAAACACAACCAAAATGCTGCAATCACTTTTCATGGCTGAGAGCCCACCCTAAATTAATCAAATTTGTAAGGATTGGCCTGCTATCTGCAAGTCCTAACCCCCAAATCTGCGCGAGAGTCCACCGAAACATATTAACTATTCGCGAACTAAAAAAAAACGTTAACACACAACAGCTGTGGATTCCTTCATAGAACAAATAGTTTGGAGTTTCCCACGTACCAGCAAGGGTACTGGTCTAAGGGTAGATTTATCTTCATCCACACTTAACTTTCTATTCTTTTTTATATAAACAAAGTTTCAGTTTAGTTCACGTGGGGAAAATTGCCGCCGCAACATATCCTCCACGAACTACATATTTTCGGTCGGTTAATTCCAAAATACTGGAAGGATATCCCACGGGCGAATTCCAGTAGGTACACTGGAAGGTGTGCTTGAGAGAGTGAGAGAATAAGTGGGTTACGGCAGCGCATTTGTGTAACATAACACGGTGTCGCAATAAAGGACCGTTCAACCCACTAACCTGGATGAATGTGGTGGTATACGGAATGCGGGAGCATATCAAGCACTAGATTGCTGAATGCCAACTAAAACCCCCCGTTGGGCCAAATACCAGCGAATGAATGAGAAAGGAAGCTGAACGACTTCGAATGATGGAAAAAAACTGGACGTCACTTTTTGGCGACCCAGCTTTTGAGTAGGTAGTAGGTGTTTTGGGAAGTTTTTCTTTTTGGTTTTTTAATTGATGTTGCGAATAGCAATTTTGAATTTTTGGAAAAAAAATAACGGCAAGTATATCGTGGTGTTTATTAGTGTAAGAACAACCTTGACTTCTACTTCAAGTAGATCATTCAAATAAAGAATGCGCATACGCACACAGACACGGGAGCGTTGCTGGTCGGGGATGAAATCGTGAAAACTCGATCAGTCGTGTTCTGTGTTTCATTGTGAGTGGTGCAGTATTTAAATTAAAATAAGTAAAATAAAATAATATTTTGGACTAATCTTTAATTGGAATAATTTATAAATGTAGTGTGTAGTTTTTTTTAAGAGTTTGTTATTATACAGATTATCGAATCGACATAGTTTTTTTGTTGTCAATGAGTTTGAAGGCTGATAAAGTCTTCGGTGTATTTTTCGTGAACGTATGTGTTATTACGTTTCACATAGATCGGTGTGTTAAACGAGCTAGTTGTGTGTTGCGACTTGTTTTGGTTCCACCGTTCATGCCGGTTCCCCTTTGGACGAGAGGTCCTTTGGTGTGTGTGGCAGGGCGGGTGTGTGTAAACAAAGTGCGCTGGTTCCACTAGTCTCTTACGAACACAAATGCGATCATTATTGGTTTGCGACTTTATTTTTTGTTATGTTGCTACACTTTGTGCAAAGGACGTGTGTTGGTGAATTTGCCGGTTCCCCTTAGAACGTGAGGTTCTTTGGTGTGTGTGGCAATTGCCTGGTTCCTCCTGCGCACACTTGAACTCTTAACATGAGTTTTTATCGGCAGGCATACCGGTTCCCTGAACACCAAATGGGTTCGGCGTGTGTGGTATTGCTTTGCAATGTTCGGTCAGGCAGGACATCTTTAGTGTAAATATTTCTTATTCATTCCTGAGTAGAGTAGTTGTAGATGTATTTGTTTTTATATGTCTGAATTATACTCATAGGGGATTTTTGTTATTCTCGTTGCAGATTCGGATATGCCTGATTGTAATGCAAGCGCCAATAAAACAAAAAAATACATACATATATATAAATATATGATAAATAAAAAAAAAAAAAATATATTCCGTCTGAATGTAAAGTTTTGTTTGTTTATCTTACCCTCTTACATTAGTAAAGTAGTAGATTAAAGTAAAGAAAGTGAGAAGATAGCAGAAGTGAGGAAAGAAAAAGGGAGATGATAGGAAAGAAAAAGGAAAGTGGACAGAAGACAGGACACAGCACAAAAAAAGAAGGAATCCATCAGGTGTTTGACACAAAAACAGATAAGTACAGTGAAAAGCATAAAATTTCGTTTGGTTAGGATTGTGTAAAGTGAGTTTCGTAAATTTTCCCGAAAAAGCGGGACGCGAGTTATTTATACGATCTGCTCGACATTGCCTACCAACCTTTGGCGAACCTCATCATATGTCACAAAATCCAAGGAGAAGCAGCGAATTCTGCACGGAGAGCCCCAGAAGCAAACAAAATTTGTCTCCTCGAGGACTACGGAGTCAAAGAAACGTACGAACAGATTCTCCAAGATCTTCACGCAGTACAGTCAAGGGACGTAAACACCCTGTACCACCAATTGAACAACCTCCTACAAAAACTGAATAGAAAAAGTAAGTTAGAACCTAGTTCTATTTATACTACTACAAAAACATTACCACTTTGAGTAATGCATTTCACATCTTAAGTAGGTATAGACAACTCAATGATAATAATACTCAAAATTATTCACAAAAAAATTATTTTAATCAAAGTCAGAAGTTGTCAACGCAAATGAGCAGATCGGCTCAATATTAAATAAATATATATTTTTTTAAACAAATTGTATTTGTTTAATTTATTTCGCGCGACCCGTTAGATACCTAGTTATATACATAACGTTTCAGACGACGCGATAGCCGGCCATTTCGAACGGACCAACCGTCAGCTCCACCACGAAAACATTGTCAACAAGAAATCTTGTCGTCAAACATTATATTAAACATAATTCAACATAATTGAATAGCAATATAATCGCTCTTCGTTTTGGTTTCAGAATTCCATTAAAAACAAAATTCTGTGGCGCCCATATTTCTCAAGTAGGATTTCCAACGCTTTGCCCAAAACTAAAATAACCCACAACCTCAGCTGACTAGACATTGGAAGCATCCAAAGTGCTACCGGTTGCACATCGTGATTAATACCCTGTGGCTAATTGACAGCTACTTGTTTTCGTTTGGATTAGGTGCAGTGGTGGCTGCAATCTGCATGATTTCTTTTCGCGAATATTATCGTCATTAAATCCACCAAATATAACTTCGTTTTCAGTAAATTATTGTGAAACACAAATACAAATCTACAAATTTGCTGCATAAGAAAAAAAGTATTATATATGGGGTCCATCTGAAAATAAACCGCTCAGTGCTGTATCACACTTCGTTTAAACCCAAGATTTCCCCCACCTGCGGTAAGGGATCTGAAGCTCAATAAAAATACTAAAATTTAAAAATGTGTTTCATTTAAAAGTTGGTTTCTGTTCGTTAAGAACAGAAAGAAATATATTTTTTGTGTTCACCAATAAACACAAACAAAAATTATAAGCCACTGCCTGTTCCTGTTTCCTGTTTAAATTTAAAATACTCAAACATTGTAAACGATCCTGGAGTGATGGCATGTTGAACGCAACCCGAATAAATGTCACTGTCAAACAAAGAAAGCGACCAAGTCCTCATTCCACAGACGTCCGTAGAAGAGAAAGGAACACGAAGTAAGTTCGTTTGTTTTATGTAATATTTAATGTAATTTTACGTAATTTTGTTTGTATTCTTTAAAGGTAATAAACCATAGTTTAACATCGTTCGCAATTTGTTTCCTACAATTTTACATCTTTATTATTTCTGTAAACCTGTGGAAACTGAATGCTTACTCGCTACAAAGCCAAGCTATATTAGCGAAAGGCATGTCTTCGCCGCCGCAATCGCCAGAAAAGTTGGATCCCGATCTAGATGCAACAGTGATGGACACGACTGCCATCTGACTTGCTGAAATGCAGGCGCAAATGCAGAATTTGTAAAAATCTTTCGAGATTTTAACTAAAAAAACTTCTATTTTGTTGTCGCCATGCAAATCATATCTCGCCACGAGTTCTTAAGAATTTTCGACAAAGACAGCCGCCATTTTGTCATCGCCTTTGGCAAATTCTAATACAAATGCCTCTGTTCGCACTTCAATGTTGCCCATTAAGTTGTTATCAATTATTTAATTTATTGAATTGAATTGAAGTCATCAATTGAATTTATTGAAGTTATAACGACTTAAGTAGTATTCGACTCAAACGTGAATTTATAAAAGAGCAAATAAACATAGAAAAGCTCTATTTTTCGCTTAAATCATAAAATTTTGCGCTGAAAATAAAAAGAATTTTTATTTTCATGCAACCACATGTTCTGTACCTTAGTCCTGATCGCTGTAAGAAGAAAGAAATAAAATCTGAAAATAAAAATGTTTGTCATACATGACCACTTTTTCTGTACCCGACTGTACCACTCACAAAAACTCAGTCGAGTACATCAGTGGAAAAATACCAAAATCCCCTTCAAATCATGCCACTGCGTCGAATTAGATCACACAGTAGCAATCATATCGCATACACAGCGCTACCTTGTTTACCAAAACCAAGGTACAGCCGTGCATTATGTCAATATATATGTCCTACCATATCACGCACTGTATGGCAATTTCCACAAAACAGCAAAACAAAGCTATAGACATAGGTACTTGCTTGCCATAAACCCATAGGCATATTTTGTATACTACATATTGCACCACTCAATGGAAATTTCAATGTACCAGGGTGACGAGATTTCATATGCAGCGGTACTTTCTGATGGCCAGCCATAGCATATGCTAAACCATAGGCATGGCATCGTGCTTGGTTGACTGCAGTCTCTTATGGCACACACACAAACACATGTAACGTATAGGCAGAACTCGTTTCGTGCTAGGTATACATATAGCTATGTGGTGTGTTACATGATCGTGAGTAGGAGAAATGCCGCATCGTATGATGATGATGGGTTGGGTTGTTGGTGTTGTTTTTCTTCTGTTGGCATGGGTATAAAAGGTGGTGGAATTTTTGCGCGTCGTCACTTAATAGTCAGTTATTGTTGGATACTCTTTTTGGACAGTCGTTATTTTGTACTCGCGGAGTCAGTAATTTTTTTTTTGTATTTGGCGATGTGCCTCGGAATTATTTCTTTCATTCGCGGCAGTTGCTCGATTAAAAAGGCAAAATGCCTCAGATTAGTTTATTAAAAAAGTGTTTTAATCAATTACCGCTAATAACAATTATAAAGTTAATTCAGTGACAATAAACTTAATCCTCATTAATTACATAATTATCGTTCACGGCAGTGCTGTACTGTAATACAAGGCAGTATGCCGGAAAAATATAAAGATTCTTTCTTCATCGTTTAATAAGTGTCGCAATAAGTCGTGGATATATACGCCATAAAACATTATCACTAGTGCACGTAAATTTTATTTTTAGTAATAAGTCACGTATCGAGCCACTTATAGTGACAATCTTAAAGAATCCCCCCAGCCGTAGCTTAGCCCGGGTTTGCAAGACGTGCACCAGGTTGGCACATAAGTTAAAATTCAGTGTTCGCTCGATGTATAAGACCTCTGGTTGGAGGCAGAGACGTTCAATACTAAGAATAAACAATGCCTAGGTAGCTGCATCGTGATGCACTCAAATCGAGGAATCAAGATCATGTTTGGCGTGATCTATTCCGACCTCTTATTCTTTTTATGTTTCTCTCTTGCGCCCAACACCTTATATTGATGTCATTTTAACAATAATTATTACAACCACTATAGTGAGATCCTCGTCTTTTCATTTTAGTTGCATTGAATCTAGTAGTTGAAGTCCCAAAAAGTCTTGTTCACAGATGTTTCAGCCTTTTTGTTGGAGGTGAGGTGTGCGTTGGTGCTAGGCAGGAATGCAAGTTAATAGCAACGACCTATGCCAGTACATGTTCAAGTATTTAAATTGCACTTCTTGCATAAAATGTAATTGCACTTTGGCATAAAATAATAAAATACATCAATAATCGAATCAGCAACATAATTTTCGTTCTGCCGGAAATGCTAAGTAAACAAAAATGTATTTAGTTAAGTTTTATTAAGTTCAATTGTACAGGAAAAACATAAACATATCATTTACTGGCGCCCAACTACATTTTTCGCGAAGTATTGTGTGCTCCAAAAATTTTCATAAGAATATAATAGAGCTAATAATAATTTTAAAAAACTCGTAAGAAGTAATACAAGAAACGCGACGAACATTAAAACGCCCAACTACATTTTCGCGAAGTATTGTGTGCTGCAAACACTTTCATAAACAGATAATAGAGCTAATAATAATTTAAAAAAAACTCGTAAGAAGTAATACAAAAAAACGCGACGAACATTAAAACGGCTGCAGGAAATAAGGCCCCAAAAGTGAAAATGAAACAAGGCCCCACTGAAATGAAATAAGGCCCCAAACAAAAATGAAATAAGGCCCCAAATCTTGACAGTAAACCCAGGCAGGGGGGTTGCAGGGGGGCAGCATGCCCCCCATACGTTTTCGTTTTTCGTTTGGGTCTTATTTCATTTTTTATATGAAATAATACCCCAATTTTCATTAGGAAATAAGGCTCCAAAAAAAGGAAATAACACACAAAATTGTATTAAAAATCGTTGTTGTTGTTTGCTGTATAATTTTTTTGAGCCTTTATAATTTTATAATTTATTTAAGCCCATTAAAACGCCCAACCACCACCACCTACAATTTAAGGTTTGAGAGTGCGCCAAAGCCCATTATGCTTATATGTATGTATGTATGTACAATGTTTACCTCGTTTACCATCTTGATTTACAACAAAAATTTACGTCGTAAGTTAACAAACTTGCATTATGAGTTCGTCAGTTTCTTTCAGAAAAAAAAAACGAAGCCGAAACGTGCATAGTACTACAACATTTTATATTGAACAGATAAGTATAAAACAATTGTACAATTGTCTTGTGCAATGTCAAGACGGTGATCAGCTGAGGTCAGGGGGCATTACTGTGGTGATCCTCTACTTCTCAATAGTAAAATACCCAGTTTATGCTCCTTTACCATCGGTTTGGGGTGCCTAAATTCAGTGGTGGTGTGAGCGTACACAGTACATGTATATCGGCTCTGCCGGTATGGACCTTCATTTCCGACAAAACCAGGACAAACGCGACGACCAATACGACGACAACCCTCCCTATCTATCAACGATAGAGACAGGGCCTTTAACAAGAAAGATGAAGGTCCATAAGAGGGCAATAAAGAGCTATCTGGGGCATATAAACCCAAAGAAGCTACAGCTCACATAAGGCCAAAGGAAACCGCAGGCAGGACAAATCCAAAGGTTACCTTAACAAGGCTAACAAAACCTTTAAGAGAGCACCAGTGACAAAAAAAAAGGTACAGACTTCCAGCAGAGTCTCTACAGGCACGAAAGCCGGAAACTCGGGCAACTCATCCAAGAGGCAACGGTCCAGGAAATGGTCACCCCCCGAGACAGACTAATATCAGGAGAAAATGATCCTGGGAAACCAACTTTCGATCGACGAGGACGATATGGTAGATCATTTGATCGAGGGCATCCCAAATGAGACATTGGCTTCAAATGCCAGACTACAATGATTCTCTAGTAGGCATCGATTGTTGGAAACATTTAAGTCTGTGATGCTGCCAACAACATCAAAAGCAGTAGCAACAACAAAGCGTAGTCTGCGATAAGAAGCAGCCGATACGTTGCTTTAATTGCAACTCCCTGGGACACATGGCCGAAAACCAAAATACTTCCGCTTGCGATTACCGAAGCGATTACCGGCTACTACTACGACAGTGCAACCATCGACGAAAGTCACTCGATCTGGCCGAAATGTACGATTCCCGGATAAATATCGCTGAACTCCAACTTTCGTCTAGGCGGGGGATACTGTGAAGTTTTTCTTTCATAAAGATTTGAATGCACCCATTTTGCTTTCGCAAGAAAATATTCCTGTAAAAAATAACTGAATACGTCTACTGAGATAAAAATAAAACAAAAACCTACCGAGAAGGAAAATCGATACAACGACGCGTAAAAAGAACAATATATAATATTATATGTATGTACTTGAAATTTTAAATTACAATAAAAATTCAAAAATCAATAAAAATTGTATTAAATCAATTACCGTAAATCTTTTATGGCAAGAGCGCTAAATATATACGTTTATAAAATGGTTTATCTCTTCTAATGTTATAGACGATTTAACAAATTAAAGAGTAAACAAATCAAACTGGTTGCAGGTACACCAACATCGTTATTAGACGCAAGTTTAGATAACATTTCAAATTCCCTTTTCACAAATTATCTACCTGTATCCAAAACGTCAGACGAAATCGCCTTACAATCCGCACCAAGCACAACAGGATAACTCACTTTGGAGCAGAATACGTCCACATATATAGGCGACGGTAGTTACATTTTTCCATTTGCAACCTATTTACTATTTATTACAATCTATATAAATTACCATAATATTCTAGGAATCTCATCATCAGCGTTTGATCGAAACAGTACAGAAAACCTGAAGTCGAAAGAAAAATCTGAACGCGGGCAGAACAAAGAGAGAACCAGTGTGGATAATGGTATTTATTAGAACACAAATTACAGTTTTTTCTATGATGTAGCTAGTTTATGTATGAATGTGACATTTCATTCATTCATTAGTTATGTGGTTTTCAATTGGACTTCCCCAGATTTGCACTCAAATTTAAGATTTCGTGTGTCGAGTCCAATCGAACATAAAAACCCGAATTGTTCGCATTATTGTTAATATTTATGTGCTTGGAATATGTGAAGCCGTTGACACAAGTATAAATATCGGGAACATAAACGAGACAATAGCTATTCCCTTTCAAGAGTTCGTCCGAGTCAGTTCTTTTCTACAGTTCATCTTCAATCTGACTTCCCCCAACCAGAGGTAAGGGTATTTACAACCTATTTACTATTTATTACAATCTATATAAATTACCATAATATTCTAGAAATCTCATCATCAGCGTTTGATCGAAACAGTACAGAAAACCTGAAGTCGAAAGAAAAATCTGAACGCGGGCAGAACAAAGAGAGAACCAGTGTGGATAATGGTATTTATTAGAACACAAATTACAGTTTTTTCTATGATGTAGCTAGTTTATGTATGAATGTGACATTTCATTCATTCATTAGTTATGTGGTTTTCAATTGAACTTCCCCAGATTTGCACTCAAATTTAAGATTTCGTGTGTCGAGTCCAATCGAACATAAAAACCCAAATTGTTCGCATTATTGTTAGTATTTCTGTGCTTGGAATATGTGAAGCCGTTGACACAAGTATAAATATCGGGAACATAAACCAGACAATAGCTATTCCCTTTCAAGAGTTCGTCCGAGTCAGTTCTTTTCTACAGTTCATCTTGAATCTGACTTCCCCCAATCAGAGGTAAGGGTATTTACAACCTATTTACTATTTATTACAATCTGTGATGATTGTCTGATTATGGCAACTCCATCTTGCTATAAAACAATCAGAACCAATATCGCACTGCACTCTACCTCTCATAAAAATATTTAGTCAACTTCAGCGCTTCGCTTAAGCGCTACCTTTTATTTCGCCCATGCAAATGTGCACGCTGAACAGTGTCATTGTTCGGTGTGAACGAAACACATTCTGCGCAAATTCCGCGAGGCCACGCCATCTGCTTCCATCGTTCATCTTTCTTTCTACTTTTGACCACCAACCACGGCAGTTTTTATCACCACAGCAAAAGTGCTGAAAATTTACTTGTAGGGGAATAATCCTGGAGGATAATTAAATCAATGCTTTAATTTACACCAGGTATGTAACGAAGTGTAAATTTTAAGTAGAAAAGGAATAAAACAATTTCGTATTATAGAGATTTTCCCCACGATGTATTGGTGATGTATATATATATATATGTATTTTTCTTCGTCACATGGAGACGTCCCAAAGGCATTGATGATCACGTGCATCCCCTAGTTTGATGCAAAATCATCATTTACACCGCTTTCCTGGTAACCAACCACCATTTACGGTTGAGTTCCAGATGTGCCCATCTGCGTTCCGGCTAGAATTACTTTCGCCGCATCGTAATAGTTTTTTTTTTGTATTGTGTTCTTGTGCTAGTGCGTCCACTTTAGGGCCAGTGTCTTTGCCATTGAGCAAGCACTGCGTTCCACACGGCCACCACACACCACACCAAGATCGAGGCGTTCTGACAGCCCCAAGAGACTGCAGAATCGACCGCCCAACTACGAATATTAGTACCACGAAGTGTCCACGAATTGCGACCTTCGAAAACCTGCACCCGAGGTTATGCATCTAGTGCCTGCATACCTCCCAACACACCCTCCACAGTGCCTAATGGATCTACACTTGTGTGAGATGATTTTTACCAGCGTGGGAGATGTTATCATCCCTAGATACCCACCTATCGGCAAACGATTCCCCATTGGAATACGTCACAGCATCCAGACAGTGAAGTGATTAGTAGTATATTCTTTGAGTAACCTAATTACCTTCCGTAATTAAGGATAGTAAAGTAAGCCTATGGGAAATCTATATAAATTACCATAATATTCTAGAAATCTCATCATCAGCGTTTGATCGAAACAGTACAGAAAACCTGAAGTCGAAAGAAAAATCTGAACGCGGGCAGAACAAAGAGAGAACCAGTGTGGATAATGGTATTTATTAGAACACAAATTACAGTTTTTTCTATGATGTAGCTAGTTTATGTATGAATGTGACATTTCATTCATTCATTAGTTATGTGGTTTTCAATTGGACTTCCCCAGATTTGCACTCAAATTTAAGATTTCGTGTGTCGAGTCCAATCGAACATAAAAACCCGAATTGTTCGCATTATTGTTAATATTTATGTGCTTGGAATATGTGAAGCCGTTAACACAAGTATAAATATCGGGAACATAAACCAGACAATAGCTATTCCCTTTCAAGAGTTCGTCCGAGTCAGTTCTTTTCTACAGTTCATCTTCAATCTGACTTCCCCCAACCAGAGGTAAGGGTATTTACAACCTATTTACTATTTATTACAATCTATATAAATTACCATAATATTCTAGAAATCTCATCATCAGCGTTTGATCGAAACAGTACAGAAAACCTGAAGTCGAAAGAAAAATCTGAACGCGGGCAGAACAAAGAGAGAACCAGTGTGGATAATGGTATTTATTAGAACACAAATTACAGTTTTTTCTATGATGTAGCTAGTTTATGTATGAATGTGACATTTCATTCATTCATTAGTTATGTGGTTTTCAATTGGACTTCCCCAGATTTGCACTCAAATTTAAGATTTCGTGTATCGAGTCCAATCGAACATAAAAACCCGAATTGTTCGCATTATTGTTAATATTTATGTGCTTGGAATATGTGAAGCCGTTGACACAAGTATAAATATCGGGAACATAAACCAGACAATAGCTATTCCCTTTCAAGAGTTCGTCCGAGTCAGTTCTTTTCTACAGTTCATCTTCAATCTGACTTCCCCCAACCAGAGGTAAGGGTATTTACAACCTATTTACTATTTATTACAATCTATATAAATTACCATAATATTCTAGAAATCTCATCATCAGCGTTTGATCGAAACAGTACAGAAAACCTGAAGTCGAAAGAAAAATCTGAACGCGGGCAGAACAAAGAGAGAACCAGTGTGGATAATGGTATTTATTAGAACACAAATTACAGTTTTTTCTATGATGTAGCTAGTTTATGTATGAATGTGACATTTCATTCATTCATTAGTTATGTGGTTTTCAATTGAACTTCCCCAGATTTGCACTCAAATTTAAGATTTCGTGTGTCGAGTCCAATCGAACATAAAAACCCAAATTGTTCGCATTATTGTTAGTATTTCTGTGCTTGGAATATGTGAAGCCGTTGACACAAGTATAAATATCGGGAACATAAACCAGACAATAGCTATTCCCTTTCAAGAGTTCGTCCGAGTCAGTTCTTTTCTACAGTTCATCTTGAATCTGACTTCCCCCAATCAGAGATAAGGGTATTTACAACCTATTTACTATTTATTACAATCTGTGATGATTGTCTGATTATGGCAACTCCATCTTGCTATAAAACAATCAGAACCAATATCGCACTGCACTCTACCTCTCATAAAAATATTTAGTCAACTTCAGCGCTTCGCTTAAGCGCTACCTTTTATTTCGCCCATGCAAATGTGCACGCTGAACAGTGTCATTGTTCGGTGTGAACGAAACACATTCTGCGCAAATTCCGCGAGGCCACGCCATCTGCTTCCATCGTTCATCTTTCTTTCTACTTTTGACCACCAACCACGGCAGTTTTTATCACCACAGCAAAAGTGCTGAAAATTTACTTGTAGGGGAATAATCCTGGAGGATAATTAAATCAATGCTTTAATTTACACCAGGTATGTAACGAAGTGTAAATTTTAAGTGGAAAAGGAATAAAACAATTTCGTATTATAGAGATTTTCCCCACGATGTATTGGTGATGTATATATATATATATGTATTTTTCTTCGTCACATGGAGACGTCCCAAAGGCATTGATGATCACGTGCATCCCCTAGTTTGATGCAAAATCATCATTTACACCGCTTTCCTGGTAACCAACCACCATTTACGGTCGAGTTCCAGATGTGCCCATCTGCGTTCCGGCTAGAATTACTTTCGCCGCATCGTAATAGTTTTTTTTTTGTATTGTGTTCTTGTGCTAGTGCGTCCACTTTAGGGCCAGTGTCTTTGCCATTGAGCAAGCACTGCGTTCCACACGGCCACCACACACCACACCAAGATCGAGGCGTTCTGACAGCCCCAAGAGACTGCAGAATCGACCGCCCAACTACGAATATTAGTACCACGAAGTGTCCACGAATTGCGACCTTCGAAAACCTGCACCCGAGGTTATGCATCTAGTGCCTGCATACCTCCCAACACACCCTCCACAGTGCCTAATGGATCTACACTTGTGTGAGATGATTTTTACCAGCGTGGGAGATGTTATCATCCCTAGATACCCACCTATCGGCAAACGATTCCCCATTGGAATACGTCACAGCATCCAGACAGTGAAGTGATTAGTAGTATATTCTTTGAGTAACCTAATTACCTTCCGTAATTAAGGATAGTAAAGTAAGCCTATGGGAAATCTATATAAATTACCATAATATTCTAGAAATCTCATCATCAGCGTTTGATCGAAACAGTACAGAAAACCTGAAGTCGAAAGAAAAATCTGAACGCGGGCAGAACAAAGAGAGAACCAGTGTGGATAATGGTATTTATTAGAACACAAATTACAGTTTTTTCTATGATGTAGCTAGTTTATGTATGAATGTGACATTTCATTCATTCATTAGTTATGTGGTTTTCAATTGGACTTCCCCAGATTTGCACTCAAATTTAAGATTTCGTGTGTCGAGTCCAATCGAACATAAAAACCCGAATTGTTCGCATTATTGTTAATATTTATGTGCTTGGAATATGTGAAGCCGTTAACACAAGTATAAATATCGGGAACATAAACCAGACAATAGCTATTCCCTTTCAAGAGTTCGTCCGAGTCAGTTCTTTTCTACAGTTCATCTTCAATCTGACTTCCCCCAACCAGAGGTAAGGGTATTTACAACCTATTTACTATTTATTACAATCTATATAAATTACCATAATATTCTAGAAATCTCATCATCAGCGTTTGATCGAAACAGTACAGAAAACCTGAAGTCGAAAGAAAAATCTGAACGCGGGCAGAACAAAGAGAGAACCAGTGTGGATAATGGTATTTATTAGAACAAAAATTACAGTTTTTTCTATGATGTAGCTAGTTTATGTATGAATGTGACATTTCATTCATTCATTAGTTATGTGGTTTTCAATTGGACTTCCCCAGATTTGCACTCAAATTTAAGATTTCGTGTGTCGAGTCCAATCGAACATAAAAACCCGAATTGTTCGCATTATTGTTAATATTTATGTGCTTGGAATATGTGAAGCCGTTAACACAAGTATAAATATCGGGAACATAAACCAGACAATAGCTATTCCCTTTCAAGAGTTCGTCCGAGTCAGTTCTTTTCTACAGTTCATCTTCAATCTGACTTCCCCCAACCAGAGGTAAGGGTATTTACAACCTATTTACTATTTATTACAATCTATATAAATTACCATAATATTCTAGAAATCTCATCATCAGCGTTTGATCGAAACAGTACAGAAAACCTGAAGTCGAAAGAAAAATCTGAACGCGGGCAGAACAAAGAGAGAACCAGTGTGGATAATGGTATTTATTAGAACACAAATTACAGTTTTTTCTATGATGTAGCTAGTTTATGTATGAATGTGACATTTCATTCATTCATTAGTTATGTGGTTTTCAATTGGACTTCCCCAGATTTGCACTCAAATTTAAGATTTCGTGTGTCGAGTCCAATCGAACATAAAAACCCGAATTGTTCGCATTATTGTTAATATTTATGTGCTTGGAATATGTGAAGCCGTTAACACAAGTATAAATATCGGGAACATAAACCAGACAATAGCTATTCCCTTTCAAGAGTTCGTCCGAGTCAGTTCTTTTCTACAGTTCATCTTCAATCTGACTTCCCCCAACCAGAGGTAAGGGTATTTACAACCTATTTACTATTTATTACAATCTATATAAATTACCATAATATTCTAGAAATCTCATCATCAGCGTTTGATCGAAACAGTACAGAAAACCTGAAGTCGAAAGAAAAATCTGAACGCGGGCAGAACAAAGAGAGAACCAGTGTGGATAATGGTATTTATTAGAACACAAATTACAGTTTTTTCTATGATGTAGCTAGTTTATGTATGAATGTGACATTTCATTTATTCATTAGTTATGTGGTTTTCAATTGAACTTCCCCAGATTGGCACTCAAATTTAAGATTTCGTGTGTCGAGTCCAATCGAACATAAAAACCCAAATTGTTCGCATTATTGTTAGTATTTCTGTGCTTGGAATATGTGAAGCCGTTGACACAAGTATAAATATCGGGAACATAAACCAGACAATAGCTATTCCCTTTCAAGAGTTCGTCCGAGTCTGTATCGTATTGGCATACGAGTTTTTACTATAAAAGAAATTGTATGTAAATGTACACTAATACAAAGAGAGAGTATCGTCGTACTACTGCGCGTACGACTGTACTTCTCTCCGAGTATCACTTCTGGTTTGGACAGCGTGCAATAAACATGGGTTTTTTCAGAGCTTGCTCTTTTTCCCACAAAAAAATCTTCTTGAGTTTTTATTTATTCCTAAAATACAGTCCATTAATATACATTTTGGTCGCATTCGAACCGGATGTTTGAGCCAACGACCTATGGATAGCGGGAAAGTTAAATTTCGGGAAAAATCTATCAAGTGCCAGCGTAAAATATAAATCGAAAAGTGCCGCCAGCGTAAAAATTCCCGAAAAGTGCCAGCCGAAAGTACCGCAAGCGTTTAGATTTAAGTGCCAGCGTAAAAGGGTAATAAAAACCCAAATAAAGAATCAGTGCCAGCGCGGAAGTAATTTAAATCAGTGCCAGCGTAAAAAATAACTCAAATCTGTGCCAGCATAATAAAACAAATAATGTGCAAGCGAAACCCCTAATAAAATAGCCAGCGCAATAAAATACCCAAAATGTGCAAGCGAAAATAGTAAAAGTGCCAGCGCAATAAAAAACCATAAAAAAAGGGTTACAAAAATAATAAAACAAATGCCAGCGAAAACTCTAAAAATCTCATTTAGACACAAATATGTAAAGACGCAATAGAATTGCGCCCGCAAAACAGCCAGCGCAAAAAACTATCCATACATAAAAAAAGGAACAGGCAGATGGAAGATATCGCCAACGCCCAACCGAACAGCGAAGCAAGCGAAGCCAGCGAACAACCACCACCACACACACATGGACAGCGAGAGAGCCAGCGAACAAAAAACGATGAGTATACTGCCAGCGAATACAAAAAAATGTACAGCACACACTCACACAGGTAAGCCAGCCGGCTGGGTTTTTTTTTCTTGATTCTTTTCCTTCCCATGCAGAAAATAAATAGATGAGTGATGACGCACCCAGCGCATTGCAAATAAAGTCGTCAAGCAGTAAACAACTGAATAATTTGGAAAATTAAAAATTGTGAAGTAGAAATATATATCTGTGGAAAAACATTATTTGAAATGAATAGAAACAAAAAGTAAGTGTTTTCTAAACAATCGGATAGCGAATAAAAGTGTGTGGTGTGTGAAAATGGACAGCGAATCGGCAGGACGAGCAGTGGCAACGAGTGTTTTTTGTTTTAGTTAGATTGTTTTGGTTTTGTTATTCTGTGATACGGACTTAGGGGTAGTGAAGTGGTGTTTTTTAAATTCTTGTGTACAGGCAGGAAGTGTTTGTGAATGTACAGGAAGGATAAGTTTTGTGTATTTATGCCGGCATAGGAAGGAATAGCGAAGTGGATAGTGACAGGAATAGCGAAGTGGATAGTGACAGGAATAGCGAAGTGGAAAGTGATAGGAATAGCGAAAAGGAATAGCGATAGGAATAGCGAAAAGGAATAGCGATAGGAATAGCGAATTGGAAAGGGAGGAATAGCGAGATCGAATAGCGAACTGTGATCCATGCATAATTCGGACACAAGGGCCAGCGAACGTTCGATGAGCTGTAGATAATTCAGTCATCAGGGCCAGCTTTAGTTTATTCTGACATGCGCATGTCAAGTTAGGTAGCGCACAGCTCAGCCAGCTTTCCGAATAGTGAAATTCGAGGGCCAGCGAAAAATAACACGAAAGCGTGCCTGCAGGCGGCCAGCGGGATAGCTCAGCCAGCGATGATTTGTAAGAAGCAAAATCAGGAAAGCGTATGCTCGTCTTCGCCACTGCCAGCGAACCAGCCAGCGAATCTGCCAGCTCATGCCAGCTCCTGCCAGCGATTCTGCCAGCTCATGCCAGCGAATCTGTCAGCTCATGCCAGCGAAATCGAAAGCGTAGGGATTTTTTAGTTACACTCATAGTTGCCACGGACAGCGAAAAACGGACAGCGAACTTTAATATTCTGCCAGCTCATGCCAGCTCTTGCCAGCGCATAGCCAGCTTTTTTACTCTATTTTTTATTCAATATATTTACGTAGGGTATTATATTTTTTCTTTATAGGAACACAGCCAGCGTGAGGGCATTTGACGCAGCAGTCAATGCTGTACAGCGCATAGCCAGCTATTCGGACAGCATCGAGTTCAATCTCGAGGACAGCGAAGGTCTGACAGTCCGCCTTGAAAGGCTGGAGGAAGCGTGGGCCAACCTTGGCAGGGTCCACGCCAGACTATTGGACAGCTCAGCCAGCGGACCGACAGCGGGATTGGAGGCCAGAATGGTCCAATCAGAGTCGCTATACTGCGAAACCAAAGCAGCACTACGGCGCCGCCTAGGGATGCTCAGAAGCCAGCGTGATAGCGAACTACTTGCCAGCGAAGCCAGCGGAAGGACAGCGAACCCACCGCCACCGATCTCAGTACAGGTGGAGATGCCCCTGCAAATGCAGGACATACGAAACTCCTGGGGAGAGTTCGACGGCACCCTTACAAGGTGGCAAGGGTTCCGGGATCGCTTCATTGCAGCCATCCACGAGAACCCAAGGATATCGCCAGCATATAAGTTTTCGTTCCTTCGAAAATCCCTGGTGGGAAGAGCAGCCAGCACAATGGGGGAGTGGCAGCTGACAGACGAAAACTACCTGGAAGCTGTACTGTGCACTGTTTTCATTTTCCATAGGAAAATATTCAGTATAAAAATTATTCCATTTTTCTATCACCAAATTATTTTCTTTTGTATGGCAACACTTAATCATGACAAAATATTCAATTCGTCAAGTTCATTTTAATTATCTCGCTCTTTTGAGTAAATTTCCCTTCTCGTATAACACTTTACGCCAATTATCAGGTGTGGTGAATATCTTTTCCTGAGCGAAATACACATTCTCGCACTCTCGCGCTCAAATTATTGCAGTTTATTATTTGTATTGAACGAATAATGAGAGTCGACGAACAATTTGTTATACTTTTCCCTTTCACACACATGAGTGTCATACAAACATTTCTGTCATCGCATGACTTGCGTTGAGAGAAATTCATTCTTAAGTATGCACGTCTTTGTGACGCTAACTTTTTGAATTATTGAGTAAAGAGATCGACATGATCGTATAATGTGAAATCGAGAGTTGACGATGGAAATTTACCCATGAGTAAGCAGTAGAGCATGTATATGCCAATAAGAATTTCTCGACGTAGAGAAATATAAATGCACCACGCCGATTCATTTTTCGCCAGTTGGAATCGGATAAGCAGTGCGTGAACATTAAAAATAAGCTCAAGTGAGCAGAATAAGAAAAGTTATTTTTTGCATGGGAAAAATCCCATAGTGAAACAGTAATTTCTTTGTTCTCAAACCATGTGCTATTGCAAAGCAATGCACCAAAGACAATTTAAATATAATTCAGTGGTTCCTGAAATGATAAAGAGAAGCTGAAAAATCATAAAAGGATCATCTGAAGCAGATACATTCTCTGGAATTTTTCACCCCCTCGAATAGAGGTAAGCTAGTGAATTTTGTTCATACATATATATGCGCAGTAGACCAAAACGCAATTTCTTTTCTTTTCGTTGGTCTTCTGCAGGGTTTTAGTGTGGGATTATACACACCAATTTTAGTGTGGGACTATACACACCAATTTTAGTGTGGGAATTACAACAACGAAATCCCTAGTGCCAGAATTTTAGTGCGCAGATTTTAATGCACAAATACATATCCACGAGCCACGTGTGATTTACTTGCGAAAAACGCATAATTTTATCTTTGCTGCGTGCAGATTTATTCCACGTGCGGAATTTTGCACAAAATTTGGTTTTTATTCTGCTGCGAAAACTGTTAATGCAGAAATTTTGCTGCAGAAATAACTGCACAAAACCGTTATTACGGTATATAAAGACACGCCAACGAAACGTGCTGATAGTCACCGTTACACCACGAGGTACCGTTGTCAGTTGAATCTTTCTGCAACGTGCCGCATCACTTGTTCCCGTTAATTTCCTAGCGATGTATTTTCCGCTATGGTAAAATTAAATATACCGCAACATTAGTTTTGCGCAACGGCATTTTAGCACTACGGCTTGGTTGTTCCGTTATTAACGCCAAAAATCCACCGCACTTGTTATAACTGCATATCTGCATACACAGTTATACAGCACTATCTTTGCAACGCACCAGATCTTTCCGTATCTATTAACATACGACGTGATCCCAACTTCCTGCAATCATCCTTTTGGCGTCGACCTTTTCCGCCCAACGTTCTCCTTATACCGCTCGGTATACCAACACCAGTTTTGGAAGCCAACTGTAAACGTTCACCATTAGAAGACACCATTAGAAGACCTCGCTATCCATTCAGCGACGAAGCTGCTAATCACCAACTTGTGACGTATTTATTTGTATCTTTTGTGTCGTTCTTTATCTTTAACTTTTTAACTTTAGAATCCAGCAATCCGCATTTTGTTTGGCGAGATTGGCTGAAGAACTTTTAACGTAAAGTATCTTTTAAATAAAAGTTAATATACTTTAATTGTTTAAATGTTTAGCTCTTAGATTCGTTTTGCAATAGATAAGCACCGCAAAGAAGTAAATGTGTCTTTGTATCGATTAGTTACATATTCACATGTACTAAGTCGAATATCTTTTCTCGCGAAGAGACGATTAATCACATAAGTGTTAATGCGTATCTCTTATCTTTATCGTAAAATAACTTATCCATTTACTTCGTTGCATCGTATATCTATATTATAATAATAAGTCACTTACTTTTAAAGATTTAATTAAGATCCTTCTGATCACTTTAAGATTAGTAGATAATAAGTAATGATAATATTCAATGGGAAATTCTCCGTTAGGTAACTTATATATATATCTAGGTAGGTTTAACAACATCTTTCCTAACAGAATAGTGACAACGTATCCTCGACGGCAGGCCTTCCTTCGATGGACCAGTTTTGCTTCGTCAGTTACTCGGTAAGTCAATTCTCGTCTACATTTGATATAACCAAGATATATATATATATTTATATTCTCGAAGTATACCTTCTGTATACTGTATAATTTTCTTTAATGATCCCTTTTGAATATATTTTTGTTGATAAATATTTTTCTTGATATATAGATTAAGTTGATAATCATGTTTATAGGTAAATAAACACCTCTTTACAAGGTAATGAACATGTAAGCAAACGAGTTTTGTGTTCATTTATTTATGGGGCCATTCAAGAGTATCCTTTTTATTGATTCGAATGTGCCATGGTAGGGTGGGTATACAATGACCAAATTACATCTTCGGTCACCCTCAAGATCCCTTTCGCGCTATCTTCCACGAACCTTCTTTCCTATCTTTCTTCTTTCTTCCTATCGAGCATAATTATGTGATGCTTTAAAGGATTTTATGATATTCGGCAAAACAACCCACGACAGGCTGAAGCACGGCCGGAAAATTAAAAAAGCCAGGTGCTCGAGACCTGCTGAACTTTATAGAATCCCGATTTTTTTCTTTTTCTATAGTCCCAAACATTGTTTATAGCAATACTATTGACATGATGAGATGTCTACGAAGTATACAAGTCTTTTAGCTAAGATATCATTAGGGATTATTACAAATTATGGTACCCATCGTTAGGGGCAACGGAATTTCGTGTGAATATGCTAATTTCTCACCATAATTGTTCTAATTCTCTAGAAGACCGGTTGAATCGACAGCGTGTTAGGTCACAACAACTTCTTTGTTAGATACCTTAGTGGCAGTCATCATTGTTATAGATGCAAAACATTTTGGTGATGCATATTGGTATCATTTCTGATTGACTAAGATGCATGATCCGATATATTGCAAAAAGGGGAAATCATTGTAAGATGACAACACTAAGGACTATAGATAACATTATAAATATGGTGTCCAAACGTGGGGCATAAGATAAACTGAATTCCACGTAACAACATAAATGCCAATTTAACGGAAAATCGTACAAAAATTTAAAGAATTTTCATTACAAAATTTAGTGCCCAACGTGGAGGCTTAAGATAAACTGAATTCCACGTAACAAAATTCTAAAATTTGTAATGAAATCATTACAATGAGGCTTAACTCAGCTCGACCTCAACTTAGTTTAGGCTAAGTTAAGGAAAAGTTAAGTTCCAAAAAAATGTGAGAAGCTTCGTTTAGCTTCACACAAACCAACTACATGTGTTGCTTGCAACATATATACCGATATCTTTTACGCTTCTCGTGATTGATATCAAACCTATTGCTTTTGAATTACGTTTGTCTGGTAGAGGTTTTCTTTCGCTCATATGCTAGTACAACGTCAAAGTAATTTTTGATTGTCGGAGTTTTTGTGGAATTGTCAATGATCAATCAGACGTAGGGTTGATTATTGAACCTATTAGCTCTTGATGATAACCAATTTTACAAGACTTAGTTTCAAAGGATTCATTGGCTAATCCTGTGAACTATAGAGATTTGCATTATGTAGATACTCTATCCAGTGTATTTGTTCAGGTTTCCTAAGGAATTAAATATTTTTTTTTTGAAATTTTACCATACAGTGTTGTGAAAGACCCGTGAATTACAGGCTCGATTCATACCTTATTTGGAAAGAGTATTTCTGTCCGATGTCTGGATCTATACTATAGTCACTTTAACTTCTTAAACATTTTACCTTTCGTAGAAGTAAGCATTGGAAGATCTTGAAACACAAAACACAAAACACAAACTCAAACGCTTAGCTTCATTTACCTTGTTATTATTATGATATAACAAACCAACCACAAAACAAAACACTTTACTTTATCGTATCTCTATTATTGGTATACGATAAAACCTTTTATTTCTTTTTCTTATTTTATCTTTATCTTTTGTCTTTATCGTATCTCTATTAGTGGTATACGATAAATCGCTTTATTATTTTTTTCGTATCTTATCGTATTCTTTATCGTATCTTTAGTTATATTATACGATAAAAATCTTTTTTCTTTATCTTTAGTATATTTTTTTTTGTATCTTTACTTTTTTTTTGATTTTTGAATTTTGAATTTTGACCTTTAATATGGCCTTAGCCAGAACACCCCAGACTTTACCTTCAAAATCGAATGGACCTGTTGCAAATAATTGTTTTATCTGCAAAGACCCATTTGATAACAAAGAACTTGCAAATACCAAGTGTAAACACACCTTTCACTTGACGTGTATTCTTGAGTGCATTAAGAAGACAGCATCTTGTCCAATATGTCAAAATAAATGTTTTTCTAAGGATTTGACTCGTGTCACTAATTTGAAACCAACAGGTGCAACTCCTAAACCAAGTAGTATGACTACTAGATCAAAAGCACTGTTTCAAAATCCTAATGACTGGTCAATGCCTTCATCACCTTCACCTGTTGTACCAACAGTACAACATATAGAAGAAAATTTGCGCAGAGATGTCGCTCAACAAATACTTTCAAACCAAGTTTTTTCAAATACTGACCTTAACTTTACTCTTAATGATCAGACCGGTCCAAGTACTAACTTGCCCAATCTGTCGTCACATTCTCAGAATATAAACCTTGAAGAATCAGGCGAGAAAGAAGACGAACTGTATCAAAACCTGTCTAATCGTTTTGAGAAATTAATGGATAGGAAACTTCAAAGTAGTACATCCATTATGATGCGAGAGTTTGAGAAGATGCTCAATAAGCATAAACCAAGTAATCCTCAAATTCCATCATCAAATTTACCTGATAATGACAACCACGGATTTGTAGAATCTTCGTTACCGTTCAGAACCGCTGGAGAGCGAAACTCTCAACAGCATATGCCTTTCAGTAGAGCTAGAGAACGAAATTCTCATCCGAATATACCCAATTATGACCATAATCATAGAACCTTTGATTTACCCCGGATTGATAAAAATCGAGTACCGAGCATTATCCAAAGTTGGAACATTCACTTTAATGGCTTGAGCTCGAAACTGTCAATCAATAACTTTATTTACCGGATTACCGCCCTTACTAACGATTGTTTGAATGGTGATTTTCAGTTGCTCTGCGACCTCATTCACATCATTTTTACAGACCGCGCTAGGGATTGGTATTGGCGTTACCGAAGAGGTGTCGAAAGAATCTCTTGGGGACCTTTTTGTCTTGCGTTAAGACAAGAATTTCAAGAATTTAAGTCAGATTCTGATATTAGAGAGTTGATTTCTGCTCGGAAGCAAAAGATCAATGAACCATTCGATGAATATTATAATTCAATTTTAAACCTTTGTGATCGCTTGTGCACACCAGTTGATCAACATGAACTCGTAGAAATTTTGCATCGAAATGTCAGAACTGAAATTAAACAACAAACATTTTTCATGAATTTTACCTCAGTTGCTCAACTGAGAAACTTCTGTCTTCGTCGTGAAGCCGTGTTTGGTGTTACGCCCAATTATACACAATCGGCTGGACGACAAAACTTCTATCGACGACCAGTTTCAGGACTAGATCCAGATACAGACGTAGTAGAGATGAATTCTCCGGACGATCCTGATGTAGCAGGATTAGCTAACCGTCTATGTTGGAATTGTAGGGTAGAAGGACACTCTTTTAAAGAATGTACGGCCGAACGAACAGTATTCTGTTACGGTTGTGGTACAGCAAATGTGTACAAACCCAATTGTCTGAAATGTCTGCAATCGGAAAACTCGAGAAGGAGCGTGGTAACAGTCACTCGACCACGCTCGTCATAAACTCAAAGAGTGATAAGACAAATAAAATCTCAATTGAAAAGTCTTCAACTGAAAAACCTGTAACCGTAAACACCACAGGAAAAGTAAATGTATTGTCTAAAGTTGAAACACCTAATTCTATTCTGTCGAAACCGACATTGACTTCGTCAGAACAAAAAGTACCTAAACTACATCCAATCATACCTTTTAATGAAAAACTGAGTACTTATAATAATATTAAGAATAAAATCTTTAATGCAGTGCATGAATTGATAACACCTTCATGTACAACAAAACGTCCTAAACGGAATACGCAACGTTTGCGAGCGTTTTGGAAAATGGTTAAACGTAGTAGATCGTTTATAAAACATGCAATTTCTGGAATTGATAAACACGCTAGCGATTTAAGACCATATGCAACTGTGTCTATTTTTGACAAAAGTTACAAGGGCTTACTCGATAGTGGTGCTTGTATGTCTTGCTTTGGCTCAAACGCAGCAAAAGAAATGTTAAATTCAGGCTTAGTTAAGCTAAAACGATTTGCAACGTATGCAACAACCGCAGATGGAAAGTCTCAGCAAATCAAAGGATATGTTGAAACGAACGTAACTTTTCGTAATGTCGTAAAAAAGTTAAAAATTTATGTAATACCAACCTTGTCTCAAAATCTTTTTCTCGGAATTGATTTTTGGTCAGCTTTTAAGCTTGCACCAGACATAATCAGCAGCATAACATCCGTTAAAGATGTTTCCGGCAAAGTAATGATGTATCATACAAAAGATATAAGAATATAAGCACCCAGCTTTGTGTTTCCATATGTATCGAGATACATATTCACACAAACCTGTTTTGTACTGTGCACTGTTTTCATTTTCCATAGGAAAATATTCAGTATAAAAATTTTTCCATTTTTCTATCACCAAATTATTTTCTTTTGTATGGCAACACTTAATCATGACAAAATATTCAATTCGTCAAGTTCATTTTAATTATCTCGCTCTTTTGAGTAAATTTCCCTTCTCGTATAACACTTTACGCCAATTATCAGGTGTGGTGAATATCTTTTCCTGAGCGAAATACACATTCTCGCACTCTCGCGCTCAAATTATTGCAGTTTATTATTTGTATTGAACGAATAATGAGAGTCGACGAACAATTTGTTATACTTTTCCCTTTCACACACATGAGTGTCATACAAACATTTCTGTCATCGCATGACTTGCGTTGAGAGAAATTCATTCTTAAGTATGCATGTCTTTGTGACGCTAACTTTTTGAATTATTGAGTAAAGAGATCGACATGATCGTATAATGTGAAATCGAGAGTTGACGATGGAAATTTACCCATGAGTAAGCAGTAGAGCATGTATATGCCAATAAGAATTTCTCGACGTAGAGAAATATAAATGCACCACGCCGATTCATTTTTCGCCAGTTGGAATCGGATAAGCAGTGCGTGAACATTAAAAATAAGCTCAAGTGAGCAGAATAAGAAAAGTTATTTTTTGCATGGGAAAAATCCCATAGTGAAACAGTAATTTCTTTGTTCTCAAACCATGTGCTATTGCAAAGCAATGCACCAAAGACAATTTAAATATAATTCAGTGGTTCCTGAAATGATAAAGAGAAGCTGAAAAATCATAAAAGGATCATCTGAAGCAGATACATTCTCTGGAATTTTTCACCCCCTCGAATAGAGGTAAGCTAGTGAATTTTGTTCATACATATATATGCGCAGTAGACCAAAACGCAATTTCTTTTCTTTTCGTTGGTCTTCTGCAGGGTTTTAGTGTGGGATTATACACACCAATTTTAGTGTGGGACTATACACACCAATTTTAGTGTGGGAATTACAACAACGAAATCCCTAGTGCCAGAATTTTAGTGCGCAGATTTTAATGCACAAATACATATCCACGAGCCACGTGTGATTTACTTGCGAAAAACGCATAATTTTATCTTTGCTGCGTGCAGATTTATTCCACGTGCGGAATTTTGCACAAAATTTGGTTTTTATTCTGCTGCGAAAACTGTTAATGCAGAAATTTTGCTGCAGAAATAACTGCACAAAACCGTTATTACGGTATATAAAGACACGCCAACGAAACGTGCTGATAGTCACCGTTACACCACGAGGTACCGTTGTCAGTTGAATCTTTCTGCAACGTGCCGCATCACTTGTTCCCGTTAATTTCCTAGCGATGTATTTTCCGCTATGGTAAAATTAAATATACCGCAACATTAGTTTTGCGCAACGGCATTTTAGCACTACGGCTTGGTTGTTCCGTTATTAACGCCAAAAATCCACCGCACTTGTTATAACTGCATATCTGCATACACAGTTATACAGCACTATCTTTGCAACGCACCAGATCTTTCCGTATCTATTAACATACGACGTGATCCCAACTTCCTGCAATCATCCTTTTGGCGTCGACCTTTTCCGCCCAACGTTCTCCTTATACCGCTCGGTATACCAACACCAGTTTTGGAAGCCAACTGTAAACGTTCACCATTAGAAGACACCATTAGAAGACCTCGCTATCCATTCAGCGACGAAGCTGCTAATCACCAACTTGTGACGTATTTATTTGTATCTTTTGTGTCGTTCTTTATCTTTAACTTTTTAACTTTAGAATCCAGCAATCCGCATTTTGTTTGGCGAGATTGGCTGAAGAACTTTTAACGTAAAGTATCTTTTAAATAAAAGTTAATATACTTTAATTGTTTAAATGTTTAGCTCTTAGATTCGTTTTGCAATAGATAAGCACCGCAAAGAAGTAAATGTGTCTTTGTATCGATTAGTTACATATTCACATGTACTAAGTCGAATATCTTTTCTCGCGAAGAGACGATTAATCACATAAGTGTTAATGCGTATCTCTTATCTTTATCGTAAAATAACTTATCCATTTACTTCGTTGCATCGTATATCTATATTATAATAATAAGTCACTTACTTTTAAAGATTTAATTAAGATCCTTCTGATCACTTTAAGATTAGTAGATAATAAGTAATGATAATATTCAATGGGACATTCTCCGTTAGGTAACTTATATATATATCTAGGTAGGTTTAACAACATCTTTCCTAACAGAATAGTGACAACGTATCCTCGACGGCAGGCCTTCCTTCGATGGACCAGTTTCGCTTCGTCAGTTACTCGGTAAGTCAATTCTCGTCTACATTTGATATAACCAAGATATATATATATATTTATATTCTCGAAGTATACCTTCTGTATACTGTATAATTTTCTTTAATGATCCCTTTTGAATATATTTTTGTTGATAAATATTTTTCTTGATATATAGATTAAGTTGATAATCATGTTTATAGGTAAATAAACACCTCTTTACAAGGTAATGAACATGTAAGCAAACGAGTTTTGTGTTCATTTATTTATGGGGCCATTCAAGAGTATCCTTTTTATTGATTCGAATGTGCCATGGTAGGGTGGGTATACAATGACCAAATTACATCTTCGGTCACCCTCAAGATCCCTTTCGCGCTATCTTCCACGAACCTTCTTTCCTATCTTTCTTCTTTCTTCCTATCGAGCATAATTATGTGATGCTTTAAAGGATTTTATGATATTCGGCAAAACAACCCACGACAGGCTGAAGCACGGCCGGAAAATTAAAAAAGCCAGGTGCTCGAGACCTGCTGAACTTTATAGAATCCCGATTTTTTTCTTTTTCTATAGTCCCAAACATTGTTTATAGCAATACTATTGACATGATGAGATGTCTACGAAGTATACAAGTCTTTTAGCTAAGATATCATTAGGGATTATTACAAATTATGGTACCCATCGTTAGGGGCAACGGAATTTAGTGTGAATATGCTAATTTCTCACCATAATTGTTCTAATTCTCTAGAAGACCGGTTGAATCGACAGCGTGTTAGGTCACAACAACTTCTTTGTTAGATACCTTAGTGGCAGTCATCATTGTTATAGATGCAAAACATTTTGGTGATGCATATTGGTATCATTTCTGATTGACTAAGATGCATGATCCGATATATTGCAAAAAGGGGAAATCATTGTAAGATGACAACACTAAGGACTATAGATAACATTATAAATATGGTGTCCAAACGTGGGGCATAAGATAAACTGAATTCCACGTAACAACATAAATGCCAATTTAACGGAAAATCGTACAAAAATTTAAAGAATTTTCATTACAAAATTTAGTGCCCAACGTGGAGGCTTAAGATAAACTGAATTCCACGTAACAAAATTAATTTGTAATGAAATCATTACAAAGCATGGAGCCGCCTCAACCAAATTTATAACAGAAAGTATAGCATCTGTCGGGAGCTGCTCCGACAGTTCACAGATCTGCCAGCTCTGCCAGCGAATCCATCAGCGGATGAACTCCAGGAAATGTCAAATGTCACTCACGAGACATTGCGCCAGCTACGCGCCCAGAATATTCCAGTCGAGGCATGGGATATGTTTGTGGTGCACATGCTGCACGAGCGGCTGGACAGCGGAACAGCGAGACACTGGGAGCTCCAGCGGACTTCTGAGACTCCAACCACTAGCGAGATCTTGGAGTTCCTGGATAAACAGGCTGCTGCCATTGCACACCAACCCCACAGCCAGCTTACTAGGCCAGCGGAATCTGCCAGCGCACCCCGGACAGCGAAGACTGAAGTGCGCTGAAAAGCTACAGCGAGATCTGCTAGAGACAGTGATGCGTTTCAGGCGGCATCGGATAGCGTTCAGCGCCGACATCAAGATGATGTTCAGGCAAGTGCGAGTGGCAGCCCATCAATGGGATCTGCAGCGGATATTTTGGCGTGAGTCGCCTAAGGAAAAGCTAAATGAATACTGGTTGACAGTAGTCACCTATGGTATGACATCGTCAGCGTATAATGCTGTACGAGCCGTCATACAATGTGCAAGGGATGCCAGCGAATCATTTCCGGATGCAGCGAAAGTAATCGAAAATGACCTATACATGGATGACTGTGCGACAGCGAACAGCAAGCGTTTACAATAGCCAGCGAAGTGGACAGCGTACTAAGGACAGCGGGTTTCCAGCTAAGGAAATGGAAATCGAACAGCGTATGGTTAGCAAACCAGTTTAGTGCGGACAGCGAGAAGACAATGGTCTTCGAAGAGGAAGAGCGAGCAACAGTCTTGGGTCTACAGTGGTTGATTGATACTGATCAATTCACATTCGTAGTCAAGACTCCAGAGATAGCGGGAGAGATCAGCAAGCGAAAAATACTGAGTTGTGTAGCTCAGCTATATGACCCTAATGGATATGTAGCGCCAGTAACAGTACTGGGAAAAATCCTAATACAGGACATGTGGAGATTGAGTCTCGACTGGGACCAGGAGGTACCAGAAAGGGATTCGATATCTAGAACGATTTCGAATAGACAGATGGCTGGGCACCAGCGGAAAGGGGAAAATCCAAATTCATGGGTTTTCGGATGCATCCACGACAGCTTATGGTGCAGTAATATATGTAAGGGTAGAGCAAGCGAACGGACAGCATACATGCAAGCTAGTGGCAGCAAAAACACGAGTTGCACCACTCAAAACTGTAACGATACCACGTCTGGAACTGGCGGCAGCCGAGTTACTGAGCAGACTGTTGGTGGAGTTGCGGACAGCGATGGAATGGACAGCTGCAGATTACATATTGTGGACCGACTCTATGGTCACAATGTATTGGATGCCAAAGCTCCCACGTACATTAAAGACGTACTGTAGTAGTAAAAGGTACAAAGACAAAAACGAAAGAAGCGAATATGAATGTAATGGTGCTATCGGTGCAGTAGGGCATATGTATATTTATATATGAATTGAGTTGCACTCAATTCATCTAGAGAAAGAGATCGTCAGTCGACGAAGAACAAGCGCAGTGTGCAGACGCATTTATAAAGTAAAGATAAATAAAGAAAGATTTGTAACGATTAACGAAATAGTCTTGTGTGTTTTAATTGTTTCGCGTATCAAGTTTTAATTTACAGAAAGAGGCCACCGGTTATAGTACGTAGCTAATCGTGTATCAGCGATACAAACAAATACCGATGTGAATAAATGGCGGCACGTCGGCACAAAAGACAATCCAGCGGACTTATTGAGTCGTGGATTACTGCCAGCGGAACTATGTAACAACGAATTATGGTTACACGGGCCAGCGTGGTTAACGAAAGCGGAAAGCGAATGGCCAGCCTGCCCAGTAGAGCAGATAGAGACAGCGGCAGCATCTGAAGAGATGCATGTGTGTTTAGTGACAAGGTTCACGGAAAGCATTGGCATTTGGATGCCAGATCAGCAAGCGCCAGTTACGATTGCAGAATATGCAGGAAAGTTGGAAAAAGCGATAAGCATTCTCGGATACGTGTTCCGATTTGTGAATGCCCTGAAAGCGAAACGAATAGCGAGAGGACAGCGGATAGCGAGGGGACAGCGGCAAGCGAAAAGACAGCGAAGAGGCGAGTATGCCTCGGTGGCACTGCAAGTCCAGGAAAGGGTATCTGCTATGCAGTATTTAATCCGGAAAGCGCAAGAGGAAAGCTATGGGAAAGAAATTTCTTCTCTTGGAGAGAACGGACAGCTACCAGAAGCCAGCAAAATCGAGTCTTTAAGACCCGTGTTCGACAGCGAAGGTATCCTACGTGTTGGTGGGAGACTTGATAGAGCCAGCGGAGAGTACGACCAACGTCATCCCGTGATAATACCAAATGAATCACGATTGGCATGGTTACTTATTGAGCAAGCGCACAGAGTAACAAAACATGGTGGAGTGCAGATAATGATGCAATCCATCCGACAGCGATACTGGATTCCGAAGTTGCGAAGCAAACTAAGGAACTATTTGCATAAATGTGTAATTTGTGCACGGTACAATTACCGACTCGAACAGCAGTTAATGTCTGATCTGCCAGCGGATAGAGTGCAAGCGGGGAAAGCGTTTTTAAATACTGGTGTCGATTATGCGGGACCATTTACACTTAAAGTGTTGGACAGAGAGGGTCAACAGATTACCCGAAGAAAATCTTGGGTCGCAATTTTCGTTTGCCTCAAGACGAAAGCGGTGCACATCGATGTTGTCAGGGATCTGACATCGATGTCCTTCCTCGCCTGTTATGAACGATTCATCAGCAGGCGTGGCAGATGTGAGCGAATGTACAGCGATAATGGCACATCCTTTGTAGGTGCTGCCAAAGAAATCAAGCGAGCATTTACTGAGTGGAAAGCGAACGACGTATTCAACCGTCTGAGTCTAAAGGGAACTGAATGGAAGTTCATGGTGCCAGCGGCCCCACATCAAGGTGGCATATACGAAGCAGCTGTTAAATCGATGAAACATCATTTACAGCGGATAGTCGGACAGCGAGTGCTAGAGTGTGAGCAATTTTTAACATTGCTCATCAGTATTGAGGGCATATTAAATTCACGCCCACTACATCCATTAAGTGATGATCCAGCGGACATGCAAGCGTTAACGCCAGCGCACTTCTTGGTAGGTGAGCCAATAGTGCTACCACCACCGATAGTGACAATGGAGCCAGCGAATACGAAAGCGGTTAAAATGTTCAAAGAACGGCAAGTAATGTTGCAACATTTTTGGACAAGATGGCAAGAAGAATATCTTGTTACCTTGCAAGAGCGAAAGAAGTGGAGAAGGGAAAAGGAAAGCTTGAAAGTGGGACAGCTAGTGTTGATTAAAAGCGAAAATTTTCAGCCAGCTCAATGGTCTATGGGACGAGTGTGCCAGCTAATCACAAGTAAAGATGGTTTAGTCCGGTCCGTCATGATACAAACCGAGACAGGACAGCTAGCAAGACCAGTACAGAAGATCTGTATACTTCCAGTGGAATCAACCAATGAGACGACAGCGCAGCCAGCATCCGCCAGCGAACGACAGCGTTGCCAGCGTAGCCAGCAAACGACAGCGCAGCCAGCATCCGCCAGCGAACGACAGCGTTGCCAGCGTAGCCAGCAAACGACAGCGCAGCCAGCATCCGCCAACGAACGACAGCGTCGCCAGCGTCGCCAGCGAACGACAGCGTTGCCAGCGTAGCCAGCGAACGACAGCGTTGCCAGCGTAGCCAGCGAACGACAGCTTTGCCAGCGTAGTCAGTAAATGACAAAGTAGCCAGCGTCTACCAGCGTCCGCCAGCGAAAGCCAGCGTAGCCAGCGAATGACAGCGTAGCCAGCGAATGGATAGGGTAGCCAACAAATAGGTAGGGTAGTTAGTAGATAGGTAGGTAGTAGATGGACAGCTTCTGCCAGCGAATCGACAACTTCTGCCAGCGAATCGACAGCGTCTGCCAGCGAATCGACAGCGTCTGCCAGCGAATCGATAGCGTCTGCCAGCGAATTGACAGCGTCTGCCAGCGAATCGACAGCGTCTGCCAGCGAATCGATAGCGTCTGCCAGCGAATCGACAGCGACTGCCAGCGAAGCAATATCACAGCCAGCTAACGAATAGTCTTGCCAGCGTCAGCCAGCGAACGTATAGCAATCGTACAGCGTAGATGACAGCGATCGGAAAGCATAGCCAGCATTCGACAGCGATCCGAAACAAAGAAGACAGCGATCCTACCAGCAGAACAAATGACCTGGAGAAGGAAGAGGCCTAAAGGAAAACATTCCGTTTTCGGTGGCACTGTATCGTATTGGCATACGATTTTTTACTATAAAAGAAATTGTATGTTAATGTACACTAATACAAAGAAAGAGTATCGTCGTACTACTGCGCGTACGACTGTACTTCTCTCCGAGTATCACTTCTGGTTTGGACAGCGTGCAATAAACATGGGTTTTTTCAGAGCTTGCTCTTTTTCCCACAAAAAAATCTTCTTGAGTTTTTATTTATTCCTAAAATACAGTCCATTAATATACAGTCAGTTCTTTTCTACAGTTCATCTTCAATCTGACTTCCCCCAACCAGAGGTAAGGGTATTTACAACCTATTTACTATTTATTACAATCTATATAAATTACCATAATATTCTAGAAATCTCATCAACAGCGTTTGATCGAAACAGTACAGAAAACCTGAAGTCGAAAGAAAAATCTGAACGCGGGCAGAACAAAGAGAGAACCAGTGTGGATAATGGTATTTATTAGAACACACATTACAGTTTTTTCTATGATGTAGCTAGTTTATGTATGAATGTGACATTTCATTCATTCATTAGTTATGTGGTTTTCAATTGAACTTCCCCAGATTTGCACTCAAATTTAAGATTTCGTGTGTCGAGTCCAATCGAACATAAAAACCCAAATTGTTCGCATTATTGTTAGTATTTCTGTGCTTGGAATATGTGAAGCCGTTGACACAAGTATAAATATCGGGAACATAAACCAGACAATAGCTATTCCCTTTCAAGAGTTCGTCCGAGTCAGTTCTTTTCTACAGTTCATCTTGAATCTGACTTCCCCCAATCAGAGGTAAGGGTATTTACAACCTATTTACTATTTATTACAATCTGTGATGATTGTCTGATTATGGCAACTCCATCTTGCTATAAAACAATCAGAACCAATATCGCACTGCACTCTACCTCTCATAAAAATATTTAGTCAACTTCAGCGCTTCGCTTAAGCGCTACCTTTTATTTCGCCCATGCAAATGTGCACGCTGAACAGTGTCATTGTTCGGTGTGAACGAAACACATTCTGCGCAAATTCCGCGAGGCCACGCCATCTGCTTCCATCGTTCATCTTTCTTTCTACTTTTGACCACCAACCACGGCAGTTTTTATCACCACAGCAAAAGTGCTGAAAATTTACTTGTAGGGGAATAATCCTGGAGGATAATTAAATCAATGCTTTAATTTACACCAGGTATGTAACGAAGTGTAAATTTTAAGTAGAAAAGGAATAAAACAATTTCGTATTATAGAGATTTTCCCCACGATGTATTGGTGATGTATATATATATAGGTTATGACAGCAGCTCACCTAAACGGGGATCGACTCTTTTGAGCGGAAACTATGAAACAGCAACATTCCAAGAAGGACGACAAACAGGGATATTATCTTTTAAACACATTGAAGCAGTAAAACAACAGATGTGTCAATAAAAGGTTCAACATTCCAAGAAGGACGACAAACAGGGATATTATCTTTTAAACACATTGAAGCAGTAAAACAACAGATGTGTCAATAAAAGGTTCAACATTCCAAGAAGGACGACAGACAGGAGTATTGTCTTTTGGACATATGGAGGGATGTGAGCACCAAGCAAGAAGCCGCGGCTTAGGTAGAGAAAATGATATAAATAGTAGTGTTTCGTATCTTGTAAAGTTAGATTTTAAGAAGATAAGAATAAAGGAAGAGCTCTTGCTCTCAAAGAAATTTTAAAACTATTTTTTATTTTTAAAGTTAAAATTTATATATGTATTTTTCTTCGTCACATGGAGACGTCCCAAAGGCATTGATGATCACGTGCATCCCCTAGTTTGATGCAAAATCATCATTTACACCGCTTTCCTGGTAACCAACCACCATTTACGGTTGAGTTCCAGATGTGCCCATCTGCGTTCCGGCTAGAATTACTTTCGCCGCATCGTAATAGTTTTTTTTTTTGTATTGTGTTCTTGTGCTAGTGCGTCCACTTTAGGGCCAGTGTCTTTGCCATTGAGCAAGCACTGCGTTCCACACGGCCACCACACACCACACCAAGATCGAGGCGTTCTGACAGCCCCAAGAGACTGCAGAATCGACCGCCCAACTACGAATATTAGTACCACGAAGTGTCCACGAATTGCGACCTTCGAAAACCTGCACCCGAGGTTATGCATCTAGTGCCTGCATACCTCCCAACACACCCTCCACAGTGCCTAATGGATCTACACTTGTGTGAGATGATTTTTACCAGCGTGGGAGATGTTATCATCCCTAGATACCCACCTATCGGCAAACGATTCCCCATTGGAATACGTCACAGCATCCAGACAGTGAAGTGATTAGTAGTATATTCTTTGAGTAACCTAATTACCTTCCGTAATTAAGGATAGTAAAGTAAGCCTATGGGAAATCTATATAAATTACCATAATATTCTAGAAATCTCATCATCAGCGTTTGATCGAAACAGTACAGAAAACCTGAAGTCGAAAGAAAAATCTGAACGCGGGCAGAACAAAGAGAGAACCAGTGTGGATAATGGTATTTATTAGAACACAAATTACAGTTTTTTCTATGATGTAGCTAGTTTATGTATGAATGTGACATTTCATTTATTCATTAGTTATGTGGTTTTCAATTGAACTTCCCCAGATTTGCACTCAAATTTAAGATTTCGTGTGTCGAGTCCAATCGAACATAAAAACCCAAATTGTTCGCATTATTGTTAGTATTTCTGTGCTTGGAATATGTGAAGCCGTTGACACAAGTATAAATATCGGGAACATAAACCAGACAATAGCTATTCCCTTTCAAGAGTTCGTCCGAGTCAGTTCTTTTCTACAGTTCATCTTGAATCTGACTTCCCCCAACCAGAGGTAAGGGTATTTACAACCTATTTACTATTTATTACAATCTATATAAATTACCATAATATTCTAGAAATCTCATCATCAGTGTTTGATCGAAACAGTACAGAAAACCTGAAGTCGAAAGAAAAATCTGAACGCGGGCAGAACAAAGAGAGAACCAGTGTGGATAATGGTATTTATTAGAACACAAATTACAGTTTTTTCTATGATGTAGCTAGTTTATGTATGAATGTGACATTTCATTCATTCATTAGTTATGTGGTTTTCAATTGAACTTCCTCAGATTTGCTCTCAAATTTAAGATTTCGTTTGTCAAGTCCAATCGAACACAAAAACCCAAATTGTTCGCATTATTGTTAGTATTCCTGTGCTTGGAATATGTGAAGCCTGTGTTTTCGTAGCTGGAATGTAGGGGATCGGATGGCTGGTGAGCTGGGCAACGAAGGCGTGGGGGTGGTACAGACTGCTGAGTCGTATGTACATCTGCGAACTGCTGTGACTGGTAACGGTGTCTCGGTCAAGCTGTTTTTCTACGAGTTCTCTTTAAACCACGAGCGGCGGCGGTCACGGAATTTGCTTTCAGTTAATATTAAATGTATTAACGTAAATTCTTTTTTGTAATAGTACTTGCATTCAATAAATATCCATTGTTATTTACAACTACATAAATGTCAAATGACCCTATGTAATATGTGCAAGTTACCAAAAGCCGTCTCTATTCACCCTGGATTTTTTATTCACTAGAACAGAATTTGGGTTTTCAGTGCTAACAGCTGTCCACCAAGAGCAAAACCCAACGAGCACCTTTTGCAAAGATGCAAACTAAAACCGAGGGAACTGACGTAGAAGAAGTTCGTTGCTATAATTGTACGCGGCTAGGACATTACCAGAGGAAATGTCCGTACGAAAGAAGGCCGGACAACAGCTGTTTCCGTTGTCGGAAGATTGGGCATGACCACCGCACTTATGTAAAATTAACCCAAAATCTGTAATCTCAAAAAGTTCAAATAAATTCCTTCGTGATTCATGAAAGATAATCGCATTTATGTGCGCTTAGCTCAAGTCTAGTTAAGAAATTGGAAGAAGTAGATGATCATTCAGTTGCTGCAAAATAGAAACAGGGGTACGGTCAGAGGGGGTTTGTGAAGCAGAGAATGGGTTGTTGAACGAAATTATGTCAATCGAAGTAGATGTTATGTCAGCCGAAGTAGCCATTAATTCTGTTCTGGATAAACGCTGTTCCGAAGCATTAATTGATGTTGTATAACTATTTAGAGCCAAGCGGAGTCACACTGAAACCATATGACTACGAAATGCATATTAGGTTGTCACATGATACGCCTTTTCACTGTTTGCCCTGTCGATTGTCGTTTCATGAGAAAAATTAATTAGGAAAGTTTACTGATGAGTTGTTAGAGAAAAATATTATTAGGCCGAGTGATTCCCCGTACGCATCCAAAATAGTGAGTGAGTTCTGCCATACGTGTTATTATATGTTATTGTAAAATGATATGTAATTGTTAGTTCTTGATCGGTCTCTGGTCGAGAGAGACGTGTTTTTTACTTCGAAGAAATGGAGATAATAAATGTGTTTTTTTTTTTGTATAATTTACCCACAATAAAAATGGTACATTATGGTGCTTCGAGCCGGATCAAAAAAAAAATTGTATCGGAAAATTCGTGTGAAAAGTGAAAAAAAGTTAAAAATAACGGAGTAGGTACATATACCCAAAGATGGAGAAACAATTGGAAGGTTTGAGTGTAGAGCGGATTTGCAACACAAGAATGTGTGCAATTCACTCATACTTCATACACAAAAGGGAATTTTATTTTTTCTCTTTTCTCATATTTTGGTGTAAGGTTTCGTGTATCGCTCAATCCAGACACTGATGGTGCGCATTATCGCATAAGTAAAACAGTAAGATAAGCATAATTCTATTCGTAAGCATAATAATTGTAATTAATATAAATAGTTAGGTATAAGAAAATAAAATTCATTCAAAATCCACCCAAAAGCGTAGAAGCACTTTCATTTTAATAACGGTTGCAGGGGTATTGTACTCGGGCAATTCATATCTACACAATTAGCAAAGGATTTGGACTCTAGCTATTTAAATCATTAATTTACATCTAGCAAGGGTTTTGCACTCTGGCTAGGTGGAGCATTTTAGCGGTTGCTAAATCGCTATATAAAATAAGATTGGTGACCCCGACGTGATATTGCTTCCCCCCACCAGTGGTAAGGAGTTATTCACAAGCACAAAAAAAAAAGCGTTCGTCAAGGCTAAAAATTGACGAGGCCAGTAAGGCCATACTATACATACCTATACAAGGCGATAAAGGGCGTTCACCAGGGCCAAACACTGGTGACTTCGAAACATAAGCGTTTGCCAGGGCTTACACTGGCAACATTATAAATACAAATTCCACGTGGGAGAAATTCAACTGAGAGAAAATGTTTGCAAGTATCAGAGGATCCAAAACAAGAGAATATGATGATACAAGGATGATGCAGATGTTTTCGTCGCTAGGCAGATGATCTATCGAAACTAAGGATTAACATTTCTAAAGATAGCGCCTCAAGAAAAACAAAACAATATAAAAAGGATAGGCTAGAGCGCATTGATGTTGTTGCGACGACTAGGAACATGATAACGAACACCAAATACCAAAGTTGCGATGTTGCAAAATCAACACAATATTAAGTTGCAGTTTCGACCCACTGCCACTAACCCAAAATAAACATTAAACTAAGTTGCAGACCGATCCACTGCCAGCGCATGTCATAATCGGAACAAAGGATCGAATTACATCGTGGCCCACTGCCATCACTTTGGAAACCATATGCAGGGCCCAAACAAACAAGTAGTAAGTAATTGATTTGTCGCCCACTAGACTAGACACAATTATTTCATTTAAAAGGGTCAAACACACAAGGCATGCGACAGAAAGAATTAGATACAAATATGGCAAGTTTGTATTCAATAATTGCTATCGTCGCGTCGGCGCTATTGGCGGCGGCGCATTCATAGTGAGTGAAATATGGAAGGCGATAACGTGGTATAAGGTGCTCAATACCACTCAACTATGGAACTTATGGGACTGGTGGTGACTGGTGATAAGAAGAAGATGTATAAAAGGCGGAAGCAGAAACATAGCAGCACTGTCTACCTTTAACCATCGACGCAGCGGAACAAACCCTTATTTAACAAGTTCAATAAAATTAAAACGTAATAACGAACATTTTGTAGTGTTTTCTTTCTTGTTCGAACTCCGCTCAATTCCGCTTGAAAATTGTTAGCAAGTTGCCGTAGCGCAACATTTGGTTCAAGACCGCTTTTGACATTTATTAGCAAGTTTCCGTGGTGCAACAGATGTCATCTGGAATCAGTTCAAGGCAAACCATGATTCTATAAAGGACGTAGTCAAACATGACATAACATAACGGACAATATGTTCAGCAAGGTAGAACAGCTCTACCAACAAATCAAAAGCATTCTTCTTGGCCATCCAACCAGACGAAGAGGACGATGCAAGGGAAGTAAGAGGTTCAGCAACAACCACTAAGGAAACATCAAGTACCAAGACTATACCCCCGGCCCGAAATTCTCTTCAGGCAATGACTGAGTCATCATCAGAGCTCAGCAGATTAATCAGGCGAATCGGAAGAAATCAGGAGATAGGAGAACAAGAAGACGATCCCATCGCATTGGGATACGATTTCAATGAATTTATAGAGTTTGAAAATAAAACTCAAGATTCTTTGGTTCAACTGTCTACCAAGATAGCCGAGTTGACTTCCACACCCTCTCCTGTAGCATCGACTTCCGCGGCCAATTCCGCACTTAATTTGACAAACATCACTCTGCCAAAATTCGACGGAGATAGCTTAAAATGGAGGCAGAATAGTGATTTATTCACGGAATTAGTGCACAATCGACAAATTACGAATTGTCAAAAGTTGTCCTATTTGAAAACAACGCTCACGGGTGAAACCGATACCCCACCCTGGACTACGATCGCAAGTGGAAATGCACCGCTTCTGCCACAAGAACCAGTTAATGGAAGAATTTTGCGATGTATTGCTGCCGAAACAAACTGCTTCAATCAGCTCCGAGAAAATTTATCGAAGGGGCCAAACACTGAGTTATAACTGTAACTCGTTGGGACATGTTGCTGCAGAGTGCCAAAAGCCAAAGAGGCAAGTCGGAGCCTGCTATGGTATGCGAAGTACTAGGGCATTACGCCGCTAACTGTCGTGAAAATAAGAAGAAGGAGCTAGTTCACCATGTACAGAACGAAGAATAGGATGAATTTGTAAGATAACTATTGTTCAACTCTTCAAGTTGAAAATATATCCCTCAGATATATCAATTTTAATTATTAATCATAGTGGCTATTTTTTATTTTGTCTTTTTGCATTCGAGCGAATTCCTGTCCATCTAGGTCAGTGACTAACTTAACGTCCTAAGTAAATTCAATTGTTTAGCTGACACATGACGGTGTCTAGTATCGAAGTGTTCCACTTTATCAACATATAAAGTCGCAATGCACTGATCGTCAGCAAACACATTCCTAGAATGGACTGCAAAAAGATTATTTGCATTGTGAGCGCATTGCTTGGCTTGGGGGTGGCCATGAATTTGATACTAAAGTTCATTACTTGGTATCGATTGTTAAACAGATTCGGTATAAGGGACGGGCTTGCATAAGTCAGGGATTCGCTCGACTTCGCTTTATGTATCGATCGTATGCGCGACAAAGTAACATGAGCATGAGCCACTTGACTTATCCGGGAATTTCCTTCCGGATTTCCTTATTCTTTTTGATTTTCATTTTCAGTTCATTCACTCAGTTCATTCATTTAGTTTCTATATCGTTTCCAAATCCTTATCTTGGTCACTCAGTACCAACATCTTTTAATATTAATAACTAATTTTAAAATATTATAATTTGTACCTACTATAAAGTGAAATAAGATAAAAACAATAGATGTTAACTGTAATAAATAGCATAAAAAAATCAAGTGTCAGTGTTTTATTGTTTGGACATATAAAATAACACGAGAAAAGGTAAGACCCAACTGAGATTAGTACCTCTCAGCCAAAAGAAAAAGGTACACAACACTAAGTTAAATTTGCCACTTAAAGAATTCATTCATTTAAGTACTAATTAAATATGTACCTTATTTTCAATCTTCAAATTAAAATAAGCGTAGTTTGATGTTAAATTTAGTTGGATATTTAAACACCTTAATTTCGATCAATAAATTAAAATAAGAGTAGTTTACATATTGTAGTGGACGTCAAATATATTTTGGGGTTTACGGTGGAAGGACTTAGTGAACAGTTAGCGACACTAGAGGCAACGTTCGCACTGCATCAACAGGCAAAGGAGCTGAATCTTGGCCGGAGGCTAGATTTGCGCTGGCAGTAGAGTCAAATCTACCATGTTCCGGTAGAGTGAGTGGGTGAACAATGTCGGCGTTAATATACAAGGGTAGCGAATCTGTTGAGGTATGACATGTTAGTTACAATGGAGTTCACAGAACTAGACTCAAACAAGAGACATGCAGTATTCAGCGGTGTTAAGCAACGACATCTTTGACGAGGTCGACTTGATCATGACATCAGATGGGGCATAGTTTAAGCAAAAGAGGAGGGGAGATATATCGGCTAGTGTGGAAGCTGAATCGCAGGTTGACCAGAATGGCATAAGAATGGAAATTACCGTTGCAAGTGGCAGGAGTGCAGTCGAGGCGGACCAAAGGGTTGTAAAATCAAACAACAGGGTCGTCGAGGTGGTTGATAGAGTGGACCACGAACAAGTTCGACTTAAGAATAGCCAAAGTGGCGTAGTAGAGGGTGGAGACCTTGGAGGGAAAGAGATTACTGAGGTAAGAAGCGACATTCCAGAGTTAGTCAATGAGTTCGAAGCCATTTGTATGTCATCCAACGAGGGTGTGTTCGAGAAGGTAGCTGCATTGATATGCGTCACCTGGAAGAAGAGAAACGCAAAATATTGGAAACAATGATACGCGACTGCGTACCGAATACAACCAAACCATCACCCGTCGAGATGAAGCTAATACTGACCGTCGAAGTCCCGGTATGCCAAAGACCAAGGCGTTTGTCATTCGCGGATCAAGAAACAGTATTTCGGTATTATTGCCCACCTCGCTCCCTATGTGCACAACGCAATTAGCATTGATCAGGCACTGAGGGAAAAACCGGATCTTACATTTTAATAGCAATGCAACGTATTAAAAAGTAAGTTGCTGGCATTTTATTACTGTTACTTTTATAATACATGTGGGATTTGGAGCCAAATAAAGGAAGTATACGCTATTAAATCATGCCACATGACATATAACCACAAAACCAGTTAAACAAGACCTCGCATCAACGAGTAACAGGACAGACAGAACATTCGACGTAGAACGGTAACGAACAAAGACGAACGAACGAACAACAGCTATTTTTTTGTCCCTTATGGATCTCTGTAAACCAGCAAGTTAAATGTAACCAATAGTTAGTAGCCGCCAAGCACTCGACGCGTTCGCAAGTATGAAATCGAAATAAAGCAATAAAGTGAATTGCAATAATTATTAGTTCATGTTTTTTATCCTTTCCCTTGGGGAAAGAACGGAAATCCTACATAGTGGTGTCAGAAGTGGGATGATCTGACGACTTCCCAAATATTAAACATTAAGTGCATCAACACGAAACATGAAAAAAAATTTAATAAGTGTCACGCGCACGCCAGAAAGAAATAAAAACTATTCAGTGCGATTTGCGAGTGCAATCGCAGTCGGCACAAGAGAAAAAAAAAAATATTAAGTGAGTGTGTGAGTGCAGCACGCACCAGCGGCTCATCGAGTGAGGAAGGAGAAACCGAGGAAGAAGAAACCTAGACGTCATCAACTCATCGCCGAAGACAGCAGAAGTAGAGAAAAAAAGTATTGTTGATTGCTTGGTGAGGGATTTTTCGTTTATTTTGATTATTGCTGGTATATATTTTTTTGTATTAAGTAAAGTAGATAAAGTAAAGCTCGAAATTAAAATAATAGATTTAGCTGATGTACTAGCTCTGACAGTAGACGGATTCAGACAAAACTGACCGAACTAAACTTGGCAAGGACAGGACGTAAGATTGTTCTTCAAGATAGGCTCTTGGAACATTTAGGCTGGGACCAATCGATCTGACGTCACAGAGTGTATAATGACATTCGAGGAATGCGCAGAAACGGTGCGGTGGAACAATTTGCAGAAGTATATACGCTGAGTGAATTAAAGGAGCAGATAGCAGAGTACGAAAGGGTTCGCGGCCAAACTCAGTCGTCATGATACGCGAGTGGAAGCCAACAACAATAAGATAAGAAAAGGTCGTTGCTAGGGTTAGGCCGAATAGGATTCTGTCTTTATGTAATTTCAGATCAAACGTTGAGACGGATGGATTTGGCTATGTAGTTACGTTTCACGTAGTTGGCGAGCAGGACATGTACTATTCAGCGCTAATGGGGAACGATGTATTGAAGGACGTCGATATTGAAATAATATCAGAAGGAGACGTGTTTGAAGGAAATCAAAAGCAACCGTCGAGGAGATGCGATGAAGTCGCAGGTGAAGAACACCAAATTGGTGTTAGATTGGGCAATTGCCTTGCAGGCACTAAAGACGACCGAACGAACAAGAGCTATTTTTTTGTCCCTTATGGATCTCTGTAAACCAGCAAGTTAAATGTAACCAATAGTTAGTAGCCGCCAAGCACTCGACGCGTTCGGAAGTATGAAATCGAAATAAAGCAATAAAGTGAACTACAATAATTATTAGTTCATGTTTTTTATTCTTTCCCTTGGGGAAAGAACGGAAATCCTACATAGTGGTGTCAGAAGTGGGATGATCTGACGACTTCCCAAATATTAAACATTAAGTGCATCAACACGAAACATGAAAAAAAATTTAATAAGTGTCACGCGAGTTACGTCCGTCCATTGGCTCCCTTCACGCCACACACACCAACCCACATAACTTCCGTGCATCAACCTCGTGCATCAACCTCGTCCATCGACCTTCACATTCAACATCGACCACCGTGACCCAGAAGATAATGCAACCAATTCCGAGAAGTAACCGCAGCAGTAATTATTATTATTGACAAATTGTTTCCTAGAATTGTGATTGCACAGGCGACCCACTTGCAATCGGTATCGATAATTATTGATTCGCAGAATTGCGAATAAAGAAATGCAACGCAAGTGGATCGCCTCCGCAAGTAATTGGCATTTTCCCTTTTGTATTATAATTCAATGATTCAATGTTCATACTTCAGACCGAACGGTCATATATTCAATAAATAGTTTTTGTCGTATATTCAGTAAAAATTTTTTTTTTATAAAGGAGTTATCTCATTACTGAAGTGGCGCAGTCGTCAGTCCGGTGAACGGTTGATTTTATTCGAATAGTATTCATCAAAGTAAAAATTCCCTATCATATAAATGATACCACACCGAATATAAGCAACGTAACCATAATGAAAAATTTAAGTTCCTAAATAAATATTTTGAATTGTACAACAAAATGAATACGGGTGTCGACTAATTTATTGAGAGACGGGTTGAGGGGTAGAAAGAGCGGGTTTATTACTTGGGATTCCTCATGAGGATTTAAAGGATATTTGAGAGAATCATGGTTGGGAGGGCACGGTAGACACTTCATCCACCTACAGTCTACCCCCCAGAAGGTGAGTCAACAAGAACCGAACTAGAGAAAATAACAACATCCATTGTGCACGTAAAATTATATATTTTTGTGTCGATCCCTGCAGTTAAGAGTAGAGTAGCGCCAGTTGGAGCCCCCCCAGCCGCAGCTAAGCCAGGGTCTGCTTGACGTGCACCCCAAACTGCTCGCTACTGAACCACACGACAAGTCCGCTCGCTTAGGGTCGTTTACACTATCCTGGGCGACATCAGCATTCTTAAATGCCAGTTCTCCGACGTCAAAAAGGTCAATAACGTAAGGAGGTGAGGCTCTTCCCGGTGAAGTTGGCCAGGGATATCATAAAATTGTCTTACCCTTTTAGTTTTAAAGTATCCTGGGAAAAACCTAGGGCAAATGTTGGGACTGTGGAAAGCAGTAGATGCCAAAACTTGCTGTGATTATTGTAGTATCGGCACTGTGCGATGCCAACACTAATTATATAAAATGTAAAACACTGAAAATGAAGTCGTGGCCCACTGCCATCACTTTGGGAACCATATGCAGCGCCCAAACAAACAACAATTAAGTAATTGATTCGTCGCCCACTTGACACAATTATTTCATTATTTCACACACAAGGCATGCGACAGAAGGAATTAAATACAAATATGATGTTTAAGACGAATTTAACCCTCGATAGAAATATCTATTCAACAACAACAGCAATAAACCAAGTTCCAGATAAAGATATTTACGATCAACAATATGTTTTCAACCTATTTGCATATCCCACGAACATTATAATTACATTCGTTCCTAGAATAAGTAATATCTCATCCACCGACATCCTATACATATGTACAACTACGGCTGGAACCATAAACATCCCAATCTACTTGTTGACGTCAACACTAACATTGACGGTGACGACGCACGGCAACACTGCACCAATGGGGTGGAATGCACCCACCCACAACAAATGTCCCATAAGGGAAATTATGTCACAATAATGTCAAATGTCAGTAATGAAGTACATAAGCAAATAAATTGTACTGATTTATAACGTTGTGGAATATAGTGGTTTTTCTTTATTACGGAACACTTTTAACCGATTTAGCAAATTACAGTTGTGGTCAAGTAATCTCGAAAGCCAATTTTGAATCCTTTGTTCTAAGCCCGAACACTACTTCTACGAAATCCCATAGATAAGGAAAACCGATATACCACCCACAGGTATCGATAGGATTCCTAAGTCAACAAGAGAAACATTTGTAATCATAATAAGATAGAACCTTGTAAATACTTATTCACTTATTCTATATCAGTTAAACAATATAGTTATTCTTGTTAAACAATTAAAAAGGATTTTACTTTTACTTCAATCCAGACAATTCAGTCTAAAAGTATTTTACTTTAAACATATCGACGGTTAACTATGAATATCTCCTAACTGACATTTTTTATGAAATTTACTTTTTAATGGAATTTTGTTAAGAATTTCCATCTGCATCGCTGAATACATCCATTATATCGATAGCAGCTGTCAAAATGATTTTATAGTCAAGTTTTAATACCTCCTATCAACTTGGCGCCAAAAATATCTCCTATCATCACATTTGCTTCAGATTTTGTTTAGGTACAAGGACCCGGAAGAAGTTTTCGTGTTACATCTTACGAAATGTAAGTATTTTTTGAATTATTTTCTGTTTTGCTTATAAGTTAATATTCTTAAATACCATTGGGATAAAATTTAATGATATTATTACTATAATAAACAATTAAAGACATAAAACTAGTGAAAATGATGTTAGGAGGTATTTTGTATAGTATTACCGGTAGACATAATTTCTCCTATCAACGAATTTGTATTGACATTTCACTTTTTTCCAGTTCTTAAATAAATAAATTACCGATCGTACCACAAATTCAGGTCTAAGTAAACCCTTCTTGGTAGGTTTTTTAAGTTACCTACAGGTTCAGAAAGCTATTTTAATTTGTTATTTTTTAGCAATATGTGGTCCCGGGCACGGTCTGAAAAGCCTACCTTTCCCAGAACTATAGAAATGACCATTGAGCCGGTTACCAACATTTTTTCAAGTACAAATCAAATTACCAACGAAATGGCTGTAGAGCCATTACCCGAAGTTGGTTCAGTGGTCGAAATTCTTGACCACCAGATTATCCACATGGAGTTTGATTTCGCACCTATCTCTCCAATTGTCCATCCTCAAGAAAATCTGGACCCCCCAAATGACTGCGAGTATGGTGACATGCAGGAAGGAAGACAAAGAAGGAAAAAGGCTGAAGATTCAAATTGGAGGCAAAATAAAAATAAACAACTCCGAATGCAAGGACTTCAATACCTTGGGTATACACGTAAAAATAGAGTTATAAAACAAGACACTATTCGAAAAGCCAGAGTCATGGGTCCTTCTTGTTCCTCCGAATACTGCAAAAAATTGTCAAAAAGATTCTGTAGTATGTTTACAGAAGCCAATAGAACTACAATTTTTGAAAATTTTTGGACTAAAATAATTGGTCACAACGGAAAGTTTTCGTTTGCAATCACGTCCAACAATTGGAAGTTTCCAGAAGGCAATCTGCTGAAGGTTCAAGAAGGTCTCAAAGTTTTTTTTTATTTTTTACCTTCAAATGAAAAAGGTAATCAGATTTATTTATAAATTCTAAATGGCAATTTTTATAATATAAAACTTTATAGGTACAAAATTACAAGTCTGTCGACCAATGTTCGTAAAAACACTCTGCATCGGCGATCATTCCATTCACTATTGGCTGAAAAATAGTTCTTTTTCAATGCATCCTTCCGATGCTTACAAGAAATATGAATGCAATGATCGGTCTGAGAGAAAAGAAAAAAATACTTTTTTGAAGAATTTCTTGGAGCAGTTACCAAGGCTACCATCACACTACTCCCGAAAAGATTCAACAAAGCTTTATCTTGAGCCACAATTTATGTCTCAACAAAGTTTATTTGGGTTCTATAAAGAGCATTGCAGTTCTCACAACGTTGGTTCCCTCTTAATAAAAAAATTTCGAGAAGTGTTTGATAGCATGAACATAGCCCTTTATCAACTTAAAAAAGATCAATGTGATCTTTGCACGAAATTCCAACAGAAAACAGCTTCTGCCGAGGAATATGAATCCCATATTCAGGCAAAAGAACAAGCGAGGCTGGAAATGAAATTGGATAAGCAATTGGCGGAAAATGAAAAAGCTGTCGTGCTCACTATGGACTTACAAGCAACAAAAACAAGCCCACAATTGAGTGTAAGCGCTGCTTATTATAAAACAAAGCTTAGTTGTCACAATTTCACGATGTTCAACCTAAAGAGCCATCAAGCTACATGTTTCTGGTTTACAGAAATCGATACCGATTTAGTAGCATCTTGCTTCATATCTTGCTGTTTGACAATTTAATAATTTTTAAATTGTATATTAATAAAAGACAAAAAAATTCCAATAGTTCATAGGTTTATTAACAATTTCGTATTTGGCTTATGCGTTAACACCTATCATCAGCAAGAACCCAAGAGACAATGACATCTAACAAAACTGGTTGAGCAAAACGCATGATATGATAGGTATTCATATATTATGTAGATACATAGTAAATGCTGAAATTAACCGGTACACGTTACAGCACTCGTCATCGTCTGATAACGAGGAGAAATTAGCTTTAAATACAATAGAATTCACGTTAGGTATTATTTACAATGTATATACTCGTACATAGTTAGTATCTACAGTAGTGATTAAAAGTTGCAATTCATTATATAATTTAAAATGTGTGATAACATAAATATTGATTGTTGCATGCAGGGACTAATACTAAACATGCTCCCCACGTTGAAAGCTTGAGCTTTTAACATTTTCCTCTGGGCTGTTGACGGGCAAAATGCATATTTTTGATATGGCCCTTTTTGCTAAGCCATCCTGCGTTTTAAGACTAACAACTCGGACGCGTCCGTCCGCACCCGCAAACGTTTTAACAACTCGAGCTAATGGCCATTTCATTGATGGTAGATTGTCATCTTTGATTAATACTAGTGCACCCTCTGTGATGTTCTTCGAGGTTACATTCCATTTCCGCCGCTCTTGTAAAGTATTCAGGTATTCTCTACTCCATCTATTCCAGAAGTGTTGTTGCATGGACTGCCTCTGTTGCCAGGTGGAGAGTCGACCAATTTTTTGAGTAGTAAAATCTGGCTCAGGTATAGTATTTAAGGATGCACCAACCAAAAAGTGCCCAGGAGTAAGGGCATTTAAATCATCAGGATCATCTGTAATTGGACTTAAAGGGCGAGAATTAATAATAGCCTCGATTTGACAAATGAGAGTATGTAAGTCATCAAAATTTAAAGTTGCGTAACCAACGACACGACGTAAATGATGTTTCGCAATTTTTACCGAAGCCTCCCACAGGCCGCCGAAGTGGGGTGACCGGGGAGGTATAAACTTCCAATCGATGCCTTCATTGACGCACTCTCGATGAATTGGGTCGAAGTTGTTTTGCCTAGTGTCAAATATCTGCTTTAATTCTTGAAGTTTAGAATTTGCTCCAACAAAATTGGTTGCGTTGTCCGAGAAGATCATGCTTGGTTTTCCGCGCCTGGATATGAATCTTCGAAAAGTTGATAGAAATGCGGCACTGGATAGATCCGTCGCAAGCTCAAGGTGAACAGCCTTAGTTACCATGCAGATAAAAACACAAACATATGTTTTTGTAGGACCTCTCCCTCGTATTCCTGATTTGGTATAAAAAGGTCCACAAAAGTCGATGCCACAATGATGAAAGGGTTTCGATGGTTGTACACGCTGCGATGGTAGATCTCCCATGAGCTGCTCACAAACGATCGGTCGTGCTCGAAAACATCGTATGCATTTTTTGATTACCTTTCGTATAAAATGTCTGCCTCCCAAAGGCCAAAATCGCTCTCGTAGGAATTGTGTAAGTGCTTGACAACCTGCGTGGAGATTTGTTATATGAAAATGATTTATTAACGTTTCAGTAAATTTATGTGATTTCGGCAAGATGATTTGATGCTTTGCATCAAAGTTGAGTAATGAATTATGCAGTCTTCCTCCAATACGAATAAGTCCAAAGTTATCCAGGAATGGATGAAGCGTTTTTAACGAACTACCTTTGCCTATCTCGAGACCATTTTGAAGCTGTTTATACTCATCCGGAAAAGACGTTTTTTGAACCGCTCTGATTATTAGTTTTAGTCCCGTATCTAAATTAGTTGCTGATAATGAACCGTATATTCGATCTTCCTTTGGTAAATTTGTATTTTCGATTAACCGCATTATATATGCAAAGGTTCTTCGCATGCGATTGAAATCGTTGACGAATTTGCATCGCGATATTATATCTTCGGTTATTGAAACTGTGAGACATACTTTAGACATACGCCTTTCAGGAAGATCATCCGTTGTAGGCATTCCTAGATATGGCCAAGAGGAAGTGTCACCCATAAGAAAACTGGGTCCATTAAACCACAGATCGGATTTATTTAAATTCAGAGGAGACATACCACGTGAGAGAACGTCTGCTGGATTGTGATTAGTTCGAACGTGCCTCCATTCAAAACTGCCAGAAAGATTCTGAATTTTTGCTACCCTATTGGCTACAAACGTGTTCCAAGTGCATGCTGGAGATGAAATCCATGCCAATACAATTGTAGAATCGGACCAACAAATAACGTTAATAAAGTTGAGTGGAATAGTTTTTAGAACACGATCAATAAGTTCAGCTAACAAAAGCGCAGCAGCCAGTTCGAGCCTAGGAATCGAGATTGTGTTGATAGGGGCCACTCTTGATTTCGAGCATAATAATCTGATTTGAATTCTTCCATTAATATCTATACTCCTGACGTAGATGCAAGCTCCAAATGCATGCATACTGGCATCACAAAAGCCATGCAACTCTAAAGTCGCCATAGATGAAAAGGCATATCGTGGAAATTTAATTGAATCTATTAACGGCAACTCGTTGCAAAATTGCTGCCATTGCGTGTAAAGATGAATGGGAAGTGTTTCATCCCAATTTAGTTTCTGCTTCCAAAGGGTTTGAATGAATATCTTTGCCTGAACTATAACCGGGCCTATCAATCCTAGGGGGTCATACAAGCGAGCAATCGCTGACAGCACTATGCGTTTAGTAATTTTTCTTTCCAATTTTAAATGACCATGCGAAAAACAAAACTCATCCGACTTAGGATCCCAAATAAGACCTAACGTTTTCGTAACGTTGCCGTTGTTTATTTGGAGGAATTCTTCTCGCTGGTTTGCTGGGACTTCCGATAGTAGCTCTGGGGAATTGGAACACCATTTCCTCAAATGAAATCCACCCTTTAGAAGTAAAGAAGATGTTTGATTTTTCATATCGATGAGATCTTGTACTGTGTCAGCACCGGTTAGTAAGTCATCGACGTAAAAATCTGACGTGGCTATCTTTGAGCCGATTGGATAGTTCGATTGTTCATCTAATGCAAGCTGATGTAGGCAACGAATGGCTAGGAAAGAGGCAGATGCAGTGCCGTAAGTTACGGTATTTAACTTGAAAATACTTAGGTCATCAGAAGCATTCTCTCGCCATAATATACACTGTAGTTCATCATCTGGCTTCTGTATCTGCACACAACGGTACATTTTGGCGATATCTGCAGTCATTGCAAGTCGATGAGTGCGAAGTTTTAGAAGAGCGCTGAATAAATCGCCTTGAATTGTTGGCCCTACCATTAATGTGTCATTCAACGAAAGGCCGGTTGATGTTTTTGCAGAGCCGTCGAACACAACGCGCAGCTTTGTTGTACTACTCTCTGCTTTAATAACACAGTGATGGGGGAGAAAGAAATGGGTTTTCTGAAGAATGTTATCAGATGCAAGGCTCATGTGAGAGAGTTGCTTATATTCCGATATAAAATCGACGTATTGTTGTCTTAATTCTGGATTCCTATTGAGTTTCGACTCTAGATTGAAAAATCTCCTTTTCGCAGCTTCATAAGAAGATCCTAATCGCTCCGGTGATATTTTGAAAGGCAGTTTTACTGCATATTGCCCAGAAGGCAAGCGTTTATGTGAAAGCACGAAGTTGTTTTCACACTCTAGCTCTTCCGGCGAATTGACTTGGTTGGGTCCTTCGCAAGACTCCATTTCCCAAAAATCTTTTAGTAGCTGATTTAGAGAATGGCTGCCGTTGGTCTCATCGTTGATATTTGTCGTGATATTGAGACATATACTATTTTTCAAATTATTAAAATCATAATTTCCCGAAACAACCCAACCTAAGCGGGTTTTTTGTAATATGGGCATATTTTCGCCGAGACGTATTTGTCCGATAGAAAGCAGCTCGTAGAATAACGAGGCCCCAATTAGCATATCGATTTGGTGCGCTTCGAAGAAATATGGATCCGCCAATTTTATGTTTTTGGGGATATTAAACGAATTATATCCAAGACGATGATTAGGTTGATTTTCAGTGATGGATGGAAGTATGAAGCAATCAAATGTACTGGTATAATCATTTATACGAGATTTCAGTGTAATATTGATTTTTTGATTAACAGAAGCGAGAGTGGAATTTATTCCGCTAATTGACATGCATGTTGTAGTTCGCTTGACTGCCAAAAGATGGGCAAAACGAGAAGTTACGAAGTGCAGCTGTGAAGCCGAATCTAGCAAAGCTCTCCCTGGGACAAGGTTCCCGTATTTATCCCGCACAAGGACTATCGCAGTGGCGAGAAAGACAAATCGAGTTGATTCCTCGTTACATTTAGATGGTGTGGAAGTTGGTGCGTTATTTATGGTAGAAGTTAAAACCGTGTTATTCAATCCCGAACATGATGGCTGATTGTTTGGAAGGAATTGTGAATGTGTGGAAGAATCCTCGCAATTATCACTTAGTTCATTATTATTATTAGTGTTATTAGTATTGCGCACTAAGTGCAATAATGTGTTATGACGGCCTTTACACTGTTTACAGCCTTTGGATCTACAAAATCTAGTAGAGTGTCCAATTCTGAGACAATTCAGACAGAGGCCTAGTCTTTTCGATTCAGAAATACGCTTATCTACAGAAAGAGCAGTGAAAACTTGACAACTGTATACATTGTGGCCACTCGAATTACAAAATATGCAGGGGTTGTTAGAATTTGTTATATTTGATGTAATGAGTACCTTACGTGTGTTATGTTTTGGATTAAAGTTGTTGCTGTTGTTTCCTCTTTTGCTGTAATTCTGCTGCAGGGTGCTCTCCATATTTTCAAGCGTCTGGCATCTTTTATCCAAGAATGTTGACATCTCGTCCCATGAAGGAATAACGTTGAGTGGTGCTTCTTCTTCCCATCTGCCTTGTGTTTGCGCGTCCAGCTTGTTCCCAATTAGAAATAATAGAAGGCCATCGGCCAGTTGTTCTTTGCTGCCCAGAGATTGGAGTGACCGGAGATGTGAATTAACAGAATCGCTTATTTCCCTTAAATTACGAGCGGTTGCAGACGTAACTGTTCGCAAATCAAATAATTCTCGTATATGTGCCTGAAAAATTAACCGATTATTATTAAATCTAGATTTTAATAATTCCAAAGCCTTTTTGTAATTATCCGATGTTATCTCCAATGATTCAATCGTTCGTAGTGCAGAATCAGTTAAACAGGAACGCAAATGCTGGAACTTTTCAATTTGGGAGAGTTCCTCGTCGGAATCGACCAAGGTAAGAAACATTGATTGAAAATTTGGCCACTCAGTGTACCTTCCAGAGAATTTCGTAAGTTCAATTTTCGGTAAATGCGCGTTTTTAACCTTGGGAACTGAAATTAACATGGATTCGTCGTGGACCGGAGGAATTGCACGCGGTTTTTTGGCACTAATTAATGTCAAGATTCGTGTTTTAACTACACAATAATTTTCCTCGAACTCAAATCGTTTCTCACTTTCAAGTTCCTCTTCATCGAGCACTTCTATTTGCGTCTGATGCTCATCAAATTTTTCGGATAAGGATTCTAGCATACCGAGTCTAGTTTCTAATTCAGGCAATGAAATAGCATTGGAAACATTTGAAAGCCAACCCTTTAATTTTGTTAAACGCCCCAGAACAGACGCGCGTTTCTTTTTTAATGCACTGATATCATTTGACATATCGAGATAAGATTTTAAACACGGATTTAGTGTGATTCGCGATATTTTGATTTATTAGGACTATATGCGGTGTCCTGTCACGGTCGCCAATGTTTGACAATTTAATAATTTTTAAATTGTATATTAATAAAAGACAAAAAAATTCCAATAGTTCATAGGTTTATTAACAATTTCGTATTTGGCTTATGCGTTAACACCTATCATCAGCAAGAACCCAAGAGACAATGACATCTAACAAAACTGGTTGAGCAAAACGCATGATATGATAGGTATTCATATATTATGTAGATACATAGTAAATGCTGAAATTAACCGGTACACGTTACAGCACTCGTCATCGTCTGATAACGAGGAGAAATTAGCTTTAAATACAATAGAATTCACGTTAGGTATTATTTACAATGTATATACTCGTACATAGTTAGTATCTACAGTAGTGATTAAAAGTTGCAATTCATTATATAATTTAAAATGTGTGATAACATAAATATTGATTGTTGCATGCAGGGACTAATACTAAACACTTGCATTTGGGATTATTTGAAAAGACACTGCATCACTCCTACAAAACTTCCAATAATAATTTATTCAGATGGTTGCACGTATCAAAATCGGAATGCAATTGTTTCCAACGGCCTTCTCCATATTTCAAAAAAATTTGGTGTAACAATTACACAGAAATATCTCACTAAAGGTCACACTCAAATGGAGTGTGACTCAGTTCATAGCTGTATAGAAAGAAAATTAAAAAACACGACCATAAACTTACCATCGGATTATATTAGGATTTCGAAAGATGCCCGAAAAAAAAATCATTACGAAGTCCTTTCCCTTAAATTTAATTTCTTTAAGGACTTTACTGAGAACGTTGTCTATTCGTCTATCCGACCAGGAAAAAAGCAAGGTGACCCAGCAGTTACAGACATTAAAGCAATACTCTGTGACGAAGGAAAACTTAAAGTAAAGCTTAGCTTCGAAAACGATTGGCAGGATTTACCAATCCGCATAAAAAACAATTTGGATGAACACATTGAGTTTAAACCCTTAAATTCTAGTCAGCTCTCTATTCCAAAGAAGAAATGGGATCATCTACAAGCACTCAAAGAGTTCTTACCTGAAGACTGCAGACATTTTTATGAAAGCCTGTCATATAAATAATAAGATTTTCGTCCTGAGAATATTGCTGCTGTAGCCGAAAATGTCATGGAAGCGCCGTCGACATCGACCAGACGACGCGACGTGCCACGCAAATGGGTATCAGTCGACGAGATCAACGAGTTCTTTTTGCCGCAACTTGATGAATTGGGATTGGAAAACATGTGGTTCCAACAGGACGGTGCAACGGCACACACTGCACGTGCCACAACCGATATGCTGAAGGATGCATTTCCCGGGCGCCTAATCTCCCGTTTTGGCGATTTGCACTGGCCAGCAAGATCGCCTGATTTGACCGCTCCAGACTTCTTTTTGTGGGGCTTTTTGAAGTCGCTGGTTTATGTCAACAAGCCTCAGACTCTTGCAGCTCTTAAAGACAATATCCGTCAAGAATGTGAGGACCTATCGCCGGAAGTTTTGGCCAAAGTGATGGAATATGCCATAAAAAGGGCTCAAATGACAATCAACTGTGGCGGCGGCCATTTACATGACATCATATTCTCGACTTGATGTAAAAAAAATTAAAAGACCAAATAAAAATAATCCACAAGAAGAATCAAAGTTTTTAATTTTTTTTTTAAATTACAGCCGAAAAACATCGGAAGGTTATTTTTGCGCCACCTTGTATTTCATATGATAAAGTCTAAAAATCGATAATACTTTGACAAATTTCGTAATAGGACGTATTTGTTTTGAGAAAATATTCAGTTTTTTGTGCCTCCTGTAAAGTTTACAAAATGCGACATAGGAGGTATTCATAGTTAACCGTCGATATGGCAAGTTTGTATTCAATAATTGCTATCGTCGGCGCTATTGGCGCAATAACGTGGTATAAGGTGCTCAATACTACTCATCTATGGAACTTATGGGACTGGTGGTGACTTGTTATAAGAAGAAGACGTATAAAAGGCGGAAGCAGAAACTCCGCAGCACAGTCCACTTTTATCCATCGACGTAGTGGAACAAACTCCAAAAATTAACAAGTTCTGATAAATAAAATTATAACGAAACAACGAAAAATTTTAAAGTCTTTTTTCTCGTATAAATTCCGCTCAATTCCGCTTTGAAATTTGTTAGCAAGTTGCCGTAGCGCAACATTTGGTTCAATTCCGCTTTTGAAAATTTATTAGCAAGTTGCCGTGGCGCAACACAATTAAGTGATAGTAATATTAAGCTAATTCATATACTCGTATACAAAAATAAAAATAAATGGAGAAATTTAAATGCAATCATTGAAGTGGATAGTTTAAGCTTTGACAAAATAATGAAATTAGATAGTCCAAAAATAGGTTGGATTAAATGCCCAGTAAAAGAATATTTTAATATTACACATTGCTTCAAATGTCAGGGATTCAACCACAAATCAACTGCATGTAAAAACAAATTTGCATGTATGAAATGTGGGGGTGATCACCATATTAAAGACTGTATCAGTGACGAGATTGTGTGTAAAAATTGTACAGAACTAAATAAAGCATTAGGAATGAGTGTTGACTGTTGCTTCGAAAAGTAAAAGTGCTCAAGGAAAGAACTCAATATTAGCAACCAAGTCAATTGATTGGTGTGCTAATGTTCAATTGTCAACAATTTTAATGAAATTGAGTTTTTAGTAGACAATAACAACTTTGATATTCTTGCCTTCTCCGAAAATTAATCTGATAAAGGACATAAAAAGTAGTGAAATCAGTTTACCAAACTATAGAACTCCTTTGCGCTATAATAGTACAAGTAGTCACACAGACGGTGTCGTATTTTATATTAAAAAAGGTTTACGGTACAGACTTATTAGTGAAATACATATCCCTATGAAAATGTGGTGTTTATGTTATGAGGTCTTCACAAATGAATTCAAAGAAACTGTAGCTATCTTCTACTGATCACCAAGTAGTTAAGAACGTGAATTTTGCGCAACATTCTTAAACGCTTCAGTTGAAAGAGCGTTTTCAATAGTTTACATAGTGAAAAATAAGCTTAGGAATCGACTAAGTATAGAAACAGCAGATGCAGTTTTAAGAGCTCACTATAGCTTAGGCACTCAATGCGGTATCAATTTCAAACCTTCAAAAGCAATGCTATCTAAATTTAATTCAGAAAATATGTATGTTATACAGGGAAACAAAGACGATGATGATGAGATTGAGGGAACTTTGGAGGCATTTGCCTATCAGCTAAATGTGAATATTTAAATAGAAACAAAGTCGTTTAATAATGTTATTTATATTTTTAAGTTTTTTTTCCTATAAAATCATTTGTTTTTAATTTTTATTTTAAATTATTTTGTAGGTTTTGAACTTGTCCAGGTACTACCAGAAACGGTAGACAAAGTCCTAGGTTTTGAGGCTATTAAATCGATAAGAGATAGTCTAAAGTATAAATTATTCACTATGCGACTAAAGCCAGGTATTTCCGCAACGGAAATTATGAAAGTTAGGTATATATTTAACACTAAGGTATTTTGGGAAAAACCAAGAAGGAGAGTTGCAATGCAGCAGATGCCAAGGGATTGGGCACTTGGCCAAAAACTGTGCCAACAGGCATAGATACGTACAGCGGATAGCGGGAACATTTAAAGTTCCATTAGCGGATACAGACTACTGGAGGAGAGCTTTATTTGACATAATACTAGTGGTCAAATTCTTTGCAAGAATATTAGCCAGCTCAATACCAAGACGAATAGGGGATATAGCGTTGATAGATACTGCCTTTGGGACAGTAATTTTTGGTTCACATACAATGAACCTGGATAGCGAAACTGGGAAAGTGTTGTCGGTTGCGAGATGCAGCGACATGGATATTTTTGGATAGCATGGTGAGACGACTATGGGAAATGGACCAGGTCGGTTCTCATCCAACCAGGACAAGAGAATAGCAAGAAGTTGAAGACAAGATGGCGCGAAGAATATCTTGTAACGCTGCAAGAGCGAAAGAAGTGGAGAAGGGAAAAGGAAAGCTTGAAAGTGGTACAGCTAGTATTGATCAAAAGCGAAAATTTTCCGCCAGCTCAATGGTCTATGGGACGAGTGTGCCAGCTAATTGCCAGCAGAGACGGTTTAGTCCGATCCGTCATCATACAAACTGAAACAGGACAGCTAGCGAGACCGGTACAGAAGATCTGTATCCTGCCAATCGAATCCGCTAACTGAACGACAGCCTAGTCAGCTTCAGCCAGCGAATGACAGCTTAGTCAGCTTCAGCCAGCGAATGACAGCTTAGACAGCTTCAGCCAGCGAATGACAGCTCAGCCAGCATCCGCCAGGGAAGGGAAAGGGTAGTCATCGAATTAGGTAGTGTAACTAGCAAATGGGTAGGTAGGTAGGTAGGTAGGTAGGGAACATGCCAGCGAATGCCAGCCAACGAATAGCATTGCCAGCGAGTGCCAGCCAATGAATAGCACTGCCAGCAAGCGCCAGCAGACTGATAGCATTGCCAGCGAGGGCCAGCAAGGGAAGAGCGTTGCCAGCAGCCAGCAGCAAGCGGTCAATGCGACCAACCATCCAAGAATGCCAACAGCAAAATACTTTCGAATCAAACTAATCCAATCTGTTTCTTTATTTGAAAGCCTTCAATTTTCTCTCTAGCTCTAACACGAAAGACGACAGCTACTGGACAGCACAGCCAGCAACCAATAGCCAGCGGCCAGCAGTGAAAGACTACAGCTACCAAACAGCGCAGCCAGCAACCTTAGGCGAGAGATGACAGCAACCGAACAGCACAGAAAGCAGACAAGAGCAGCCCTAAAGGAAAACATTCCGTTTTCGGTGGCACTGTATCGTATTGGAATACGAATTTTGTTAATATGAAACTTTGTATGTAATTGTAAACGAATACAGAGAGAGAGTATCGTCGTACTACTGCGCGTACGACTGTACTTCTCTCTGACTATTCACTCGACGTCGGACAGCCAAGCAATAAAGTATTAATATGGGTTTTTTCTTAGCATTGCTCTTTTTCCCATCCAAAAAAATCCGTTGTTTAATTATTGAAGGCATATTTACAGTCCACTATTATACACCTACCACTTTTTTTTCCTTAAATCTACCACAATTTTGATTCCTGAAATGACGACAACGTCTTTCATTTGAAAAAGGTGTTTAGCCCGGAGGCATAGTATATATTATGGATAACACATTTCTTATGCTTATATCCCAGAAAGTACGGAAACAGACGTATTATGATGTTTATTTTATTTTTTTTGCCATTTTAAATCGGCCATCTTTGCCATTTACATCTATCTAAAAATGTTTCACTCTAAACTGCGGAACACTTGCTTGTATAGAGCTGGAGCTTCATTTATAACAAAATAGACGATGCAGCTTAAAACAATAATAAAAATAGAAAAAGTAAAGAAATGTTCACAGTTAGACAAGGGTTTTCTACCATGGATGTCTTTGGAATCAACCATTGGCAATGTACTCACTTGACGACTGCGTGACTTTGTAACAGCTCTTTGCTCATCTGATCTTAATGATCCCCGACTAACGTTATCATTACCATAATTTACACCTTTAAATCGTTGGTCAGTTAGTTTAAATAGCTCGCTTGCATTGGTACATTCGTAATTAGAATATAATTGATGGATGTCATGTGGATTTTTTATTATTGCTGACAATTTGGATGCCAGATCGTTGTTTTGATTAATTATTGCAACTTGCAGCAATGTATGCCCTTGACAATTGCGTGCGTTTATAACAGCTAATAGTTCATCTGATTGTAATAATTTCAACTTATCAATAAATTTAATATTACCAAATTTCGCATCTTCAAATAATTCGTGAGCTTTTGTGAGCAGCTTTTTTATATTGTGATCTTCGGTAAGATCCAGAGGTATTTTAGCTTTATCGTTCGCCAAGTTAAATACTGCGCCATGCGTTAGCAATAATTTTACAGTATCAATATCAGTAGCTACGTGTAATGGTGTCATATTACCCTTAATGGGCAAATTAACTATTGCATTATTTTCTAGTAATAGACGAACTATATTTGTGTGTCCTTTTAGTGATGCATAGAATAAGGGCGTTTCGCAATAAACACTTTTGCTGTTTACTAATACACCTTTGGAAATGCATTTTTGAACACAGCAATAGCTATTATTGTGTATGGAATCGAAAAGTTTATGAATTAATGTTAATAATTCAGAAATTTCTGAATGACCTTGCATGACAGCGGCTTGTAAAGGCGTACATTCATTTATACTATTATTATCAAAATAAGCTCCTTTTTTAATTAAAGCCTTAGTAACTTCTGTGTGCCCAAACATTGAGGAATAGTGCACTGGTGTTCTCAAAACAGCATCAATTGCATCGATGTTTATATTGTTATCATCCAGCAGAACAAGAACTGCTTTTAGATGACCTTTAACACTAGCGAAGTGAAGTGACGATAAACCAATATTTTGAGCAGCATTAACGTTAGCTTTATGTTTTAATAAAATTTCAATAATTTTTGAATAACCTTTCTGTGAACTACAGTGTAACGGTGTTTTACCATTTTTGTCAGCAAAATCAACATTGGCTCCCTTTAATAAGAGAGTATTTGTTGCTTTTTCATGACCCTTCTGAACAGCATGGAAAAGTGGAGTCAATGCACTTAGATCAGGTTCATCTATATTAGCGCCAGCTTTTAAAAGAATATCAATGATATTTGTATGATCATGAAATGCTGCACAGTGTAATGCTGTATGCCCGTATTGCGATCTGGCATCAACATGAGCATTATAACTTAAGAGTATTCTAACAATTTGTTCATAACCTTTTGCTGCAGCTGAGTGTAACGGCGTTATCCTGTCTTTGTTAGCAATTTTAACATTGGCACCTTTACTTAGCAAAGTTGTTACTATTTCCACACGATCCATTTCAACAGCGATGTGTAGAGGAGTATTACCATGAATGTCTCTATCATTTATGTCAGCTCCATTTTCTAATAGGATGTCAACACATTCATTGCTATCTATTTCTATAGCCATCCGTAATGGTGTAGTGGTGATATATGGACCACGCATTTCTGGTCGTAAAGTTTCTACAGAATTAACATTTGCTCCTCCGGCTAGTAAATCTTGAACGATATTTTTTTGACCTCTTATGACAGCTACCATCAACGGAGTTCCAAGCTTTATATCTTTAGCATTTACATCGGCTTTATATTTTAATAGAATTTTAATAATTTCGCTTTCGTGAAGGCAACATGCTACATGCAGTGCAGTTCCTCCGAATTCATCTCTTGTGTCGATAGCTGTTTTATCTTTACCTAGTATCATTGCAGTAATTTCCTTGTTGTTGTGTGCAACTGCTGTGTGTAGTATTCTAATTTTCTTATCAAAATTTATTGCAGCACCTTGTGCTAATAAAAGTTTAACCACATTTGTGTGGTTATGCATAACAGCTGCATATAATGCCGTTCCGACATTTTTATTTTTAATATTAACATGAGCTCCATTCTTTAATAAGATTTCAACAACATCCCCATGACCTCCTGTTGCTGCTGCGAATAAAGGTGTAAGGTTATTTATCGCTACACAATTGATGTTTGCTCCCTTAGCAAGAAGAGCTTCGGCTATACTTCCGGAGCCTTGTGACGCTGCTAAATGTAATGGCGTTACATTTGTGTTATTAATAGCATTAACATTTGCTCCATTTGCAAGTAAAGTGTTAACTACTTCTGATCTGCATTTATATACTGCAGAATGTAAAGGTGTCCACTCATTGTTATCTGAATAATCCACTTTTGCTTTGGCAAGAAGTAAAACTTTAACAATATTATTGTAACCACCATCTGCTGCTAAATGTAAGGCTGTATTACCATCGTTATTTCTCTTATTAATGCTAGCGTTATTATCTATTAGAAGCTGAACAACTTTAAAGTGACCTTCGCTAGCAGATAGATGCAGCGCTGTATTATTATCACTGGTTAGAGCGTCAACTTTACTACCATGTTTTAGTAAAATATTAACAATATCGTAATAACCTAAACGTGCTGCAATATGTAATACGCTTTTAAGTTTAGCTTTATTTGCAAGCAGAATTTCTGTTACCTTGAAGTTGCCACAAGTAATCGTAGAAGCCATTGGTGTTAAGCCATCAAAGGATATATTATTAATGTCTGCTTTATGTTTAAGTAAGGTTTTAACAACCTCATTGTGACCTCGTTGAGCTGCAAAGGTTAAAGGGGTATCACCATCACGTGTCCTAGCATTAATATATGATTTTTTTTTAAGCAAATAATTAACCAATTCTAAGTGACCATTTAAAGATGCAAAGTGCAAAAGAGTCCAGCACTTATTGCTCGTGGAATTAACTGTAATTTTACTGTTGAACAAAAAAAGTTCAACGATATCTTTATAACCATTACTAGCTGCATAGTGCAATGGGTTCAATTTGAAGATATCTATGGCTTCAATATTAGAATTATGTTTAAGCAAAATCTTCACTACATTTGTGTGACCTTTTTCGGCTGCTAAATGTAATGGCGTCTTTTCACAGTTGTCAATGTCACTGAAAGGTAAATGTTTCTCTGTTATAAAAAATTCTACAATATTTGCCCTTCCATAAGAAGCCGCAATGTGCAGAGGTGTTTGATTTTTTGTATCTTTGGTATTAATGTCTAAATTAAAGTGCTCCGAAAAATATTTGGTAGTTTTAAGGCTACCCCCACAGGCAGTAAAATGAAATACAGTCCACTCATGAACATCTCTAGCTTTCACATCTGCTCCTTTGCTTATATAAGCTTCTACTTTATCAATATCCCCTTCCCTTGCTGCTTCAAACATTGCCTGTTGGTTAGCAAGCTTGCTTAAATTGTCAACATATCTGTAATTGATGTGAAAAAGTTCGCCTAACATTGAACTAACAGTTATTCCTGCGGTCAAGTTTTTTTCTTCTTGAATTAGCTTTAAAGCATTTGAGATTACTATTGTTGCTGTATCACATTGCAGAATATTAATTATGGAATTGCCATGTGCCAAATGATTACGTAAGGACTTTCCAATTAAAATAGGGGAATAATTATCTAAGAATAATAGATTGTTTCCTAGACACCCAAGATGCTGCAAAATTTCCATTATATCAAGTACAAGCATTTCTACTATCAGTTGTAATTTTTTGTTCTTTTTGTAATAAAAAACCATCTTGATCAGATCTGAATCACTCGACATTTCATTTCTACTTAAAACATCTTTAAGCGTACCTAACCTTTTATTGAGTATGTGTTTGGCTTTACAATTTCTAACATTTGTTTCTGTCGCAATAGAATATTCGTCATCATTATTTTTTGTAATTATAGTTTTCAGTACTTCAATTCCTTTAATACTATCCATCTCCAGGAATATAGTATAACAAATATTATTTATTAGAATTAGATTATTGACATTAACAAGCTTGCTGGAGTATGATCGTGATGTAATACTATAGCGGATTTCAGTAACTAAGTTTAAAATATTCTTGAAATGCTCGACCTGTATTTGTGGTTCTACATCTGAGGTATATGCATATTTCATTGACGAATAGCTTTTTCTACCATTAATATTTCTAGCAAAGTCCACTACATGTATTACATTGAATATTTGACTGAGATAGTCTATCTGAGCATCAGTTAATTTACTTTCTTCTAAATTTATTATTTCTTTTATTTGATTAAACAAGTCATTTTCATGTGGTGTCTTATCGCTAATTTGTTCACACAGTTTATCAACTAGGCTCTTTAGTTTACCTATTTCGTTTGTATAATTTTTACTTGGCAGATTTATTTTCTCTAGATCTGGCAGTATACTAATCAAACCATGAAAAAGATTACTTGCCGTTTGCGAGTCATCATTGTCAATGATCTGATTTAGAAACATTCTAACTGCTTTAGACTTACTCTTTTCTCGAAGATAATTAATTTCTACATTCATTTTTTTGAGATTGTTTTGAACTTCGGAAAAATAACTAAAGTCTTCGCTTTCTTCAAATTCGATTCGTTTTTCCAAGGAATAAAAATGTGACAGCACATTACGGCATGATTTAAAGACTTTATCCGTATTTTTTTGTAAACTTGAAGATAGCAAAATTTCTTTCACTTCATTGGATATGTTAGGAGATTCTAAAGTATTTTTTAAATACTCTCCAGTGACTTGTAATGTTCTGGCAATAAGAAGGCGGCCTTCTTCTTTTTTTGGATTAACCGTTAACGCTAATTGAATATTATTACCAATTTTTTCTAAGGAGTATATATCTTTGACATGTTTAAAATCGTTATAAAGGCATTCAAAAGGAACAAAATCACCAACGATATCTGTAATCAAATCGGCACGTTTTAAATTCGGAAGTTTACTATCAACATCTGTCTCGTCAATTGCAGTCTCGTTAAGTTTTGTAGCAAAATGTTCTAGGTACAGTAGAATCTTCTCCTTAGTCAATATGGATGTGTAAATGAGATCAATGTCTTCGCGTAATTTTTGCGAACTAATGAAAACAATCAAGCAGAATTCTATTTCTTCCCAAGGTAACTTACTGTATGTTGATTTTAATTGGCGCTTTAGTATGTGAACATTTTGAGCAACAAATTGTGCTATAAAGAAAAATCGTTTATCTACTTCTCCAGTCGACTTTAGTATACTAATGCTCTCGAGTACTAGCCTAATGCGTTCTTTTATACTGCTCAGCGTTACCTTAACGTTTATATCATTCTCAAATTGTGTAGTTGAGAAAAAACGAAGGTTAACTAATTTATTCTCAACAAAAACTTCTATTTCATCAGACAGTGGTACATTCCTTAACTTTAGTTCTTCGTAAGCTCTCGACAGTATTTCATCTAATTTCGTGAGATTATTGGCATCGTAAATATCAATCCATTTATTGATCAGTGTATTGAGAAGTTCAACGTTACCTGAACGTATGGCATAATAAAATGCATTATGACTCGATTCATCCTCGTCGTCTGGTGATATGCCACCAATATTATCAGAATTGTTTGTTAAAACCTCTAATTGGTCGAACACGTACTCTAGAATTTTTACTTTATTGCATTCGCAAGCTAAAATAACTAAGGTCGAAAAGAAAGTGCTTAATGTTGCAGGATTTCTTATATCACAATGTTGATTAATGTAAGAAATGAAACTAAAGTCTTCGAATTTATTAATTTTACTCACTGCGAATGCCCTTTCAAGTTGGGTTAATATTTGAATATAAAATTCTTTAGAATTTGTTTTTCGAATTTCGTTTACACTTTTCTTTTGATTTAAGTAAATGTTGATTTTCCTCATGGCTACGGCTTTGACTTTCTTCATATGAAAGAATTAGTTTTATATTCTGATTCCTGCATATTTGTTTCCCGTCCGATTATGGTTTGTCGAAAGAAATTATGCAGCTGTAGTTATCAACTTAAGGAAAATAATGTGAATGCAAAATGTACGTAGGTACAAGAGTCAAACAAGAATATAATAATATCACAAGTGCCGGTAAGCAACAAATTGCAGTAGTTTTATTTAACACAATTAATTCGGTGTATATATTACGGGCAACGGAATGGATGAAAATTAAAAATACAATACAAACAAACAAAAGCAGAGCACTACACAGCAGATGATTTGTAAATCGTTAAAATACAAAATTTATGAAATGAAAATGAGGGATGCGTGGACACGTTCAGCAAAAGTTGCTTTCTACAGCAATGGGCGCATTCAACGATCTAGTTATCATAAGTCGACAATGAATTGTCAGCAGGGACCGAACCCAATTGACCTATTTGTTGAAAAAGGTCTGATGAAACAGGTATTTGTGGCCCAATTTAATTAGTGGTGCATGGTGCTTTTTTCTCTAGAATCAATTTTTTTTTGGGCAAAGTAAATGGGTTCATTCGACCCAATTTTTTTTTGGGCCAATGAAACCTGGTACATAAAATATAATGTACATTTTTGCTTAACAAATGGGTTAGTTTGACCCAATAATTTTTCGGGTTTAAAATATTGGGTCCAATCAACACAATATTTTTTTGGGTTAAGCCGCAAGTTTATTCTATAAGAATAGACTGAATTATTAGTTTTATCCACATTATGTAACATTATACATACATTCATACGCCTTATCATCTCTTCAGTTTCCATTCTCGTCAATTCGACGTCAGAATATTTCATAAAAGGGTGCATGTCGTGTCGTGTACTCGGCGTATTATTGACGCTTACATTATTATGTTGGCATGCGTCTGTCAACTGGCACCCATATGTCCGACTCAGAATGGCATGTCAATTTCGGAGAATAAAAAAAATCGTTTGAATTGAAGATTTCTTGGAAGTTTTTTTAATCCATTGACGTCGTAGCCATCCTTTGATGGAATTTGTTACTTTATGCCTTGATTGAAAGAAGACGAACCATATTTTGGGATATATACTATATTTGGAAAAATTAAGATTTTAGGGCTTTCTGGTGACATTTCGAAATAAATATAGTATATATCCTAAAATATGGTTCGTCTTCTTTCTATTAATGCATAAAGTAACAAATTCCATCAAAGGATGGCTACGATGTCAATGGATTAAAAAACGTCTAAGAAATCTTCAATTGAGGCAATTTTTTGCTCTCCGAAATAGCCAATAGCGATGGAATTGCGTCACATTTACTGACGCTTTAATATCAGTTAAATAATATTTTTGTTCAACACCCTACATATTATAACATATTACATGCATCTCCGCTGCAGCAAAACACAATGCCAGTCATCGTCGACATACGAATATGCCAACTTTGAGACAAAACGTGCATGCCGTGTACCTACTGGGCATACTTTTCGCACATGCCACAATGTATAAAACGTGGCATATTCTACAATATGTCGCGTATGTCGTGTTTGGCAGCTTTAGTATTACATTTTTTAATTTTTTTTAATTGTCAAAACGTAAATTCTTTCCTTGTTCCCTCTACCAGGCACTGAAGTATAAAATACCCTTTTATACAACCTAAAATATGTATTATGTGTGATGTACTTAGCAGCAGATGAAAATTTGTATATGATCATAATAATAAGAGACCTAATATTTCACCCAAAAAAATTAAAAGCCTCTATTACCCATTTTCTATGGCCCAAAAAAATATTGGGTCTAATAAATCAATTTATTTTCACTAGAAATAATATTGGGTCAAATAAACTTTTTTGTTTCGGCTAGAAAAAATAAATGGTTGAAATAACTGGTTCATTTGGCCACTTATGTTATGTGGCCAAAAATACTAATTTTATGTGGCCCATTTTCAAAATGGGTTAAGTTCTTGAAGGCATAACAGGAATCGACAGGCAGCTTCATCAGCATCAACCAGATGTACTTCTTTTTATTTTACAACTTTAACTACTACTGGCCTTTTTTGCAGAAAAAAATCAAAATACCCGGTATTTTCGATCCCTGATTGTCAGGACTGGATTGAAATGGACCTGAACGCGAATAACTTGAATAGGGTATTTCGCGAAGCTATCTCTTTCAGAAGTGCGCTTTCTCTTTCACTGAAACGTCAAAAAAACTTGTAGGAAAACAAACGAAATTTTACATGGCGAGAGATAGGTTTTGTCCATTTTATTTGTGAAAAGTTTATAATAATGTGCCAAATACAAATTGAAAACATTGCAGTCTTGAAATTTAGAGTTTCTTAAAAGTGTTTACAAAAGTTCAATAAATAAATTTGTAGAGATTGTTTCAAAAAATCCAAAATTAATTTAAACCCTATCTCCCGCCATATAAAATTTCGTTTGTTTTCCTACAAGTTTTTTTAGCTGTCGCACTTTGTTTTTTTTTCTCATTTGATACTGACGTTGTCGCGAACTACCCTATTGTCGGTACCTATTTCGCTTCTTGAAATAGGGTAGTTCTCGACAACGTCAGTGTCAAATGAGAAAAAAAAAACAATGTGACAGCTAAAAAAACTTGTAGGAAAACAAACGAAATTTTATATGGCGGGAGATAGGGTTTAAATTAATTTTGGATTTTTTGAAACAATCTCTACAAATTTATTTATTGAACTTTTGTAAACACTTTTAATGCCCAAAACACTCGTGCAGAATTCACTGCGCAGCAGGATTAGAATACAGATGTTCTTATGTGTTGAAACAAATGTAAATTCTGCAGCCACCGCAGCACTGCAACATGTCTCTATTTCTAATGCCCAAAACACACGTGCAGAATTCACTGCGCAGCAGGATTAGAATACACATGTTCTTATGTGGTGAAACAAATGTAAATTCTGCAGTCACCGCAGCACTGCAACATGTCTCTATTTCTAAATTCACTGCATAGCAACGCAGTGAATTAAATTAAGTAGACTTGGCAGCATCGAATTTTTAAATTCAGCTACTGATGCATACGAGGAAAAGAGAGACGGGAATTATTTGTCGTCTTTGTTTCACTCACATATTTTTACCCTCAATGACGGCAACCGCTGCAAATTGAATTCTGCACATGTGTTTCATCTGCAGTACTGCATGCAGTGAAGCATTCAGAATTTCTGCACATGTGTTTTGGGCATAAATCCACTGCATAGCAACGCAGTGAATTAAATTAAGTAGACTTGGCAGCATCGAATTTTTAAATTCAGCTACTGATGCATATGAGGAAAAAAGAGAAGGGAATTATTTGTCGCCTTTGTTTCTTTTCCTCGTATGCATCAGTAGTTGAATTTAAAAATTCGATGCTGCCATAAGTCTACTTAATTTAATTCACTGCGTTGCTATGCAGTGGATTTAGAAATAGAGACATGTTGCAGTGCTGCGGTGGCTGCAGAATTTACATTTGTTTCACCACATAAGAACATGTGTATTCTAATCCTGCTGCGCAGTGAATTCTGCACGTTTGTTTTGGGCATATGATTTAAATTTCAAGACTGCAATGTTTCCAATTTGTATTTGGCACTTTATTATATACTTTTCACAAATAAAATGGGCAAAACCTATCTCCCGCCATGTAAAATTTCGTTTGCTTTCCTACAAGTTTTTTTGACATTTCAGTGAAAGAGAAAGCACACTTCTGAAAGGGATAGCTTCGCGAAATACCCTATAGGGTAGTTCGCAACAAGTCAGTGTCAAATGAGAAAAAAAAAACAAAGTGACACCTAAAAAACTTGTAGGAAAACAAACGAAATTTTATATGGCGGGAGATAGAGCCTGCCATTTTATTTGTGAAAAGTTTATAATAAAGTGCAAAATACCAACTGAAAACATTGCAGGATTAAACTTGTGCACAATAGATCTTTTACGTCGACGTGGTGGATTTACATCACCACACCACGCATTTTTGCATGATTTCAGAGAGAGAGATCCGTTTTTCCACAGTCAAGGCTAATGATGTGGAGTGATACCATAAGCATACCAGTTGAATTTAACTTTTTTATGGAGGTTTGTGGTCTCACTCTTACAGATCAATATCCTTGACTGTAGGAAACGGATCTCTCTTTCTAAAGTCATGTAAAAATGCGTGGTGTGGTGATTAGGCTTGCCACCCGTCCTCCTTTGAGGAGGACAGTCCTCCTTTGTAAGTTTATGTCCTCCGTCCTCCACAAAAAGAAAAATGTCCTCCACAAACATAATTAGGTATCTACCATATCAAAAAAAAAAAAAACAAATTCCTTTCACTTCTCAAAGAGTAGATACGATTTAATTTTACATATGTTCAGTTGCAACAGATACATTAGATTAGAGTCAAGTTATATTATAAATTGTAGCACTTGCAGAAGAGCAAGAATGTTTAATGATTCTCATCTCTTCAGGGGCTTCAGGTACTATTGACCGTTAAGGCCGCCGCTGCGGAACGAAAATTCGCATACATACCTAAATAAATCGACGGAATCATGAACGAAAAATGTCGCTCTACTTTCCGTTTTACAGTAGGTACGTTGCTACTGCGAAATGATTCCGAAAAGTGTTTCTACAAAAGTAATTGTAGTAGATTGGGCTAGATTTTACTTTACTGCCCATTCGAAAAAAATACTTTTTTTAATCCGATTGAATTTAATGCGCTAAGCTCAAATCTGGAAAAAAAAATTTGGCGCTATATTACCGTCAAATTTCCAAAATTATTTTTTTTATATTAACTATTTAGTTAACTAATAAAAATAGTTTCATCAAAATCGGATCATAAAAACCAAAGATGTACTGCTAGGCGGGCTGACTTCGAAGATTTTGAAAAAGTCGCAAAAAAAAGGGGATTAGAATAAAAAAGGGGCAATACTAATCTGCCCACAAATGGCACACAAAAAAAACATACCTATTCGATTTCGATATCAAAATTTTCGGAATTGAGAAAAAGTGAAATTGTGATTTCGAAAAAATTTCGGAGTTTCCGAATCGGTCAAAATCCATAACACTGCAAACGAATTCACTCGATTTGCAATTTCGCTTTCACTCGATTTCTGGAACCTAGCTCTAGCTGATAAGGTAATTAAAAAAACGCCTATTTTTTGGTAAAATGTCAGTACAAAAAAGGAAAAATTCAGTGGTTAAAATGTAACTTTTTTAATTAGGTACCTCATATTTTCGGTCTTTATGTTTTAAAAAAAGTTGAATTTTTTAAGTCCTCCACGAGATTTTCTAAAAGGTGGCAAGCCTAGTGGTGATGTAAATCCACCATAATGCTCCGGCAAGTCAGAATTAAAAAAAAAAAACTTGTGTTTGTTAAAAGAAGTTTGTTAAATTTGTAGAGATTTGTGAGCAAAAATACAAAATAAAATCTTAGTATCTGCTGTTTTTGTTTTCTCTCTTATTATATATTTTTAAACAGTGTTCGACAGGGCATTTTCGACAATTTTATGTCATTATTTTTGGCTATGTTGTTTGTACAGTTCTTCATGCAATTTTTGCTTATTTTATTACGTATAGTAGTTGGTTTTCGAATGTGGAATATGGTAAAATTTGCGTGACGATAATGCCCAAAACACATGTGCAGAAATTCTGAATGCTTCACTGCATGCAGTACTGCAGATGAAACACATGTTGTGCAGAATTCAATTTGCAGCGGTTGCTGTCAATGAGGGGAAAAATATGTGAGTGAAACAAAGACGGCAAATAACTCCCGTCTCTCTTTTCCTCGTATGCATCAGTAGCTGAATTTAAAAAGTCGATGCTGCCAAGTCTACTTAATTTAATTCACTGCGTTGCTATGCAGTGGATTTAGAAATAGAGACATGTTGCAGTGCTGCAGAATTTACATTTGTTTCACCACATAAGAACATGTGTATTCTAATCCTGCTGCGCAGTGAATTCTGCACGTGTGTTTTGGGCATAAAGGTGGGTGGGAAAAAGTTTGCCAGCTCACGCGTTTATGTCATTGAACGACACCACCGTCAGTTCATTTCAACTTACATATGTTAATTATTGGCAAAAAAATCGTTTGTCAGTTGATTGACAAACTTATGAACTTAATGCCAATTAATTTTCACAGTCAATTATAGACAAAGTGACATTTTGTTTGACAATTCAGCTATTTCCACTTGTCAATCAAATTCTTTGTCTGTTATTGGCAAACGCTGTTTGTCAATTCATCGACAAGCAACTTTTCGCCGTTTCCACTCGCCAATTTTTTAATTGGCATAAAAATACGTCAATTGTCAATTTCAAATCGACAAGTGGAAGCCTAGTACGCTGCTGTTGTGAAACGAGAAATCCCATACAAAAGTGACACAACGAAATCATGAAAGAAAAATGTGGCTCTCCTTTTCGTTTTGCAGTACGCTGCTGCTGCGAAATAATGGCAAAAAGTGGGTAATTGTAGTAGATTGTTTGGTACAATTCTTCACTCTTGTTTCGCACACAATTATTATTGTCCGGGACATTAATTGCTTGCGAACATTTGACAATTCTTTTTTTTTTCGGGGTTGTTTTTTTGTAATCTCACCAAGTGGATACGATATTGAATTTTTACATTGTGAAAAATTTGAACAGGAATAGGTCTGTTTTTCTCCACACCTATCTCAGTGAAGTAAAGTAAAGTAACATTTTTAACACGCAATTACAACTACGAACTGTTTGACACTTTCGAGACTCTATTATAGTTGTTGTAATTGCGTGTTAAAAATCCTACTTTACTTTATAGACCGAGAGCCCACAGTAATTTTTGGGTGCGATTGATAACACCAAATAACTCACATAATTAGGTAGGTCTTAAGTAGTTGTTCCTAAATGTTACCGTCTTGCATGCTGTAGTGGGGGCCATTGTGAGTAATACCATGTCAAAAATGCATTTTTTTCTGAATTACAAATAATTAGTATAACAACTTTAATATAATTTCTAAATGTAGAGTTAAGTGCCCTGATTACCAATATGGTGGTCCAAGACCAAGCAAGGCTAGGTTAGGTTAGGTTGTAGAAGGTGTTAGGTTATAACAGTGGGCTAGGCACCATATTGAGCCCAACGCCATTCCTGGGGAAGTATCACGCTCAAAATATAAAACAATTCACCCAAATACTTAATAAAATCAATTTAAAAAAAATATCTATTTACCCAATTGAAAACGCTATATTCGATTTATCTCGAGGATAAATTGATTTGTTGGTACACAGTTTTATTTATTTTCTACTTTTGCGTTAAGGTCGAGTTTAAATTATTTTATGGTACTACTTAATTTATACCCATGAACAACAACAAATAAAATAAATTAAATGCAATGGTTCTAATAAATAGACAAACCATTTTTGAAAGAGAAATTTGAACGTGGAAAAGATAGCAAAGCCCACTGTAAATTTGCTGGAAATCTATGTAGATAGAACTGTCAGTGTCAACTGGAAAGTTGCCTCTCTCTTCTTAATATGTATGAACTCTTTGGCACTGGCAGGCACCTAATATTATTTTTTGTTACAATTTATAAGGTCTTACGAAATTAATTTACAACAAAAAACAAAACAGTAAATTAGAACCAACAATAAAATATCGGCATCGGTATTTTAGAAAATCCCACAGCTCCTTAACTGCATAAGTGTGTTAAAAACCCTGAAACCGCCGTATTTGAGATCATTGCACGTGTCTGCAAACATTTGACTCCAACCAAATGGTAAACTCATAAATTTATCAATGTATCCCCTTTTTACTATCTATATAATTAACATGTTTTTTTATAGGATATTCTAACTAGACCAGCTGAAGAATTTGGCAACGATGGCCTTGTCGAAGAAATGTGGGCCATGAAGGCAATGGAGCATGCAGAAGTTTATTTCAATGTAATTACGATGCGTTCAATTTATTTCGCCTTAATTTACAATTTTTTATAATCATAGCTTATATGCAGCATAGATCCAAGAAGTGTACGCTTGTCGCCATTTGATGACATCATTTATACAACATTTCGGCAGGACTTTCCAAATTTGAACATCCAATCACTTACAGATGACGATCTTAAATCACCCGAACAGAAAATTAAATGGCGAGCTTTTATTGAGAAGTTTAACAAACTGGAAGACTTTTCATATGGAACGCTACTGCGAGCTGAATCTGCCGATAAATTTTCACCTGAAAATGCCTTACTGGTTGTTCGTGTGCAATTTTTAGCTATAGAAATAGCAAGAAACCGCGAAGGTTATAACGATCATGTAAGACAACAATTTAAACCTCAAATCTTACCAACGCCAACAATTGCTGCAGAAGATGCGTAGTAAAGTAATACATTTTGTACTTTATATAAATATTAATTATAAGCTGAAAACAAATTTTGCTTTTGTTTTTGTACAGAGTAGTAGACCGTAGGTATTTCAGCCGGCCATACATAGTGCAGTCAACTGAATTGAATCGAATACTTATATTCATGAAGAGCTATCCTATAACTAACGTTTTAGCTGTGTAAAGCCAGTTCTTAAAAAATTTGTTTTTAGAAGTGTACAGATCTAAGGACTAATGACAAGTTCGAGTCAACTCCATACTAATCCAAATAACCGTTTGTAGGCGTATTTTTTTTTAAGTTGGCTCAGACTGTCAGGTTAACTATGTGAAACGGGATACCAAATGTTTGAAAAATGGGTAACAAACGAGAATATGAATATAGATATTAAATAGACATGTGTAGTGTATATGCACGCTCTGAAATGATGATGCGATGCTATGCACGACTCGTGCAGCACGAGACTGGCCGAGAGCTAACAGCCAGATAAGCAAGCGATGGTGACTATTTGAATAGTGCTGAAAACGTGGCGGCTAAAGAAGTGAACTATAAACCAGATTTTCAGGTATCAAGCAATATACCAAGCTTTGGAAAAGAGGAATGGAAAAAACGACAGAGGCCCTTTACAGACTGCGGTTAGAAGCGGCAGTGGTAAGATGGGTCGACAATATGTTAAATACCAGACGGGAACCTCAAAACTCTGAGGAAGAGTCAGCCAGCAGAGGTTGCCCACAAGGAGGTGTTCTTTCACCTGCACTGAGGAATATCACTGTGGACTCTCTTCTCGACAGACTTGAGGCAACACACAAATCACAAAACTCGTATTGAGTATGGATTACTTCCAGAAAAGAGTAATGGTGAAATCGTGATTTTCACAGATGGATCCATGATGGATGGCGGAGCGGGGGCCGGAATTCTTTTCACAAGATCTGGAACTGGACCGTCACATTAGCCTCGGGAAACACACTTCAGTATACCAGGCTGAGATGATTTCTTTGCTGCATGCGTTGGATTACTTGCTTTAGTGTCAGGTGGAAGGAAGAAATATCCTAATAGCACTGGACAACCAGGCGGTGATTAGATGCATGGAGCAGACAACCATCAAAACATTATTGGCACTGGAATGTGTATTCAAGCTCAATAAGTGTTCATCTAAAAATCAGGTAACACTGGCGCTTTTTGTAGATTGCGTCGATTGATTTCAGCTATTCCTACGCACAACATTTTTCCACTTCCAAGAGAAAGCATCGACATTTGTAATCGACTACAAGCGACAGTCAAATCGACAAATATCAATCGCAATCGACAGTTGTCGCTCAACGATCAGCTATCGACACTCATAATACGGGCAACTGACTTGGGTACGAGGACACATAGGGATCGACGGCAACGAAAAGACAGGGGTCAACGGAAAAGTAGCTGGGACCAAAACCATTCTCCTAAATTGGTAGAGGAATGTTAAAACAGCTGATTCACAAATGAATCACGGCAGAACACCTGAGAATGTGGTCAACCGTGGAACAATGGAGACAAGCTGGCAATAGAATGGCCGACCTGCTCCACTCAGAGAAAGGTTCTAAGCATGAGTCGAGGAACATTGAAATGGGTGGTGGCGTTAACTACAGGTCGTGGTTATTTCGGGTATCATTTAAGGAAGATGGGCCAGCGAGACAGCGGCACATACATATATTCACCCCTATCGTGGAATCCGCCGGGGGGAATTATTCACGGAAAAAAATATTTTGGTATCGTCAAAATCGCAAAGTGAACAGTTCTCCGTTCGGGAAAAATTCGATTTGAACGTTTTTAACGATACATTGAAACTCATTCACATTACCCACACGGGAAACTCTTCACTTTAAGATTTTGACGATACCAAAATATTCTTTTCCGTGAATAATTCCCCCCTGCGGATTCCACGATAGGGGTGATTGTGTCAATGTCCAGATTTGGCTGGCATTGAAAACATTGGGTCGATACCAATTGGATGAAACAGATCTCACATAAACAGATGCTAGCGTTATCACTAGGAATCGAATTCAGGAGAAGTCCAGAGAGTCCCTCTGGGTAAGGTATAGACTTATAGTGGAAGGGAGACGAAAAGAAACCCGACAATGGTGGTCTGATTCGAATATCTCCCTTCAAGTCAGGGATAGATGTGATTACAGCAATCTCATTACAAAAGGCAGCTTAGAAGTCTGGCTTTATCTGAGCTATATACTAAACCAGTGGAGACAAGCGGAGGTAATGTTTATTACTTAAATAGTGGAAAAACAAACAAAGTCTATTTAAGTTCTATAGACCGATGAGCCAATTGTCTTTCCTTTTCAAAACGATGAAAAAATTTGTGGACAGTTTTAAGAGAGGATGTACAACTATGTATATCTCCTCTTCGTCAGCATGGTTACAGATAGTTAGATTTACAGAGACCAACCTGTGCGGCCTGTGTGATTCCATTTCGAGAACCTTAACAAACTTTCTTACTTACTTCGGTGGCCCTGTAGTTTCAGTTTGGGTATCTGAGGCCCTATTTATTATGACTCACCAGTTAGCGCTGATTTCGTTGTTTGTGCTTTTGCGTTTCACCTAAGACTACGCTTTACATGCCCTATCCATCTATGAAGACTTGTGCCTCCGACTGGTCGATGTCCCTTTATTAATCGACTACTTATGAGAGCGTCTAGTCTGCACCATTTAATGCGAATGGGGCCAAACATTTTTCAACACGATCAGACATCGTGGTCGTAGGGCTTGCACTTGGCACTCAATTGAATGTGGCAAGTAGTTTACTCATTCGAGAATGTAACCTTAAGATGCCAAAACATTTGAAAGCAACGAAGTAACATGGACACTGTTGATGTGAAAATTTGGAAGAAATTAGTGCCTGACCAAATTCCCGTAGAGAAACTGTTATGTACATTTTGGAACGTACAAATCATAAATATCCCATCAAATTCTCGAGGATTTACTGCAACAAGGTAGATTGCGTTCCTGGTAAGTAAAATATTTGTAGCGCAACAGAATTTACCCAATTATCCAAACTTGAAGCAAAGTATGTATGTAGTACTGGAAAAGGCATATCTCAACACAGATTGCTGACAAATGTTCACAAAGTGCACCGCAGCTGAAGAAATCTTTCTAGTGAAGACGTGCAAACAAATTATTATCTTTTCAGTTAACCTTGGTTACAATTTCATCCAGTAAACGCTTGATGCAGTCACAAATGCTAGACGACTTCACGCTGCCATCCCAGAACTTTTCCACAAAAACCAACCCACTTCCCACTTTATGCCAGCAAAAACACAAAAGTATCACTACCCTTCAATTAAAAAAAAAAAAAAGAACGTATCTATTTGTTTTGTTATTTTAATAAAAAGTTTTTATGAAGAGGCAATTTATGCTGTTTCCATTGGCTGGGCAGCGGTTTCTTCAGTATATTTGCCCTTATCCTTTCCAAGTGCGGCCAGGCGTCCCTTTCCTCTTCTTTCCAGAATAGACTTACGGTCCTTGTCCAATTTGAGCTTAACAATCAAACACTTTGATGGATGAATGCCAACATAGACATTGGTACCGCTGGCATTTTCACGTTGGATTTTCTCGATGTAAACAACGAACTTCTTACGATAGGATTGTACAACCTTTCCAACCTGGTTGCCCTTGTAATGACCACGAACAACTTGCACTTCGTCGTCCTTGCGAATTGGCATCGAACGAACGTTGTACTTTTGGCGGAGTTCCTTGGAGAGTGGCGCCGACATTAACCGCCTGCGAATATGCGATGGCGCTTGGAAGTGACGTTTGCGATTCTTCCTGCGGGAGGAACTGACAAATTTGTTGCACTTCATCTTGCCGAATTGTTTTCTGTGGATAAAAGTAAAAAAAAATGTTTGGAAGACGTCAACATAAAATCACTATGTACATCGAAGTGAGCAGTCTAGGCAATTAGGTTAACATTTGGGAAGATTCACAAAAATTCACTATTTCACAGTATTGGCGAAAAAAATCTTTATTCGTTCGTATGTAGCAATAAGTGCTGAGCATTTTTGAAACAATTTTAGTAAATTTTATCGAATATTCCCACAGATTTCCTTCGATTTTAATTTGGCAAAACTCACATCAAACAACTATCGTAAAAACAACGAAAAGAAAGAAATTGACATTTCAGTTGTCGGAAGTAGTGTTTTTTTTCACCCCATTTTTTTTTTTGACATTACAGTGTGAAGTTGTTTCTAGTTGCATATTGTGAATTTGAGCAACTTCCGCTGAATGTAGTTCGTAGAGGTGAATATATTTTTAAAATGGTTGTTTTAAATAAGAGGGATTATTCAGCGTATTTGTTAATATATTGCAAGTAAATACACGATATAATTATATTACAAACCGTTGTACCAACATTATCGTCGTATGCGATGATTGTATCGTGTATGTGTTAGTACGGTCATTGTAGCTTGTATTGTATTCCCTGCCTAAGGCTACGTCCATAGTGAAACCAGCTTCTCGCTTTCTCACCCTAGAAAGCTGGTTACCGGCGTCAACAAGAATTAAAAATGCATTCCGGTAAAAGCTGGTAAGCGAGAAGCTGGTTCACTATGGACGTAGCCTAACATTGCATCTCCAACAGTCTGAATCAAGTCAGACCATTAAGGCCGTGTGTCAATTGGGCTAAATAAGTATCATCGAATAATTTTCTGACACTTATGAAAGCGTTGAAAGAGAAGTTCACCAAACTTCAATCTTAAAACAGAGATTTATCGTATTTTACGCTACTGAATTCAGTGTTTCCTCTCAAGCGAAAGAAAACGTCAAAAATTAGCCTATAGGATAATTTTATTCACGCTTATTCTGAGATTCGATCGAATCGAGTATTCCTCGAATTAAAAAATTTATTCGAAATCAGCCGTATAAATATTTAGCTGTCAGATTCTCACATTTGACATTTAACTCGATCCAATCGAAACTGAGAATTTGGGGAGAAATGAACAAAATACGAATCTACATCAAAATCGAAATTTGGAAAATCAGTTGCCTGAAATCAAATGACTTTCGATTCGATTCGAATCTCCCTGCTCCCGAAGCAGGATATTTTTTTGAAATCTGAAAATTCGTTTTCCATCACGAGAGTGTCAGAAAATTATCCGAGGATAATTATTTAGCCCAATTAAATATCGGACTACAAAAATGGCTTTCGATCAATAGACAAATTCGAATCTTTATTTTCCTCTAAAGCTAAGTAGAAGTACGCAGCTCGAACGCAATTTTAGCCATTCTTCAATTTTTCTCTCTCCAAACATTAGCTAAAACCCTAGTTAAATTTTGACATGGAGTGCGTGGAGGATATAAGTGTCACAGAAAACAGCTGTTCGTTGAAAATAACTTCCTTCAAAAATTCATAGTCGCGAAAAAATGTTTTATTTTCGTTGACTTTCTTTTTCCCTTGTCTGCTATTCTTTGATCTCAAATATTTTTATTTTTAAGTTTAGCTTAGCTTAGCTAAATTTTGGAGAGAATTTATAATGGGATAGTATGGATTATAGATAGATTTCCATACGAGATTTCTAACTGCCAACAAATCCTATTTTAAGTTCTAGTAAATAGCATGTTTTCTCTTTTATTAACTCAATCAACGGGTGTTTAGTCGACTTACCCCCAGTTTCACAGTAGGAGTTTCATTTCATTCATTCTGTTTCACAGGTTCGTTTAAACCTTGAACAGAGTACATTTTGTTTAGTTTAAGTTAAACTACAGTACTCTGCCGTTTAAACCTCAGATCAACCGATTGTCAAAAACACAAATATTTGACGTTGTTTTGCGTATTCTTTGAAAGAAAAGACAAGGAACGATTTTATAAAAGTCGTATGAAAGCTAAGTACTGTACAATACTATCAAATTCATTCATCAAACTTAGTTGAACTGAAGTTTAGATTATATTGTGAAACCGGACTCGGCCAAATTTGAAGCGAATGTGTATTTCCACGCACCTGAGTGTCAAAGATATAAACTGACTAACTGCAAATGCACGTCCAGTTCTTACTTTCAAACTTACAGTAATAGTCTAATCTGTAGTGATAAATGCTTTTTAATTGAAACTGTAGATAACTTTAAGTACTTGGGACTCAGCCTTGACTCTAGAATGAGTTTTTCGTATCATACGGTTACATTAAAAAAGTATTTGCGATGTACACTCAGATATTTTTATTATTTGCGTAATATATGCTCCACTAAGCTTCTTAAGGTAATATATTACGGAATTTTCCATTCCAAGCTACAATATGGGATTGCTTGTTGGGGAGGCGTATACCAAAATAAAATACATCCGCTGCTGATCTTGCAGAAGTATATCCTAAGACTAATTTGTCGTAAACCTCGCATACATCCTAGCTATCCTTTGTTCTGTGACCTGAATATTCTTCCTGTGCGTCATTTATATTGTTTCAAGGTATTAAAAACGTTTTTCATGAAGTCTGGTCATCGTAATTTTCGTTTAATCTCTAATTATGATTTACGTGTAAACTTCTCAAATGTGTTATCTGTTCCCAATTTCCGCACCACTGCATATCGTAATTTTTTTTCTATTTTGTCTTATCGATTGTTTAATAAACTCCCGCAATCCATCAGGGCATTATCAACGCCTGGAACATTTATAAAGGAAGTTAAAATTTGGCTCTACCGATTTGACTATACCGGTTTAGAATCTATCATTTCCGATATTCTGGTTTAACCTTAGTTAAATTTAATTTTTACTTGCTTCTTATATTTGTGTATATTGCTTTTTGTTTCAGTATCTTTGGTTTATAATTATTTATTTATTTTGTAGCTCCTAATCCATTTAAGTTTTTTACGAAAGTTTTTCTTAATGGGTCACCCCACCCAAATAAATTTAATTTGTATTGTATACGCCAATCGAAGTGGCATTTAACTCTATTTTTATTACACCTGTATATAAAAATAAAAATGTCACTAATTTTTCTTATAGTTTTTTCTAATTACATACTTGTATAAATTAAGAAAAGAAAGCCTTTGTATTTTATAATTATAAGAAATAAATATCTATCTATCTATCTATATTGTGAAACCGGACGAATTGAACTTCAAATTTAAACTCACGTTCAGGTTCAGTTGAACTTTAGTTTAAACTTTCAGTGTGAAACTGGGGGTTATAGAATTTGATAATACTCGCAATTTGGAACAAAGGGGCTTGAAAAGATTTTTCTACAGGGTGTCAATTTAATTATATTTTGGTTTTGGAACATTTTGAAAAGTTGAGGTAAAAATTGACGTGATGTCATTGTGCAAGCTGGTTTCTCTTTTTGTACCATGCGTCGCCCACGCCCACCTTACGTAACCTGTGCTGACCCAGCTACACTAACAGCCTTATGGGATACATATTGAAAACAGATTGGTTATATTTTTTGCATTGTGCTATTTTATTCTATTGTGATTAGAAATGAACCAGTACCTATGCAAAATTTCAAAGTCATAAGTCAATGGACATATTTCACAGAAATGAAAACTCGAGACAGGTATGATTTGATTATTTATACTACGCGATCATATACATACACTATAATATGTACGATTGTGCATACCTAATTACGCATCACAAACTCCTTATGTGTACGTACATATGTACATAGCTTTGGTTTATGCATACTGTTGAATATAATTCCAATGTGACTGTATCCATTTAATGCATATGTATAGGTGTATCTACATCTGCTTATTTTGTTTTTGCATAACTTAACTTGCATAAGTTCTTTTGTTCATTTTGTTCCTCCGCACGAAGCGCACGTAATAAAGATTTATTTTTCAAAGCAGTTTGGTTTTTACTTTTTTCTTTTGGACTCGTAATAAGGCTTTAATCATCAGGTTATGGGCCCAGAACGAGAGTTACAAGAGTGTTAAAAGTAGTTTGTTGATAAATAATATTACACGAGTTATTACGGATTGTGCGCGGTTATCATGAGTTCCATCTATCAGATCGAGAAGTTAGATGAAGGAAACTATGACACCTGGAGCATTCAAATGCGCAGTGTATTGGTGCATGCAGAGGTGTGGAAGGTCATAGAAGGAGCGCGGCCGTTGACAGAATTGGCTCAGTGGGATTCACTCGATGAAAAGGCGTTGGCAATTATTACTTTGAGCGTGAAGCCATCACAGTTATGTTACCTCAAGCAAAGCAAGACTGCACCGAGTGCTTGGAAAAAGCTCAAGGATGTCTATCAACCCAGTGGACCGGTAAGAAAAGTTTCGCTATACAAAAAGTTGCTTGGTTTACAGATGGCAGATGGAGAACTTATGTCTACCTATATCAATACGTTTTGTTCAACGATTGACAAGCTGGCCGAGGTGGATATTAAGCTAAGCGACGAGCTAGTGGTAATAATACTGCTATCAAGTTTACCAAAACAATACGAGAATTTCGTCATGGCCATGGAAACGCGCGACAGTTTGCCTTCTCTGGAAATATTAAAAATTAAATTGCTAGAAGTAGGGGAGCGAAAAGAGAACGAAGAAAAACCAACACATAGCAACGAGCAGCAGGCATTTCATGTGAATACAAAGACGACACGTAAAAAGGAGAAAAGAGATATTGTATGTTTTAAATGCGGACAGCGCGGCCACTACAAGAATCAATGCAAAAACAAGGGTAAGGAAGAAAAAGATACGACGAAAACTCAACAACAACGATCGTTTACCCTTCTTGCGGCAGCAGACAAGTACAATCTGGAAAGTTCAAGCTGGTGCCTGGATAGCGGGGCGACTATACATATGTGTTGTGTGCGTAGCCTTTTTACGAATTACGTTTCACACACAGAGGATGTAGTGTTGGCTGACAACAATGTAATACAAACAGAAGGCAAAGGGGACGTCATACTTCAAACCGATTCGTGTGAATTAAAGTTGGAGAACGTTTTGTATGTACCTGGCATGAGGGGTAACTTTATGTCGGTTAGTCGAGCCGTTGAACGGGGTTGCACAGTGATCTTCGACAACAAGAATGCGTTTGTATGTCAACAAGGTGCGCAGATATTAAAAGCGCAGAAAAAAAATAATCTTTTTGTGTTCGAAGGCAAACGTAACTTATGTTTTGGTGTGACTCAGCATAGCGCAAAAGTGTGGCATAACAGATACGGTCATTTAAATTATGCCAGTCTGATGAATCTTGCAAAAAACAGGATGGTACTTGGTATAGATAACTTGGATTTCTCAGACCGTATACAGTGTAGGACATGCATGAAAAGTAAAATACACACACAACCGTTTCCAGCAGCGTCAGAAAATCGAGCAAAGCGACAATTAGAGCTCGTACATACAGATGTATGTGGGCCGTTTGAGAAGCGATCTCTTGGTGGGTCGTTGTATTTTTTAACCTTTATCGATGACATGTCTCGGCGCATATTTACATATTTCCTTAAATCAAAGGATGAGGTATATGACAAATTTGTTTTGTTTAAGAGTATGGCAGAGCGCCAGACTGGGTGCAAAATAAAGGCTATACGCAGTGACAACGGGCGTGAATACATTAACAAGCGATTTGATGATTTTTTGCAGCAGCATGGCATAGTACGTCAACTTACGGTCCCGTACAGCCCACAACAAAATGGGGTGGCAGAAAGGGCGAATCGTACTCTTGTTGAGATGGCAAGGTGTTTGCTTGTGCACTCTAATATGGCAGAGTTTTTGTGGGCAGAGGCAGTACAGACAGCCTGTTATATACGTAATAGATCGCCAACTGCAGCTTTAGTTGGTATGACTCCGTTTGAGGCGTGGAGCGGCAGAAAGCCCAATGTGAAAAATATGCGTACATTTGGGTCAATAGCCGTTGGCTTAGATAAAACTCGACACAGTAAATTTCAAGCGAAGGGCAAGGAGTATCGTCTGGTGGGATACTCGTTAGTATCGAAAGCCTATAGACTATACGATAAAGAAAATCGTCAAGTTGTTGAAAAACGCGATGTTTTGTTTGATGAACCTTGTGATATTGTGCAGACGCCCGACCAGATAGAGTTTGACATACCAGCAGAAAACTCACCAACGGTTATGGAGCAGCTTAGTTTGAAATGTGATGACGATATCCAGGAAGAGCAAAAAGGGAGATCCAGCGACAGCGAATCCGTGAGCGAAGACTACGACAGCGCATCAGAAGAGCCGAAGCAGCCAGAGGATGTGGTTATAAAAATCGGTCCAGGTAGGCCAAAGTTGGTTCGAACTGGCCAGCCAGGGCGTCCAAAAAAGGTCTACAATGTTTTGAACGCGATGCATGTAGAGGAGATTCCGTTGCCGCAGTCTTTCGAGGAAGCAAACAGCTGTAAAAATGCTTCATATTGGCAGGCGGCCATGAACAAAGAATATCAGTCGTTGGTGGCAAATGGCACATGGACATTGGCAGATCTACCCAAGGGCCAACAGGCGATTGGTTGCAAGTGGGTGTACACCATCAAGAGGGACAGCAGCGGCGGTATTGAGCGCTACAAGTCGCGTTTGGTAGCAAAGGGCTGCTCGCAGAAATTCGGCGTAAACTATACCGAAACATTCTCGCCTGTGTGTCGATATGAATCGATACGTATGATGTTGGCTCTAGCTGTTGAGATGAAGCTTTATCTACACCAAATGGACGTTTGCACGGCGTATCTGAATAGTGAATTAAACGACGTGGTTTACATGAAGCAGCCTGAGGGATATGCAGACAACACGTGTGGTCAGAAGGTGTTAAAACTCAACAAGGCGATATACGGATTGAAACAAGCCGGAAGGGAGTGGAACTCCAAGTTGAGCGCAACCTTATCCGATATTGGGTTTACTCCATGCCAGAACGAGCCTTGTCTATATAAGCAAGACATTAAAGGTAATCTTTGTCTGATACTAATTTATGTAGATGATTTACTTATAGCGTGCCAGAACGAGACGGACCTTGTAAGAATCAAGTCAATGATTGCAATGAAATTCGAATGTGTCGACAAGGGTCCATTGAAGATGTTTTTGGGCATTCAAATTGAGCGTGATGGCGACATAGGCGATATTTCAATGAACCAGAAGCTGTATATAAATGATATGTTACAGCGTCACAACATGCAACAGTGCAGGTCTGCAGCAACGCCTTTAGATGCGGGTTTCCAAGTGGCGTGCGACAGCGAAAGTTGCGTGAGTGAAGATTCGCGAGCGTATCAATCAGGTATTGGTGAGTTGATGTGGTTAGCATTGACGTCTAGGCCCGACATATATCATTCAGTTGTAAAATTGGCTCAAAGAAACAACAATCCACATAGAGAACATGTCGCAGCTGTGAAGCATGTAATGCGTTATCTAGCATCTACGATAGATATGAAGCTGAACTATCGTGCTTGTGGTCAGGCGCTTGAGGGCTACGTGGACGCGGACTGGGGTGGTGATGTAAGCAATCGCAGATCATATACCGGATACGTGTTTTTCCTAGCAGGCGGTCCAATTTCGTGGAAGTCAGAAAAACAGGATTGTGTGGCCTTGAGTAGCACAGAGGCAGAATACATGGCCTTGTCTTCTGCTACAAAAGAGGCGCTGCATCTAAGGCGTTTCCTGATTGAGATCGGCTGTGGTGATTCAGGTACACCGACTGTCTTATATGGTGACAATTTCAGTGCACAAAATCTGGCTAAAAACCCCGTGTACCATGCCAGGTCAAAGCATATCGACATCAGGCACCATTTCGTTCGAGAGGTTATTCAAAGTGGCGACGTCGAGCTGAAATACGTTTCAACAAATAATATGATAGCGGATGTACTCACTAAAAATTTGTCAAAAAATAAGCATTGTCACTTTGTAAAATTAATGAGTTTAAATTAATTAATGTTAAATGTAATTGACAATTTATACAGATTCACATTGAGGAAGAGTGTTGAATATAATTCCAATGTGACTGTATCCATTTAATGCATATGTATAGGTGTATCTACATCTGCTTATTTTGTTTTTGCATAACTTAACTTGCATAAGTTCTTTTGTTCATTTTGTTCCTCCGCACGAAGCGCACGTAATAAAGATTTATTTTTCAAAGCAGTTTGGTTTTTACTTTTTTCTTTTGGACTCGTAATAAGGCTTTCATCATCACATACCATTCCCTATATACCTATATATATAATTCAACCACGCTATTCATGAGCAAATATAATTTGCATTCTGAATGCCCGTCGAGGGATTAATAATTATATTTTTAGAATGCAATATATAACTACCCCTAAGCACAACTGCAATCGAGAAAGCAATTTTGTTCGCATTTGGCCATATAAGATCTATTTTCAATTTATTATATCTCCGCACCCTCTGGATGGACCAGATAGATAATTGTTAGCTCAAAATAATCGGTGAAGTATTGCCTAACAATTAAAAGCATTTCTAAATTTGACATACATAGATTTATGGTATAATGGCAAGTTAAGCGTAGTAAGGTCGAAATAGACAAGTTTGCACCCCCGTTTTTTCAACCCTTATAGGACAAATTTTGAAAAACGATGAATGAGGCATGTAATAATTTTGACTTATCTATCAACATACAAACATTTAAGTTTATGCGTCTAACGGTTCGTGAGACCCCCCTTATGCCCAGCGACCCTTTTACTCCTGAGCAATTCTCACCCACCCTACGGACTAAGTTGGCCACACATCTACAAATCAGAAAAAAATCATGAAAATCGGACGAATGGTTCTCGAGTTATGGAGATTCGAACTGACGGACGTTGCATTTTATACACTGGTGGGCATGGGCATAAGTATTTTGACAAAACTAAAGTTAATTCTACTCATAATTTGAACTTACTTCATGCAAATTTTGGCATCAATGGAAAGGCCATTTAAATTCCGTTTGAATGATACAAAAACCCATTAAGTACTCATTGAAAATTTAGAATTTTTGTGAAAGTCTATTTTTTTGACTTTTTTCCTCGGTCTCTATCAAAAAATGTTTTGATGCAAAAAGTTTCTCCAAACAATTCTAATAGTGACTGCAAAACGCCCAGTGAAATTACGCCCATGGGCGTTATAGCACTTTTGGATGTGCGTTATTTCCTTGGGCGTTTTTTCATGCACCGTTTTTTTTTTACTGAAATTGAAGACATGTATTTGGACGACCTCTGGTTCATGCAGGATGGCGCACCATGCCACACAGCCCATGCCACAATCGATCTTTTGCGCACCAAATTCTCAAATCGTCTTATCAGCTGTCTTGGCGATATCAATTGGCCGCCTCGGAGCTGCGATTTGAACCCTTTGGACTTTTTTTATGGGAACCGTGAAGGACCGATGTTATGTCAACAATCCGGAAACGATTGAAGCACTTAAGGCCAATATCACCCAAGCAATCCGTGAGCTACAGCCCGAAACCATCAACAAGGTCTTGGAAAATTGGAGTGAAATAATGCGCTACTGCGAAGCCAGCCGAGGCAGCCAAATTGTTGTGTTCCATAATTAATGTACCTACATGGAAAAAAATTAAATTTGTTAATTTTATTTCATTTTTAAAAATAAACTTGTATTTGGCCCACCCTGTACTCCTCTGATGCAAACAGTCAGGGCCGGCCTTAACGATCTAGGGGCCCCGGGCGAGTCATGCACTTGGCGCCCTTTTATATTTTATTAAAATGTAAACCAAGAAAAGTGTCATCATTTGATATCCTCCACTACATATAAGCCATGCAAAATGTGTTCCGTGTGGGTTAGTATAATGTACTCGGACTCGCGTGGATCTAATTTTGGGTCTGTATGGGAGGTACCCGTACCAGAGCTACTTGACCGACATATCCAATTTTCAATACCAACCTGACGAGCGACTATAAAAAAAATCTTATTTTCAATTGTGTTAGTCATGATACTAAAAAAAATAATTAAAAAACAACTAAAATCTTATGTTTTAGATTTTTGTCACCAAATTCTCTGATAAGACTGTCAAAATCTAGGCTTTCTGCAATTTGATTTTCAATGGACAGTGAGGCCAAACAAACTAGTTAATCTTTTTTGGGACATTGTAGACCATAAGTTAGTACGTTTTTATCAACTTTGGTTTAAAAAAAAACTGCGTTCGCCACTTGCAACTGTCACTGGTATTGTTATCAGAATATGTATCGATATACAGCTGTTCCGGATCATATAACTCTTGAAGATTGTGCTTTTTGATTTCATCACACAACAAATCTCCAACAATATCAGATTTAAAGTTGATCGTTAACTTTTCTTGCAGCTCAGAACAATGTCGCATGAGTTCTTTTTTATTTTTATTTTTTAATTTAAACAAGAAAACAAGAAATTCCACGCGTCAGGAAAATCATGCATCTGTTGAAATCTTTCCTTCATAAGTATAAGTACGGTGTCCAAAAGAGCATTAAAAAATCGACTTCAAAAATTGTTTTTTTATCAGTTATTGGTTCATCAACAGCTTCTTCACCAAGTCTACGTTATTAATGAGTCTTAATCGCGCTAATGGTTTGAAAAATGAGATGTTTATTTGAGGACTTCCCCTCAAATAAACATCTCAAGTGCTCCGGAAGTGTTGCCCGTTATTCTGAACTCATTCACTCTACACTTCTACAGGTACTTCTCTGATCACAAAACTTTTTTAAACTAGACTAAATGGGTTCAATGGTCCCTCTGTGGGCCTCTCTTTCGCCCCACATAAGTTAGAAAGGAATACGACAAGACAAACAACACAATGACAGGTCGTGGTAGATAAATGCTGAGTACTCAACTCATACTCACTCCTATAATATCACCCCTATCCTAGAATCCGCCGGGGAATTATTCACGGAAAAGAATATTTTGGTATCGTCAAAATCGCAAAGTGAACAGTTTCCCGTTCGGGAAAAATTCGATTTGAACGTTTTTAACGATACAGTAAAACTCCTACACATTACCCACACGGGGAACTGCTCACTTTGCGATTTTGACGATACCAACATTTTCTTTTCCGTGAATAATTCCCCCCGGCGGCGGACTCCACGATAGGGGTGAATAAGTTCATAAAATGTAATACGCTGAATTTAGTTTAGTTTAGTTTTTCTTTATATCGATAGAGATAGGTATTCAAATTCAGTGAAGTTAAGCTAGCGCGCGTACACTTCGGAGCCCTCCAGGTGCATGCCGGCGCCCCTAGGCGACCACCCCGGTCGCCCACCCCTAAAGCCGGCACTGCAAACAGTGATCACAGATACTCCTATTTCCTGTGTAGGTACTGGTAACATATTCGACCAATTGGGCTTATCGAAGAATTTACCGCACTCGCGTTGATCAATTGCTGATCTCAAAATGACATTATAACCCGGCCAAATCGCATGTGATATACTTCTGCACTAAAAACCTGACCTTTTTTTTTTTTAACATTCCACCCATAATCGCTGGCGTGGTCAGAGATTAGAAATTGTTATTAATTTATTTATTGTGAAGGCTTGGCCATATTTTGTTATATTATGTACTCTATAAGTCTATAAGGCGATACCTACTTACTTGTAGTATTCACAGAACGTGCATCTAAGAAACAAAGCTTTTTGTTTCCTCAGCAATATTTAAATTACCTAATAGCAAATGATAGTACTTCGCACTTGAGATAGTAACAGGAACAGGTCTCTGTCAATTTAAACGACACGTGCTATCTCATTTATAACAAAAGGTAATACACGATCGAAATATATTTTAGCTATACCTACATAGCTACTTGTACTTGATAAACGATAGTTTGTATTGATGTGTCTTATCAGTCAGAAATCATTTTTGTTTACATCAAGAGTGATAGATATGTTTACTTAATAAAACAATTCTCATCAATTTATTTTTAGTATATACGATTATCTTAAGCCTATTATGAGAATAACATGCATATATGAGTAGTCGAGACGGACTATAGGTATGTATTTAAATTTAAGATTAGATTAATTGGATTTTATGATACACAAGTTTAATGGGTTTTGTATAGTACCTAAGTATCTATATAAAATGATCAAAGACGGCAAGACCCACGCGAACGAACAAAGTGCAAACATCTAGATATAGATCAAGCTTATTGCTATAGCACGATTATTTTGGAGAGGACATAATACCTGCATTATCATAATCATTATTATATTAATAGGCTAACATTTTTTGGTCGTACCGATTACGGTGTTATTTCAAAACCCAATTTTGTGAAATATTGACCAAATGAAAGCTGAATTTACATAGATGATTTTCCACATGTATTTTTGTCACAAACAATAAAAATTAACAAAACACACAATTTTTGGTTTACATAATACAATATATACAATAAACTGAGAGAATATAATAAATGCATGGCATATATTAATAAGCTACACCTACAATAGAATTAAGCAAAAGAAAACGTTGCATAGGTTAATTTTTTAACTGATATGTCGGTAATATCGGTTGCCCTACTTTAAGGCCACGTAGGTTCCACTCCTTTCCAGTCGTCTTAAAAAGAATCGTGCTAGCGACAAGTTCCAAATTGATGTGACCCATTGTTAAAGGTCCTATATTCTATATAGAGTGGGCCAAATACAAGTTTCATTTTAAAAATGCTATAAAATGAACAAAATTAAATTTTTTCTATGTACTATGGCTTTATTAGTAAGAGCAAACATTCAAATTAATTATGGAATACGATGAACCAGAGTTCGTCCAAATCCATGCTTTCAAAATCAGTAACATGGCTCTGTAACGCCCACCGTTGACCGAAAGGTTATTCCCAGTCTCATTTTCGAAGATAATTGGTCTAATGATTCGGCCAAAACTTAAAGTGGTGGCACAAGTATTTTGACAAAACTAAAGTTAATTCTGCTCATAATTTGAACTTACTTCATGCAAATTTTGGCATCAATGGAAAGGTCATTAAAATTCCGTTGGAATGATACACAACTTTCCTTAACCCATTAAGTACCCATTTAAAAATTTTAGAATTTAGAATTTCTGTCAATGTCTACTTTTTTGACTTTTATCTTCGGTCCAAAAAAAATCCAAAAATCCCAAAAAAAATTTTTTTTGATGCAAAAAGTTTCTTCAAACAATTCTAATAGTGACTGCAAAATAAAATTTTCAAAAATCTCTTCGCTAATATTTTTTATGATTTTTTGAAAATTGCTAAAAATGACTATTTTAGCCACTTTTTCCTCCTATTCATACAAATTTTTTTTAAGATCATCCCATTCAAAAAATCATAAAAAATATTAGCGAAGAGATTTTTGAAAATTTTATTTTGCAGTCACTATTAGAATTGTTTGAAGAAACTTTTTGCATCAAAAAAAAAATTTTTTTTTGACCGAGGATAAAAGTCAAAAAAGTAGACATTTTGCTCGCGTAGGCCTTAGGATTTTGTACACACAGTCTTTTATATTTAAATATCATGAAGGAACCTTCCTATGAAATTACCTGAGGAGCAGGTAGTAGATCAGTTATTTAAAAATACGTAGCGAAGTATTGCCTTAAAATGGTTAACATTTTTTTGTATTGATCTATATTTATGACTAACTACATATTTTTTACTTCTTTATCAAGGTACACATTCGATAGAATCAAAAATAAAAGAAAAATAAGAAAAGTAAAAAGCGTTACGGAGTCAGTAAGGGTAAATCTAAATGCTATACTTTTTTTTACTTACTTTTGGTGGCGCTTACAGTCCGGGGTGGACCACGGCCTCAACCAACAAGCCCCTCCAGCCAGCTCGGTCCCTCGCTAGCTGCCTCCAGTTACGCACACCAAGTTGGTTGAGGTCGTTCTCCAATTGTGCGCGCCACCTAAGGTGGGGTCTTCCTCTGCTGCGTTGTCCCTCAGGGTTGGATTCGAAGACTCGTCGGGCTGGTGCGTTGTTCTCCATACGCTCCACGTGTCCCAGCCATCTCAGCCGTTGTATTTTTAGCTTTTTGACCAGATCAGCGTCGCTGTATAGCCCGTATAGTTCGTTATTGAATCTTCTTCTCCATACTCCATCGTCACAAACTGGACCGAATATCATTCGAAGAATCTTTCTCTCAAAACATCCCAGAAGGTTTTCATCCGCTTTTGACAGGGTCCATGCTTCTGCACCATACAGCAGGACCGGGATGATTAAGGTCTTATATAATATCTCCTTGGTTCTATGAGAGAGGGCTTTACTTCATAGATGCCTTCTTAGCCCGAAGAAAGAACTTCTTCGAAGTTGTATCTGTCCATCGTGACGTTTTGTCCGAGTCGCCGATGTTGAGAGTCCTTTCTCGTTGACAGCATATACTTCGTTTTGTCCTCATTAACAGCCAGACCCATCTTCGCCGCCTCCGTTTCGATGCTTGCAAATGCACCACTGACAGCTCGCCGCGTTCTCCCAATAATGTCAATATCATCAGCATAGGCAAGTAGTTGTACGGACTTTTGAAAAATTGTACCTCTGGTGTTGGCTTGTGAGTTTCGTACAATTGCTTCAAGAACGATATTAAAGAAAGTACATGATAGCGCGTCGCCTTGTCTCAAACCTTTTTCGACATCAAATGGTTCGGTGATGTTCTTGCCGACCTTGACGGAGCAGCGAGATTTCTCCATCGTCATCCTGCACAGACGGACGAGTTTGGCGGGGATGCCAAAACTTGACATGGCTTTGTATAGTTCGTCCCTATATACGCTATCATAGGCGACTTTAAAGTCGATAAATAGATGGTGTGTGTCGATCTGAAATTCCTGGGTTTTTTCCAAGATCTGTCGGAGTGTGAAAATTTGGTCGATGGTTGACTTTCCTGGTCTAAAACCACACTGATATGGGCCGATCAGGTTGTTGGCGAAAGGTTTTAGACGTTCACACAATACAGCCGACAAGATCTTATACGCGACATTCAAGAGACTTATTCCTCTGTAGTTGGCGCAGTTCAGAGTATCTCCTTTCTTGTGGATGGGGCACACGATGCTGAGGTTCCATTCGTCGGGTATGCTTTCATCCGACCAAACTTTACAGATGAGTTGGTGCATGCTCCTTACCAAGCCATCTCCCGCTGCTTTGAATAGCTCATCCGGAAGGCCATCCGCTCCAGCAGCTTTGTTGGACTTAAGTTTGGATATCGCTATCCTCACTTCGTGTAGGTCAGGTGGACGCTATATGATTAATAAACAAAATTAACATTGAGTACCTACCAATCAGAAGAACCCCGTAATCATGTCTTGCTTTTAACGGTAAAAAATGTATTTCAAAACCATTTGGTCAAAATTTGTTTGTTAAAAATGAATTTAATGATGAGGCTCCTCTGAACTACTCAATTGATTTTTCTAATGAAAATTGCTTTTTCGACTTAAATGAAATCTACCTTGGGTCAGAAGCTAACTGGGGGCTTAACAGATGACGTTATACAAAATGTAAAAACAACGTGTAGAGACTACTATATTGAATTATGTACGCAAATCAGAAAAAGAGTTAACTTTCAAGACAAAGTTCTAGAAGCCGTACAAATCATAGATCCACAAAATAAATCCCTAAGCCTTACCCCACTCATACAATTATTGTTCCCAAATTTGATTCAAGAAGAACTTGAACTAGACGGCGAATGGAGAGCTCTCTTATATCAAAATATTACATATTAGCAAGGATTTGAAATTTGAAGATTATCGGAGTAGGTACTGTCTTTAATTTGAAGTGCGAGCTCAGAGCGCATATTTTCACAAGTAGCATTGATAAAAGATAAGAAAAAAACTCTATGCTGACATCTACAGTTAATTTAATTTTGATGGCAAACTAATTAATAAGCCAAAGTAGCGCAATTGAGTGGACTCCATCCAAAGAAAATGTTCTCAAAATATAAAAAATAAAAATGTAATAAATATTTTTACCTTCCAAAGTTATTATTATTAACCTGAATGTAAAATATTATTTTATGTTTCATCGATTAAAAAAACATTCTTATGGAATAGTTTCATATTAAATATGTACCTATTCGAATATTCACAAATAAGAATTAAAATTAACTGCAATATTTTTATTTATTTTTTTTTTTATAATTATTATTTATAACAAAAATAGTTCCTAATTTATAAAAGTGAAGTACAATTAATGTATAAACAAGACTAAGAAATGAAATGAAGACTTATAGATAGGTACCTACATAATGTAGATAAGTTATAAAATAAGTTTATTTTTCACTGTTATTAAGAAAGAACTAAAAAAATAATAAAAATAATAATAATGCCTAAAAATTATGCAAAACATTTTTGAATGTACTGCTTTGGTCTTTTCTAAAACGACAGCACTGAGCAGTGAGCACACATAGTAATAGTGCAGTAGGTCGAGGAGCGTCAACAAGAGAGAAAATTCTTATACATAAACCTACCTTTTTTTTTACATTGAACCTTCTTAAAATAAGAATTTGACGTACATTTAGATCTAATTACTCTTCGTATTATTTTAATTTTTTCCTATATAAGAGAACTTTGCTCTTTTTTTACATTTAGGTTTTTTTAGTGATTACATTTACGTTATCATGTGCTATTAGTAGTTCATTGTTTTAATTTTTTCATTAGAATTTACAATTTCTATATAGTATATTGAATAAGGTCTGCAAACAATAGATTTATTCGGTGCACTCAGTGTATTTTTTACAGCCAATGCACTAATTCCGTACATCAAACCAGTTCAAGCCCCAAGGGTGATATAAAAAGAAAAAAATGTATGTACATAATTAATTTTGCTATCAGGTAATCGCATATGCATTGTGCAGTAACTGTCTCTTGTGGAGTACTCTATTTTCCTGTACATTTGTCGTATTATTGCATAAGGTACTACACAAGTTTAGAGAGAGTTGATAAGTTAATTCATGCAGATCTCTAAATTGTATATAACTAGAAGTGGCTCATCGGCATCATAATTCACCGTTAGAATTTACTGAATACTTAGAACGATTTCAGATTTCTGACATTCAGTAGAACGTACAAACCCAAATTGTACACTTATTTACATAGTTTCTATTGAATTATTATTTATTTTTAAATTTAATTAATCGAATTGTGCATTGTGCAACCAAATAAATGTATAGTCGGCGGTTAGTACACGGCATGTATTCACGGCATGTATTCAAGGAGAAAAATATGATTTAAACAGAATGGCACATTAATACTGTTAAAAGATACCTACAGCTTCAAATACTTCCTGCCAGCTCGACCCATCGCTAGCTGCCTTCAGTTGCGTATACATGTTTGAGGCCCCTCATAACTTGGCGGGCCAGCTGAGGTAAGGGCGTCCTCCACCGCGATGTCGCCTTGGAGTAGACTTAAATATGTATTGATGCCTACGTGATCTATAAATGCATCTGCCATTTTAGCCGATTAATTCGAATCTCATTGACCAGGTCTATATAGCTCTTTAGCCGGTATAGCTCTTCTTCTCCAGACACCTGCGATACAAATTGACAACTGCCTCTACGCCATATGGGTGCGTGAATTTAGCACCCCAAAGTTTAAAAAGTATATATTTTTTTTAAAGTTCTGGATAGCTGAACAAGAGTTCTAGAGTTCCTGATAAAAATTTTGAAAAGTTCTGTTCATTAAGTATTTTTTTTTATTTTTTTTTAATGTGTGGTGCTAAGTTCACGATGCACCCATTTGCAAAAATTTTGGATTTTTCTTTTTTTTGTGTAGATATAGAATCAACATAGTTTTGGAGTTCCTCCAAATTAGAGCAAAAAAATTGTTTTCCAAAATAAGCCAGCACTCCATTTTCATAAAAGTAAATTTTTTTACAAAATCAATGTACTAGGCCAAGAGTTCTGGAGTTCCCTAAACCAGATTTTTTTTTTTTGGAACAAAAACAAAAAAGTTATGGGTCTTCCAAACCAAAAACTCAAAAAAGTTAGAGCCTGTTGAAAAATTGCAAATTTTTTTTTTTTCGGAGTTCTGAAGAGTTCTAGATTAGAGTTTTGAAACTCAACAAAAAGTCCTTTTAAAATAATCTTCTAAACCCAAACACAAAAAAGTTAGACAACATTAAAAATTTCAAAATGTAGTTCTCATGAGTTCTGGTTACAGTTCGGAAAAGTGCTCCAAAAACTCTACAAAACTCTCTTATAATAGGCATATTTTTTTGGGAATCTATAGCTAGCTCACTTTTACTTTTACATGCAAAATTGTTGTACTCACTTTTGGTTTTGTTATACTCTCTTTTGGTTTTGTTATACTCACTTCCCAAAAATATACGCCTAATATAGTCGTCTAAATCCAAATCCAAAAAAAAAAAAAAAAATAGGCAAAGCAAAAATTCCAAAATTTAACAAAACAAAAAAAAATGTTTTCTACAGAGTTCCGAAGAGTTCTGATTAGAGTTCTGGAAAGTGCTCAAGAAACTCTACAAAATATCCTTGTGAAATCAATTTCTAAACCCAAACACAAAAAAGCTAGAGTTAATTAAAAAATTGTAAATTATTTTCCGCCAGAATTAACATTTAAAGGTTTTAAAACCATAGTTCGCATCACAACTCTTTTGCGTTTTAGGAAAACTTAAAAAAAAAAAAAAAAACGATTACCTCGATCGAATTTTTCTTCTTCGAATAATCACAAAATAATTCCCTATGCATCAGGCTGTCTTACTACTAATCAAATAATTTGTCGCTCTTCTCTAAAATTGTCAAAAAGTGAAGAGTTTATAATGAGATACTTCATAAATTTTCTAAAAACCTTAACATTGCAAAAGTAGCGTGACAAGTTATCATAAACAATAGCAATTAAGGAGCCAAATTATTTTTATTGTTAGCTACAAGTCCCAATACCGAATTGCATTATTTTTAGCGAAATCAGAGCAAAGAGAAAATATTTATTTTCATTTTTTAGATAGAAAGATTAGTGGTAAGAGCAAGAGTTCAGAATTAGATGTAATTTCTGAAAAAATAATCATAAAAGGAAGCATAAAACCATTTCAAAGAGGCAAAGCAGGTCAAACTAGACAAAGTAAAAGTAACAGACAAGATCAAGTCACCGCGCCCTTAAAAATGTATTATGAAAAAAAACCCACAATCGTTTGTTAGTAAAGCTTCTCGCTTGCAAATTTAGTATAAAAAAATTAATTTTATAAAAATTGGACACTCCGTTCTTGAAATTTTGCTACTATTTCATATCGTATATTGAAAATTTGGGAGCGCCAAAAATTATTTAAGAAAGAAAACAGAAAAAAAAAAACAAAGTATAAAACAAAAGTTTGAATGCGGTTTAAAAAGTCGAACTAACGTCTTTATTGGCCGCACTTACCCCAAATTACCTACCTTACAGAAACGAAGAAATATAAAATGTCAATAAAGGCTTAGATTAATTAGGAGATGCTAATTTTAATCTAATTATATGAATGAAATCGAGTTTAGTGGGATCCCCGAGACCAAAATTTCGTTCATATAATTTGATTGTATTAATCACCTCCTCATTAGATACTCCAAGCCTTTATTTACATTTGTATTTAAAAAAAAAATAAACATAATAAAAAACGGCCACTTTCTGTACGTGAAACTTGAGGAAGAAAAATACATTTTCGTACCATTTCGTGATTATGAGGCCAGTTAAAAATATGAGCGTATTCTTAAACACAGTCAGCATATTTACTCAATAAAAACTGTCAGTTTTGACTTTTGTGTTTAAAAGTGAATGCCTTATGCCCAAAACACATTTGCAGAAATTCTGAATGCTTCACTGCATGCAGTACTGCAGATGAAACACATGTGCAGAATTCAATTTGCAGCGGTTGCTGTCATTGAGGGGAAAAATATGTGAGTGAAACAAAGACGACAAATAATTCCCGTCTCTCTTTTCCTCGTATGCATCAGTAGCTGAATTTAAAAATTCTATGCTGCCAAGTCTACTTAATTTAATTCACTGCGTTGCTATGCAGTGGATTTAGAAATAGAGACATGTTGCAGTGCTGCGGTGGCTGCAGAATTTACATTTGTTTCGCCACATAAGAACATGTGTATTCTAATTCTGCTGCGCAGTGAATTCTGCACGTGTGTTTTGGGCATAAGAACATGTGTATTCTAATCCTGCTGCGCATTATGTCGTTTTCCATTGGTTTCACTCGAGGATTCACCCATTATGAAATCCAATGGAACAAGAAAACTGTTTCTGGGCGACTACACTCACGTATTGGTGAAACGTCAGAAATTACTGTATGGCTGCTGCCAGCTGGCTTGTATATAATACATCAATAATGTACTTGTGTAAGTGCTCCTCGAGTGGATTCTGACTTCAAATTGAGAAGCGAAATTCTCTCCTCAGAATCAACAGAAGAGTATTTTTTGCGCCAATGGAACGGTTTCAGAAGTGATTTTCTTGATTCCGGACGCTTCTTTTTGTTCAATTTGTCCAAAGGAAAACGACATTAAGTAATGCTGAGTTTCCACTTGTCGATTTAAATTTGAAAATTGACGTATTTTTAAATCAGTTAAGAAATTGGCAAGTGGAAATGCGAAAAATTGCTTGTCAATAAATTGACTAACAGCGTTTGTCAATAACTATGACAAAGAAACCACTGGACAAATGGAAATAGGTGAATTGTCAAACAAAACGTCACTTTGTCTTTAATTAACAGAGAAAATAAATTAGCATCATTTTTGTCAATGAATAGACACATTTTGACATACAAGGTAGGCCAATCTTTTTGCAGGGCCCACCCCATTTCGCATGAATGTTTCTTTTTTTTTTATGAATGATGGTTAAACCCTTTGCAAAATATATTTGAAGTCAGTTCTATTAATTTCATACGCATTTTGCGTATTTTGAACATTTTCGGCTTTCGTCGTCTTCTGCCTGCAACTTCAACTCAGATTTGACAAACAAAACACAAAAAATGTTCATTTGATTTTATATTTAAAAAAAAGAAAATTTTATTATGTTATATAGATGTGTTTGCTCACACAACGCCACAATTCACAATTGACAAAAATATGACAATTCCAAATTGGCAGCGTAAGTGGAAATAGCTTTCAGTTAATTGACTCTACTCATTTCGGTAAAGTTTCAAAGTAGTGGCTACTTGTCAAAATTTCATTGCCCGCGTTCCATTGACCGCTAGATGACTAGCAGGAGTGCATTCCAAATTCGGCAGTAGTTAACTATTTTTACTACAGCGTTGACAAGCTGTGACAGTTCGAAGGAGGGGAAGTTAACTAAATTAACAAGAGGCAAAAGTGTGGTTCATTTCACTCATACTAACAAAGCCACTGTCATGGATTCACGTATTCATTTTTTTTTTTAAATCAAACATGGATTCCAACAACAACTACTCACTACCACATGAAAAGTGAAATGTCAACATGAAATTAGTAACAATAGCTGTCCCAGATTCCAAAAAGTAACTAAATAAACAATCGTTGTTAATTTAGTTAAAATAGGAATGCAGCCCAGCATGCCAAAATCCATATAAAAAAAAACTGTCATTTCAGCATTTGCGCTAGAACTCTAGCACATATTGTGAAATGTCAGTTTTTTTCTTGTATGGAGTTTGGCATGCCGCTAGTCATCTAGCGGGTTAATGGAACGCGGGCATTGCCAATGAACTGACAAACTATTTTTTGCTAATAATTGACATAAGAGGAAATTAACTGACGGTGGTGTTGTTCAATGACATAAACGAGAGATGTCAAACTTTGTCAATCAACAGTCAACTAGCTCCATTCTCTCCTACCTGTAATTAAGGAATTAGAGTTTAATGGGTTATAGAACAACATTTTCCATCAAAATAGACCCAAACCAGAATATCCGATATATTGGTATCTATATCTAGGCAAATAATATAGACATTACAGATATCAGTTTTTGTTGTTGTTGTTTTTTCGGTAGGTGTACTCAAAAATGACCTGCTATACAAATACATACAGCGATACACATGTCTGAAATGTGTTCAATTGGATTTAGGTAGTTTGGTTTTTAACCAAATTCGGGGTTTTTCTAACTACCAAAATGTATGAGCTTGTGTGGACAATCAATGGTTTCTATTGATTTCTCTAATTATTACCGAAATTCGATATTGAAAAAAATTCGGTAGGCACCCATGATTTTGTCGACACATTCCAGTTTCTAGTGAAGGTATGTGTTTATATGCGTGGCTTATATTATATTTATACCCAATATACGTACCTACACATTTATCAGCAATATCTGCCAAATAGACGAAAATAAGTCCCAAAAAATTTACAGTACGGGTAATCCACTGTATAACAGTACCAAAGGCTATTATCTAAATCTGACAGCACCCTACCACCTACCTGCAGTACTGAAACAAAACTCGTTTGCGTTTTACTGGTCCTTTTTATTTATACATGCGTGTTGACGTTGAGGGAAATGCGTTGCATTTGCTGTGGAATTTTTTTAGTTCAGTTCGGTCTTTCTAGATGATCGTTAAAGCTTCAGTTAGAGTGTAGCTTTTAGCTCTCTTCAGAAATTTGTTAGAAAATTTAGCTAACCAACAAAGAGAGCTTTAAATTGTTTTTTTTTTTGCACATGCCTTCGCATTATAGAGCAAACTTAAATATGATAAGTAGTAGGTTAGGTAGGTATACAACGATCCAGCCGGTTCACTGATACAAGATGTTAGAATTTATATTCAATAGCTAAAGTGTTCGTTAAATATACATTGTCGTGTCACTTGTGTTCCGATCTTCTTGGAGTTCAGATCAACTCTTCGGTCAAATTAAATTTGTGTTCCCTTCACCAACAAAAAAAAAATTAAAAAAATGCAGTGTCTCAAAAAAATTCCAATGCGTACGGTGAGTGTTTTAAGAGTTTAATTAATTTTTATGATAATGTATTCACAATGTGTAAGTGTTTAATTGTTATTCATTTTGAATATTGTAGATTGTCAGCGCTCTTCAGCGCCAACAATGTGCTGCATTTTCCGAAGGCTCAAAGTCACTCCCATTGACATTTTTCACTGAAGACGAAAAACTCATGAAGGAAACAGGTGAGCTATGGATGAAGTTTTTTTTTTACCTAAGATAGTGACTTTGGTTAAATAGTTTCATGGATAGAATTTACTACGTGTCAAAATAATTTATCTGAATAGATTTAGATATATTTTTTTCTTATTTCCATACCCGTATTTTCTGAATAATATTTTTTTTGAAAACTTAAGATAAGGCCAGGTATCTACCTCCAGACCAAACAATAATTACGTAACGAAGTAAATTAATTTGCAAAAAAATAAGTACAGATAGATAACAAAATTATTTTAACCGGCTTTTTATGTCAATTAATTTAATGAATTGATTGCCTATACAAATTTGTGGCTCTCATCGTGGCTGCAATTTGAAAAGCATCTTTCTGCGAAGTTGAATATTTAAATTGATCCACTTGAGAATGATTTAGTGTTTGTGTAGTGTGCTCTCGTTGCTTGCTTGTATTAATAAGATAATGGGGGTAACTCTATATGTAGCAAACCAGCCTTGAGGTTTATGACCAAAAAGATCTAGATTTTGCATATCGGTAGTAGGTAGACTGATGCACTTTTGTTCTGCTAATTGCATTATAATTAAATTTAATCCGGCAAGACGATCCGAGATTAATAAAAACAAGTTTGATTGGGTTCGGTACCTATATACCTGCAAAATTACGTAATTAGGTATGCAAATCACATATCTGACAGCTTGTTGTCTATTGCTTCTGAATTTAATTTATTGTTATGCATTTTTTAAGACTGTACCTTCGATCTATTTGCATAAACTACTGTATGTACTATGTATCTATACGAGTATTTGTTTTGGCAGGTTGTATTTTTTTTAGCAAAATATTAGCTGCTTTAGTAGATGATCCCCGCAGCGTTATATAAGTGACGTATGCTAGATTTAAAAGAAAAAAAAAAAAAAAAAAACTACCAATGTGCTAGATGTTCATTGAATTGTAATGTAATGATGCTGTCAATTAAACAACTCATATTTTTAGTGTTAGGATCAGTCGGTATAGGTTTCTCCCGCATTTGCGTTTTGACATAAAGTAAATTTACGCACTTCACTTGTATCTAGTATCTATGTTTATCTACCATATGGACATAGGTATGTACAATGTAGGTACATACAGACATATTTTTAATTGTTTATTCGAATCGTGTCACATAGAATCTGCTTATACTTAGGCTCTTGCTATCATAAAATAGTTCTCCATTATCGAGAGCCTTAATGCCCATAAGTACATTATACATACATGTATGTATTTACATATATATGTATACATTATGTAGGTATGAAGTATGTTATACTATCTATATGCCACGCCGCCGCTCCCGCAAAAAAAAAAAAAAAAACACCACAATTCGAATAATTAGAGAAAAACAAATTGAAAGATAAATTATTTTTATTTATCTACGCATGTATGTATGTAGATATTAAACAAATGTCTCTATGTATATACTATCTATTATTTATATTTAGCATTTTCGACACGTGCACGAATATTTTGCTGGAGTTAATTGGTAGAGCTTATTCGTAGATATTATACCATCGAAAGCTCTCTTAAGCAGAGAGACAACGAAAGCGTTTAGATACGATAACAACAAGGGAACATTTACAAACAAAAGAATAAGTGGAGGTCCACACCCCCAAAGCTAACTTGTGACATAACTTTGATCGTCATATTATTATCGAGGTACCTTCATACGTTTACGTTATAATTATGTAACGTATGAATCTTAGAAACAGCTGATAAGCTACGATACGATTCAGAATAATATTTTTGTCGTTGGGGTATGATGTCGTATGTACATATGTAGATTGTAGGTACTTTACATTGTATACAAAAAATCCCGTGTGTTTTTCTTAAATTGTAAACTGGAGGGGCGAACGCATGAAACAATTTGGGGGGTTCACATTTTTTACAAATGCAAGTGTAAATACCTACTTTAGCTACTTTGTTGTAACTGATTTGCAATCTAGATTTAGCTCTGTAGGTGAATAGCCGATTGATAGGTTGAAATAGTCACCCTTATTCTACGTGGCGTTTATTCTATTCCCTGAACGCCACCACTCTCATTTACTTTACATTCCACATGAGTTCCACACCAACAACTGAGTGATAATTGACAGGTAGGTAGGTATTTATGTTTTGTGTTTTATTTGAAATGAACATAAATACAAAAATCAAAAGTATTTCGAATTGTGGTAACATATACTAAAAAACATGAATTGCAATGTTCCAAAGCAATGTCCAAAGCGACGAAGAAGATGAGTCTGCAAAAGAGAGCTGAAACATATACCTAAGAAGAAGAATCAGGTCAAAATCCTATTTTAAAATTCAAAATCATTTTAGAACTGGCTCCGAAATTGCGTTTTCTTGGGAAAGGTGGCTACCAAAAGAGTGTAGAGAATGTTTTCCTTAATAAAATCCTAACAGAAAATACTTACCGTTATCGAAGAAAATAATTATGCGCACAATGGATAAACATGCATTACCTACACGGAAGAAGAAGGGAATTGTGCATAAATTATGTTTTACCAAAAGGCTGGAATTTCATTTGATCGGGGTTGTTATTTTCACCCTTAATCGTAAGAGAATTATGAAATCACTGCATAAATATAAACAATTACCAAAACTCACATGAAAAACATGTTTTTTCTTAAATTTGCCTCCTAGTCGTTTAAGAATTTGTAATCGACAATAATCGGCGTTTTAGTAGTCGTTTTGTGCAACTAAAACGACAGTCAGAATGCGAAAAACTGTGTTGACGTTTGTAGAACTTGTGTTCCACACTACTTAAACGCCATATGTCGTTAGGCTACGTCCATAGTGAACCAGCTTCTCGCTTACCAGCTTTTACCGGAATGCATTTTTAATTCTTGTTGACGCCGGTAACCAGCTTTCTAGGGTGAGAAAGCGAGAAGCTGGTTTCACTATGGACGTAGCCTTAAACGACATAAAACGCCTAGAAAAACGCCACATGTAATACCGATTTCAAAAAACGCCATTTGTCGTTTAATATAAACGACACGTAGAATAAGGGTTAGTGTTTCGCTACGATAGAAGCGGATGGTGGGATGCAGTGTACTGCAGAAGTTTTTCCGGCTACAGTCAGCGCCCGTAGACTAGGTCTAGAGTTACAACTTCTTAACCAGGGTTCACAAAACCCACGGATTATACCCTTTTCACTACTTTCTACTACCCGGGAGATGCACAAAGTAGGAAACATTTCACGTCCTTCCACATACACTTAATTCCAATTATAACCTGGTATTTAAGAAAGATCAGTTGACGGAACTCCTTGAAAATGTTCCTCTTATTCAAAAAAAGAGTCAATGTTCTTCATCTAGATGTCGAACATTACCACAGTAGCAGCAGGGTAACTTCCCTGTTCAACCAAACTTTTAGTGAATGGATGAAAGGGAAAATGGTTTATTTTAGAGAAACATCAAGTAGCTGGATAATGAAAAAGCCTCAAGGAATTAATGCAGTTTCAAAAGAGATGATAAGTAATTTGTTGTCCGTTAATCTGCCATAGTGATATCCAAAAAAACATTTTATAAACTTTTGCCCTTTTCAGGACAATAAAAAAGGTAAAGTAATTCAGTAGGTGCATATAATTTTTCTTTACCATTTTTGTCTGACAAAAAAAGCTTTTACTACAACTTCTATTAACCGTAAAAAAAAGTTTTGAAAAAATGCACTTTAAACAACAAGTTTTTATAATTTTGAGTTGAATGAGCTATACAGGTTTTGTGGCTGCGCTACTAGAAAACCGTTTGTGTGGTTATAACCAGTGTTGTGCCATGTAGACTAAAAATGTAGACTACACGATTGTCTACGTGTAGACAACTCTGCGTAAACAATTCTCAATTGTCGACATGTCCAAGTTAACAACGTAGACAATGTAGATAATTATTAGAACAAGTTTTTTATTAATTTTTCCTGTAAAGTTTCCTAACAAATCATTAAAACAGAAGCAAGTTTTGTATTAAACTTTTAATTCAATGTCGTATATTTATTTAAAAACAAAATAAAGTAAGTTTATGATGTTTAACAAAAAAAAATTGTTTAGCTCTAAACATGTTCACCTTCATCTATATTATGATTTAAAAAAAAACAAAACAGAACAACTTTATATTAAGTTTTAATAAGCTTAATATCAAACTTCATTATTTTAGAAGAATTGCCAATAAGATATAAGAACCCAACCGAAAGCGTTCTTGGATAATGCTTGAATTGAATTACTTCTCAATGGGTCTTCTTCCTTTAGGTAGAAATTTAGAATTAATTCAAACTAAAATGTAATATACCAGAAAATACTCACAAGATTATTGATAACTATTGCATTCTGATTGTCACCTTCACCAATATTTGTAACAGAAACAGACATCTAAAAGAATAGTTGGTCATTAATTTTTTGGTAAATCAATGGAAATTAAAATACACTATTATTTACCTGTGTCTGCGAAGACGGGTTTCTACAGTATTTTGAAGATTTTTCCTGCAAACTGTGCAATGTGCTGAGTATTTGTTGTTTGTTTTCACCAAAACAAAACCTAGCTCCTCAAAAGCATTGTTTTTTGGTCGACCAGACATATGTAAAGTTTTATGTTTATGATACACAGGATTTTAATTTTTAAGAAAATAAATTCTTAATTAATTCTTAAAAGTGTACTTTCTCGATTGAAGTTTACAGATGAATGATAGATTGGCAGATCTGAAAGGTATTGATGACATTGTCGACATATTTTTGACATTGTCGACATATTGTTGACATTTTCGACATTGTTGACATTGTTGACGATATTGTCTACGTTGAAAAGTCGACAATTAAAGTCGACATGTAGAGGAACAACACTGGTTATAACAATTCAGAACTTAGGTATACTATTTACAGTGGTTATGCCTTCAAATCGAAGGTGTCCTATACTTCGACTTTATAGCCTAAATAGACTTTATAGTCTAAATAGGTAATCATAATTTTCAAATTTTTTTTGAACCCCCAAAAACCTTCATGTTGGATATCCTACAAAAATGGAGTTGAATGAGCTATACGGTACAGTTTTTGTGGCTGCGCTACTAGAAAACCGTTTGTGTGGTTATAACAATTCAGAACTTATACTATTTACAGTGGTTATGCCTTCAAATCGAAGGTGTCCTACTTCGACTTTATAGCCTAAATAGACTTTATAGTCTAAATAAGTGATCATAATTTTCTATTTTTTTTTTTAACCCCCAAAACCTTCATGTTGGATATCATATCCTACAAACATGGAAAAATTAAAATCTAAAAAATCTAGTGGCAATTATTGTCAAAAATGTACTATAACTAGTGTTTATGCAATTAAAAGTATAACTGCAAGGGGTCCCGAATGTTTGCGAGAAGCTAGGCTTAGGGTATCTATACGGACCTGTTGGGTCAAATATTTATTAATTTTTTATTTCATAAAAATAAATTGCAGATAATTAAAATTTATACTACCTACTATATAAAGGCCAATGCAAAATGTCTGGAATTATACGTTTCCACAATATTTATCCGATCTGATATGCATGGACCGTCGACGAGCGGTTCGAGAGGAGAAACAAAGGTTTTCGGGTTTGGGGTGTGGCACGGTAAAAAAATGATGTATCTTTTAACCTGTCGCAACCATTGTTGCAAAATTTCGTATAATGTGTGTTATGTCCATTTGCAAAATGTCGACGGTATGGAGTAACAGGATGTTGCATCTCTTATGCAGCAAAATAATTTAAGACGCTATAAATATCTCGGGATTTTAGATACGTATGCTAACGGAAGCAGATGAAATGAATCTATAGCCCTTAAAGGTCCCACTTATCTATCTTTTTGAAAAGAAAAGTTCAATAATATTTCTCGAAAACAAGTTTCTAGCAAACTGCCATGGACTCTGTTATTAGATAGATAAATAGAAAGATATAACGCCACGACATACATATGTGTAATTATAATATGTATATATACCTACTTTCAATGCAAAACACAGTCTACCACACAGGGTGTTTACGGTAAGCAGTTCTACGGGCATACATTCTAAATGAGATAAGATATCGAAAAAATACTTAAATAGATAAATAATTGGCTAAATGTTAGAGATATGCACGCATAGGCGGGCAATAAATTTGCAGCAAATTATTGAGAGTATCTACTTAACATCAGTATATTTACTTTTTTTGGTAAAACATCTAAATGGTTAAACATAAGCCGATCGAAAATTGCAATTGCTTGAAATTGAACAAAATATTATCAGATGAATGACCAAGTACATTCGGTGCATTCAATAGTTGTCGCGCCTCTTTAAAAAAATAAACTTTCATCGAAAAAAAAACTAACAGATTTGTTCACTTTTTACTTACGTTCCTCTAATTCTGTGTAAAAGCTGTGACGAAAATCTCGCATATACTTCTTTACCATTAGAACTCAATTCAATTCGCATAAACTCCCTCTAGATGATTGCATTTTCTTCCTTTTGTCGCTACTGATTCTTATATAGACATTCCCGCTGAAGTCAACCATTTCACACGATACATCACATGTATTGATGTATCCGTATCGCTGGGGATTCTCAGATGAACTCGCCAGCGAACAAGATCTTCTTTTGGGGAACTCAAAGCGAAAGAAATTAGGAATAAACAAGTTAAAACTTAAATTCCATTAAAATCATAGATATGAAATATAGGCATAATGTTTAACAAAAGAATTACAAAACTTGATATAGTTTTTGCGTATAGTTCGGTTGATGTGATAGTTGGGAAAAATAGTCAGACATTTTAGATCTATCACATCTTGGTAGAAGTGGCAACACTGCCGTGACCTTGTGGGCTATTTTTATATCAGTATTCAGTATACCTACCTAATTAAATAATGTGGAAACAGAGAATTTTATTTCTTCTAACTTTCTTTTTTCTTAATTATTGGGACAATATGAGTGTTTTGTTAATTATATCTATATTATATACATACATACATATCTTCACTACACATACAGATACAGTGAGCGTCAAAAGTAAGAAAATGTACCTACTTTTCAATTGTCCTTGGAGTTTGAAAACATTTTTTTAAATACAAATCTGTAAGGTATTTTTTGCTTTCCAAATAAAATTCGTTTTGTTATTGTTTATTCTGTATCAAACTTTTTACAGATTGTTGTTTTTTAAGACATATTTCAAGACCACAAGACTTTAGACGCTAACAACTGTAGCTATAGCTACACACATGCATATCTACCGTTGTTGTTACAGTTAAACATTTGAAAATAAGCGCGAATCACATTAAAAGCTTTAACGAATGCCTACAAATAAACAATAGCTAAACAAAAAAAAAATATAGCTGATAACTATGATAACAAAACTAGAAGATATAAACAAAAGCTATATAGAGCACAAGTAGAAACTTAAATTCCTTAGCAATGTAGAGGGAGAGAGTGAAAGGGGAACTGAATTCTTTTACCTAGTATTATTTTGAATTTAAAATAATAAACTGCTGAACACTTTTGAAAAGTCCTCTGTATAGTTCATTCTGCAGAACTACTTTGCAGTTCCATGCAGTAAACATGTACATGTGCCCACTTTAATGCCATAATAATGTCAATTGTGAGCACACTCCCAACATGTTGTCGATTGTCGCAGGCAGGACCGAAAAATGCGCCAGAACGAATTTCTGCTGCCGCATGTTACTTGTGTGGGCGCAGTGGCTCGGTGGTTAGTTCGTGCTTGACTCACTATACAAGGGGTCTCAGGTTCGATCCCCGGAAAAACACAAATTAAATCTTTTTCCTCCACTGCGCCACCTCTTGCTAACGTCCGGCAAACATCCGAGAGTATAAATGTCATGGAAAGTTTCTCTATCCAGCCGTGATACTGGGCATAAAATTGTAGGTCCCTTCCATTCGTACCAACAAAATAAAAACTCACACAAAATGGTTGTGAAAAGCTAGGTATAGGGTGCCTATACGGGCCTTGAGCGCCATGATTTTTATACCCTCCACAGGAAGGTATATTCACTTTGTCATTACATTTGTAACGCAAAGAAGGAGTCACCGGAGACCCTATAAAGTATATATATTCTGAATCAGGATCGTATTCTGAATCGATTGAGCCATGTCCGTCTGTCTGTCTGTCCGTCTGTCTGTTGAAAACACGCTAGCGTCCAAACGAATCGACCTAGGCGAATGAAATTTTGTGAGAGGACTTCTTTTTACCGTCGTCAGGTTGGTATTGAAAATGGGCTATGTCGGTCAAGTAGTTCTGGTACCTCCCATACAAAACCACTATTAGACCCATGTGTCTCTCTGTCTGTTGAAATCACGATAGCGTCCAAAACAATCGACTTAGGTGAATGAAATTTTGTGAGAAGACTTATTTGGTATTGAAAATTGTCTATGTCGGTAAAGCAGTTCTGGTACCTCCCATACAAAACCACTATTAGACCCATGCGTGTACAGTACATACTTGCTCGCATGGCGAACATTTTGCTTGACTTTTATGCAGTGGAGGGTATCAAAGCATCGGCCAGGCCGATGATAACACTTTTATTTGTTTTTGTTTGCATTTTATATAGTGGACCCTCCATAGCTCTCAATTCTTCGCCATCGACTCAAAATCATCAAGGGGAATTCCCATACGAGTAGAGAAGAGATGCGTTTAGCATGACTAAACCAACGAAACATGGTCCGCTCCTTCCAGAGGAGTAGCTGCTCGACATTGAGTTCCTCACGTATTCTAATGTTTCTAATGCGATCTCTACGTGTCATTTCGGCAGCTTGTATCTGCGATCTTATTCTTTCGGTCATTACCCAAACCTCATGACCATAGGTAGGAGTTGGAATAAATACCGAATTAAAGACTGACAACTTAGCTTTGACACCAAGTTCAGTCCTCCTAATAACAGAATGGCCGAGCTGTCTCAAAATTGAGCCAGACTGACCAATCCTATATACACAGGAAAACTCAGCATTGCTCCTTCCATCACTCGTGAATAAGCATCCGAGATACTTAAACTTCTCCACCTGTTTCAATGGGACTCTACTAACTTGCATTGCATAGTGCATTATTGAACAGGCGTTCTGTCAGATTTTTCAATTTCATCAAAATTGATGAACAAATTGATTGAAGGGACAGATTTCACATGTCTTTTTGCAGCGCATGTGACCATTCTCATGTTCCTAATATGCGTCAATTACAAATGTTGTATGTATGTTGTATGTATGTTGTTTAGATGTGGTCTCGTAGTATTTTGGCATTATCGAAAATCTGAAAACTTTCGTCGCTTTCGTGAGTTTTTTTTTTGAGATAATTGTTATTGTTGCAACCTGAATTCAAGGTATATAGACCTGAATTGATTTATATCACAACATTCAAGACCATTTTAGTCCTTTAGACACAATCAAAGGGTTCATAAAATATAGCTAGATTGTTGAAAACATTTTCGAAGGGCATAAAAGATGTCCGCCTCCGATCGATAGACCAAAACATTTATTGTTATTATTACTGTGTATATCAAACTAACAAAATTATAAATTTATTTATTTGCAGTTGCCAAGTTGGCAAAGGAGACCATTGCTCCATTGGTGAAGAAAATGGACGAAGAGCATCAATTCGATCCGTCTGTTATTGAGGCCGTTTTCCAAAATGGCTTGATGGGAATGGAAATCGACACAGAACTGGGAGGTAGTGGATGCAATTTCCTGACCACAATTCTGGTCGTTGAAGAATTGTCGAAAGTCGATCCCGCTGTTGCTGCATTAGTCGACATTCATAACACCCTTGTTAATTCGCTAATGATCAAGGTCGGTAACCAGGAACAAAAGGCGAAATATCTTCCAAAACTGGCCCAAGAATACGTAAGTCCATCATAATAATATTAGGTATGTGATTTTGAAGGAATCGAGTTATAATACGTTTTTCTCTTTTATTAGGCTGGAAGTTTTGCTTTGACGGAACCATCTTCAGGATCAGATGCATTTGCTCTTAAGACTGTCGCAAAGAAGGATGGAGACGATTATATCCTCAATGGAACAAAAATGTGGATCTCAAACTCTGATATCGCTGGAGTTTTCTTGGTTTTCGCCAATGCCAAGCCGGAAGATGTAAGTTAAAGTTGAAACAACACAAGGACTTTGTCTAATTTTCGAAATTTTCTTCTTCCTTTATAGCGTTACAGAGGTATTACAACTTTCATTGTTGACCGTGACACTCCTGGTCTCAGTGTTGCCAAGAAGGAAGACAAACTGGGAATTCGTGCTTCTGGCACCTGCATGGTCAACTTTGAAGACGTTCGTATTCCAAAAGAAAATCTCTTGGGTGAATTTGGAAAGGGATATCAGTATGCAGCTGGATTCCTCAATGAAGGTCGCATTGGAATTGCTGCTCAAATGATTGGATGTGCTCAAGGCTGTTTCGATGCTACCATTCCATATTTGCTGGAACGTAAACAATTTAATCAACAAATCTTTGATTTCCAATCTATGCAGCATCAAATCGCTACTGTTCAAACGGAAATTGAAGCCGCACGTCTGTTGACTTACAATGCAGCTCGTCTCCAAGAACAAGGTGTTCCATTTGCAAAGGAGGCCGCCATGGCCAAGTATTATGCTTCTGAGGTTGCCCAAAGGGCCACCATCAAGTGTATCGATTGGATGGGAGGTGTTGGATTTACCCGTGATTTCCCACAAGAGAAATTCTACCGCGATGTTAAGATTGGCGCCATCTATGAAGGAACAACTAACATGCAATTGAGCACTATTGCCAAGGCCATCAAGAAGGAATATTCATCTTAAGTTACTCGGTGCATTCGATGCTCGTTTGTGATATATTAAAATTTTGTAAATATTAACAGTTACCGTTATCGTAACAGATACCAACAGTGCATTTACTAGTATAGGGGAAAACCTTCCAATAATCGCTTTTAATAAAATGTCTTCTTTCTATGTGAATTATAATTTCACGAATTTTTTTCTTCATTCATTCATTTTAAATTTGCTCATTCGATCTGTCAACTGAATAGACGCTCCATTCGGAGCAGGAAGTAACTGATTGCCATTTTATTAAATTTGACCGGAAAAGTTACTTTCTCTACTGTGATCTACTTTCCGGCCTGCTCAAGCTCATCGTCAGCGTCCTCTTCTGGGTTGAGTAATGCAGAGAAGTGTTCGTTCCATCAGCGTCTTTGGTCCTTCTGATGTCCAGATTGCTTGTTCTTTTAAGTGTCAAAGCTAAAAATGTATTTTCCAAAAATAGTTCTTACATATTTCTAAATCGTTGTGAAAACCTTATTTGCTATAAATATGTTGCGCGGTATAATTTTTAGTGTCCAGGTAAAGTTTTACGATCCCAGAGTATCCATTTTTCCTACATAAAATGATCTATTGTGATCTGCGACTAACTTAAAGTAAAGGTTAGAAATTATTATTAGTAATAGTACGTTTATAGTACGTTTACACCGCACCTAAATTCATCATTTCGACTAAATGCAACATTTCAGGCCAAATGTTTAGCATTTCGCCATATATTTTCCAGCATTTCCAAATGTTGAATTTCATCGCTGCATTTGCAAGTATGTCAAATCGAACAAACCTCATTTTGATGACTTTTGGGCTCACTGACAAAAAAAACCGCTGTAAACAAATCCAATGCGGAATTTTTTGTTGTATTTAATATTATTAAATTAAGATTGTATTTAATATGTCTGAATTATCACTTATATTCATGTTTAAATTAATATAATTAAACAATTTATTCTTTAGGTACAAACCACTTCTGATTTCGAAACATAAAAAACATCAGTGAGAATCAATTCTGATACTAGCTGTCATTTGAAATGTTGAAGTTTCAATGGGAACGCAAAATTGGATTTCGAAATGTTGTCTGCTGAAATGTTGAATTTAGGTGCGGTGTAAATGTACTATAAGGCTGGTTATTTGTATTTTTGAAACTCAAACTTTATTGCCACTATTGTCAATTGATGTAAAAGCAGCTACTAAAATATTGATAAACGTGACCATGAAAACACCGCCAACCAGGAACTGATTTGTTCGTATCATTTGAGATTTTTTCAAGTTCTTACGCTGTTAAAAAAAAGAAAAGTACCTATTAGCGAAATACATTTTACAATAAACATATTTATATACTACCTTAAAGATAAGTGCTATTCCAACTGAGACTTGTAGTACCAACGACATAATTATTAGTCCGAGGCTGACATAAAAGGTCGAAGACTTCGAATTGTAGGTTATTAGAAACCGCAACTGATTAGCGTTCGCCGTAAGCAAGGCCAGGTCCATCATACCTGTAACAAGCACATACACTTTAATGCATAACTATACGTATTATCAAGTTGACGCTTTTAATAGAATAGGTAAGTAATGAAAAGTAGGTATGTATAATATTTTTCTATGGGTGCAGCGGCTCAGTGTTTAGTGTGCTGGACTACTGTGTGAGGGGTCCCAGGTTCGATTCTCCGAAAAACACAATTTACATTTTAAGGCTTTTTTCACAGCTCGCCACCTCTCGCGATCATCTGACAAACGTCCGAAAAAGCCACCATAAAATTTTAGGTCCCTTACATTCGTCTCAAAAAAAAACTCACACAAACGAATGGTTGAAACAAGGTATAGGTTTTCCCATGATCCAACCAACTATTTACTTATTTTATGACCCATAAACAAGGCAACATTACGGTATACCTATGCGCGCTTACATAAGGTCCATCAAGTCCATTGGGCATGCATTACTAATAAATCGTTTTAATTTTCAACTTTAAAATTTAAGAAGTTCACAATAGCTATATTATATTCCAAGCAAATTTATCAATTGTGACCTTCCGTAAATTTAAAGTAGAAACTAGAATTTTTAATTATAAAGCCTAGTACGCTGCTGCTGTGAAAGGAAATTTTGCGGTAGTCTCCAATTGCAAAGCGAAACGGCCGCGAAGAGACAGCGAAAAATAATTTGCAGAGAATTCCATCAGTGCTGCTACACAAAGTGACACATGTGCCATTTGTAAACAGACAGAATTTGTAATTTGTAATTGAAAGCAATTAAAATTATAGAATTTTATAAAAATCTAAAACAAGGACGTACTGCAAAACGAAAAGGAATCATTTCGTTCATTAAATTATTTGGTTCTGTCACGTTCAACAACAGCAGCGTACTAGACTTTAAGATGCATTAAATGACAGTTGACAGTTCAATGAGAAAACATACATTGGCTATTGTGACCTTACAATGTTTGCCCGATGTTTGTGTGGTTCTGTAGGTTCTTGGGCCTTACTAAATAATCAGTTTTATCCTTCAGCTGAAGTTTGTTGTAAGGTCACAATATCTAATTTCATACAACAAATTATTATTATTAGTATCACGCAGAGTCTTTCATTCTCAAAAATATCTTTTTTGTCTAACCACATTTTATATATTTTCTGTATCGTTTCAGTTGTGACATTTTTGTGACGAAAACATGCGTACCTATCTATTCAGTTTCTATACAAAATGTAACGATAGCTTCTGTTTGATAACTGAATTGACAAATTGAGTAAATGTGCTAGTACACGGCATGCAGCAAGCCACATGCGTATGTCATGTCATACGTCATTTTTACGTCAGCGTATGGACCAAATGGCTATATACGCCGTGTACAAGCTCTCTTTGTGCACTCTCTGTTGACGTCAGAGTTACATACGTAAGTGGCTTGCTACATGCCGTGCCCTAGCACCTTAAGAAAATGCAATGTTTTGCCCCAAAGATATGGTTTTTGATGACCAAATTTAAATAAATGGTGGACAAACATTTTTTTGGTTACACAACAGAAACAGATTCAAATGATGGGTTAAGCAACTAACCACAGATTTAACCAACTGTGAAACAGCTGCCCTTAGTTTAGACAAACAGTTCTCATCAGCTAGTTTCTCTTCAGACGAAACCAAGTCATTACTCGGTATGAACGATTTTGTTGCGTCGTAAGCGCTTCAGTTTCTATAAGTCGAGTATCGCACAGATGAAAGGCCTAGACACATATTTGATGAATCCGATGAACAGTAGGTATTATTGATCGATCTAACTAACATCATTATGCGAAAATATTGCAACGCGACTCTAACGATTCACCAATATTTCGAGTTAAATTTCAAATACTATAGACAAAATATTAATGTATCTACAATTCACATCACTATTTCGAATTATTACTGATTTATATGAAACTGGAATTTCAGTACCTTCAGCAATATTCCTGTTTTCTGCATAATTCTGTGGATATACTTCAATTTCCGTATTGTGCCTTTTTCGATATTTAGACGAGACCGTTTTTGATCGATCAGTTTCGTCAATATTTTCTCGGACTAGCGTTTCGTTGCTTGGAATTACATTTTCCAAGTTGATTTCATCCATTATAATATACAGCGGAGCCAATAGGTACGTTTTACTATGAATTTGAAAATATTATACTGAAGTAATAATATGAAATGTTTTAATGTTTTTTTTATCGTAAGAACGTCATTGGACTGTAATTGTGGTTAGTTCAAGTTGTGGTCTCAATATCTTTTGATAAGAGTGTGTATTATATTACACTCCCATCCGCATGAATAGGGACACGATTTTTTAATAATTTCATGTTGTGTTTCTCTCTTTATCATTCGGTATTTTCTTTATGCTTTTATTTAGTACTTAGTAATAGGCCACTTTTAGGAATGTAATAAAATTCCCACAAATTTATCGTTATATTTTATTTTGGTTTTTCTTTGACCATGCCAAAAATAGCAGCACTTTAATAGGGACAGAGGCAATTGCTTTACTGTGGATCCAATTATTGAAGCTGAAGGTGTTTTTTTTTTTGTATTTCGCATATATATTAATCGTTTTTCAATCAAATGGGACGAGGAAAAGTTGTAACTGCAGAAGAGAAAGGCAAAATACTTGGCTATAAGGAGTGTCTCACCTATAGCGATATTGCTAACAAAATATTTATTGAAATAAGCAAGTCAGTCGAAACAATGAAAGGGAGTACCAAAACAGCTACTACATCTACTGGAAATTGACGGACTGTTAGAGAAGTATCAAACTCTCAGCGTCGCAGATCCGATCAAATTTGGCAATCTTTGCTAGGGTTGATACGGTGAGCTTTATATATAAAAAGATTAAAATTAAAACAAAAACCGCCTTTTACCACTGCCCGTAAGAGGGCTCTCGCAAACTTTTTGCTCGGAATTGCATGACATGGAATAGCGAGTGGTATCAAATAGTTTTTTTCTGACGAAAAACGATTTAATTTAAATGGCTCTGATGGTTACAATTATTACTATTTTCATGACATACTCAATGAGAAACACTATCTAGTTTTAAAGTCCGTCTCGTCACCATAGCCGTGAAAGGGGTGTAGTGGTATATTGTGCGATCTCTTATTATGGCCAATGTGAATTTGTGCTTCTGTCATCGAGAATGAACGCGAACATCTACAAAGGCGTAAGGTTTTCAGGAGGCTTTTGTAATAAAGGCGGCTACACCCATTATTAACTAAGCTTAAAAAAATAAAAAGAAATTAATCTGAACTGAATTTTACAACGTTTTGTTATTGATCCTTGTTTCCAGTCAAGTGTGGCAAGAGAAAAATGCATTTTTTTTAGACTACATTCAAAAATCATTTGTTTAAAAATAACGGAAAGATTTATGTGCTTAATTTTTTTCCCTTTAATACAAAATTGAAATCTAAAAATAAAAAAAATATTTGTCTAAACAAATCTTATATTGTTTTATTAAAAAAAAAAAAGAGAAACAAATCATTGTCCCTATTTAAGTGCATGGGAGTGTATATCAATGACAAAGAAAGGTGTAGTATGTTAAAGTGTATTTTTTATATTCACAGGTTCTGAATACTGGTAAATAAGGAAAGCGAGAATAGATACTAAATGTACGGAAAAAGTATTTAAATAGATGGTCTATGATAATAGCTATATTAAAAAAATCCAACTGAAAACGTAAAAAAAGGACAAATTAAAATGCTTATTATAATGATGAAGTATGTTAAGAACTTGGTTAACATTTTTTATTGGAGACTAGCTTTAAATTTATACTAAACAAGATAATGGTTAGAGTCGACGTTTGCCTCTCGGAATTTGGGCACTGACGTTAGACGTGAATAGATCCCACTTGCTTTATATTTATATTTTTTTAAATTTAAAGCAACTTTCTGATTACAAACTATTTAAGACGTTTCACTTGTGACCAAATCCTTACAGAATGCATCCATAGAAATAATTAAAAGAGGTACAGAGTTCTTTTAAAGTCTGTTTTGGTATGGGCTTACTAGACGCTCTACATAACATATTAAACAAAATAATTACGAAATACTTATACGTCGAATCCGTCTAAGTCGAATCTCCTCTAAGTCGAATTTCCCTCTTATTCGTATTTCGAATTCACTTCAGTTTTCCATACAAAAGTAATATTTTAACCCCCAGTTCCACAATGGGTCTTAAAACTCGTCGTTTTGCGTGTACTTTAAAGAAAATACAAAGAACAATTTTGGAAAAGTCGTATAAAAGCTTAGCACCTGTGCAATACTGCCAAATTCTATTCACGAAATTTCGGTAAACTGAGTTCAATTGAATTGAACTTCAGATTACATTGTGAAACTGGACGAGTTTAACTTCAAATTTAAACTCAAGTTCAAATTCAGTTGATATTTAAAAAGCACGACCTAACCATGTGCTCCATTCAGTACTTCCATCACTTCTTCTTTGCACCGAAGAACCTTTTAGATTAGGACTTATTGTAAGGAAGTGAAACACGCCCTCTTTCTGTTCTTAACCCTAGAGCTAGAAGGCTCGTCGATTCGACGATATCTCAATCATAATCTTGCTGTATCTTCTTAACACGGGCACATAACAACGTATTGTTATGCTGACTAACTTGGTCATGACATGACCTCTTGCAGATGACACTTGTGCCTTGCCTGGTATTTAAAAGACGTATTTTTAGTTTTTTTTTTAAATTGTTTAATAGTGCGTGTTCGTCGTTTCGAAGAATGTTTAGCTCTTATGTTAGTGTTCGGATTCTGATTTGTGTTCGAAGCTTACAAAATTTAAATTTAGTTTAGTCGATTCGAAGAATGATTAGCTTATCAGACGTACACTCAGAAAAAAACGAGCTAAAATCAAGAATATCAGTGCATATTCGATGACGAAAGTATGGTAAACTCGGAAAATCTTATTCCAATTACAAAAATCTTATTTTGGGCTCATTATACCCTCCACAGGAAGGTATATTCACTTTGTCATTACATTTGTAACGCCAAGAAGGATTCACCGGAGACCCTATAAAGTATATAAAGAGAGTCGGACAGAATCCCGAAAAATGTAATCCCGAAAGCCCAAAATCCCGAAAATCTAAAATCCCGAAAATCCAAAATCCTGAAAACCCATAATCCCGAAAAACCACAATCCGAAAAATTCAAAATTCCGAAAGGCCAAAATGCCGAAAGTGAAACTAAAAATTTTATTGTAGCAACGAAAATATAAGCCAAATTTATTTAACAAAATAAACAAAATAACAAACTTCAAATAAATAAAACATAACAAAAACAGTTGAAGTCTTATTAACAAAAACATATAAAAAACGATCCATGACAAAACAATATCTAATACAAGTTCATATTGTACGCAATTCCTGTTAGAAAACTTATTTCAGAACGCTCCTTACGTTAAATTAAAAAAAAAAAAAAAAGTTTCCTTCGTCACATAACGTTTTCTTAGTTGTTGCGTCTTACCGGCAATTATTTTAGCCAAACATGACGTTTTCACACGGATTTGCTCCTCACATAAAAGAGCAATCAGTGAATATACACCAATGTGTGAATGCCCTGCGAGAACTTTCAGCCGGCGGTGACACGCCTCTACGTTGTTCTGTGTCCGCGGCAGATTTCGTTTCAAAAGGTTACAAACCGACCAAAAATTAGGGGAGTATGCAGGACTACCTGCAAGTCCGTAACGTTTTCTTTTTCTACTCACTTTGTATTACGATGTCACTGGCTAACAAAAATCTAGTCAGTCAGCTATCACACTATATGAGATCAGCACAACTGAATGCACATTGCGAATTGCAGCGCTACATTACAAAACATTATTACGGTAAATGGAATGGACAAACACTTGGGTATTTTACATTAAAAACAAAATAAAGAATCCCGAAAACGCTATCCCGAAAAATTATATAAAATGAAAAATTTGCGCAAATTTCTTTTCTTTTTTCAGGATTTTGGCTTTTCGGGATTGTGGGTTTTCGGGATATTAGGTTTACGGGATTTTGGTTTTTCGGGATTTTGGATTTTCGGGGTTTTGGATTTGCGGGATTGTGGATTTTCGGGATTTTGGTTTTCGGATATATTCTGAAACAGGTTCACATTCTAAATCGATTTAGCCATGTCCGTCTGTCTGTCTGTTGAAAACACGATAGCATCCAAACCAATCAACCTAGGTGAATGAAATTTTGTGAGATGACTTCTTTTTACGGTCGTCAGGTTGGTTTTAAAAATGGTCCATGTCGGTCAAGTAGTTTTGGTACCTCCCATACAAAACCAATATTATACTGGCAAACATTTTGCATGACTTTTATGCAGTGGAGGGTATCAAAGCAGGCCGATGATAACACTTTTACTTGTTTACTTTACTTGTTTTTAATTGTTTCGTGATGCTTCTAAGAATGTTCGTTCTTATTTTAAGAATACAAAGGCTACGTTTTGGACAATTGTCAACTGAAATTAAGCTCGAAAAAGCCGTGAATAAGAATGAAGCCACCTTAAAATGAGAAGGAAATTCCTTAAACAAGACCAAAAAATCTACTTTTGAGATTGTTTTAGTAAGCTTAAGCTGTTTTGCGATTGTTTTAAGAATGTGGTTCTTATACATATTGCATGTAATAAATTTATTTTTAGTATTCAAGATCTAAATCTTAGATCACTGTAAGAATATCTGGCTTTTATTTTTTTGTGCCATATCACAAATATACCCTCAACAAAATACTATTAAATTATGTACTACTAAAATGATATACCTACCATCTTATAATCACTTGCCGATGTGGAATGTAACGCTGCCTGGCTAATGCTTCTCTTGAACTTTGAATTTTAAGTGAATTACAATTGGATTAAGAAAGCACGACCTCTATTAAATAATTTAAACTATACTTCGCATCGAACGAAGAAATCTTTTTTGATTTTTTTTTTTTCGATTTGAAACACCCTGTGTAAGAGTTCCAGTCAATAGTCCACACTGATACTACACAAACCCAATTATAAAAATTGTTTACAAGATAAGAATATGCATGCAGCTTTTAGCTTACCTTCCACAAGCACACCACAAATTTCAGTATACAACTTGGACAATCGTTCTCTTTAAAACTCTTTGCGTTATATACTCGTTCGTAGATACTCCACTCTGCTCTGCATCCGCTGACGCACGAAAACAACGTGGTGAACATTTTAGATTCTTTTCACATGATATGGTTACGTCTCACGTCTGTAAATAGTCCCAGAACTTGTGCTATACTCTGCTGTCCTAATGGATCGATTTTCCATTATTTGGCTCTTCGGCCAACTGGTGCCGCATGGTATACAAAATACAACCGCAGTAAACAGCAGGGATGAAAATGTATTTTTATGTACGGTATTCAAATACATAGTACGTTTAGTTCCAATTGTATCAATTGATTTTTTTGGCGGAGATTGTATACAAATAGGCGCGTGTTTTATAGAACATTTATCTCAGCAAAGTAAAGTAAAATTATTATCATCTCGAGCAGAGTGTAGTTGTTGTAATTGCGTGTTGAATATTCAATTTTACTTGATTTTTCTGAGATAGAGGTTCACGTTTAGTATTAGCTGCGTTTTTTTCGTCACCGTCGCGGCTCACAGTGGAGTATTTCAATCGAAAACCCAAGGTCAATTTTCAGAAAAGCAAAATTGGTAAGTAAAAGTTTAAGTTTATAACGGTTCTGAAATATTTATAGAATAATGTACAACAATTTTTTTGCTGATCGAAGGTTACGTGTTGTAATAAAATTATCAAAGGGCACGGTAGTGCCCCAGCCAAGTTCTCTAGTAAAGGCGCTTACCCTTTTTACAGGAACAAACTCAGGCGGTTTTCGACCCCCCTCTAACTTTGGAACCAATTAAGCCAAAAACTTCAAACTTGAAACATTTACTGTGCTTATTAAAAAGGTTCACCTCACCAAATTTCATTTCTATAGCATTAGTGGTTCTCAACATACAGGACTTCAAAAATCGCAAAAACCGTAACTGACTGACTCACTCACTCACTCACTTAGATGATGATCATCAAAATTATGAAGCAGTTCCGGCCATCCTAGAATCGTGAAATTTGGCAGAATGCTAGATCCTGTGGTGCATACACTGGGAAAAGTCCAAAACTTGAGATTTTCCATTCAGGAGGCGTGGTATACGCCCACTTTTAAAAATTGGTTATTATTTATTTGGGCCACTTCCCATTGCCGTAGAATGTTGAAATTTGGTGGAGCGGTAGGACTTGCAGTGGACAGAAAGAAAAAAATCTAAAATTTTATATTCTCCATTTATGAGGCGTGGTATCCGCCCACTTTTAAAAATTGGTTATTATTTATTTGGGCCACTTCCCATTGCCGTAGAATGTTGAAATTTGGTAGAGCAGTGAGACTTGCAGTGTGCAGAAAGAAAAAAATTAAAAATGTATTATTCTCCATTTAGGAGGCGTGGTATCCGCCCACTTTTGAAAATCGGTCATTATTTATTTGGGCCACTTACCAGTGCCGTAGAATGTTGAAATTTGGTGGAGCGGCAGAACTTGCAGTGTACAGAAAGAAAAAAATCTAAAATTTTATATTCTCTATTCAAGAGGCATGGTATCGGCCCACTTTTGAAAATCGGTCATTATTTATTTGGGTCAGTTCCCATTGCCGTAGAATGTTGAAATTTGGTAGAGCGACAGGACTTGCATTGTACGAAAGGAGAAATATCAAAAATTAAAAATTTTCCATTTAAGGGGCGTGGAATCTGCCCATATGAATAGATATTAATCTACCTGCTGATTGAAATTTTAATGAATAGTTTATTAGAAAGAAACCCAAAGTGACGGTAGTGGTAGCTAGTGTCTGTTGGCATATTAAAAAATAAAGACGTTCAACGTTGTTTGTGAAATCAAATAAGGAAAAACTTCGCAAAAAGTAGTGAAATCACACCAAAAACATAAATGTAAAAGAAGAGCCAAGTTCTGTTATATAGAACAAAAAGTGTGTAGTTCGTCAGCCACGAAAAGTAATGAGATCTAAATGTACGCCAAGTTCTTAGTTTAAGAAGGTTAAATGTTAAGCCAGGGGTTCCCAAACTTTTGCATACAGGGACTCCCTATATAGTAATCACCTCACCAACGTCCAAAATTGGGGTCTTCTACGGTCATGGTCATTATCATTAACTTTGAGCTCCTGAGTCAGTTGGATCTTGGACGGGTATATAGGCCCCAGTCCCGACGCAAAAGCCTATTTCTTGTGCACGGCAAGGAATTAACTGCCTCTGGTTCTCCTGTGAACTTCCACGGACTGCGGCAATGTCTGCCGTAAAATGGGCACTAACCAACATTCATTTTAAATCGTGTAATTTGCCATAGTGGTTTGGCATCAGTGACTGAACATTAAACCCCCAGATTAGGCAGATGCCACCAAAACACAATGGCCGGCATAATTTGCCAACATCGACCCGACCCGAATTTTTTTCAAATCGAGCTTAAAGCTGATGGAACTGGAACGTCGTGTGCGTACCGTCTTGCGACGCCCCTAGAATAGACCCACGACGCCCCAGGGCGTCGCGACGCACAGTTAGGGAACTCCTGTGTTAAGCAATTGGTAGGTTTACTTGGCAAGTTTTTTGTTTATAACTTTATTATATCGTACAATATATAAGAGTTTGAAAACTTGACCAGTGACCTACCAATTGCTTAACATTTAACCTTCTTAAACTAAGAACTTGGCGTACATTTAGATCTCATTACTTTTACATTTATGTTTTTGGTGTGATATTGTATTTCGCCTATCATCAGATTCTGCAATTCTTGTCATCTTTCTCAAAATGCATCAGTTCGCCAGCTTGGTTTGCATTCCATGTTTCAATATCAATTTCAGTGAAGGTTTTTCTGATTTTCCCAACAATTTCAGATTTTTCCTTTTACGAAAGAATTTTCCTCGAAGACATAATCGCACTATGAATTTATTAGCATTCTTACTTACTTACTTAAGCTAAGTACACACGATTGTCAAATGTGTCCCAAATGTCTTACAACCATCTGAACTTACAATTTTGTCTTACAATATTGTCAGAAATGTCATTATGAAAAATAGCCCCAATTTTGGGGTGATTTTTCATTTTCAGTTTGGGGCCAATTTCATGTAGCCAATTCATCATTCTCGCAGTCGTCTAACATGTAGACAGTTATATCCGTACTATAAAAAACAACCCACAAGACTTTGAATTTATCTGACAATGTCTGATAAATTCAGACACCCAATTTTCAGCCTGAAAACGTTGTCAGACCATTGTAAGACATCCATCTAACAATGAAATTGTCAGACTTTGGGACAAAATCTTACAACCGTCTGAACGGACAATTTTGTATTGTAAGGTAGTTGGTTTTTGTAAGCTCATTGTCAGTCATTGTCAGAGCATTGACAGATCTGACAATATTGTAAGATCTTACAATCGTGTGTATACTTAGCTTTAGGTGGCGCTACAGTCCGGGGTGGCCCTGGGCCTCAACCAACACTCCTATTCAGTTGGCACGATCTTTGGCTAACCGCCTCCAGTTGCGTACTCCAAGTTGGTTGAGATCCCCTTCCACTTGTGCATGCCACCTAAGGCGAGGTTTTCCTATACTGCTTTGTCCCTCCGGGTTGGGATCGACGACTCTTCGGGCCTGAGCGTTGGTGTCGCTCTGCATGTTCTAGCCATCTTAGGCCTTGCGCACACGGCTCGTATCGTCATCGTAGCGAATGCGAGGCATGTTGTCGCACACTTGTATTTAAATGGAGAACCGCACACGACTCGTCTGCTACGAGTAATCGTCACAGCATGCATGCTACATGACGACTATCGTCAAGCAGTGTCCGCCGCTTATCGTCTTTGTACGAGTACGCTTGGAGTTTGTTTACATTTTTCAATACCTACGTATTTTATTTAAAAAAAAAATTTCAGGCGACATCTTTACGTTTTGTATTTTGACGCGTATCGTTAGCGTAGCTGCACGGCAAATTCATGATGTGACGATGCCGATACGATGACGATACGAACCGTGTGCGGAAGGCCTAAGTCGACTGATACGTACTTCTTTGACCAGGTCGATGTTGCTGTACAGCTCGTAGAGATCGCTGTTAAATCTCCTCCTCCAAAGCCCGTCAACGCAAACTCGAAGAATTTTACGTTCGAAGCGACCAAGAAGATCTTCATCCGTCTTGTTGCCTTGATACGTTTTTTTTACCTTTTGGTAAAACTTCCGAACATTGTTCCTGGAGTAACCCTTCTCTATTTCCTCGATCGCGCGCTTCTCATGCTCTCATGCTCGGCGTTTCTAATGGCTTCTTGGCATCGATGCCACTGGTAGCACTTGATGCTGGCTCTACAGGACTTCTCAGAGGTTGAGGGATACGCGATCGGCAAAAGTTCTGGCGATTCATTGTGTTTGTAGCCGTTCAACGTTGAACGGTCCAGAATATTCGCATCCGTATACCTTGGCTACAACAAGGTAGTGGTCCGAGTCTATGTTGGCCGCTCGGAAAGTTCGGACATCTAGAATACTGGAGGAGTGCCTTGCGTCTCGATCGCAACATTATCAATTTGATTGACTGTTTGTTGATCTGATGACCGCCATGTTCCTTTGTGAATATTGAGGTGAGGAAACCGTGTGCTATTTACTAGCATTCAGAAACTTTTAAATAAAAAAATAAATAAATAAAATAATAAATTAGGTATTTAATATTAATAATTAAATAATTATTTATTTTTCTTGATTTTAAAAGATTTAATAAATTATAAAATTTAATGTAATCAAATTATTTTCGCCCACAAACGGTTTGGATTCGACAAATAATAAAATAACGCTATCGGTAACGTCAAGGATCAACCGCCTTTGTAAAAAAAAAATGTCCAAATGTAAATAATAAAGTAAAACAATTATTGTATACAAACTCAATGAGAAAAATGATTTTTGGCTATTTTATTAAAAGAAAACGATACAAAATTCATACATTTTTATAGTACAAAAATGTATGAAATTTAAAGGTAGCCCGTAGTGCTCTGTCATCTAATTAGTGACCCGCATGATTCCTACTATGTCGTAAGAATTATAAAAAAGGTATGAAAAACTTAAAAAAAGAAGAAATTTTTTGTAAATTTTATGCTCTACAGATTTTAAGTTACAACTGTAACCCGCTTTTCATCCCATCGTGGCATCCGCTGACGCACCAAATCAACGAAGTGAACATTTTTCATTTACCTTCCTTTGCCTTTCCGATGCTCTGTTCACGTTCGACTCTGACGTGGTATCGTAAATAGTCCCAGAACTTTTGTTCTACTCTTCTGTCCCAATGGATCGATTTTGCATTATTATGTGTCTCTTCAGCCAAATGGTGCCGCTGCCGCACCGCACAGTATTCCAAAATACAAGAGCAGTAAAAAGTATGCTGGATTGCTAGTGGTGTTGAGTGATAGGCTACAGGGCTACAACAGTCTTTAGATAACAATATTTATTATTAAAAAATAAGCTTTTCGCTCAACCAGAGAGCACTCTCTTTTAAAGAAAAGTTCCACATCCACTTCCACAGTTCCACCACCTTGTTTCTAGAGCTATCCTTATGAATACGGTTTTTGGATGGAGTGCATAAGCAAAGCATACGCAAAACATATGTAGGTAGGTATAAATCCGTACTTGGTCACAAATCTAACAGTACAGACCAGACTGAGTTCGGTACGGGAGACGGGCAGTTGTTTCACATTATATTCGAAACGGGGTTACAATTGATTTTTTAAAGAAACAATTTTGCCCTTATTTGTTTTATTTTATTATGTTTTCTTAGTTTAAAGTGATAGTGTTCCCGAAGTTATCCGGCATCATCGAACGTCTAACGATTGAATGAAGTGTGTGTTAATTTAATTTGTATCTCTTAATTAATAATAATTTTAACCGGTATCTAAATCAATGACGGATGAATGATATCCCATAAAATCGATATATTGACAAATTCTAGTCCTGGATAACTCCAATCCAATAATAAAATGTAAGTTGTAACCATCTTCACGAGTTTCTTAACTGAATAAATGATAAACCCGTGAACGGGACAGTTGTTGGTCGCATGTTGTCAACCTTCCATTTAAACCAAAAGCAAGGTTTGAAGAAAAATCGATCCGCACGTCAGTGTATCCATTGCCATTTTAGTATTATGCGGTAATTCGTTTTTTTTTTTTTTGGTTACTGGAAAAAAATAATATTCGCGTGCTTTTGACACATTGATCAGGTGTTAATGAAAACTGAAGTTTCAGTAAGAAATTGGCAATGCTTTGTAGCATTTCATGATTGAAATGCCGGGTTGTCTGCAGCGCAGCATGTCACGTTATATACGCAGATACACCTAATAAGTTATCTGTTGTGTACTCGTCTCGTACTCGTATCTAGTTCGTTATGTACTTTCAGTTTCTCTTGAGCAGAATGAGTCTCTTTAATGCGAAATATTGCAGATATTGAATGAGTGTGGCACTGGCACTGAATTCATGGAAAATGCTGAGGCGAATGCCAGAAAAGGACTTCCGTAACAGACCTAAAAATTCGGCGGTATCTTTTACTTGCAAATGAATTTAGGTAGAAATATCGATATTATGCGTTATGACACTAGTGGCCATGGCCAGTGGATATAACGCACTCTAGGGAATTCCTCCTCTATGCTCACCTTGAAACATTTGACAAGGAGAAATGGGACAACGTTTGAATAGTTAACCCCCAGCGGAAACCAAGTTAGCATCACGCGTTGTATCTTAGAAAATGCAAATAAGAGACATTTGGCACGGTAACTATACCTACATGAAGGTGTACCTAACTACATTACTTACGTTTAATATGTCAGAAAAAAAAACATTTCTTTACTTAGGATGATAATTGTGCAAACTGTATATTTACTGAATGGGGGTGTCATTAACATTTCGTAAATGTTTTGCCTCTTTCGCGCGGTTCTGTAGGCAATACAAACAGTGCTGTCGTTTCGTATTTCTATTTCTTTTATAAGGTGAAGAATATAATGTAGTTTCGTTGATGTAAACCATTCTAGGGTTGGGCTAAATGTCAAATGTGTCGAAAAAGTAGTCCAAATCTGCTCGACGGGTTTGAAGAAAAACATACCTATTTCATTTAAAAATCGAATGCCAAATATTTTTTGTATCTCTCTTCAGATAGAAGTAGGTACTTAATACGACTTCAATATTGGGGACTTTGTGAGTAGTGCTACATAACGCTGAATATTAGGTCGAGATGCTCTCTTTTTGGTGAACATTTTTTATGAACACATAACAAAGTACAAGCATGACACCACCCAAAACACACTATCGGTAGAATATCCAAACTTTCGTGTTAGTATTTTAAGCACTGACTGTTATTTAAGGCGAGGGAAATATTCACACTAAATGAAGCAAGTATTCAACAACTAAGCAGTTAGTGCAAATAATGATAGAAAGGGTAGGTCTAACTCCTCACTATCATTCTTTCGTGTGAGGTTTTATTTTCAAGACAAATGGAAGGGACTTACAATTTTATTTCGAGTTCGAACGGGTAAATTGAGAAGCTTTCTGTGGACAGTTAGTTGTACTATCGGATGATTGTCAGACGCTAGCGAGAGGTGAGACGCAATGAAAAATAGCCTTAATTTGTGTTTTTCCCAGCGAAGCGGCTATTCGCCCGTTCATTTTGACAGATTTTGTACTGGACTGACGTTTACCGATGTTCGGGACACGGGTACGTAATCAACGTAACGTAATCCTATTTGGGTTGGTGATGATATCTCCTTTTCCAAAATCCCCTGTGCTGAAATCCCTTACTCCAAAAGACCCTGGGAGAAAATCCCCCCTTCTTGTGGTCACATTAGGATTTGGAGTAGGTGCAAGGTTGTGTATAGCAAAGTTAAGTTTGCTTGTGGGAGATTTTGGCATAGGGGATTTCCTCCCGAGAGATTTTGGAACAAGAAAAGAAAAAAAGAGAGATTATGCCCAATAAGCAATTTTGGAAAAGGGGATAACGTAGGGATCCCTATAAAAATCAGCAACAAATTAAAAAAAATCAACCTCTTGTCTTGACTCGACGTTTTATACGATTCCTTACATTCTACAGGATTAGTAGGTAATGTGTACGACTGGGTCACACGAAATTTTCTAGTTAGCAAGTTTTTTTTTTAATTTGTAAGTCCACCTGGCTAAAATGAACTGAGTATAACAATATCCAAGCTCAAGCTGCTGGACCCGACGGTGTAGCTGCTGACCTTTTTATTGCAGCGGGAATAAGGCCAATTAAATGAATAAAAGCGCTAAAGAAGGTTCGAAGACTAGCGTGCATCGGCACCACTAGTGCGATTAGGGCAACTCCAACCGCAAGACTTGAGGCTGTTCTCAACCTGCTTCTGCTAGACAATCTTATACAACTATCGGCCGCAATTAGTGCCAAAATAATCAGAACCAATCAATAAACTGGAAATTGAACGAAATGGGTCATTCGATGATCCTATAGAAATACTTTGGCCGTGTACCTGTCACGGACTACATCACGCCTTACCTAGAGTGCCTTCTCGAGCGCCTATCCCAGCAGGGAAGAATGGAGAGACGGACTCGTACCTAGCATTCAAACCATAGCCGTATTTACAGACGGATCTAAAATGAACACTGGGGTGACTTCTTCGAATCGTTGGGTACATAAAATCGATACGCCTCCCCGACCATAGTAGCGTCTTCCAAGTAGAGTTCCTGACAGTGACAACAGCAGTCCGTGAATCTGTGGTGAGAGCAATGCCACCTGGAGGTATTACCTTCTTTATCGTCAGCCAGGCAGCAATAAAAGCTATAACCACACCAGAAATAAAATCGAAGCTTGTGAAGTGCTGTCGTGAAGAACTCAAGGCTCTTGGTACACAGCATAAAGTATCCCTCTGCTGGGCTCCGGGACATGAAATCATTGCAGGCAATGAGCAAAAGCAGACGAATTAGCAACATTAGATTCGATAGCTGCTTTAGAACAAGCTGATCCCTCTGTGAACATCCCGCTCTCCACACTCAAGCTTGAAGCAGGGGGAAAACTCACAAGAGACCCGAACGCCTTAAATACTTGTAATATACCACAATAATGCTATGGTCGTCATTCAATGAAACCCGAACCGAGAGTATAATACGGAAGGATAGGAAATCCCTGTCCACCCTAGTACGAATCATAACGAGGTACAATACTCTGCTGTAATACATGAAGAAAATGGGCTTAACGGAAGAAAAACTTTGTAGAGGCTTCGGTGATGAGAAAGCTCTTGAGGACACAACCCACTTCCTATGTCACTGCCCAGGTTTCCAACACACCAGGTATAAATTCCTATATAGTCACTTCTTCAACGACCTACGCGAGCTTTACAGCACATCAATAGACAAGATAACGAACTTCGTCAAATCAACAAGATGGTTTGTATGTAGCAGCACAGTAAGTAATTTGAATACGGGGTTATAATGGGTAAGAGAGAACATATTTCTCCTACGGGCATCATAATGTATTGACCTGAGCGTGGCATGGTGTACTCCTCGCTAGCCCACAAACCTAACCTAAGGCAACGGGCTATGACTTGGTTGAGAGAGCATACACCAACTCGTCTCCAAGATTTGGTCAGAGGAAAGTATGCCTGATGAATGGAACCTCAGCATCATTTGCACAATCAACGACACACTCGGCAGATCCTGAAGAAAAAGTAAGAACTGGAAATCGATACTCACCATCTTTTTACCGATTTTAAGGCCGCATATGACATCATTCATACAGACGAGCTATACAGAGCTATGTCTAGTTTTGGCATCCCTATTTACTAAACTCATCATATTGTTCTGTATGATGATGGAGAATATTCGCTGGGTTTAAGGTGTTCGGAAACAATATGGCCGAGATGCTTGACAAAATTGTGTCAACTCACAACACCAAAGACAGAATAGGTGTTTCTTTGGCCTAAGAAGGCAATTGAGTATACTAAGGCCTTTGTCAAGATTCCATAATACAGATTTTCAACCTTCCAATAATTTTTTGGCCCATATGTATAATAGACATTAGCGAAGGCAGATGAAGATATCGTTGGTCGTTTTGAACGAGAAACTTGTAGTTTAAATAGATTTAACTGTCAAGATTGTGTGCTATACAACGACATCGAAAAAGTCAGAATCAGTAGTCTCAGATGACTAGAACATGCGTTGACCGCTCTAATTGGGGAGGCGTAATGATTGAGGCTAAGGTCCACCCCGCAATGTAGCGACACCTTAGTAATTGAGCCACTCCATTTAACCATGAACGCCATAACCTCTATATTTTTGCCTTAGTAGTAGTAGGTACCCCTCTTTACACCCTTTTGCAAAAGTTTTGTTTTCTTTATTTTCGGAGAAGTAAAAAGATACATAAATGGAAAAAAAAATAAGCAATAAACAATTTGAACTGATGGACTTTTACACCTTCTTGACCATAAAATGTACCTACCATATGGTTGAAATATGTTTTTACTCCCAGTCATAAAATTTGGTTTTTAACCTAATGATCTCATTTAACTCATTCTAACCAAAAGAGACAATTATTATTAGTAAGACAATCACCATTGTCAGCACATCATTGCACGATAGGTACCAACGTATTTGGTGTTGCGTATAAGAATAATTGATATGTTTAAAAAGCGTGTCCGTTGAAATGGAAAAATAGTAATTTGTCGGTGCAATAGCTAACATACATAAATGTCATAATACGATAGCTAAATTGACTAACCGTTTTATATCTATACTGGTTAATAAATTCGAGTCATATTAACTTGTAGTTCCAGCAAGTCCATACAAGTGGTCTGATACTGGTACTGATGATCATTTATTACCTATACATACATTTAAATGAGATTTCATCTACAAAAGTGTACATCGACCGTGAGATTACTTCCATCAACGGGCTAAGTTACCCGCGACTCGATGTATAGGTAAATTATTTATAAGCAATTAAATAAAGTGTGTAGCGAATTTTAGTGTATTCAGTGGAGGAAATGAAATGCAGAACGCCGCCGTCAGCTTAAAACTAACCTAATTTCTAAATAACTTACTAATTACATTTTAATCTATACACTAGAGAAAGAGTTTGGTGCGTACGTTATCCGTAGTGAGAGTACAGTATGTACTACAGGTTTATATTCATATTCCTATTCCTTCCCCTAAACATAAGTAAAAACAAGTAAAAGTGTTATCATCGGCCATGCCATATTGGTTTGGTATAGGAGGTACCAGAACTACTTGACCGACATAGACAATTTTCAATACCAACCTGACGACGGTAAAAAGAAGTCCTCTCACAAAATTTCATTCGCCTATATCGATTCGTTTGGACGCTATCGTGATTTCAACAGACAGAGAGACACATGGGTCTAATAGTGGTTTTGTATGGGAGGTACCAGAACTACTTGACCGACATATCCCATTTTCAATACCAACCTGACGACGGTAAAAAGAAGTCCTCTCACAAAATTTCATTCGCCTAGATCGATTCGTTTGGACGCTATCGTGCTTTCAACAGACGGACAGACGGACAGACAGACAGACAGACAGACAGACAGACAGACAGACAGACAGACGGACATGGCTAAATCGATTTAGAATGTGATCCTGATTCAGAATATATATACTTTATAGGGTCTCCGGTGAATCCTTCTTGGCGTTACAAATGTAATGACAAAGTGAATATACCTTCCTGTGGAGGGTATAATTAGCATCATTCCACATTGGATTTGCATAATAGAACCAATGTTGAACTGATATCCGATAGAATCAAAAAGCTTACAAATACTTTTATGACCAGATGTAACTTCTCAGATAATAGACTGATAAACGAACTACGTGTGCTGTATCATGCTGTACCATAAATATTACTTGTTATTTGATTTTCCTTATTGTTAATTAAGTTATTAATATTTATTTATTATGTATCTTATTTATTTGTTAATTTATTTATTTGATGATCTTTTTTTTGTTAATTTATTTATTTGTTAATTTGTTTATTTAACAATTAATTTATATACATATTTGTTAATTCTTTATTAATTAATTTAATTGCTAATTTATTTATCTGTTAATTTATTTATTTGTTAATTTATTTATTTAATAATTTATCTATTTGTCAATTTATTTATTTGTTAATTTATCTATTTGTTAATTTATTTAATTGATAATTTATTCTTTGGTTGGGAAGATAGTCAATCATGGATCGGTCTTTCTTAGGTTTTATTTTATTATTAAATTTTTGTTTTTTTTTTATTAAATTGCGGGTTTTTCTCGTTGTTTCCATCAAAAATTAAAATTTTAAATAATGATTCAGTAGAAAGATAATATATTAAGTTATCATATCTCTGTATTGTAAATTGTGCGGTAACAAGTCTATGTAATTTGTAAACGAAATAAAATATCTATCTATCTAAATAAAAATTATCTAAATGATATTATTATTTAATGTTCAATATCCATTCAATAAAATAAAATAAATAAAAAGCAATAATTCAATGATCTCCTATGCTTAGACATTGACATCTATTTATATAAAAGAAAGTGTCCGAAGTGCGATGTAATCCCATAACTCGAGATTGGACGAACCGATTTCGATGATTTATACTTTGTTGGAAAGGTATTTTCTCAGTACGAGTTTTAGAAAAAAGAAAAATTGGACAAAGGGGCGTGGCACCTCCCATACAAAAAAAAAACATTCAAAATCTTATATCTCGAAAACCGCGCAATCAATTGAGTTGAAACTTACAGACAATCCTAGGTATTGGCCAAGGAGTGTTGCTGTGAAGATTGGTCATAATTGGACAAAGGGGCGTGGCACCTCCCATACAAAAAAAGATCTTCTATGGGGTGAAAATCGATGACGTTGTAACTCGATAACCGTTGGGCGATTCTCATGATTCTTTTTTTGTTTTGTTCGTATTGCTGTATTTCAGGTTTACGCAGAAATAAAATTCCAGAAAATCGATTTATTCTCATTTTTCGCATTTTACGATAGAACATTATTATCTAAGACCTAAGCAATACAACTTATGTGCACGGGCAAAGCCGGGCGGGTACAGTTATATTACATTACCTATATAAAAACGTTGGTGCGTATGTAAGTCCGATAATGGGCGCTGAACCACTGAAGCTATCCGCCTTCATTCCTATTAAAAGAAATAATTGAACAAAAATATCAAAATAAATCTTGAAATATTTAAAATAACTATTTTAGGCAGAACAACGTTTGCCGGGTCAGCTTGTAATATTATATAGGTATGGACTGTTAGTAGATAACTTCGCGATGGCTCCAACATTAGCGCTAGCTCTCGTAGATCAGAGCGGAATAAGTTGGAAACTTTCACTTTTTGATGTGATTTCATCTCTGTTGTAAAGAATGACACAACAATTTGGCTTTCAACCGTTTTAATTGGCAAGGTGCAGTAATACTGTCATTCAGTGTTGCCGCTAAGAGAAAAAAAAGTCTTCTAGACCACAACTTAGAATCCGCTAGAAATGTTAGTTTTTGTATCGCAAAAATCCGCTAGAATTCGCTAAAATATCATGCTGAAAGTAAGTTCTTAAAAAATGCATATTCAAATTTAAAATTAAATTATTATTGAATAAAATAAATGAAAAAACAAAACAGTCAACAAATTCAAGTAAAGACAACAACAACAAAAAAAAAAAACGTTTTGGAAAAAAGCGAAAATCCGAAAATTTCGAAAATCCCTTATTGGACATAATCTCTCACTTTTTTCCTCTTTTCCTACATCTCCCGAGACGAAATCTCCTATGCCAAAATCTCCCACCTTTCTACATAATTACTTATTAAATCCCTCATTAAAATCTCCTTTTCGCACAATTTTTTTTCTTTTGTAACTTCAATTTAACTTCACCCAGAATCAACATGCGCGTGGTGATTCCATTTTCTATAATAGTAATTAAAAAAAACTCGTACTTTTGGCTGTAAAATTAAACAAAGAACATAATATAAACTTTGCGTATACCCAACCTTGCACCTGCTCCAAATCCTACATTGACCACAAGCGGGGGTTATTGCAGTATTAGGACTTATGAGATTTTTGTAATAAAAAATATAAAAAAAATAATTTTGGAAAAATTTTACACTACATTCTGTCGCGCGACAGAATTAATAACATCAAATCTAAAAATGGGAGATTTTCTACCATGGGGATTTTCTCTCAGGGTCTTTTGCAGTAACGGATTTCAGTACAAGGGATTATGGAACAGGGGTTTTTGGAAAGGAAATTTTGGAAAAGGATATTTCATTACCAACCCTTTGTACAGGGTTTGTAGTACCAGGGTTTGGTAGTGAAAAATCGCTAGAATTCGCTAGATTTTATTTTAGCGAAAACATTTTATTAAAAATCGCCGGGAGTCTTAAAAATCCACTAGATCTAGCGCCAAATCGCTAGAATGGCAACACTGCTGTCATTGCCACGAAATGATACGAAATCCACTGTTTTCTGGTACCCACCATACCGAAACTACTCTTCATTCGATTACTGGAACGATCGAGAGGTCCCTTTCACTCAAGGAATACACTGCCTTTCTTGATATAGAGGGTGCCTTTAACAATATTGACTCTAGTTCGATTATTCAAGCCTTAGACAAGCTTAATATCGGCGAACCAATCTACCGCGTAATCACCCACATTCTTACAAAGAGGATGGTGAGGGCTACCCTATGGGAGCAGCGCTGTCGAAAAACTCGTGCACCGAGGCACCCCGTAAGGTGGAGTGCTATCTCCATTGTTATGGAATATATCTTAACGAATTGAGCCGGGTGCAAAGTTATGGCCTAATCGGACGACGCGACGTCGCCAACCTCCATCTAGTCTAGTTGCTTTACTGTAATGTCGTATTCGATTGGCATTCTCAGATTCTGGTTTCAGAAGTATAAGTACTGAGCCAACTTGTTTTCCCTTATTTTGTGGAGATTTTTTTTCGTAGAGCGGTTGCTACTTGCAAGTTACATACAATTTTATATTCTACTAGCGGACCCGGCGAACGTCGTCACAATTTAACGCGTTCAGATAAACTCCAGAGTGATAATAAAACACAGATAGTTCAAATTTCAATGTGATTTAGCTACATATTTGAATGGAATCGAAATCAGTAGAGAGCGATGTGATAAACAATGTTTTTCGATTTGTTTTCCGGCGCAAAAACAAACAACGAAGACGGTTTGAACATTAGGTTAGATTTAGATTAGATTTATTTATTTCCATTTCAAGATGATCGTCGCTTGAATCACATTGTTCATCAGTTTCTCGACGGACAACCGCGTACCGTTGCACAATTTCGGATGATTCAGATTCCGCAACATTATGATAATGATCGATCCCACCTTGAGCTGAAAATTATGCGGTGGAGTTCCTGGCACATCAAGCGAGTTCAAAAATTCCGTCGGTTAGTTGGTCAATTCATCCTCGTCGGTCACGCTGTCAACGGATTTGTACGAATGCGGTTCTCCGTTCACTAATCCAATCGAGATTTTTTGTGCAATGCCGGGGAACACTTTGGTGATACGTTCCTCCTTCGACGATGTGAACCCGCAAAAATTTGCCGTGAACGATATCAATCCAGTCGAAACATCAACGGGAATTTGGCCATTGCCAAGCGTCAGCAGTTGTCTCGAGAATACAGCAGCAGATGGGTCGTTCTGCAATGCGACTCTCATATTCGTGGTCAATTTCAACTTCTTGACATGCCGCCACAAAGACGACGACTTCAGGCATGCATTAAGTTCATCGGCAGCAGATGATTTCGGGATGACGGGAAGCGTTTGACAAAATCTCCGGAGAGCAATATCATTGCCCCACCAAATCGTCTCGAATCACCTCGTAAATCTTTCATCGTTCGGTCAACTGCCTCCAAAGCTCGTTTATGCGCCATCAACATCATGCATTCATCCCAAATGATAATTTTGCATTCTCGCATCACTTTCGCTGTCGCCGAATTCTTGGTCATTGTGCACGTTGGCTTGTCAACCGTGAGAAGATTCATCGGCAGCTTTAAAGGGGAATGTGCAATTCGAGATGACCAAATTGTTGCCAGAATCAAAGAAAATGTCAAAATTTCGTCGAAACAAATTCAAATTTTTCGCGTTTTTCCGGAATTTTATATTTGTCCATTCGAAAAGCCATTCCGGAACAATTGCACACAAAATTCCATACAAAAAATCAATTTTGAATTTTTCCAATTTCCCGACTTTTCCGGAGGGTTTCCCAAAATTTTCTTTCAGAAGAACCTTCTCCTGACGATTACGAACAACTGAAAAGAAATTTGAGCCAAATTGATCCAGCCGTTCTCAATTGTTGAATTACTATACATTTTTGCCACCATTTTTATATAAATATATAGATAGATTACCAAATAATTATAAAAGAAATCTCATAATAAATATTCCGAAAACATATTATATGGTCACAATCACTTCAACGTCTTTCACAATCCGAAGAAGACAACGAGGACAATAAAGATGTGGCTCATGATAAATGTGAAATTTACATAATCTATTATTTGTTACATATTTATCCAATTTTAGTTTTAATTCTTTATCTTAAAAACAAGATAATTGTAAAGTCTCCCAGTGTTTTACTGTAAATGATCTTATTAGTTCTTGTAGATCTGCTTAGATTTTTCCAAATGCAGAGTTTTGTTGCATCAATTTCGAAATTTTAGTTTCAGAGTTACGTATACTCCAGTTCAGCCTTCATTTGTTAGGAGATTATGTTTAACAAATACGGACACGTGCAGGTATTGCGAGGACCTACATGTCGTTAGAGGATATTACTCATATTCTCTGTGAATGTCAAGTTATTGCTCGGAATCGGAATATAAGAAAATACTTTGGAATGTACTTTTTCGAAAATTTGGAGGAGGTTGGCCTCTCAAACAAAATTGAAACCATTTTATGTTCTGTAGGGAAATTATCTGTGATGAACTCACACCCTAACCTAACCTATCCTAACCTATAATAACTCATACAATAAAACTAAACAGTGGCATTAAATTAAAAATATACTTTTTTTGGTGCTGCACGTTGATTAAGTTCTAATCTCCTTTAGACGGTTATTAAAACATGGACTGCAAGCAATCGAAGCCGTGCATCATGTTTCGTATGAACTTAAATTTTCATGAGTTCAAAAATCACATGTGGACTTTCAACTTATCTATTTAGAGAAAAAAACTGAAAGACGTTCAATTTGAACTGCAACTGCACCTATCTACAGGTCAAAGTAAACAGCTGATAATAAAAACTCCGCGCATTGACTGCATTCTAAATATAAAATTCTTATTTTGTACATTTAATTATTTAAAATCCTTATCAATATTTCTTGCTTTAAAATTGTCAATCATGGTGTATTGTTATTTTATATTTTCTTGCAGATCACTGGCCCGTCACTGTAGCCGATATTATACTCGCAGATAAGGAGGAACTTACATAGCTGCTGAAGTTTAACTTAACTGAAGCCGTATTGCAGTATTTTTCATCTCAGGAACATACATCACATATTAATTATATGTAAACTTGTTAATTAGCTAAAAAAAAAGAAGAAGAACGCACTGAACTAAAGCATATATCCAAAGTTTATATTTTTATTTAATTCGTTTCAATGACGCCGGAGAAAACATTTTGGGCATATTGGAATCATTTAGTTATGAGCAATGTTACATATTTTTGTAAGTATACATACTTAAATATATTAAATGGGAAGTGCATACAAACAAATTTACTTATTTAAATTTAAAAAGAAAAGTTTTCCTCTTTATAAAAGGATAATGGTTTCCGAGATATCTCAAAAACTCTTGGGCTACTGCATTTTCGGAGATGTCTTCAAAATTAAATGCCAATCCTATCTCCCTATGTCACTTTAAATTCCACTACTAGCCACAACATCAAATGCTAATTTACTTACTTAGGTGGCGCTACACTCCGGGGTGGACCTGGGCCACAAGCAATAAAAATGCCTCCAGTTGCGCACTCCAAGTTGGTTAAGGTCCCTTCGCCACCTAAGGCAAGAGGTCTTCTTTCTCTAATACATTATCCATCTGGGTTGGAGTTGAAGCCTGTACGGGCCGGAGTAGCCATTCCCTCTATACTCGTATGTCTTAGCCATCTTTGACGATGACGACTGATTTGTAATTTTTTGACCAGGTGGATGTCGTTGTACATGTTGCAGAGTTTGATATTAAATCTCCTTTTCCATACACCGAGAATTGCACGATAAATTTTGCGTTTAAAAAGACCAAGGATATTTTCATCCGCTTTCGATTATGTCCAAATTTCAGCGCAATATAGCAAGAAACCAGAGATTGGCATGTGGAATTCCTTACTTGACTTTTGAGATCATGTCATTTTTATAGTTCATATTGTAGCCAAGGTGGATAAAGTCCCTAACTTCCTCAAAGCTATAAGGTCATTATGACCAGTTTATTTAATTTTAAATAAAACATAAACGGAATTTGGATGGTGGAAAACAACTTTATTATAGCCTGTAACACTAACAACCGTCTCTGACATTTAATTTTTGTCCAATTTGTTAAGCTACGTGAGTAAAGTTTGGCTTCCAGGTCACATAAATCACACAACCCCGATGAAAAAAGTCTAAAAATCAAAGTCTAGACTGTTGACATTGACAGGTCCGAAAATGCGACTTTAGTTGTTCACCAAAGTTATTTCTCAATTAAGCTATTATTTCGCGCGCTGATTTTCGTAATTTACTTGCTTTACTTATAACCCGGCGTCTCCACGAGCAATACTTCATAGCTTGCCAAGAGTAACCCCATCTGCTTTTGATAGAGCCCATGCCTCTGCACCATAAAGTAGGGCTGGGATGATTAGGGTCTTATAAATGGTCACTTTAATTGTTCGAGAGAGAGCTTTGCTACTCAATTGCTTTCTTAGTCCAAAGAAACAGCGATTGGCAAGAGTTATTCTTCGTTTAATCTCAGCGCTGGTGTCATTGTCTAAGTTCATAGCGGAGCCTAGGTTAGGTAGACAAAGTCCTTAACCACATCAAAGTTATATCTGTCTATAGTGACATTCTATCCGAGACGTGCGTCGGTTTTGGGTGTCATTTCTTGATTTTCGTAAAACAGCTGAATAATTTGGAGACATTGTTGAGAGGTATCTTTGTCATGAAGATTTGTCAAACAATATTGAATAAGAATATCACGACGTCATGAGGCCAGTTACCCGTGATCTGTCAAAAAAATCGTATACTTAAACCACGGAAGTCGGTGGCTTAACTTATGGCACTATTCAAAGTGAAGTTTATCGTTAAACCTGCACTGTGGAAACCAAATTTGCGGTAATCCTGAGTTTATCCTTGAATCGACACTTAAGCTCGCAGTGTGATAACGGGTATAAATGAATCGCCCCTTATATAGCTGTCAAGCATGATATTCGGTCTGATTCGTCGATATTGTGTGTACCTTCTTATTGGCATCATACACTTATGTACTTTTGCCCTCGTTCACGACTATACAATATTTGTAAATTCGCCGATTTTGTCAATACCATCCATGTGGTCGGCATAAGTATTTTGACAAAACTAAAGTTAATTCTACTCGTAATTTGAACTTACTTCATGTAAATTTTGGCATCATTGGAAAGGTCATATAAATTCCGTTTGAATGATACAAAACTTTTCGTAACCCATTAAGTACCCATTGAAAATTTAGAATTTTGGTGAAAGTCTACTTTTTTGACTTTTTTCCTCGGTCTTAAACAAAAAATGTTTTGATGCAAAAAGTTTCTTCAAACAATTCTAAGTAACTGCAAAAATCTCTTTGCTAATATTTTTTATGACTTTTTGAATGGGATAATCTCTGAAAAATTTTTTTATGAACAAGAGGAAAAAGTGGCTAAAATAGTCATTTTTAGCAATTTTCAAAAAATCATAAAAAATATTAGCGGAGAGATTTTTGAAAAACATTTTTTGCAGTTACTATAAGAATTGTTTGAAGAAACTTTTTGCATCAAAACGCCAAGAAGGAGTCACCGTCTGAATCGTTTTAGCCTGAATCGTTTTAGCCATGTCCGTTTGTCTGTCTGTCTGTTGAAAACACGACGCTGCAAATGAATGGACATAGGTGAATGAAATTTTGCCGCCGCGTGTCGTCAGGTTGGTATAATTTCTTGGCGTTATTGCCTAACGCCTTGAAAATAAGCTATGTCGGTTGAGTATACGGTATACGTATACCTGGTATATCTGCCATATAAAACCAATATTTGGACTATTGAATATGCAGAGGAACGTCAGGCCGATTATAACTTTTACTTGTTTTAATTTGACGGAGTTTTCAGATTTGGTTGATGGTAGATTTTCCCGGCCTAAGACACGTCATCTCCTGCTGCTTTGAATATTTCGGCCTCAAAAAGCCTGTTTGGATAGCGCGATTTTCACTCCGTTCTGGTCAGGTGTTTGGAAATGTTAACCATCATCGTCCAGATTAAATAGATAATTCTATACCTGACAACGTTGGAAGTCTCTGTCGCTTAAGGGTTGTTTCACGTTTACTCGGTTCCATTCGGTATGGTCCCTATTCGGCTCATTTATTGTATCGGCTTAAAAGAAAATGCGAAGTACCGAATATTCCCTGGACGCGAATCGGTTTCATACGGTTTTTAAAAAGATGAGAATTCGGGTCTGGTCTATATGGCATACAAAGACAACGTAACGTTTACCCCATCGCGGTTCTATCTCGGTTCAGTTTTGGTTTACTGCAGTTTCACTTGTAAACCTCGTCCAATCTTTAATAAAATTTGTTGCAACAACATTTTCATCCGTTAGGTGACGTCGCGTCACATGATCGATATTCGTATTTTGACTAATACCAAGTAGTGGGGTGAGTTCATGTTGGGCTCTCAGAACGCTCGCTAACTTCATTTCTTTCATGGTTACCCCAACGCACAACCCTAGCGAGTCTTATGCAGTAACCCATTTCGGAAATGTGAGAGCTTCCCTTGTTCCATAAATAGTTCATTTATAATGCAGGGAGAAATTATTGTGCATTTCAAATAAGCGGTGTTTTTAGCAAGACCGTTCGACTATTTCATTAGTTTATTTCTTGGCTTGACTTAATTTTTAAAGTTTTTCAAGAGTAAAGTAAAATAGCTTACTGCCACTGCTCATACATTTATCTTTAATTTTAGTTGACGAAATCGACGGCTATTTAAATTATTTTGGAGGGACTGCAGGTGCTTTAGCGTTAACAGGAATTGCAGCTGCATCAGCATATTATTATATCTCTCGACCCGTCCCAGAGAAACCGTTAGTGCCTCTACATCAACAATCGCCTATTCTTGAAGTGAGTATTTGTTTTAAAATCACTAGTACACCATCTCAACACTCAATTAAGTTTCATTATTCATTTTAATTATTTTCATTCAAATATTAATAAATCTAAGTGTATCTACACGGACAGTTATAAGTGCCTGGAAGACTGTGTTTTGCTTGGCGCAAATTATTCTGAATGATAGCACAGTTTGTTCAAAATATACAATATACACGAGTACACACACAAAATTATAAATAGGTTCCACTCCATTACCTTGTTAGACACGCTTTACAGATAAAGTTACAAATGCGAAGGAATTGCTTTGCTCGTATTCAGTTAATGTTAATTGATTGAATTGGCTTGATAGATTGATTCGAGCAATTCAATGAGAATGGTAGTGATTTGCTTTAACAACATGTTAGGGTGTTAGTGGAAAATTCGTGGCGCAATTGCTTCAAATCCGGGATGACTGATGTGTGCTTATCCGGAACAATAATTGCATTATTATTTCTAAGTTGCTTTGATTTCGGCATTTCGCTGCGCACATCAACCCAGGTAGCTGGTCCGGCCGGGAATATACTCCATGTGTCCGATGTCTCGAGTATACGGGTGTCCCAGTTAAGAAGTATAATCCTTTAAGGGGTGATTCCTGGAGCTCTGCCGAACAAAAAATTGTATGGCAGGGGGGGGTCTATTTTCATCGTATTTCCCGTTATAGCCCATCAAAGTAGGTGACCTCTAATTTGGAGGTGTTACGACTAAAATCGCTATAACTTCTAAACTATTATAGCTACAAAAATAGTTTTGTACATTTTAAAAAGACAATTTAGTAGCGCATACAAGTCTTAAGCACTTCGGCTACATCTGGGCAGCTACAAAAAAGTTATGGCTCCTTAAACTCAAAATTTTGAAAATTTTTGTTACAATTTTTAACTTAAAATGACTTTTTCTCAAAATTTTGACTTTATAAATTTTCATTTTTTTTATGAAATTGTTATCCTTGAAAAAATTTCCTAAAAATTATGTTAAGCAACTTTTTTACGTACGATCAACAGAAGTTATTGTAAAAGCCACTTTTTGTCACACAAAAATGGTAAGGTACTTCTTAACTGGGACACCCTGTATGCCTCATCTCAAAATTGCAGAGGCCCTAAATGTTGGAATATGTTTGACTAGCTATAACTAATGCATCATTTGTGATTTTAAGCCCCATTTTTCCCCGCTGTCCTCTTGTAAATGATGAAAGAATTATGAGCCTTATGGCCTTAACAATCTCATATAGAAGACAAATAGTATAGAATAAAATTGCATAGATTCTGGAATGAATGTATAACTCTGATGAGCAGACTTATATAGTCTCACATAAAACCAACGTCCATTTTTCCATTAAAATATTGTCGCTACTAAAGAGCGTCTCATAATTCATGCAACATTTGAATATTGCGCTATTTAATAGTACAGTGATGCCAACGCAAAAAAAGATAACAATATGACAGGAGCTGACAGTTCGGGACTAGTAAAAATGGAGCGTTATACGAAAGAACAACGCATTTTCATTGTTGAGCAATATTTTAAAAATATTGAAGGTTTGTCAGCTACAGTCCGGAATTTTCGAGCAATTTCATTTTCATCTTGATGACTTCATTAATCGTCAAAATTGTTGCATTTGGGGTTAAGAAAACTGACGAGTAATTGTTGAGAAACAAATGCATCCACAACGCGTGACTGTTTGGTGCCGATTTTGAGCTGGAGACATTAGCTGTCCATTCTTCTTCGAAAATGCGGCTTAAATTACAAGATATGGATTTGACTAACATGTGGTTTCAACAAGACCGTGCCACATGCCATACAGCCAGAGAAACCATTCAATTATTGCATGAGTTATTTCCTAATCGTGCGTAATCGGCAGTTTTTGCGATCAGAATTGGCCATTCAGATCTTGCGATTTAACGCCATTGAACTTTTTTCTTTTGGGTTATTTGAAGTCAATGGTCTATGCAAACAAGCCCACGACCACCAACGCCTTGAAAGAAGAAATTAGGAGGTGTATTAATGATATTCAGCCACATTTATTCGAAACGGTCTTAGAAAATTTCAATAAAAGAGTACGTACTTGCCAGCAAAGCCGTGGCGGCCATTTATCCGATGTGCTATTCCTTACATAACCCCATATCTGTATACTCTATGAATCAATAAAAAATGTAAGCCTTCTAATTAAAAATCTATATTTTTTATTAAAAGTAATTATGGGACACCCTTTATAATAGATCAACCGAATTAAAAAAAATGGCACTAGATTTAATGGACCTTATTTACAGAAGACGACTGGGTAGCTCGAAACTTCCTCGTTCATTCCGAGTTTGGTTGGAATTGAAGCTGACAATGGCACCCTACAATTAGTATTTCTATAATACGTTAATTTTTATTAGCATTCGAATGTACCGTTTTCACTAAAGAGGTCGGAGGTGTTGGATCCTCCATATTCCACGACATTCTGCAACCGATCCTAAATCGTTAGGGTTATTCCACAGACGGGCAGAAGACAGATGTCAGTCAGGGAGCAGTGGTAAGTGAGCTGCACTATTGTGCGAAGGGTCACAGATTCTCCGGAATTACATCTAAAGGTTTTTTCCACTACGCCACCTTTCGCGAACGTCTGACAAATATCCGAGAGTATAAATGTCATGGAAAAGCTTCTCAATTCTGTCATTCGGACTTGGCATAAAATTGTGGGTCCCTTCCATTTGTCAAAAAAAAAGAAAAACTCACACAAACGAATAATTGTGAGAAGCTATGCCTAACTTAGGGTGCCTATACGGACCTGTTGAGCTATCTATCAACATTTCTAGAGACTACCTAGATCTAGAGGATTCTTGCTTGGTGGCACGGATTCCATCGGATATTTTGGAATCTAAATTGGAGACATGCATTTAATGTGACCAAACCATACAATCATACATTGATCTATTCGGTGAAATAGTAGCTCGATATTGAGTATCTCATGTTTTCTTATGATCTCCCAGTCAAACCAGTTTCATTTCGGCAGTTTGGTTCTGCGATCTTATTATTTCCGTCAGTACCTATTTAACTCGAATGACCATAGGCAGGAGTTGGAACAAAACCAAAATGTTGATGATTGATGTGTATTGTGTATATTAGTATGTACTATATACCTACTGCTCTATCGATTTTCATGAAACTTTTACTACATATTAATGACATTAAAGCCATTCAACTGACATCTAAAGATAATTGTTTAAATCCACCCACGAAAACGACCACTTTTTAAAAAAAAATTTTTTTAAATAATTGTTTTTGGAAACGGAAGTGATTTCCGGTATTTTTTGTCATAAATTCTCTATACTCGTACTTTCAAAACTAAAAAATTTGTATATTGTTTCTGTTCTATCTCATACCAGATACCAATTAGGTATGAGAGGAATAAATCGTTTGATGCATTCACGTGCGGGATGACAGAAATCTAAATTGAGCTAATGTCCTGCAATTTTTTAAACCATCGACATTAGACTAAATTCAACTACATATTTTCAATTCACAATTGATGGAACACATCATTTTTTTTAACACCCCCACTTTTGAACACGAGCAACACCGGACGTCTATAATCATGTTAGCTTATAATACATACATACGCACACTCAGTAATTTGACTGCTGGATGATAAATTATATTTTGAAAAAAATAAAAATAATACATAAATTGGTGCAAATATGTAGGTATATTAAAAACACGCGTTATTCTTTTTCCGTTAAGAACAGAGCACTGAACAGAGCTCGAACACTTCGAGCATGCTCGGAAGTCTGAACTGACCGTGCGATGCAAAGAGCTATCTGATTTATTTATGAAACACATTAAAGCTAGAGGGCTAAAGTTCAAATGGTAGTAATATATTATATTTTAAAACGTTAGTACCTTCATATCTCAGTTTATTTATGATACGTTTAAACTAATGTTTTCAAACTAATGTTTTCAAACTAATGTTTTCAATTTTTTTTTTATTTTGAACATAAGGAAAACTATAAAAATATATAAAGTTATTGACACATGAAATGAAACTCGACAAAATTTTGTTACGAACATTTGTTAAGACCAGCTCCAAAATAAGCGCGAAAGGAGAAACGTTGTTTCCTTTCAATTTCCCCTTTTAACTGATCAGAGAATACTGAGAACGATTAGACCCACAACCCACAAAATTTATGTTTAGGTACTTACCTGTAAGCTAAATTTTACACTTTTATTTTACTTTTTACAAAAGTACTAGGTGCGTTATCGTTACGTATGGAATTTCGTATTGATAAATAATGTAATGTAACGCCAAAAAGTCTCTACTTTCTAAATTTACCTGTGTAAAAAAAAATCTTAAACTTTTGGCATTGTATATTGTTTTTTTTTTTTAAATATACACGGATTGTCAAAGGAAATGTCTCAGAACGAAACCAAAATGTTACAAATACATAAACAAATTGCTTGTCAATGAATTGACTAACAGCACTTGTCAATAACTGACAGAGAAACCACTGGACAAGTGTAAGCAGCTGAATTGTCAAACAAAATGTCACTTTGTCTTTAATTGACAAGGAAAATTAATTGGCATCATGTTTGTCAATGAATATACATTATATTGATACACAAGGTAGGCCTTCTTTTTACAGAGACCACCCAAAACTCACGCGATGCAAAAATTCATAATTGACAAAGAGATGACAATTCCAAATTGGCAGTTGAAATAGTTTTAAGTGAATTGACAAATACACTTGTAAAAATTTCATTGTCAATGAACTGACAAACGGTTTTTTGCCAATAATTGTCATAAGTGGAAATGAAGTGACAGTCGTCAGCTGTCAAAGTTTATCAATCAACTAATGGTGTATGCTCTCTGCCAAGTCATCTCCCGCTCTCTTAAAGAGCTCGGCCGATAAACCCTATTCTTGGTTACCACAGATATATACCATAGGTTGAACCTTTGAACGAGGCCAACTCAGATTGAAAAATTTGTGATGACAATCGTACACTCCAACAATTTATTCACTTCATAAATATGTTTATGATTTGAAAGTAGTTTGATTTATACGGATGTTTCCAAAACTAAGGAGGGTACAGGGTCAGGTATGGATATGGATCGGTTACATGGACTGTGTTCCAGGCAGAGGTTCTGGCCGTGCTCAAAGTTGCGTATCTACTTGATATGGGATCAATATCCAACAAGAATATCGCTATCTGCATTGATAGTCAGGCTGCGCATAAAAGCCCCAGAGTCCACAGGGTCTCAAAGGCTCTGTGGCCTAAGCTAGATCGGAAAAAATCTGTAGAATTATTAAAGCTAAACAGATCAAAGCTACGAATGGCAATGGGGATACACTCCGGGCACTGTCTTCTAAGGAAGCATGCTATGAAATTAGGTTTAACAGATACGGACATACATGCAGGTATTGCGAAGACTTAATGTCACAGAAAATATAACTCATCTCCTCTGTGAATGTCAAGCTATTGCTCGGTACAGAAGGAAATCCCTTGGCAAACAAAATTGAAATTTTTTTTTGGTTTTGTAGGGAAATGAATTGTTTGCACGAAGTGGTTTAGGTTTTTGACCGTTAAGGTTCCCCAGGGATGGCGATGGGCTCAATATGGTGCCTAGTCCAATATGATGAACTCACACCCTATTCAGCCTAACCTAACGGCAGAATTGAACTGACATAATTCAACATTTTAAACAAAACACTTAAGGAATCTGATGTTCAAAATATCTGTAATTCCATTCAACTCTCAAACAACACATCAAAATTCACTATATACAGTGACGGCAAAAACATTCCGGATTTTTTCTTGATATATGTAATATTTTTCTTAACATCAAGGAGAAATCCTTTAACTTAATACAATTAATAATTTGAAGAATTCCATTAGAAACCTTTATAGTTACCTTTAAAATATAATACCTTTACAATATAGGTAATATAAGGAAAATAGTATAGAAAAAATCCGGAATGTTTTTGCCGTCACTGTAGCTACTGAATAATATTTATTGTATTTCTTTAGTCGTCTACAGTTTTTGCAGATCTGCACACTTTTTTGGCAATGCATACTATCTTTGCAGCATTTGAAAACCTGACTTGTCGTAAAAATAGTTGTGCTGTGTTCAGACTTTTACTGAGACTGTTCGCAGTCATACTATTTTGAGCTTTTAGAGAGCGCTTTGATCATGGTCTGAGCGAAAAAAAGCAAAAGCAAAATTTAGAGCTCTAAAGGACAAAAAAAAAAACAAGAATATTTTTGACAGTTCAGGCTTTGTATTTGAAGTAAAAGTGGAAAATACATATATGTAGTAACTTTTGATAAGCAGTTTTTTTAATAGTACATTTATTTAGATATTTCACATTGCAAAAGCTATATGCCTTGTTTTTGGTTTAAAAAATTTGTATAATCTCTCAAAAAAAAAAAACTCTTTTATTTTTTTAAGTTCAAAATGTCACAATGTGTTAATTCAAAATGTCACAACTAATTTAGGTATGCAATAAATTAAAAGCCAACGCACTGCGAATGACTTATATCCGAAAATAATTATTTTATTCGTTTTAAAGAACAAAACACATAAATGCTTCAATTAGCTCAGCAGGTGGGCCTGGGCACCCTAACCCACTGAATATGACCAAACCAATCAGAAAATAACGTAATTTACAATTGTCCGCGTTCATTCATTGACAGAAGCGTTCACGCTTCACATTAAATTATTTGGTATCGTATACCATAGAGCATTTTGTTTCCTTTCGAGAGAGACATTTTTTTTTTTGCAGAGAGCTCAAAGAATTCATCTTCGTCTAGGAATCCGAAAATAGTCCTCATCGAGAGAAGATGCTTCTATGATTCGGAGCAGAAAATTTTAAAATAAATTTTTGTTAGTACGAATTCAACCGGCGCGAAATTTGTCTACTTTACATCGAAATCGACTATTCTAAGTGTCTCGCTTATATGTAAAATATAAAAATTGAATATCTATTCGTATTTAATTAAATACCTAGACTTTTTGTTTTTTTTTTGTCGAGGCGGAACTTTGTGATTTTATATCTTAAATTATGTTTTTTTAAAACGATTACGTAAAAAGTAAATGTTACATATAGAGTTGAATCTATCGTAATAATTGGTGCAATTAGTGAATTTTTTTCTAATACTTGTTGATACTTGGCATATTTTAATTATTAGAAAAAAAAAATTATTCTTAACGTAAACAATTGTATATGTAAAATTATAGTTTTTCCTTTTTTTTGTCTTTGCAAAACAACAATGAATGGTACTGGTCACTAATTTTGACAATAAATTGTTGTTGACTGTCCATTTCGGGTCAGTATTAAATGCATTTGACACAAATAGTTGAATGTAGGAAGTCATTGCATGCGTATATATTTTAGGAAAAGTATTTAAATTTAAAAATAGTTTATATGCGCCATTGCAATGGTAATTAATTGCTATTGCACTTTCCATTTCAAAATTAGTTTATTGGTCGTTGTTTCATATGAAAATGAGTTCATTGAGAAAATGAATATGTAGAGTAGGAATCCGTCTATGCCAAAATGTTTACGCGATTTTTAATGGTACCTACACTTAATTTTTATTATAAACTATTCGCAATAATATTGACTTTACAACGATTAACGATTGCATATAAAATAAGTTGTTTATTTTCTTGGCCGACATTAATTGCTTGTATCTGTCAGTGAACCTCAATTCAGTCGATAATTAATTAAGGAGTTCTTATTGAAAAAAAAAAGGATTTTTGTTTTTAAACAGCTCTTTAGAGAACGGTAGATAAATTTTAAACAATTGTCTTCTATAAACTGCTATGCCCGAAAGTTTTAGTACCTTGTGTCAAGTGAATATCTGACAACAGTTTATGTGAGTGAAATTCAGAAAGATGGCTTGCTGCGGACAAGTGACTGTTATCAGACCACCCATTGAAATGAACAGTCAAAGTGATGTTCTAAAGGTAATTATAAAGCTTTAAGTGGATATCCTTTGATTTAATTTAAAGCAATTTCGAAAATTTATTCTATAGAAACTGACTAATCCATTCTGTTCTTATTTAGCTCCGCTATGAGTACTTAAACTTAGACGATAACAGGGTAGGCAAATCAAAAGTGTGTTTACCTTTGGGTAGTAGATTTTAGGAAAATCAGACTGTGGTTGGGAACGAGTATCTACCTGTATCTAATGTGTTATTTTTTGCTTTTGCACATTTTTGAATGCGTCACATTTTTTTGGTAAAGAAATTCATTTTCACTGCGCTAAGTTTGTTTGACATGAGTGTCATCGCCACATCTCGATTTCATTCATTAAAAAGTATTGTGCTTTGGGTCAATTTATGTAACATACGACGACACCTCTTGTTACATAAAAGCATGCAATGTAATATTCACCAAGACAAAAACGTATTGCATGCAATCAGTTGAAGTTACAAGCTCATATTATGTATTCGATCGCAAAGGGTTTCTTTTACATTGTTTGTGAATAGAAAAATGTTCATCGATGTATATTCGTCCGCTCAGCATCAATATCTACCTATACTACATCAACTCATTACCTACAATTTATTGTACGAAGTCTGTAGACTTTTTTAAAAGTACGAAAATTTGAAATATCAAACATAATATTTGGGAGGTCTAGGGTATTTACGTTAGTCTTAGTCTGTAGTGTATTCTTCCTCCACTTGTGGATCTCATTAAAGGTTTAGACAGTCAGTTGTCCTCGAAAACCAGTAAAGAGAGAGATAGAAGCCCCAAATAGTTGCAAAAGTTGTTCGGTTCTGCCCCTATCGTGTCTTAGCCAAAGTTATCGAGGGGGGAAGTGGCTCTAGCTCTACTATTAATTTGAAGTACGGTAAAGTGAGACATGATTAACGGTCCTTTCCTTTCCTTTCCTTTCGTCACTTTTAGGACCTCTGCTTGGGAAACACTGGTAGTCTGATCGAACTGCGTATGTTGATCACTTTAGAGAAGATACCGATCTGTGTATTTTTGTCATTGAGTTGAGGTCGAAAGCTTTGCTGACCGATCGCCACCGAACTAAGTTGCCATAAGTACTAAATATTGGACTAAGAATCGTTGTGTATCTTCATTCAAATATCGATTTTTTTTACTTGGTCAACAGTCAGTGGTTGACATAGTTGCGAACATTTTACACATTCTTCTATATTGAGTCTACAGTTCAGATATTCTTGTCTAGGATTAGTCCTAGATATTTTGGCGTGTCTGGAAGGGAAGTTCCCTCAATGGAAGACAATTCAATTTCTGGTATTTTTTTCTTTTATTTGTGAAGAGCACCAATACTGTCTTTATGGGTGGACGGTGGACCAAATCGTTTTCCCAAGATTTTTAAGACATGGCTCTGTAATCGTTTGTAGTAATTGCTAATACTAGTATGAATATAACCTTAACTTAACAAAGCCGGGTGATTCAACTGCTAGAAAATCTGTGAGCAGGAATTTGTTGGTTAATCCTGGAAGCGTAGGGATGCATGGTGATCACTCATGCAAACGACCGACACTACTAACAGTGCTAAGCATTTAAATGCTCTCCGAGAACTCCTACAAAACGCTTTAAACACTCACAAAACAGAACTGGTATGGGATCATGACGTTAACTAGAACGACTAAAATCTAGAATGGTAAAAATGTCGAAAATGAATTTGATAAATCTCGAATGCAAAAATCTCAAATGGGTTAAAATCTAGAAAGTACAAAAATCTCGAAAGATTCTATCGCGAAAAAAATTTAGAAAATAATAAAACTGCTTTCGAGATTTTTTTAATTCCTTACTCCGAAAGTAATGAAAACAAGTCTAAAATGAATATTCTGTAGCTTTTTTATACCCGGTACCACACTGTGGTGAGGGTATATTCACTTTGTCATTCCATTTGTAACGCCCATAAGGAGGCGTTGTAGGTATGACAAACTATATATATTATTGATCAGCATCACTTTCTTAGTCGATCTAGCGATGTCCGTCTGTCTGTCCGTCTGTCTGTCCGTCTGTCCGTCTGTCTGTCCGTCTGCCTGTCCGTCTGTCTGTCTGTCCGCATGATTACGGCCGTAATTTAAGAGCTATCGACTTGAAATTTGGTACGTAAGCTTTTATCCACCAGACTGAGGCTAAGTTCGAAGATGAGCAAGATCGGATGAAAACTACTACTACCTCCCATACAAAAGTATCAGATTTATATAGCTTTTTATGTTAAAAATTAAATTTAAATAGCTACAGTAAAGATAATAAATAATAAATAGGTGGCGCAACAGGCAGATACCCTAGGCCTAGCTTCTCGCAACCATTCGTTTTGTGTGAGTTTCTATTTTTGGAACGAATGAAAGGGACCTACACTTTAATGCCGATTCCGAACGGCTGAATTGAGAAGCTTTTTCAGGACAGTTATACTCTCGGATGTTTGTCAGACGTTCGCGAGAGGTGGCGCAGTAGAAAAAAACACTAAGATGTAATTTGTGTTTTTCCGGGGATCGAACCTGGGATCCCTCGCACAGCAGTCCAGCACACTAACCACTGCGCTACTGCGCCCACTGCGCTACAGTAAAGATAGCAAGTTTAAACTTTGCACGTATTGTTTTAATAATATTTAATAATTTTAATAATTTTTTGACAAAAAAGGAGCTTGATCGAATAAAAACTACCCATACCTCCCATACAAATATATAATTTTTTAATACTAAAATATTTTTTTATTTTACAATAATAGGCGTATTTTTTGGAAATCTATAGCTAGTTCACTTTTACTTTTACATGCAAAACTGGTATACTCACTTTTGGTTTTGTTATACCCACTTCTGGTTTTACATGCAAAACGGTTATACTCACTTTTGATTTTGTTATACTCACTTCCCAAAAAATACGCCTAATATAGTACCGGGTATTTGAGCTTCGGCATAGTCGAAGATAATTGTCTTACTGGTTTTTTATTGAAAACAAATAGTCATAACAAAACACATTATCTCGAAACTATAACTATTCATCAGAAAATAAGTTTACATATTAGATTGATTAAGTGTGTTTGTCTAAACTCATTTTTAAATACAAAATATGTACAAATACCTTCAGAAGTACATACTATATACATACTATTTTCCCTTATTTATTTTAATTTGGTTAACATTCTTTTGCTCCACTTGGTGTTTTGACAATAGCACGTCAATAAGGTTTTAGAAGACCTGGGGAATATAACACATCGCGACGAGTACTTGTAGAAAAAGTGAATTTCTACAATCTCTTACACATTTCTGTAACACAAAGTTACAAGTTAAATGCTGATCTTATGATCACGTGCAAAGCTCGAAAATAACTCTCAACCTTTATTTTCAATTGGTTTCTCACTGAGAGATATTACATTCGGCTTCGACATTAAGGTCTTGCTTTTCAATTTTAGATTTATCACTCCTTAGTTAACTTTTTCCATAAAAATTAAATGGAAATGATCAACCAAAGAACTCATTCTTCGAAAGTAAGTTAATAAAGTCAAAATTGTATTGAATTCAGTGTTGTCGTTCTTATTTAACACATATAGCTATAATTAGGCGTATTTTTTTGGCAATCTATAGCTAGCTCACTTTTACTTTTACATGCAAAACCAAAAGTGGGTATAAAAGTGGCTATAATTAACGCAGTAATAAAGTTGAGATAGGAAAGTTGAAAAATTTCATTCATAGATGGCGGTGTTGTAAATAAGGAGGAATTATTTTTCCTCCTTGAACGTTGAGAGCGGCTATTTGTCACTAATGGGTTGTGTTCGTTGATTGTTGTCTGAATTGGTAAATATTTTGCAATTCTCTGATTGGTTGAAATGCATTTATACTTTTTAATACTTCATATTCTTACATAATATTATTTAAAATACGATTGAAAATGCTACATAAACTTTGTTGAAAAATAGATATTAATATGTAGGTACTTACTGCAATTTGTTGTAAACAAAATGCAACGTGACCATTCAATAGATGTAATAGACGCGATTCCTTTTTGAATATTTTAAAGATAATCACTCCTGTGCTGAATTCCGACCGAAATTGAATTCGTGCGGATTCCGAGTTTTCTGTGTGATCGCTTAATACATATTTAGTTTTTTTTTACAGTAGCTGACTTGATTTGTTTCAATTAATTGGAAAACAGAAGTCAATGCGACTTAAGGTAATCAAAAATGCATATTTGGTACACCGAAAATTCGAAATCCGCACGAATTCAATTTCACCCGGAATTGAGCACAGGGGTTGATGTATGCACATAATTTCACCGCATTTTCCCGTAAACAAGGCGTATTAAATTTTGATGCTCATATTAGATCAACAAAATAGACCAACAACATTTTTCAAGCTATTTTTGTTTTGTTTTATTCCACCTTCAAACAAAATATTTTTTAAAAAGGTTAAGTAATTTAATTTCATAAGATGATGGATTTTATTGTTTTAAAAATTATAAACATCTGTCTAGAACCGGATATATGTCTTGGCAGCGCAGATAGTCGCAGTAGCACCCAGCAATAAAACATCTGCACCATCACCATTAGGGGTCGTAAACTAATTAATTAAAACCCAGCGAAAGACAATACCTACGATCAACACGCATTTGCACGTTTTCCTGAATTCTGCCAGCAGTATGAATACGGCTGGAATTTCGAAATACAGTTCATTCAGTATTAGTTAACGAACCTTTGTAGTCGATACAATTTAAGAACGATTTTCAGTTTCTCCAATGAGTATCAATTTTTTGAACATACCCTTTTCCAACTAATATGTCAAGTTGAAAACACGCGTACCAACTTCCAAATAAAAATAAAGTGTGCTAAAGTGAGTTAGGGATGTTTTTTTGAGACTCGAAAAGTGAGTATAGTAAAGAGTCTCAAAAAAATACGCCTATTGTCGATTAGGGGAAATTAATTCTGTTGTGTAGATACTCAGGTTGTTTAGTTTCGATGACTTTGTGCAGGAAGGACAATGTTCGAAATTTCATTAGGCTATCGAGGTAGCATCCACATATGCTTTTAGAGAACGCAGAAACAGGATCGTAGTAACGCAGACTTTAGACATAATCTAATTGCCTAATTTTTTATATCATTCCAGAGTTATTTCCCAGGAGTGAAAGAACTGAATTTGTTTTCATAGAACTAGGTTTTTGCTGTTCTAATTTTCATAACGACTTGACATATTATTACATAAACTATGAATAAAAAAAATGGCTTTATACGGGATGTCATCATCTGAATGGGTAATAAGAAATATTTTAAGAATTAAGTTTGACTACAAGTAAACTCGCAAGGGTTTTAGCAATACCTTTTCTCATTACTTGTGTAGCCGGGACACTTTCACTTGCATTGAACTTCGTTAGACGAGTGTTAACCAATGACTCTTCAAATCACTAATGCAATTCCGCATGCGCTGCTAACTAATGTCAATAGTGAAAAATGTACAAATGAGATTTATTTTTCTTCTGTCAGTGATATCTCTCAGTGAAAATAAGGGTTTCTCTCTGAGCGTAACCAAAAAAAATACTGTGCAAAGAAACTGATTATTATGTGATCAAATTCAAAATTCTCAACAACTGAGAGTAATATTAAGACCTTCGAAAAGGTTGAGACTTGAGAGATACTTTCGAGCTCTACGTCTTGTAAGACTTGTCGACATGTCGCGTGAACAGTGAATCAAATTGTTGTTGCATACACATGCAATTCAAATAGTTTTCCATATGAGTAAATCTTGAATTAATATTCATTCTAGATTTTAGCTTTCGAATTTTTTTTTAGATTTTTGCTATTCGAGATTTATTTTTTCGAGATTTTGGTTTCGAGATTTTTTCATTCTAAATTTGTTTTTCGATATTTCTTTTTTTTTTAAATTATTGTTTTCTGTATTATATTTTTCTACATATCGGGGAGGGGTCTACCGAGCCATGTCCGTCTGTCTGTCTGTTGAAAACACGCTATCGTCCAAACGAATTGACTTAGGCTAATGAAATTTTGTCAGACGACTTCTTTTTACCGTCGTCAGATTGGTATTTAAAATGGTCTACAGTAGACGCTCGGTATAGTGAACCCTTTGTATAGTGAACTATCCAATATAGTGAACCACCAAAATTTTACACAGACTACTCTAAATAGTGAACTATGAAAATCTCGATATAGTGAACTCAGATTTTTGTTCGCAAAAGTCAAAGAAAAATGTTCCAGTTTAGCAATGCGCCTGCATGACAACAATTTTTTAGAACAATTTACCATTAATTTGTGTGTTTTTTGATATTTTAGTTATGAAGGTTAGGTTAGCCACCTAGACTGGCCCAAAAACTGGATACAGGAAGTGGTCAGAAAAATTATGGGCCAGACATTACAGGTGGGAACTCTATTGCTACCTACGAGTTTCTTTTAAAGAAAGGTATCTCCGTGCATCTTACCGTGATGGCTGAAACAGTCAACTCAGTTGGTTAAACATGTTTGAATTTAGCATCTCCTGGTGGCGGTTTGTCTTCGGGTATAGACGGAGGGTAACCGTAGCAGTCTACCCCCTGTCTATTGCCTCTGACAGTCTACCACTGAGGAGAGAGAGACTGATACATGGCAGAAATGGGTGGTTGAATCAATCTGTTCTTCTGCTTGACTAAAAGTCTGTGGGTGTATTGTCTACTGGAAGAAAAGGATGGAGGGTAACCGTAGCACTCTGCCCCCCGTTTATTTCCTTTGAAATCCCGTCCACGAGACAAAGACTGGTGTTGACCAGAAGAGTTTGATTGAAGCAAACCACCATACTGCTTGGCACAAAAAAAAAAAAAAGGGTTAGAGTTTCTCCTTCAGGGAAAGCAAAGGCGAATGATGACCGAAACAGTTTAACAGTCTATTGCCTCTGAAGAGATGTTTACAATGTCGAAATGAAGTTGACTGATGTAGTCAGCTCCTACAGGTGGCGGTTAGTCTTCGACGATGGTAAGAAGACACTTAATGAAGATGACAAATTATTTTTTAAAAATTTAATTATGGAAAAAAATTATATTTATTTCTGTGTTCCTCAAAAAAAATATCTTCATCTCAGTGTTTTTTAAAGATAAATTCCATTTTTTTTTGTTATTTTAGTCTTTTGTAATAAAACACTAATAAAATTAAATATTTGAACATTTAAAAACTCCCGCTCGAAATAGTGAACAATTTCGATATAGTGAACAGGCCTGGTTTTTATTAGTTCACTATATCGAGCGTCTACTGTATGTCGTTAAAGTAGTTCTGGTACCCCCCATACAAAACCAATATTAGACCCATGCGTGTACAGTACATATTAGCATTAATACTAGCTCACATGGCGAATATTTTGCATGACTTTCATGCAGTGGAGGGTATTAAAGCATCGGCTAGGCTGATGATAATACTTTTACTTGTTTTAAATTTGGTTATCGATTTGAACCAAGGAAATAAAACCGACATAGGATTGATGTACTTGGTGTAAATTTTGGATGAAAATCGCGACAACGGTTGCACTAAAAACGGGAGCAAAGACGATGTAAAGAAGTTTGAAATCTTCTCGAGAAGGAAAGTTGAAAAGGACTTCTGAGAATGACGACTGTGCTAATCTAATCTCATGATCCTTTCCAACCCCTGCCTGTCTGGTAACCACCTTCTGCAAAGAACCGCAGGCATGCACTCAGCTTGACGATGCAATGGGAGGATTGGCGTTTGTTTTTCTTGGTTGTTGAGAGATTTTCCGAGTAAAAATTCAGCAAATATTTAAACATTGGTTTGACCCTTAGTACTCTTGAAATCTAATACATAACGAACATGTAATAACTATTCCAACGTATCTATTGGTAACTCCAAGGGATTGGATGTATCTTTTTAAGATATTCTGTTTAATTTATTTTTCCTGTTGAATTTGTTCCTCGGCTAGCAATCTAAACGCTGCGCTTAATATTTTCTTTTATATTTCACCGAATCGAATACTTTCTTTACTTAAATAAGGATAATAAATCCAATTGACCAATTCGCATCTTTGCAATTACTCAAGTTAACACAATTCCTTGGATAAACACAAATATTTGCAAAATATTCCCAAATATGAGCTTAAATGACAACTGAATAAATCGCAATTGACAACAACTGTCAATGCATTCGAAAATATTTTCGAAAAATTCCGAGGAAAATAAATTCCGATGGAGATTCACGATTGGATGAATAACTGAACAAACAATGTTCCGATAGCCCTGATTAAATTTAGTAGCCTATAATAATTGACACGGCAGCTATACACACTTTTGAAATAAATAAAGTGCGAGCAATTGAAATCAACGTTCGAAGGAAAATGAGCCGGCAGTTCATAGTTCGTTCACTTTACTGCAAGAAAAGCGCTAAGAAATTCCAGAAAAATGCCAAGCAACATTTGAATACCTAGATTTATGACAAATGCTTGGAAAGAAAATAGATGACGTTAGAAATAAGGTGACCAAAACAATATCCCTATTGTGAGAGTCGATGGTTGATCGTTGAGTGACAACTGTTGATAGATCGACAACTGCAATTGTCGATTGCGATTGATATTTGTCGATTTGACAGTCGCTTGTAGTCGATTACAAATGTCTCGTCAATGCTTTCTCTTGGAAGTGAACAAATTTTCTGCGTACGAATAGGTAAAATCAATCGACGCAATCGACAATCACAAGTACTTATCGAATAGTACCAACGGTTTATTCGATTACCTCGGGCTATACTCTTTATTTCGTTCCGAAAGTCAATCTCTGTAATACTTTCTATTTTCTGTTTATCAATCCTTTTGACATTTGGAGACTTTAATCCGCTTTCGAAACAGAGAGTACTAAATATTCGATTTCGGAAAATTTCACTTTCGGAACGAAATAAAAAGTAGGGCCCTGGTCAATTAATGGAAATTGCCTAATAAGTTCTTGGCAGGTCAGAACTTTCAATATTGTTTTCAAATAGCGAGTCACAATCTCACGGTATTTAGATCATACAAATACAACTTTCAAAGATGAGAATGAATCACCAATTTGGTCAGTAGGCATGTTCATTAAAATGGAAATAAAAATATCTTTCTGTGTGATTGGTCCTGAACTTATTGCTGGTGTATAAAGAATATGATTTGTTATTGTAATCAACGCCAATCATTATTCATTACCTACATCTACCTACTAATAAATACAAGCGATTATCTCTTGTCGTGAGGTGACGTATTTACCAAATCTTGCTGACATTTATTTATTTTTGAACGTATTGAAGAGTCAGCTGACGCGACTCTCCCGAGGAAGTGAAATCTTTTTAAAGCAATCACAAATCAGTATACTATTCAGAAATATGTTTAAATTGAAATTTTTTAATTTCGCACTGAACAAATTTTAGTCAAATGCTTTGCATTGTTGCTGCTTTTAATCTTCATCATTAAATTGAAATAATATTCAAGAAGTGTGGTCACTTCAGGATTTTAAAATCAGATGTTACACAGAGATACATATGTGTGGTGTGAAGTTGAGGACGAGGGGAATGATAATGACGACAAAAATATTTAAACAAAAAATCCATTTAAAATGCACGTGGCTTTAATTTTCACAATAAGATGGTAAAGTACAAAGACTTTAGAGAGTGCTGTTTCTATGCGAATTGTGTACGAAATAATTTCTTACAGCTGGGTAATTTATGCACGGTACTAATAATAATTTTTTAGTGCAGATAGTCTATTTTTTCGAAATCACAAAAAATCTATTGTAACCATCAAAATATTTAAGTTAAAGGTTAATGACACTTGCATGGTTATAGGTACACAAAACGTCAAAGTCAGAATTTTCGATCGAGTCAGTCCGTGACATTCTTATGTCACTATGACGGCCGAATTTGTTCTAAACTGGTCATTCGTGTAATTGCCTGTCATGCGGGTTGTCACACTGTGTGATACGATTGTCATGAATTGAATGTCACGATCGCGACCAAATGACTGATTTGAATGACAGAGTGTGATCAGTGTGCGAGAGTTGGCACTGCATGACCCGCTTTTTTTTTGACAGCATTGCATTTCATTGATACATTAAAATAATTATGATTTTTTCCATTAAAAATGTTTAAATGTCAGTTTGATGCGGAACGTTCGTTTTTTCAGCAATCATTTTTAGAGACGCTGATTGGGAAGAAAAAAAAATACAATAAGTCCATATTCGGCCCACAATTGTTGGTTTTATTCACCGTAAAATATACTACTTTGAACTGCACTATCGCCAAAAATGTTCAATAAAAACATAACAAAGTACACTCGTACAATGGCATTAATTGGAAGGTTTTACATGACATTTCTTAAAAAATTATTTGTTTAAACTTGAAATGGATTATGCCTACACAATAAATAAATACCTAACATATAAATCATCCAATATAAAAATAAACCAGGTATGCTCACATATGTGTGACATCACCCGCAAATATATTTTTTTTACTTCCCCATGTTTGTATAGAGAGTATAAAGGAAGAATATTATAACCGTGAAACAAAAAAATGTTTGTTGTTGATAAATTTACATGTTTCCGGACAGAAATTATGTTTTTTTTAATAAATTCGAATACTTTATTTGAGATAAATTGATGGCATGGATAGAAAGAATGGTTAACTGATTAAAGCCATAGAAAACTGAAAAATCTTAATTGGCTTCTTTAACTGTAAGAAGATTGCACATGACAGGATTTCCAACTGCATTTTTAGAACATGTATATTTAAAACATTATTCCCAACGATCGTACTTAAGACTGACTAAATTATTTTAGGTGTGTGTGTCGGACCGACTTTAGATAGGAATATTAGCTACCTTATTTAGGTGGAACTACTGTATACTCTTATGAAGTGCGTGAGTTGTTGCCAATGCAGACATACTCCCATATCAAACATACGCAAATGAACTCCATACTATTTGAGGTAGCAGCGACATCAAGGAAAGACGTGAGTCACTGTATATTCTCCTAGTAGAGACTAGAGATTAACCTAGTAATTTCTAATATCGGTACCTTTATCCCTCCATATTAGTGGGCTGGTAGAGTAAGGAAGGTACTGCCAAAGTCTTCCTCTATACATAGCTTTATAAAGAAATCCGACGGAACAAAAACAAATGACTATGATGATGACTATATCACTCAAAAACGCTTCCTCCCTGGTACTTAACTCAAGCAAGTGATAAGCTCCTTGAACGTAAACTCTCATGGATCATTAATAGCTGCGTCTATCAGAAATCTGCGGTACCGGTGAAGATGCATGTTTATTTTGAAAAATAATGTTCTCCACAAATTTAAACCTTGGATACATAAAACAATTATGGAGGCAAATGAAAGTGGTTTTTACACCCACGACAATAAAAATCCTTTCACACCACACGCCTCTCAGTCTATCAGGTTTTCTACTAAAAACTTTTGAAAGACAGAGAATAGACCTCTGTATATTCACAATAATACCCCAAGTGGAAATATGTACTTTTAAAATCACATTATGCCTATTCCAACTCCAAGGGCAGGTCGGTAAAAAAAATCTTTGTATCTCTCCATTGTAAGCACTGTGGAAAAATCTCTAGTCGCCTACGAATTTACAATGACATTGCCATCTTAGACATTGAAAGCAATTTAGAAGTATCTACTAGGATGCTTTAGCTGCCGTACTATAAAATCTAACAGTTGACGGCAAAGTCTGGATTAACCATAATGTCGGTGCAAGGGGTCACCGAAATATTAATGACCCTAGGAAAATTGGCTGCATAGTTATACCTATCCTATAGTTATTTTTCCTCTGCGTATTGTTGAAATTTATTTTTTGTTGAACAAAAAAAGAGATAACAAAAGCCAGTTCTATTTGAAAGCATTTTGCCCTTATTTGTTCAAGAACTTTTTTACCTTTTTGGCTTACTACCTAAATAACTGGGTTAAAACAATGCTTAACAACAGAATTATTAACAACTGTCTTGGAGATAGCACAATTCCCAGATCGCTTAATCGAGGGACGCCACAAGAGGCTCTTTTATTTCCTCCTCCTATATGGAACATTTCAATAAACAAACTTCTTAAATTATTTGTCAACAAGGGTATCAAGGTATTCGCCTATACGCAGATGACATGTAATGATTTCAGGAAAATATGTTCTTATTATTAGTGAAGTTATGGAATCTGCGTTATCAGATCTAGCAAAGTGGAGAACAACAGTCTATTGTTTAACACTAACAAGACCGAACTCATCCTGCTCACCAGAAGATATACGGTATGTACCAAAATGGGAACCACCAACTTGAGAGGCATTCGTCTTAATCTCTCACGAGAAGCCAAATACATGGGTATCATGTTCAACTCTAAATTAAACTGGGTATGGTATACGGAGGAATGAATGAAGTAAGGACAAAAAGCTTTTTACGCCTGCATAAAGGCTTTCGGGAAAAGTGGGGCCTACAACCGAACATAGTGCACGGATATACACCTCGATTGTAGACCAATTTTGGCTCGGTTGTTTGGTGGGAGGCTGTTAACCTTAAATCCTACCTCAAGAATCTGAACAAGATACAGGGAATTGCTTTTATAGGTATAATGGATTCACTAAACTCTACACCACATAAATGTCTAGAAACGTTGCTGAACATAGAACCCAACCCATCGAACTATACACACTAAGAAAGTGCTCTCAGATCGTTTGGTCACTCGCGCATACTTTACATCTTTGATCAGAGCGGACTATATAAGAACCAAGGTTATAGTCTGTATACCAGACAGGCAGGACTGGCTCTCCCCGAGTAATGTTATTAAAGGTATACCCATATTCACAGATGACTCAAAGACGGAGAATTGAACGGGAGCAGGAATCTTCTCATGAAGAACTAAGTATCAGCCAGTCATATACCATACCAACTGGCAAATCAATGCAGGGTTTTTCAGGCAGAGGTCTATGCGATTAAGAAAGCGGATAGAACAATACTTCCGATTGCACCATAACTCGCAGCACACTAAAAGGTAAAAGAACCTAACATATTTTGAAAGAAACCAAATCCGAGTGATCGTCGGGGTAATAACCGGACACTGCAACATTGGAAACATGGCCAAAAGACTATCTTTACAAATGACTTCTGCAGACGTTACAGGAATGAAGACGAAATAGAATCTGTGGAATATCTTCTGTGTCACTGACCAGCCCTCCAAAAACGCCGATACTCTTGTATGGGATCACGGTTCTTTGACGGCTTCGAAGGAAGATCTAGCATAACAATACCTCTACCAGATTTAAAAGATTTTAATAGTTACATGTCGTATCATGTACTATACAAAAGGGTAATCACATTTACCTCAATGGCTTCTGGGTGAAGTTTGCATATAATGAAAACTGCCCCTATAACCTATTCTAACCTTTCAAATATGTACATGATTTTGTAACAAGTCTACTATAGTTGAGTGACTTTCTACCCGTCCTAAACAATGATTGAATATCCTCCTTTACAATAGTCCAGACTCGACAAAGAATAGTTAGCATATACTTAACGTCGCACTCATTCCAAATCCTACAGTGACCACAGGCAGGGGGGTGTAATATGGTCTTTTGGAAACGGGCTTTTGGATTGCAGTTGTAGGCAAACGTACCTTACCCTAAAACTTCAGATCAAAAACTATACATAATTAGACCGCCAACTTCGCCCAAAAAAATGGACTTTGCCTACAAACTGCTCAGGGTATCAAGAGTGGGGGATGTGTTCTGTACACGTATTGAATGACAGACTGAAAGGCCTTTGTACTTATTGCGGCCCGGCATTATCGTCGAGAAGAAAGAAAACTCTATAAAAGTATACTTCTTCGATGAACTTGCAAATGGCTCCAACGGCTAACAACGTTTTGTAGTAGGATTGGGGTGATTTTTAACTTTTTTAGGGCCTTCTTTCATTATTAATTTGGGGCTAAATTTAATTTTTATTTTGTGGAATTACATTTTTTTTTTTTTTGGCCTTTTTTCATTGGGGCCTAATTTCATGGAGCCCTTACAGATATATTATGTACTATACCTGTTAAAATTCAAAATGGTTGCAAAAGTCCCAGAGACATATACCGACCATAGTGGACCTAATTTGGTCTAAGTGAATTACTCAGAATGTAACGGATAATTGCCACTACTTTCGATCAAAATAGAATAAATACAAAAATAGAACATTGCGCTTTGAACTCTATATACCTATGAGAAGTTCTTTCACCCTGCAAACACTCTTATAACGGAATCAAGCTAAGAAATTACACCTATCTCCAACAAAAACTACAAAGATCAACACGTGTGTTTTCCCAAGGCAAATATTGTCCCAAGTGAACAGAATAAATACACGAAAACAGTTTTCTTAATAAACAAGAAAATGAAGAGTCGAAACATAGCCAACCCTGACATTGAATTGCTCAAAATGGCAGATGTGTCAGGGGAATTGCTTTTCCCACTTAAAGTTTATATTCAATTAAATAACTTGAGGCAGTCCAAAGTTAACTTTAAGTACTAACCCAGATTGTAAATCGAATATATTTATGTAGATATGTTACGACTCACTTTGTTTCAATCATAAACATCTCAGATGAAAACTAATCCAAACAATTGACTTTTCAAATTGATATTACGGTCTGCACTAAAATCTTATATTGAGTGAAATTTCCGACACAGCATGCGTTTTCATTGTAATTTAATTTCATCGGAATTATTTAGATCGTAGGCGATTTTCATATTCGAATGTTTTCAATACTTGCCAATCTGAAAATGTTTATACCCTCGATGATGGCTGACGAAGTCAAATCAACACAAAGCATTTTCTAAATCCATAAATAAAATTAATTCATTTCATTGCTATACAGTTATACACATTTAGACGTGTTTTCAATCCAAAAGTATTGCTCTACTTTGCAGTCAGCTCCGCAAAGATAATTTTTATATATTTTTTTTAAACCACGCACGTAAAAAAAAATAAAAATAAATAAAACAAAATTATGTTCAATATATATAAATACACTCAACATTGAAATAGACACACTCAATTGAGCATATGGTACAGTTCAGCTATTCATGTATTATTTGAATTTATGTAACGATAAAATCGAATGAAATACCTCGAAAGAAAGCTGTCAATAAAAATTGTTTTAAATTTGGGGATTCCACTGAGTCATAAAAATGTGGAGTAGATTTTAAACTTTTCATTGTTGACTGTGTGTGTGTGTGTTTTTTTTATTCGTTTTTAATGACGTATTGTGGCTTTTAGTTGTAGTTAATGTGTTCCCATAGGAAAAACTAATTTCCTCAATGTAAAATCTTTTTTTACATAATTGCTGCTCCAATATGATCTTGATCTATGATTTCTTAGCAGCAATTATGGGGCAAAAAGTGGATACCCAAAGATCACTAGTTAATTCCATAAGCAAAGTTTGGCTTAATAATAAGCACAAGATAAAATGCCTTAGTTGAACACCTTTTTATTTAATAGATACTCACTTATTTCATAATTTAATAATTATGGTAGCCTTTGTTAGAAGTGAAACCACGTTTAGAAAAAAATAACTTGAAAAACATCTATAGAGTCACGGGTAAAGTGAGATCGATCAGGTCATATCGATTGATGGAAATGCGAATCATTGTATCGCAAACAACAAAAGTATTCAGATACACCTAATGCTAGGTACATTTCTAGCTTTCAGTTAGGTTAGGTTAGGTTAGGTGGCAATTATGCGTTAATACGGAGTAATTCACTTAGACCAAGTAAGGTCCATTGTGATACTCTTGGAACCATTTCGAATTTTGGAGAAATTTCCGTATTTTGCCGATATCCGTTTCGGCAATATCAGCAAGCTCCCCAAAGAAGTACTCTCCTAGAGTTTGCTTTCTAATCGAGGATAGCGCTGGGCAGTTACATAGTAGGTGGAACGGAGTTTCCTCCTCCTCCTCATCCATGCAATTGCGACAGAAGTCACAGTACACAGTGGTCTGTTAATACTCCGACAAGAGTTCCGATATGTGTTCTACTGACGTTTAACAGGACCTTTGTCCTGCGCCGATTTATTCGTGGCCAGGTCTGTTTTGCGTGGTTCAGGTGTCAAGATCCCGCCATCTCTCATTAGCCTGTTGCAGTGCTTGTGTGGAGATGTTGTATCTTACCGTTTCAATTGGCACATGGGGCTCTCCTTTACCAGTAGAGAGTTTCATTTTCGTGCCGTTCCTCTTGCTAGTTCGTCAGCATTACAGTTACCTGCTACTGCTATATCTCTATGACCAGGGACCCAGCACAGCGTTAACGTGCACATATCCGAGATATCATTTAAAGATTTGCGGCAGTGCCTGACCAATTTGGATCTTAATATTGGTGATTCGAGTGCTTTAATAGCTGCTTGACTGTCGGTGTAGATGACGATGTCCGAGTTCGATATCGATCTCACCTTCAGTAGTTCAGCGGCTTCGGCTTATGAATAGCCATAACTTCTGCTTGGAAGACACTACAGTTATTTGGTAGCCTAAAAGACTGGTTTAGGGAGAATGGAACTGAGAAAATCCCGGCTCCTACTCCGTCCTCCGTCTTAGACCCATCTGTGTATACTTCTAGCGGATTTTCGTCTATAACCGTATACTCTTCCCATTGCTGTCGGTCGGGAATAATGGTCTTGTATTTAATATTGAAGTCCAGAACCGTGGTTACGTAGTGTGTAACTTCTGTTGTCACATTATTAGTTTTTAGAATATTGGTATGCCCTGTGTCACTGCGCTTCTCCATTGCAGTGATGCTCTCAGACGCAATGCCGATTTTGCCGCCATTTCTTTACCGTGCATGTCCAAGGGCAGAATGTGAAGCATGGTTTTCAGTGCTGCGGTTGGAGTTGTCCGCAGGGCACTGGTTACACAGACACATGCCACTCTTTGGATTCTATTTAGTAGAGAGAGGTAGCTGATTTTATCTAGTGCTGGCCACCAGACGATGATTCCGTACATGAGTATCGGTCTGACTACTGCTGTATACAGCCAGTGTATTATTTTCGGGCTGATGCCCCATCTGAGGCCCAGGATCCTTTTGCAGGAGTAAAGTGCAGTAGCGGCCTTCTTAATGCGTTCATGCAGGTTTAGTTTCCAGCTCAGTTTCCTATCCAGAACCAAACCTAAGTATTTGGTGCTGTCAGAGAAGCTGAGGCGGATTCCCTTTAGTTTAGGTGGATCGATTTGAGGAATTCGGTGCTTCTTCGTGAATAGCACTAGCTCTGTTTTACCCGGGTTTATATCCAGACCGCATTTGTTAGCACATTTGACCAGCGTTGCGAGGGCCGATTCCATCAAGACCCGTAATGTTGGGAGGTATTTCCCAGTAAATAAGATGGCGATATCGTCTGCGTAGGATGTAACTTTACCACCGTTTTTCTCCAGGGTTACAAGTATTTCATTTACAGTTAGCAACCATAGCTGCGGTGAAAGTACTCCACCCTGCGGAGAGCCGCGTCGCACAGATCTTCTCAGTTTGCAACAGCCAAGTTCCGAATTGATAACCCTGCTTAGCAGAATTTGGTTGATCCAGTGACTTAGACTTGCGTCAATCTGCAGGTTTTCAACTGCGTTAATTATTGCTCTCGGCTTTATATTGTTTTTCTATATGCTTTCAGCTACGTATGCCAAATTGGGTAGATCATCCTCTTCTGTCCTTCGATTATTCGATTGTATTAGAATAGATGATAGTACTACGGCCATAAATGGGTCTATTGTGATCTCCTTCTCATGATACCGGAGTTAGTGATAAATCCAAGTAGATTTTTGGGTAAGACAGGACGTTTGTATTCTGCCTAAATGTAGAATTTACCTAAATGGCGATGACGTATTGTGATTGAATAGTGGTTCTTCTTTTAAGTGGCTCTCGGTTTCTCGGTCTATTGTGAATACCACTGCGACAGGGCCGTAGCCAGGATTTTGTTTCTGGGGGGCTTGCTTCCAAGTCTTACGAGGAATTCTTTAAACAAAAAACTAAATACAGGGTGTCCCAGTTAAGCAGTATAATCCTTTAAGGGAAGATTCGTGAAGTTCCGCCGAACAAAAAATTGTATGGCAGGGGGGTTATATTTTCACCATATTTCCCGTTATGGCCCTTCAAAGCATGTGACCTCTAATTTGGAGGTGTTACCACTTAAAACGCTATAGCTTCTAAACTATTAGAGATACAAAAATTGTTTTGTGCATTTTGAAAATACAATTTAGAAGCGCATACAAGTCATAAGGTATATGTGTGCAGTTGCAAAAGAGTTATAGCTCCTTAAACTCAACATTTTGAAAATTTGTTGTTACATATTTTTACTTAAAATGCTTCTCAAAATGTTTACTTAATAAATTTTTATTTTTTATATGAAATTTTTATCCTTGAGAAATTTTCTAAAAATTATGTTAAGCAACTTTTTAAGTACACCATGTAGCCCGGTACTGATGCGTATCAGCGAAATAAAAAAATAAAATAAAACGACGTTTAGACGCAGCGGCGGCAGAAATTGAGGGTAGGATTTTGCGTGCTGTGGAAGTTAAGCCTTTAGTCAGGTCCGAGGACTAGCTGTGCAATTGGAACGTCCCAGAACCAGGATTCACAGAACTCTCCAGAGTAATAGGTTACACCCTTTCCATTTAGCACCGGTACGGACACGTCCTCAAGAACATTCTTTGGACTGACGAAGGGCAATTCACAAACAAAGTTATAAAGCTGCAAACCTCCACAATTTGCACCATTGGTCAGACCCCAATCCCCATTTAATACACACAACATCATTTCAAAGGTAAGAATTTAATTATTTTGAACAACTTCTTCAAAATGTGTGCTTATTTCAAAGGAGGTTTAGCGTAAATGTTTGTAAACACTTTAGTAGGCCCGCACGTTCTTCCACAAGCAGTTAATTCCCTTGAATTTCTTAGAGAACGATTGCCGAAGCTCCTTGACGATGTTCTTCTTTTTCAGAGCAGAGCGATGTTCTTTCAACAACCTTGTGACAGTAGCAGCGGGGTATATCCATTCCTTAACCACACTTTTAATGAACGATGAACTGGTCGATTTGGCCCAATCCTTGGCCACCCAGATCTACTTACCTAACACCAATGGATTTTTTCTTCTGGGGTGCTATGAAAGAAAAAGTTGATTTTAGAGAAATATCGAGTCTGACCATTTTTGTCTGACAAAAAAACGGCGTTTACTACAAATTCTATTGATCCTATGTAAAAAAAAGTTGCTAAACATAATTTTTGAAAAAATTCTCAAGGATGAAAATTTCATAAAATAAATAAAACGGGAAATATGATGAAAATCTTCCCTTAAAGGATTATACTACTTAACTGGGACACCCTGTATATTCCAATTCATTGATTTTTATTAGTTTTTAAATCGTATGTACCTAAACAAACATACTAAAATTACTTTTTTCAAAACAGAAGACGTCTTGTTTTTTTTTTGACATGACATGATGGTAGAACGTCTTCGTTGACCATGAATCTGTCCGTAAGATTTTGTATTAACGATTCTATACAAGGGATCAGTATAGACACTCTAAAATAGGCTTCAGTAGAAGAGGTTTCTGGATTGGAACGCGTTGTTTGTTTCAATTAAGTTCTTGGGGCTCTTAATTCAAATTCAAATAAGTCCTCTGCAAGTTGGGACTCGGATTGAAAAGCCTCTCTGAAAAAATCTTCGGCATTTTCTCTGATGTTCTTAAGAGAATTCAGAACTTCTTTTGTGCGGACGAAAGCAGAAACGAAATCTAAGGATTTGGGCTGTAGGAAAACTGATAAGGGTAGCGTTAAGTTAAACTTAGTGAATAGTTAGTGAATAGGCTTACTAGGAAAACACTTTTTTGGATCGCTGCCAAAAGTGTTGATGCTTTCGAAGACATCGCCCACGTTCTGCTAGTTATTTCTTCAAGACTTATTGAGATGCATTTGAAGAGCTCAACAAAGGAAATCATACTGTCATGCCTTTCAATGTTTCACAAAAGCTTAGAAGTCGAGTGTTTCGGCTCTCTGGTGCGTGTTTTTTAGTGACATATTTTAAAGCTATATTTGCATTTGAATGGTTGCGGAAGAAATTAGCTATTTCACTAACTTTAATTTTTTGCTTAGCGTTTCGGGGGGGGCTTCAGCCCCTCAAGCCCCCCCCCTGGCTACGTGCCTGCACTGCGATTTGGGTAGTGATAGTGATTCGGCTGCCAGATTGTGATAAATTTCCCTTTTTGAGAAAATATTTGGACTCGAAATAAACTAAAAGGGAAACGGGATACTTTTTGTTTTCCACAACAAAGAAAAGGGACTTCTGGTTAAAACTTTACTAAAGTAAAGTAAAAATTGTCTTGTTGAATTTCAGGAAAACTATTTTTTTATCTAAGCATATTTTACTGAAAGAGATCATTTATTTTATGTACCTGAATGCTTCCATGAACAAGCGCTTGTATTGACACAAAAAGAGAGGAGACTCTTCCTGATTTTTGCAATAACTAATGAAGACTACCTGACCTAGCCGACAAAAACATCATGTCGACCTGATTAGGATCTATTGTACCATACGTTAGAAAGAGGATTTTAGGCTAGGATGTTCTCCACTTTTTTTTTTATAAAATCTATGATACTGCATGTCCATGAATAAGATATTCCTTCTAATTCCACATTCGCATATAATGTTGTTTCGCCTTGTTTAAAACATAGCCTGCACTTCGCTGAGTTGGCTAGATTCATTTTGCTTGGGTAGTATCGTAGCGCATGATGTCCTGAGAGGAATCCTATAGGGTGGGCCAAATACAAGTTTCTTTTTAAAATTGCAATAAAATTAACAATATTAAATTTTAACTTTCTCGTTTTCCATGTATATCTATTATGGCTTTATTAGTAAGAGCAAACATTCCCATTAATATTATGGAATACAACGTCACGTCGTTCAAGTTGCTGGCTCGGCTGGCTTCGTAGTAGCGAATTCTGTCACTCCAATTTTCCAAGACCTTGTTGATGTTTTCGGGCTGTAGCTCACGGATTCTTGGATAAAATAGTCCTTAAGTGCTTGAATCATTTCCGGATTGTTGGCATAACATCGGTTCCCCACAATAAAAAGTCCAAAGGGGTCAAATCGCAGCTCCGAGGCGGCCAATTGGCATCGCCAAGACGGCTGATAAAACGATTTGGGAATTTGGTGCGCAAAAAATCGATTGTGGCATGGGTTGTGTAGCATGGCACGCCATCCTGCATGAATCAGAGGTCGTCCGAATCCATGTCTTCAATTTCAGTAAAAAAAAATCGGTTAATCGGTCTGCAACGCCCACCGTTGACCGAAACGTTGTTCCCACCCTTATTTTCGAAAAAAATGGTCCAATGATGCCACCACTCCACAATCTGCACCAAACTGTCACTCTCTGTGGATGCAGTGACTTCTCGACAATACCGTGCGGGTTTTCCGAGCACCAGATGCGGCAATTATTGTTTGTTAACATAGCCGCCGAGATGAAAATGTGCCTCGTCAGAAAAGATGATTTTTCGCCCGATTCCCAATTTTCGTTGTCCAATTCAAGCTGCTTTATGGGTGCTTCATTTCGGTCAAAACTTATTTTCAAAAAATGCACTGTTTGGGCTACATAGCGCTCACTTTTTAAAAACTCTTTCGTTTCGCGGAGGTATGATATTGATACTTTCTCTCAAGATGTTGGGAGAGAAACAGCTGTCAGTGTCAAAATAACCTATATGATTTAAAAGAGACAACTCGATGGCCCACTCTTTTGTACTAGGTTTCTAATATCTTGCCTGCTATGGGCATAGTGATTGAATGGCTGGATAGCTCATTTGGCCTGTCTTAAACCGGGGATTTTGTCCTAATATGAGATACATGTTGTGTGTTGCCAACATATGGCTAACTTTAAAGCCGTTTTGGGGGCATATCAGAAATGTTCCTGTCCGGTGAAAGGGGTTTTCTGAGCCTATTCTGGCCAATTGTCGGTTTCAGTCCAAGCCCTCATGGACAGGAATCTACTATAAATTTGGTTCTGTTCCTAAGACTTTGAAGGGTATTGAAACAGTGTAATACTGTTTTTTTGGGAATATACATATAGATGTGAACGCCTTTGATGCAAATTTCTTGGAATACACTAGCGCTTTTGCAATCGTATTGAGACTGTTATTTTTGTTTCGGTAATTTTCTGTTCTCTTTTTGTAAATACAAAAAAAGTACCTCAGAAGATCTGAGGTACTTTTTTGAGCCAGGGATAAAAATGTATTTTTTGGCACTGGCGTGGGAATTCTTATAACAAAACACTGGGAACACCATTCCTTTACTACCTACTCAACTCCTATAAATCTTTGTTTAGATCACTGATATCACAGAGAAAATAATTTCCTAAGTAGGCCTTTCTTAAATTGGCCAGGGCAGGGTAACTGCAAAGAAAGTGAGTCCGTCACTCACGTTCTCCTCTTCATCTCTGCATCTTCTGCAGAAGTCATTGTATTGCAGACTAAGCCTTTGCGCGTCTACCTAATATGCGGTGTCCGGAGATAAATAACATTAACGACTTCCGTGATGCTAGATCTGTAGTCACAGGAGCTTAGATCTTTTTGTATCAAGAGTTGGACATATTATGTGATAGATGTTTCGCAGTATCCTAAATGCTTCCATCTGTGACTTGCTTTGCCTGCTACATTCCCATGAATTATTTCTTTAGCGTAGGATAGTAATGCGCGTAAACGTTGTGCAGACTTATAATCATTGCCAGAGGAAGAGTATCCTAGCCTTGCTAGTTCGTCTGCTGCACAGTTCCCTGGGATGTCACAGTGACCAGGAAACCAGCAGAGGGTGAGGCTGTAATTTTTCACCGCCTTATATCTTGTTTCGCTGGATATTACGGATTTTATTGCAGTTTGCCTATCAATGTATATGACGATATCCCTTTTTGATACCGAATTAATAGACAGCCACGCTGTAGCTTGACGAATAGCTGTGATTTTGGTTTGATAGACAGAAGGAGAGGTCCAGATTTAGTTCTTCTGAAAAGACCCCGGCGCCAACTCCCTGCACTGTTTTGGAATCGTCTTTGAATATTGACAATGATCTATCGTGTTGGAAATAACTGGTTTCTGTCCGGTATTTAATGTATAAAGCTTTTTTCGAAGTTGATTTTTGTAGACAGATAGTCGATAGTAAACTTGACAATGTACTGTGAGGAGTCCTTTGACCTTACGAATCTGACTTCAGTTAAACCTAGGAGGAGTTTCGTTCTAGTATGAAAGTTTAGTTTTCGTCCAGTAATGAACTGGTTTTTTAATCAGTTTTTAATATCTATAGTATTTTGCAGTCGATGTCTATCAATTTTGGGCAAGTATGTCTGGAACTGCATTGGATAACGATGTAAGTTATTGTTGCAGGCAGTCCCGTACTAGTTTTAATGTCATTTCATAAGCATAAGCTCATGGCTAGAAGCACAGCTTTGCTGTCAGAGAGAGTATAATTTAATTTTTGATACTAGCTGTACCCGGCCGGCTTTATATCTATCAGGAAAATTTACATTTCACCGGAGACCCAATAAAGTGTATAATTCTATTCACAATCAAATTGCGAATCGATTTACCCATGTCCGTCCATTTGACTGTCTGTTGAAAACACGATAGCTTCCAACCGAATCGACCTATTCGAATGAAATTTTGTGGAGTAAGCTTTAGCTATCGAATCAACAGTGAATCTCTAGCTCGCATTGTGTTCAACAGTGTGATTTGCAAGTTTGTGTATATTGGCTATGGAACTTCACATAATGCAAAGTCGGAAATGTTATACATCACCATGGTACAACTACTCATCCATTGTCATTTCATACACTTACTACTCACCTATGAGACAACTGAACTTTAGTCTAACTAATCTATTGCACATTTCATCCACCATCATTTTTGAGATGGGATGCTCATGGCATAGGCTTTAAAATATAGTTTGTTGTCTTCGAAAATAACCCTTTATGATAAAGACCCTTTACAAATTTGCCTTCGATGAAATGTCCATGTATGAGTTGTCCTAAAGTCCAATTGTCTTATAAATGAGTTGTATGGGTAAGAAAAAATGTCGACGGACCCACTTTCGATTCTTCTCAATCCTCTTTTGGATCTACATCGTGTTGGGATGGGATTGCTAATCATGATTCAAATAAACAAAGAGTGAATGTGATTGAATGTGACTGTCCGTGTCATACATGTCATATACATCACAATCACGACACTTCAGTGCAATCACGAACTGTACATGACACATATGTCCTGGCTTGTCGTTATCATTATATGTATACACATCTACTCAATTTCAATTTCAAATATCACGATCATTACCCAGTTTTTGTCAGATTTGTTTAAAAATATCTATAAACTAATACTTGCCTTAATTATTTCTTGCAGGGACCCGATCAGATTCATGTTTCCAAATTCTACAAAGAATCGAAAAATGGAAAATTCGTCAGTTATATAACCGAAAATGTTCGAACCCTTTATCAGACGTTTCGTGAAGGAGCATATGCCTCTAATAATGGGCCTTGTCTTGGCTTTAGAGAGACCCTATCGTCACCATATCAGGTTTGTAGTTTCGATTCTGCATAAAGCATTTTTTCCCCCCAAAACTAATTGTAAGCAATTTTTATTTTCAGTGGATCAATTATGACGAAGCTCTCCTGCGTGCAAAAAATTTCGGTTCCGGAATGATCTCATTAGGCATTAAACCAAAGCAACTTATCGGTATATACTCTACAAATCGTCCAGAATGGATACTTTTCGAGCAGGGATGTTATTCGTACTCCCTGGTGGTAGTTCCTTTGTATGATACCCTTGGACCAGATGCATGTGCTTTTATTATCCGTCAGACAGAGATGAGCATTGTTGTTGTAGAAGACGACGTCAAGGCAAACATGTTGCTGGAAAAGGCTCCCCGAACTATGAAAATGTTGGTCACAATAAAAGGGGTAAAACAAAAGACTTTGGAAAGAGCAAAAAGTCGCGGTGTTCAGATACTTACATTCGATGATGTAGAGAAACTAGGCGCAAAAGGCAATCATCCGGAAATGCCGCCAACACCCGAAGAACTGTGCACAGTTTGTTATACATCTGGGACGACGGGCAACCCAAAGGGTGTAATGTTAACTCATGCAAATGTCGTAGCTGGAGTGTGTGCTGTTATACTGCAACTTGGTAATTTGATTTGTTGAATATACAATAGGTTCTGGGCGTCTTTGAATCTCTGAGTAGACTTTGGAATATGTACAGTACATTATATAAAAATGTTACGTATACGACCGAGTCTCCTTACATACATTAAATAAGAACAAGGGCTCAAAACCTTAGAGATTTTAGACCTAAATCATGATAAACTTTCTAATATATTTCCAAAGAGTCGTAGATAATTATTTTGACGGTTTAAATAACATGAGAACTAACTAACTTAAATCTATAGATTTAGATTTTCTGTTAATTTTCCGCTTATATGATTGCTTTTCCCATCGGACTGGAGATTTATTTTTATAATCGATTAATAATTATTCAGTGCGCGAAATGAAGTATTTTATTTAAGAATTAGGTTAATAGATTTTTTTTGAGAATTTAAGAGAAATATATATTTTTTTAAATGCTCACCCATATGGCCTATCCTACGATCTGGCGGCGGAAATCTTTCATCGAAATCGAACGTCAACAATGTGCGGCCCGTAAAATTCAACTTTTTTTTTGTTTTGCTTATTGGCAATGCGTTTGTAGCATACAAAGTAAGAGAACCTGCTCGAACATTATTGTCGCATTTACTCATCTTCTGCTGAATTATTTCGATTTTTTTTTTTATTTGAATTTGGCTTGATGCAGGTGTTGGTTGTTAAAAATGTGAGTTTTTTTAAAGAGCTATTCTAAGTTCATTTCTAAGCAATGCATAAAAAATAGTCTTAACATTGAAGTGGTGACCAAGTGGTGGCATAGGAGTGGTGAAGGTGAACATTTGGTGTGGCGATGGAAAGGCCGCGAAGTGGTATGAAAGTGATTTAACGAGCACTGGAGTGGCACGTTTTGTGCCACCGATTCATCAGTTCTTAAAATATGGTCCTAAATTGAATTCAAGGTCGTCTCGCATGGTTTTAGTTTTCGGGTGAACAAAAATACGCAGTTGCAATGCCAAAATGCACTCCGTCACCAACCTCAAAAATATGTTAGGTATGCTTCTACAGGGGACATGCCTTTACAAACCCACGTCGTCACAACCCGCTTGCCACTCGAAAATTAAATTTAAATTAAAATCATTTCAATACGCGTCTTGCTTTATACATAGTAGCTTAAGCTCTTCTGCTTGCTCTGTATTAGTGGTTAAATCTAAGCGCAGGTTGCAATAGCAACCGCTTGAAATCGAACCGCATAAAAATTGAAGGCAGCTTTTATCTGTCCTATGATCATTATCCAGTTATTTTAATATTGAGCGACAAACTAGTCTAAGCCAGCGAGACTGACTGGTAGAAGAACTTACTGGGTCGGCTTTACGAGTGATATCGAAGCGAATGTTGAACTGAGCGTTCCACTTACGACGCCTTACGAACTTGAAGTTGAAATTGACCGCTTCGTTGAGATTGTACAGCTCGCCTCCTGGAATAATATGCCCAATCCAAAGAAAAAGCCGGATAAATACGACTTACGATATCTTCCGGAACAAATTTTTGATGAGAGCAATTTATTGCGCCGACTACAAAGAACAATACCTTTCGACGATATCTATCTATTATAATATTAAAAGCCGACCCGATTTCTTGTGATAGTCATTTACCCACTTAAAGAATACAAAATCCATTTTTCTTTTTACCAAATTGAAGCTTACCACTCATAGATGTGGTATGAAGAATAATTATTTGAAAAAAACATTTGTAAAATAGGTAAATTAATATTTTTAAATTGCATTGGTTACAACAACAACAAACAAAGAAGATTAATATTTCCCCTTCGCTCAGTCGAAATTCTACTTTTTGCGATCGTGCGACAGGACAAACAAAAACAAAACCACATCGTCATACGTGGGGGTGGTGTGCCTTCGTACCTCATTCGAAAAGGGTTGATTTGTTTTCTCAGTAAGTGCTATGGTCAGCAGTATGTATGTACATAGTGATCGTATGTCCAATGCAGGATGGGGTGCGTGCTGCAGTATATAGCATGGGGTAGGTATATTAATAATCTTCATAAGAGAAGAGACGTACAAACCAGGTTACAGGGTCAGGTTGGGTGGGGTAGTTGTTTGGATTTCATATGAAGAGGGAAACAAAGGAAATGAGAAGCAGTATTGTATGAACAAGTACCATGGTCATGGAAAAGGAAGGCGGTGCACATTATATTTATTTGTTGTCTTCCATTCTCCATTGGCGTAGGTATATAGCGATCCGATACTTTTTAAGAAGTTTCACTTCTTTCACGCGTACGGACTGGCACGGTCCCTGGATGGTTTAACTTTAGATTCACAATTGGACCCGGTAGGTGACGCTGCAATCGAGTTCCAGAAATTTTTTTATTTCCTTCTAAACGCCTGGACTGATTTTGCTGAAATTTGGTGTGTGTGTTTGAGGGGATCCCTGGATGGTTAAGGACCCGGTAGATGGCGCAGCAATCGAGTTCCAGGAATTTTATTTATTTCCTCTTTAAATGGATGGTTTATAGTGGGTCAAAACAATACAAACCAAAACAAAGCTAAGCGAAGCAAAACAAAACACAGTTGTTGTGAAGTTTCACCTCAGTAGAGTGCTTATGTACATAATGAACGTGAAGCACATACTCATTTTTTTTTTGTCGTTCTACATGCATGTTGCGTTGCTTTGTGTTTAGATGTATGGTGGTCGAATTTCGACCACTGGGTGAGCCTAGTAGGAATTAACTGCGTCTAAATTGCGGAACCAGCCGGATCTTTCATTGTAGAGTAAAATGCTAAAAGTTTTCATTTCATGATAGAAAAATTGCTTGATAAGTTACATCTTAGTTGCAGTATCTACAATCGAAAGATGGTGTTTTTAGTCAGTAAGAATCTGACACTAATGAGCACCCGTTGTTCTCATAGTATATTTATGCAAGATTTTCGGGATCCCTTTTGCAAAACCCCTTATTGCACATAATCTCTCTTTTTTTTCTTGTCCAACCATGCACCCACTCCAAATCCTACAGTAACCACAAGCGGAGGGGGGGGGGGTTGCATACCTATCTTACTTTTTAAGATCATTTTTAGATGTCGCGGCGACAGAATTAGTAACACCAACTCTAAAAAATGGGGCGCAGTAGCGCAGTGGTTAGTGTGCTGGACTACTGTGCGAGGGAGGATCCCAGGTTCGATCCCCGGAAAAACACAAATTACATCTTAAGGTTTTTTCTACTGCGCCACTTCTCGCGAACGTCTGACAAACATCCGAGAGTATGACTGTCATGAAAAAGCTTCTCAATTTAGCCGTTCGGACTCGGCATAAAATTGTAGGTCCCTTTCCACAATTCCCCTTCCCCTCGGGGAAAAAAATATCGTTAGAAATTATTGGATAGCGGCGAATAAAACGTCTCACTGCTTAGCCGATCCTGGTAATATAACTGCTTCAATTACTCTTTTGTATTAGTTTGAGTGCTGGCCTTAGGTTTTGAGCCTCCAGAAAATTGCAAACCAGTAAACGAAAGTCTAAAGTTAACATTATTTATTCTGTAACATCTGTTTTAATAAAATAATGTTTAACATATTGTTTCATCTACTTTTAGGCGATCATAAGATTAGAGCTGGCGATATCATGGTTTCATTCTTACCACTCGCACACATGTTCGAGAGATGCTGCGAAAATGGAATGTATTATGTGGGAGGAGCTGTAGGCTTTTATTCGGGTGACATTAAGGAACTAACAAATGATTTAAAGGCCTTGAAACCTACTGTAATGCCTGCAGTCCCACGACTCCTCAATAGAGTTTATGATAAAATTCAAAATGATGTTAAAAACTCGTCAATTAAGCGAACGCTTATCCGAATGGCCTTAAATTCCAAAGAGGCCGAAATACGTAGAGGTATACTTAGACGGAATGGATTTTGGGATAAATTAGCTTTTAAGAAAGTTCACCAAGGTAGAGTTAATAATATTGCATACTAAAAAAAGACAGCTATACATGTTTTATCTATTACAGCTTTCGGAGGAAATCTGCGACTCATGGTTGTTGGATCAGCTCCTCTAGCTGGAAATGTGCTGACATTTATGCGCTGTGCTTTGGGATGCCTTGTTGTAGAAGGTTACGGGCAAACTGAATGTACCGGAGCAATAACACTAACAGTTCAAGGAGATTTCGTGCCAGATCATGTTGGTCCACCAGTCTCCTGCAATGCTATTAAAGTAAATTGTTTCCATAGTCCTCTTTGTATATGTATTTACCTGTTTAAACTTTTAATAAGCTTGTGGACGTTCCAGAAATGGAATATTTTGCTAGTCACAATACAGGCGAGGTATGTGTTCGAGGTTCAAACGTATTCCATGGGTGAGTTAATTAATAGAGCGTTTGTTCCAATGCAGAATTAGTAACAGACTTTTCTTAATAGATACTACAAGGACCCGCAAAAAACAAGTGAAGCAATCGACTCTGATGGATGGCATCATACTGGCGATGTGGGCAAATGGTTAAATAATGGAACTCTTAAGATTATCGATAGAAGAAAGCATATTTTCAAACTAAGCCAGGGAGAGTATATTGTGCCTGAAAAAATCGAAAACATTTACACTACCAGTCAATATGTCAATCAAGTGTTCGTTTACGGTGAAAGCTTAAAGGTAAGCATAGGTACCTAAACTGATTTAAACTAATAGTTATATCATAATATGTAACTACCTACCAGTGGCGTGGCGTGAATAATTTTAAATGGTAAGTCGAAGTCGAAAAATATCAAAATGTCAAAGGGAAGATGTGGTAGGCATACAAAACCTACAAAACCTTAGTTAATTGTTCAAAGCCATAAAATCGAAAACTCCAGGAAGAAACTAAATTAATGAAGATATTTTTTCATCTTGATTCAATAGTGCACAACTTTCATATTTCGATTTGTTCAATAAATCCAAAAAATAATTTTTGTGGAGTTTTGTGGAGGTCCAGCAAAATCATCTACTTAATCTTTGAAACATTTCTTCAAACGAATTTAGGTACCTACGAAGATCATAGCCAGCCAAGACAACTCAAAACACTTGATTTCTCACTTAGCGACTTGTTTATAAACTTTATAAACACATCAGTTTGTTTATTTTTTAAAAGATACTTACAAAATTCACCAAATATCTCGGAGAAAAGCGTGTTATTTTATTGCATAAGAAAGCGGCCTTTGAACAGAGGATACTCCCCTCAGAAAATCGTTAGGTAAAAAAGGAACTGACTATGACTACATCACAGCGACAGCGCAGCGATAGGAGATACACACACAATTCAAATTCACCAAATATGTCGGCGGTAAGCGTGTTATTTTCCAGATATACTCAATTACACCACAGCGCAGCGGTAAAAGATACACACAAAACCCACCAAATAACCCGCTTTTCATCGGGTTATTTTTTTGCATAAGAAAGCGGGCGTTGAACAGAGAGGATCAAACTCAGATAATCGCAAGTGTACAAAAGAGAAAGGAGACAAATTTGTTCTATCCACTGAGAGATTTTATAACCCGACATATTTCGGGTTATTTTAGCTTTGGGCTATGCTCAGAGAGTGTGGGCAGTTCTCTAATACTAATGATAATGATGGCGAAGGGTGTGTGTTTCCGTGTGATGCTCAATTAAGTTGGTGGGGTCGGGGTATGTAGCTTGCGCAGATGAATAGATACATAAAGTTTATCCCGTGGGTTTTATGTTGCTCGTTTTTAAGTAAACATTGTTGTGTAGCTGAACTGAAACTTTTAAAAGGTAGGAATCGGGTTATATGGACGCCACGCCACTGCTACCTACCCACGACAAGAAAAATACGAATCCCCTGACGGGTTATAAACATTCTTAATAAATACATACCATACAGGGCCGTAGCGAGGGGTGTCGAACCCCCCACGCTTTTCAATAGTCGGCATATCAACGAGCAATATTCAAAAATTAGGTCTTAGGTTTGGATTTTAATTTCGTATAGGTTTTAAACTTGAATTTAATGTACATATACCTAAAAGTAGGCATTTTCAAAGGTTTCGATTTTAAAAAAGGACGTTCGGCATCGGTGAATATGCCGACTGAAATCCTGAAAATTTAGCGAGTTTCGATTCGATTTTAAACAAGTGTCACTCGCGCACCGAAGGTTCCGTACGTTAGTTCATAATAATATGCATGCATAGTTAAGGTATTGTTGTCACTCGTCACTTTCGACCGCCTACTTGGGACTTCGAAAACTAACTATGTAGTACATACCTTTACTGACCTACACCCTAAAAATGCGAGCAAGATATTTCATTGCAAAATCATCGGCCCCACCAGGGTTCCCAGGTCTTAAGAAAAAAAATCCCCTTTTCTTAACACCAAAATGACTTTTTTTCCACTTTGAAAAACAAAAAAATAATAATATCCCTTTTCTGTCCCCGAAGAAAAATATCTTTGCGTAGCCAGCTTTTGAACTCGGGCAATGCTTCCAACTGCGTGAGATATATTTTAATTTTTATACCCGGTACCACACTGTGGTGAGGGTATATTCACTTTGTCATTCAATTTGTAACGCCCATAAGGAGGCGTTGTAGGTATGACAAACTAAATATATTATTCATCAGCATCACTTTCTTAGACGATCTAGCGATGTCCGTCTGTCTGTCCGCACGATTACGGCCGTAATTTAAGAGCTATCGACTTGAAATTTGGTACGTAAGCTTTTATCCACCAAACTGAGGCTAAGTTCGAAGATGAGCAAGATCGGATGAAAACTGCTACTACCTCCCATACAAAAATATCAGATTTACATAGCTTTTTATGTTAAAAATTAAATTTAAATAGCTACAGTAAAGATAGCAAGTTTAAACTTTGCACATATTGTTTTAATAATATTTAAAATTTTTTGACAAAAATGAGCTTGGTCGAATAAAAACTACCCTACCTCCCATACAAATATATAATTTTTTAATACTAAAATATTTTTTTTATTTTACAATAATATAGTACCGGGTATTTGAGCTTCGGCATAGTCGACGATAATTGTCTTACTGGTTTTTTTTTGGTTCTTCCTTCATTTCAAAATCCTAAATAAAATGAGAATTATTTTCACTTATTCATTAAGTTGTGCCGCCGTTTTCTAGAAAAGCGCGTAATATTTTGAATCTAGACATAGTGCAAGGACTTACTATGTGATGGTCCACCCATGCGCTATGGTTTCGAAAAAGAACCTTAATGCGTCATATCATGCCCATGCGAGAATTATTTCTGAAAGTGGATTTTTGGTCCATTTTCTGTATGATCTACCTATCTCCTTTCTATACTCACTCAAAATCTACCTGTCTCTGACACGACGTTCATGGTAAGGAGTGTATGGCCAGGCCATGGTATGTAACAGTTTAATGAAATGTCAAAAGAATGAATGTATTCAGAAACCAAACAAAAGAAGTGAGATATTGCATGGGCACGTTTCTTGAGCATGGTTGTTTTTGTACATTTATTCATTCTAAAAAATTTGCTTACAGACTGGTTTTGATAGGATTTTTAGATTTTTCCCCTTTTTGGATTTATTTCCCCGTTTTTATCCCTGTCCCCTTTTTTTCCCCTTTCGTCTTAAAAAATCGGCAAAAATGGCGATTTTCCCCTCAACCTGGGAACACTGGGCCCCACCCAACTCGTAATAATACAAATACAAAACAGAGAGAGCACACGTGCAACAAAAATGCATTCACGTCATGGAGGATGGAGGGTTGTGCTCTGGCCTCTATCCCCAGTCCCCACGATCATCGCATTGTTTCATATTCGTTGTATCGTGTTCGTGATTTACCACACCACTGCCAGCCACGCCCACGACATTCCAGATTCCACTCATATCCAACACGAAATCTCCCCATGCAATCCAACAACGCATAATGCATCGAGAGCGATAAACACACAAGCCACTCCCTTTTCGGAGTAATTCACTCGGTTTTCTTGCGCGTATATAATATATATAGTGTTATGCGTATGGCCGTGTGGACGTGTGGGTGTGGTGACATTGACAATGGTGTATGAGATGGGTATGCATTGGGATTGGAATGGAAGTTCCAATTGTGGCGATTGATTGAGTTTTTTTGTAAATATCTTCTAAAATATTAACTTTTCGACCTAACAGTCTTCAGCACATATATAGCTACGAAGATGATATACACGAAAGGATTACATGTATTTTTTGTAAATCTAAAAATAAACAGTTTTTTGTGCGAATGAACATATTTTTTCCACGAAATTAAGAATAACTCCAAAACCAGCCGATGTATTGTTAATATTGGTATTTGTCGATTAACTAGAGGTTATACCTGATACTGTGTGCAAATTCCAGCCTTCTACGTCAATTAGTTCTTGAGATAGACCTAGGTACAACATTTTTTATTTTATTCGGACAGACATCGGCATCGTAGCGAAAGCAATAAGGTTCCTCCATATGGAAACGGAACCTTAAAAAGGACGTTCGGCATCGGTGAATTTGACGACTGAAATCCTTAAAATTTAGCAAGTTTCGATTCGATTTTAAAAAGAACGGGTGGCATTTCTAATTTGAGGTTAAATTCGAAGGAATATGTTATTCGCTAGTTTGTGGAACTCGGCTTATTTATGTGGATTGCGAACTTTGACAATTAGCGGAAAGGGTGTTTTCGTTCGCGGCAAAAAGTTTAGAAAACGGAATTTCTTTATTCGTCCTTTAGGTATTGGCCCAGGGGTGTTCCTGTATGGCGACTCCCTTAGAAACAAAAACAATAACAATTGTATATTCCGAAGACCACCGATTCGATTGAGCTCAAATTTACAGGTGATCTTAGGTATTGAGCCGGGATATTTCCTGTGAAAATTGATCAAAATTGGAAAAAGGAGCGTGGGACCTCCCCATACAAAAAACATAATATACTATGGGGTGAAATTCGATGACGTTAGATACAACTCGATAACCGCTGGGCCGATTTTCAGTTATACAGTCGGTAAGTTCCTGAAATAAGTTGGCATTTCAATGAAAGTCACCCCCAAAGCTCGAACCCTCGCTACGCCCCTGATACCATACGTTTACTCGGTTGAAATAAATGGCAAAAAGACCAACCGAAACACATAATCAATACCCATCTATATTTGGGTGGATTAAAGATGAAAGCCAGATTCTAATTCAATCAGACTTTCTGACAACAGTAGCTATGATTGCAATACCTCATGCTAGATATTGCTGTTTTTTCATTGACATCCATGTGGCAATAAAAAAAATCACTTTCAATACCTCGAGATGGCTCGCAAACCCTCAGCTTTTCATAGGTTTTCAGTGTGTAGTTGGTTCTTAAAAGTTTCCCGACTAATCATTTTTTAAAGTTCCACCCAGCGGATGTTCAGATGCCTTCTCGTTTACGATTTACGATTTATTTATACTTTATAGATATCCCATATAATTATATTTATTTATATTTATACTTATTTAACAATTATTCTTTTCATTAAATAGAGCTGTATAGTGGCTGTAGTTGTTCCTGATGTAGATGTTCTAAAATCATGGGCACAAGAAAATTCAATCAGAGGAACCTTGTCGGTGTTGTGCAATAATTCAGATGTAAAGAAGTTGATAATGAGCGACATGATATCTTGGGGCAAGCAAGGCGGACTCAAATCATTTGAACAGGTATGTAATAAATAAAGTTTACGTTCTTTTATACATATATTTGTGATACCTAGGGCCAGGTAAGATCGTAAAGTACTTGAGATATCTCAAAACCAATTTTATTGGCTTGAATTACTATCATGAATACTTTATGAATGGAATTCGACTTCGTTCGTATGTCCACCACGGGAACGTATTTAGCAGTCGATACGTTGAACCCAATTTTCGATAACTCGGCCGCAAATTTCTCGTTCAATATTGGCCCCAAGCTCCTCTAACGTCGCCGGCTTGTTGGCATAGACCAATGATTTAATGCAGCTCCATAAAAAAAGTCTAGAGGCGTTATATCACACGATATCGGCGGCCAATAGACGGCTCCGGTTCTCGAGATAACACGTTCACCGAACTGAAACTTCAATAACTCGATTGTTGCACCCGCTGTATGGCTTGTGGCACCGTCTTGATGGAAATACATAGCACTGATGTCCAATTCATGCAATTGAAGAACTTTGAAGTTCCAATCTGAAGGTCCTAGAGAAGATTCAGCGCTTGTTATGCTTGTACATCATGGTCGCACTGAGGATATCCCCAACTTCTGCTATACAAACCATGCTTAACTCCCCTAGATAGCGTCATTAAAGAATACGTCACAAACGTGGCAAACACATTATCTGCCTACGAAAATCAACTTCGAAAAAGGCCTCATACATGAACTACCGGACAGGATCCAATGGGATTCGCGAAAGTTCCTACACGACAAATCTCTGTCAATATTCACAGACGGTTCCAAAACACTGAAGGGAGTTGCTGCCGGGGTCTTTCAAAACACCTAAATCTGGTAAATCTTCTATCTTCCGAAACACAGCAGTGTCTTCGAATCACAGCTATACCTCAAACTACAGCTTGGCTGTTCATCGATTCGGTATCACAAGGGATAGCCAAGCTGGATTCGAATCCCTACTATCCAGCGAAACAAGATCTAAAGTCCTGGAAGATTGCAACGTACTTATATCTTAACGAGATTGCATGAAAGTATAGCCCGTCCCAACTTAAGTGAACATTTCTTGCGCAGGTCTCTTCACATTAGGGATGTATTCTCTTAACGACAACAAAACCACATTTCCAACCAGAACTACAGCTAAAAAAAAATATGTGCGCATTTCAAACAACAAACATACCCCTGCTTGCGAAGACATCTCGCTCGATCGACGATCGAGCCATGACGGATTGTCAACACATCACCGTCGCTGGCGTTTGGAAAAGATACACATTTACCCACCCCAAAGAAGAGGGAAATTTTCTGGGTGTTCCACTTAGTTTTACGTTCGTTTTCTTTTGATTTTTGCTTTTTTTTAATTACTCGCCTTACCGCCCTCATATTTTATGGTCTATTCTCCATTTTTACTTTTTCGGGGTGCTCACAGTTCACAGTTATGCCCTGCCTTTAAAACTGACGCTGATTGCGTATTCGGAACAAGTGAACACAATAGCTCTGTTCCTTTACTTTTGTAGGACAAATGGAAAAGACTGTCAAAATGGCAGTGTTGGGGTTGAAGTCTCTCTCAAAGAGAAAAACTTACGAAAACGTTAGGGAACGCTTTTGTAGTAACTATGAAAAATGTCATATGCATTTTGTTTTTCCATAAAATGCATGTGAAGTGAGTATGAATCCAAGTATGTGGAGAGTTTTTACTGACTGAAATACATGCATTCGAGAAGAGAAATAAAGCTACATTATTTTCCCGCCTTCTGATACTATTTTCAATTTTTCATACTAATTTGTTTCTCATATCGCATGAAATCAAAAGGCACATCTAGTATAGTATACTGCAATACTGCTAGGCACGACCAGCTTTGAATACAAAAACATTCAAGGAGTTCCTGCGACTTAAAAGATCTAGAAAATGTTAACGTCTTCTCCGTGCTTACTTAGAAAACTATTTTTTCTTTTAGCTCGGCACGTGTGTAAGCCCGAATTAGACTTATAGTATTAACGTTCGGCTCGGCGGTACCGGTGAGCCTGTCTCCGGGTATGTGTGAAATGGACCTAAAGCATCTGTCTTTCTGGCTTATGACGAAACAATTGATTAAATTTTCAACCGCCATAAGTCATCCTTCTAAAGGGCTAATGTTAGATTTCTTGGACTCATTAAAGCCCCTGGATAGAGCATTCCATTGTTTATATTTTTGTCGTCGAGTTCGGAATTCCGGATAGGCAAAGACCTTGATACTGGTGGCTAAATTGATAATATGCGATAGTTCTAAACAATCAGAGTTCGCCTTATTCACACAACTCAAGAACTTTTTCTGTTATAGTATATGTTCGATGTTCGTCTTAAAATAGCTTTTCACAAACGATTTACAAAATATTAAAATATGTATGTGTCCTTAAATTAATGAAAATCTCACACTTTTATAAAAACACAATTTAATCTCCATTCTCTTTTCTTACAGGTCAAAGATATATATCTCCACCCGGATCCATTTTCTGTACAGAACGGACTACTTACCCCAACATTTAAATCAAAAAGGCCCCAACTTAAGAGCTATTTTAAGCCTCAGTTGGAAGATATGTATAAGAACTTGGATTAGCTATTAAAATTTAATAGTTTATGAATTGAAACATCACAAATCACATAATACTACCACAATTTATTTTCAAATGGATAATAATAAATTCTAACATACAAGCAATGGAAATTGTAATTGAAAACGCAACTAGTGAACGAAACTTATGTCCAAATTATAGTTATTTAATGAAATACAATCTAATAAAATAGTAGGTGCTACACGAAATTATAAAATAAAAACTTAAGCAATATAGCGCGATTCTTTCGATGCGACTGTGATCGCGCATTAGTTTTGCGATCGGCTAACGACTTTAATTATTATAGACCTACTATCCAGGAATCGGATGATGACTTGTCGCAGAAAGGAAAAATAAAACACTTTGGTTGTATGACAAATTGACTTACATTATGTATGCTTATCCTAAGCTGAAGCTTTTACATTTTTGACACGTTTAATTAAGAAAAGTGAAGGATTTTATTTCATCCCAGGCATATTTGTACAACGAAAAAAAAGGAGATGCTAAGAATGTATCCTTTTCAAGCTAAAAACAGTCACCAGATTCGCACATAAAGAAATCACATATGGACTTCTAGTAAAATGTTCGAGGTTCAGAGCGGAATAAATTGGAGAAACTTTCACTTTTTTGAAGTGACATGTACAATTATTGTATTGTATTGTTTTACTTGGAAAATTCACTCACGCCCAGGCCCAAGATGGTTGTCATTTTGCTTCACTTACTTTTCGCTTTTAATCACGAGCGCTAGTTATGATCGCGTCAATTTCTGCCCAGAGAATGTATGGAATTGGCATTTCAATTCACTAGCAGTCCATATATAATGTAGTATGTCTGTTAATGGAGACCAACATAAGCACTAGCTCCTTGTGTGAAACTTTTCTATCTCTTATCGGATAGAACCATCTCAGGCCCCACTCGTTTTCTTATATAGAACACAGAGCCATCTATTGAAGAAAACCGAGAGTTCTGTAACAGATTTAATAAATCTATGCTTTTAGCAACAGATGTTAACATTAATAATATTCAACTTCATTGTTACACTGGTATTGCTTTAAGTGTTTTTAACACAAAAATATAACTGCTATTGGTACGAATCGTTAAATGGCATTTGACTGTTTCTAATTTTCGCCACCGTGAACCAAAAGAGCTAGTGCTTAAGTTTGATCATGCCAGTGCATACGTACTTATAATACGAATTTGTCAATGCTACACACCAATTAATCGATGGTTTAAATTGGTTTTTGCTCCTCGTGTTAGTTAGGTGTGTTTCCTTTTAATAACTGTATACCTTTAAATAAATAGTAAACAAAAAATCAAACAGTGCCTTAAAAGGAAAGAAATTTGGCTCATATGAAATAAAATAATCTTATTGATTGATTGTCAAAAGCGTAAAACATTAATAAATATAAAAATAACTCGCATAAACGTCAAAATGTAACCTCCAGTATAAATTTGACTTACTAATACCATTTCCAAAGAGTAACTATCGGCTAGTTGATCAGTTCTGTGACAGCCGGTATTTTGAACGACTGTGGTCGCGTCAAAGGAAACGCATCTTATGTTTTAATTCAATTTTATTAAATTTTAATTAATTAAGGCCATGTTGGTCACTATTTTATCTAGACACTGATCACTAGTAGATTTTAGTTGATAATGAAATAAATCAAATTCCTTCTTTATTATAGTTGCAGAAAATAATTGTGTTTTATTTGCTAGAATTAAACTATTTTTACAGAATTACCTATTCCCATAACGTGATGTAAAGAGTGGAGACAATTCGCTTTGTACCTATATGTGGCAGTTTTACATACACCTGGGTCCCTACTCTCTATTTCGTTATGGAAATTCAATCCTATTCGAAATTGCTTTTCATTCCTCTTTTGAATTCGTACTCTGTAAAACTTTAAATTTTCCGTACATAAATGAACGAAATACAGAATAGGGCCCATGGCGTCAAAAATTCCGTTAGAAGCAACAACTAATCTGACCTGCTTTGAAATCTAACCAGTGGTCGTAAATGATTTTTAAATATCTTCCTCTGCTGCGGTGGACCTTTGGTTTGGAATCGAAGATTTTTCGGGCCGGAGCGTTGGTGTCCATTCGCTTTACATGTCCTAGCTATCTGATACATACTTTTGAGTCGACTGATACATACTTTTCTGACCAGGTAGATGTCGCTGTACAGCTCATAGAGTTCTTTGTTAAATCTCCTTAAGTTATTGTAGTGTGGATTGAAAGATACTACTTTTTGACCACAGCGCCATCTAATAGAAAGTAGACGAACTTATTCAACGGAACTTCGAATCTTCGAAACTCAACGAATGGTGAATGGTCTAAAACGAAACTAGTACATTCTCGATTGTTCCGGTTGGAGTATAGAATATTCGAGAAGCTTTAGTGGGGAGTATAAAAAGGGTTGCGAAATCCGACGAGAAGACAGTTTATTTTTAAAACGTGTAAAGTAAAGTTCGAATAGTATCGGTAGTGATATAAAATAAGTGGAAAGATTGTAATAAGTGAAAAAGTTGATTTTAAGTGATATTGTCTTATAATAAAAGTGATTTATTAAAGTTTAGTAAACAGAATAATGTTTTATCTTTTCGAATCCCAGCCGAATGTAACATTATAATAGACACGCACTAAAGAGATTATGACTACTCTTTTAATGTAGGGCTGAACTACACAGCGCGGGCGTTAGGGAAATGGGGATATAGAGTTTCCTCAGTATTTCTTGACGAGGCCTTACTACTCTATTGACTTCTTAGGCCAACGAAACAGCGATTAGCAAGTGTAATTCTTCGCTTCGATGGAATTGTCTCCGATCTTGATGGAACAGCGAGTGTTTATTATCGTCATTCAGCACCTTCTGACGAGTTTGACATTAAACTAGACATGGCTCTATATAGCTCTCTAAGTTCCATTCATCAGGCATACTTTACTCCTACCAAATCTTGGAGATGAGTTGGTGTATGCTTTTCAGCAAATAGTATCCCGTTTCCTTAAATGGTGCAGGGAAATAATTCCCCGGGAACTAAGTCCACTGAGACTCAGTTCCTACCTAGTGCGAAATAAAACCACTTTGGTGAAGTAGACTTAGTTCTTATGTAAGGTGGGAAATAAATTCCGAAAATTCTGAGTGGTTTTATTTTCCTTTCAATCTAATTTCGCACATACTGCAAATCTGCCAGTAAACCCAAGCAGGGGGTTGCAGGGGGCAGCATACCCCCCCCCCCTTACGTATTAAACTGTTGAATGTGTGCTAAGTTCCCATCACGAAAGTGGTTTTATTTCCCACTAGGTGGGAACTGAGTCCCTCAGTGAACTTAGTTCCCGAGGACTTATTTCCCTGCATCCCCCTTCCCTAAGCACATCTGATCCAGCAGCCTTGTTGGATTTGGGTTGAGATATTGCTACAATTTCACTTAATTTCGATCGGGTGGTCTTAAATTTTCGTTTTCATCGTCCAGATTAGATGATTCGATCTGCCCGACACTCGACAGAGGAATTTGGGTCGTCTTTGCCATTTAACAGTTTCCAAAAGAGAAACCGTTGTTTTTCCTCTTCTTTTGCTCGTAGACCTTACGAGCCGCTCTCTTCTTTCGCTGCAGCGGCGGTTTAGAGGTCAGCTGTCTGTATGAAGTACTTAAATGTCAATGAATTCAGAAGTTCTCATTGAAAATTTAAATGATGTCTTTATTACCGAGCTCTAGCTATGCGGTCAAAGTAGTTGGTAGGCTGGGAATGGCCTCGGGTTCGCTCCATATAGAAAAACACAAATAACACCTTAAAGTTCTGCGAACGTATGACAAATTCGAGAATAACTTATCTGTAAAGGGTTCTTTATTCAGCCGTTTGGATCCACAACTTTAGTGTCCTACATATTGCACTAAGTAGTATTTATTTTCATAAATTGCTGCAGCAAATCATCAAATATATCTGGAGCTCCTCTTCGGGGATAATAATATAATTAATCTAGAGGTGTTGTCCATAATTGTAAGCAAATAATCACTGATCATTGTCCTTTACTTTAGTTTAGATGGCGCTCACAGTCCGGGGTGGTCCACGGCCTCAGTCAATAAGACCCCCCCAGTCAGCTCGGTCCCTAGCTATCTACATCCAGTTAAGCACATCAATTTGGTTCAGGTCGCTCTCCAATTGTGCGCGTCACCTTAGGTTAGGTCTTCCTCTGCTTCGATGTCATTTAGGGTTGGACTCAAAGACCCGTCGGGCTGGTGTGTTGTTGTCCGTACTCTCCACGTGACCCATACATCTTAGTCGCTTAGTATTTTGTGACTTTTAACTAGGCCATCATCGCTATATAGACCATAAATTTCGTCTTTGAAACTCTTCCTCCACACTCAGTCGATATAAATTGGACCGAAAATCCCTCGAAGAATCTTTCCCTCAAAAATTAGCCTCTATACTAAAAATGTTTGTTAGTACCGCGCCGTATGTATTAACATCAGCTCCCTAAATAAAACTCGTACTATCACCTATATTGACACCCTAGCTGTTGTAGAGAATTATTATTATTGTATTCAGTGTAAGTATCCCATTATTTGAGAGTGCTAAGCCATCTGTAATATGTTAACGTGAACTATTACAACTTATTGTGAGCTCGCCTGGACAAAGTGTCATATCATTTTCTCGTAAATCATTTTGTATGTTGTACTATTTTTGAACGGGAGGACGTATCAAAAAAACGTAAGTCTCATTGCCACACAATTTCAATTAAAAATGTACCTTGTATTTGTAATTAGGAAGTAAAACACAACTTGGACTTGGAATAGTGTGTTCGTCTTTGGAAAATTTTCGCAAATCCAGAACCAGGGTGCCACAACAGATTTTTTTTTATTTCCAATCAATTTGTATTGGGTTGGTTATGGATCTGACCCAAACTCATAGTCATCATCAGTTGAACTTGAATTCACCTTTAAAATAAATTATAAAGCTACTATTACACATGTCAAAAAGTGTGACAAATTGTGACATGCTATCCTGAATCTATTTTCGATTTCCCTTGAGCTTTTACCGTTTTTCGCGCGCGCGCGAATTCTTTTCAGAGGTGATTTTTAAAATATAACTCCAGTAAAAGGGAAAATCAAGTTTTTCTAAGCATGTGAGCTGGGAAATACTCGGAGCTTTTACACTCCTAAGTGGGGTAAATAAGCTACGGTGCGAATTTACCTTACGCTTCATTTTCTGGCATCAGTCTTAGCTGCCATCAGTATATTATGACATCAGTATAGTCCATATGGAAATTTTTCACATGCGAATCTGCTACCTAAAAGTGTACATTCGCATACATGCGAGTCTCCGCAAAGTTTCGTTGCGAGTTTCCGAAATAGTGTGTAGATTCGCATAGTTTCTCATGCGAATTTACGTTCCAAAAGCATACATTCGCATGCATGCGAATTTCTTCTTTATAGCTAGACATTCGCATGCATGCGAATTTCTACTTTATAGCTAGACATTCGCATGCATGCGAATGTCCGGTACATCTTTTTCTCTCAGATCTCAGATTTTTCCTACCCCACCCAATGGAAATGAAATGCGATTACTTTTTTTTGCATTTGTGGTTGGTGTGCTATTTGACAGCCAGCTATTTTTTATACCCGGTACCACACTGTGGTGAGGGTATATTCACTTTGTCATTCCATTTGTAACGCCCATAAGGAGGCGTTGTAGGTATGACAAACTATATATATTATTGATCAGCATCACTTTCTTAGTCGATCTAGCGATGTCCGTCTGTCTGTCCGTCTGTCTGTCCGTCTGTCCGTCTGTCTGTCCGTCTGTCTGTCTGTCCGCACGATTACGGCCGTAATTTAAGAGCTATCGACTTGAAATTTGGTACGTAAGCTTTTATCCACCAGACTGAGGCTAAGTTCGAAGATGAGCAAGATCGGATGAAAACTACTACTACCTCCCATACAAAAGTATCAGATTTATATAGCTTTTTATGTTAAAAATTAAATTTAAATAGCTACAGTAAAGATAGCAAGTTTAAACTTTGCACGTATTGTTTTAATAATATTTAAAATTTTTTGACAAAAAAGGAGCTTGATCGAATAAAAACTACCCATACCTCCCATACAAATATATAATTTTTTAATACTAAAATATTTTTTTATTTTACAATAATAGGCGTATTTTTTGGAAATCTATAGCTAGTTCACTTTTACTTTTACATGCAAAACTGGTATACTCACTTTTGGTTTTGTTATACCCACTTCTGGTTTTACATGCAAAACGGTTATACTCACTTTTGATTTTGTTTTACTCACTTCCCAAAAAATACGCCTAATATAGTACCGGGTATTTGAGCTTCGGCATAGTCGAAGATAATTGTCTTACTGGTTTTATTGCAATTTGTGTTTACAAATGTCACTTGTTTTGGTATTAGTGAGAGTATGTGTGAATCTCGAAAACTTATTTGACAGACAGCTGATTTCTTGAGCAGAAAAACTGCTCTGAATCTGAAAAAATGCTTTTTCTTGCCCAATGGAAATCGACATTATGTGTAGACGAAATCTGACGTCATATTGACGACAGCATGTCAAAAATGTACACGATTACATTTGTAATAGTAGCTTCAGGGCAGTATTATTCATTCGGTTTAAATACGGAGTTAAATCGCTCTATATTCAGTACTGTGTAGCCTCGCAAAGCGCGTGCACGCGAAACTGTAACACCGTCGGTCGCTTCAAAAGTGCATGCAAATAGAACCATAAAAAACAAAAACAATTCAAATAGGTACATTCTTTCAACACAACACCTAATAATAATAATAAATTGAATACATACAAAAATAAAACAAATACCATAATGAATAACAATCAAATAGTGCAGTGCAAATCACCTTTGTTCTTCCCGTTTTTATTTTTTCTTTCTCCTTTCGCCTGTTGCACTTCTTTGATCGCTGCTGTATTATAATTTGGCTAAGCAGTGATCACGAACCAATATCTAGTCAATAGCGGGTTGTATCTTGCCGGACAACTGACTCGCCCTGTTGCATGTGCATAACACCTGTGACGGAGTGTTTTGGAAATTTGCTGTCGGATATACCTACACGTTGCAACTCTGCTTAGTTGCGTTGGAGTTGTGTTTTTAAATTTTTTGTGTTGTTATGAGAGGTGAGTTCCGTGTTGATTTTTGCAACATTCAAGGCTTAAAAAATAATCTCTTTTCTGCATATGTCCAGTCCATGTCTTTCAATTCAGACCAGCTTTTTAGGCACTTAGCGAGACACAGGTGGATCAAATTTCGATTCCCTTGAATTTTGATCTACCAGCATATCGGTTACGAATTTCCACTATACAATATAACCATTGCTCCAATGCGGAATTTAATTACATATGGTTAAAATTTAATGTCCGTAAGCAAATTATACACTCTTGTTTTATTTTTAGAAGACCAAGCATTGTCCGTTCATTTACTTTTAACGAATTTGATGAGCTGTCTAACTCCATCTTAGGAAATGTTCCCCAGTATCCTCATATACTGAAATTGTCTTGGCGGATTGGCTTCGCCCTTCTGGACAGACAGCACCCGAAGGAAGGTATGTTAGGATTTTCGCTGAGATTAACAGCTTAACTCAGCTTGTAAACGAGCCTACACGGATTCCGAATGCTGCAGCTCATGTCGCTAAAACATTGGACTTGTTCCTCACCTCTCATTCAGATAAATACTCATAGGGCCATTTTATTCACTTCAAGTTGAACACAACTTGGGGATTTTTATTCTCAACTTGAGAATTTGCTTTTATTCACTCGAACTCAACTTTGGATATTCCGAAGTTGAGAAAACCAAGAGTTGATTAACTTTGGATTCGCTCAACTCCCCGAAAAAGTAGAAGTTATGAAGCAAACTTGGGGTTTTATGTCAAATTTCAGATTTTTTTTTATTTTTTATTTCTGTGTTTGGCAGTTCAGTTCTGAAGTGACGAAAATAATTAATAATTCATTTTAAAAATTGAAATAATGTAGCGTGCAAACTATTTTAGGGAGAATTGGCCATCGTCTTCGAGCAGATGATGAGGAGGTAGACTAGATAATAATTTGGTACGTGAGAGGCGTCAATACAAGATGCTACCACGTGTTGGACTGGAAAAATGGGATGACCGTGATTTCATCTATCGTTTTCGTCTCTCGAAGCGTACGACAATGATGATGCTCCAACTAATAAGGAGCAATTACTATCATCTTCGTCATCTTCTTCTTCTTCATCTTTATCTATGGATTTCGATTCTTCGTCGATATATGTAATTATCCATATTAAGTTCATATGTTTTCATCGACAAACGAAAACAATTTGCCTAGCTGATGTACTGTCTAATAATAACTTATACATTTACAAAAGCACGAAAAATCTGAGATCTGAAATTCAAATCTGATCTGCCCAATGGAAAATAACGTTAAAACACAATTGAAACTACGCGCGAAATGCAAATCTAAGGTTGAACTGACATATTGTGTGTCATCTGTCACAAATATCCCAGGGATATTTTACAAACTGCAGGTAGGCCAACTTTAGGATTTCAACTTCGGAGTTGCAAATTAAAGTAGTGAATAAAAGCAATTTTCAACTTGCCGTTCAACTCTCGATTTAAGATCAACTTCGAAGTTGGCTAACTTTGGAGTTTTCGGCAAGTTGAACAATAGTGAATAAAACGGCCCATAGATTACTTGTTAAATCTGCATTCTTAAGTAGTGCCTGTAGAATTGTTAAATTGTAGTTTTGTGGTACAGGTGTCAAAGGGTATGGTAGTGACCCACCCAAGTTCTCTAGTAAAGACACTTACCTTACAGGAACAAACTCAGGCTGTTTTCGGCCCCCATGTAACTTCGAAACCATTTAAGCCAGAAACTTCAAGCTTGAAACTTTTACCAAGCCAATTAAAAAGGTCTACATCACCAAATTTCTATAGCATTAGTGGTTCTCAACATAGGGATTCAAAAATCGCAAATACCGTGACTGACTCACTCACTTAGATGATGATCATCAAAATAATGAAGCACTCCCGCCATCCTAGAGTCATGAAATTTGGCAGAATGCAAGATCCTGTGGGATCGAAGTGGGGTATCGCGCACTATGATAAGAGTATTGAGTCGTCAAAAAGGTGATTTTAAAGTTTGCCATATTAATGTACAAAGTTTAATGCCAAAAATCGACGAATGTCGTGATTTTTTCGAGGACTCAAGTCTCGATGTCATCTGCGTGACAGAAACTTGGTTTGACGGATGTTTGAAAAACAGGTTGTGTATAGCTTAAAGGGATATAAAGTTTTTCGCTTCAATAGAAAAGGTGATGTTGGTGGTGATGTTGCGATTTATCTCAAGAAAGGCATTAAATGCAAACTCGAGCCTAATAGTAACATTGATATTTCCCCTTTCATAGAACTAATGGAGGGAATCTCTTTAACAAGTCCGAATATAATTGCATGCGGCCGGCGGTTAGCAATCTGCCAAAGGTAATGCTTTATGAACAGTTGTCGGCAGCGGCCTTTTCAAAGCATGATGTTATATACATGATGTTTGACAATAAAGTAATCCCAGTAGTTCAAAATATCCAATATAGGAATATTGGACTTATTGACAATGCTCTATTGGAAGAACATACCAGAAACATTAGCTGGAATACAATTTATTACTTGCGCTCAACCAATGAGCAAGATAATTTCTTTAACGAGTCTGTTTTGAGACTTTTTGAAAGGCACGTTCCATTGCTAACAAGAAACTGCATACCCCTAATAAAGCCATGGTTCTCGCGACATATTCGTTCGCTTATATTTGAGCGCGACAAAGCGTATATCTGCTGGAAACATTTCCGCTTACAAGAACACTTTCGCATATTCCGCTCACTTCGAAACCAAGTCGTAATGGCAAAACGCACCGCTAAACGCCAAATATATGCGAATCGATTAAATCCTTCATTGAGTGGACGAGATCTTTGCAAAAATCTTCACCGAATAGGAATCGCAAAATGTCGAAACAGTTGTGCTGACGGTATGGACTGTAAAGCAATCAACAAAAAATTTGTTTCCTTGCCCGCACCCCCATCAGACCTTGCTAATTCTACAGTGGCTCATACAATCAATTCCACTCAAAATTCAAAGTTTGCATTAAGAACAGTGGATAGTACCCAAGTGGTAGCAAGTCTAATCTCGATTAAATCAAATGCTGTTTTCTTATGTAGAAAACTTCTTTGAAACTTAAATTTCTCGTCTTGCGCTATAAAGCTTCTATCATCTTATCTAACAGAGCGATCACAGGCTGTCCAGCTTAACAATAATCTGTCAGATTTCCTTCCAATTTCAAGAGGAGTTCCACAAGGTTCAATTTTGGGGCCTTTTTTGTTCTCCCTTTATGTTAATGAACTACCGTCTATAGCTAAACACTTTTCAATTCACATGTATGCAGATGAAATGCAAATATATCTTAGTTGACCACTCGGTCTTATTGAACACGTTGTAAGCTGTATTAACGAAGACCTCGTTGACATAGCTTGTTGATCGCAGCAAAATGGTCTTATTTTAAACCCTTTATAATAGAAGTGCCTTTTGATATCAAAGAAAAAAGTAGACCTCTCATACTTTCCGCCTATTATCCTGCAGAACAGCCTAGTCACGTATGTCGAAACCGCAAAAAAATCTCGGCATGGTGTTTAATCGTACCCTAACATGGAATAACCATATTAATATAGTTGTGGGTAGAGCATATGGTATTCTTCAAACTCCCTCGGCAACACAATCCTACATCCCCATAAGAGTACGTACGTTCCTGGCGAAAATGTTGGTTATACCCACCCTGATTTATGGTTGCGAAATAAATTATTAATATTTAAAATATAACATTTAACCTTCTTAAACTAAGAACTTGGCGTACATTTAGACCTCATTACTTTTTGTGGTTGACTAGTTACACACTTTTTTTTTATTTATAACAGAACTTGGCTGTTTTTTTACATTTATGTTTCTGGTGTAATCTAACTTAAGAAACAAATCGCTTCACTTTAATGAACTGCATTCGAAAGTCTGATGCAAATTAAGTAAAAATTATGCAAACTGATTAAACCCTTGTGAAAAAATTACTTAAAACGTTCGCCGGAGTGCGGTCTAAAATCGAAATTGCATTTCCAGTTTTGATTTCCAGCTACTTCCAATAATTTTTTTTTTTTTCAGCTACATGATTGTTTCAATTTCACTTATTCTCGCATATTCGTACCACAGGCTTTTCGAATGCATAAGTGAAGTGCACGTCCAATGAACATGATAGAAAGATTAGTTAAGTGAATGTGAATTATGCGCAGTTGGCATCACTGTTTCCTAACGTCTGGGAGCTTATCTCTCAATTTGCCCCCCGACTGTCGGAAATCTCGCCCTTCAAAGGTTGATTTCATTCGTTAATTGAGGGCGAAATCAGAGATAACCCCCATCATAGTGGTAAACAAACGTAGAAGCTCATTAATATTGCATAAAATAACAAACCAATACAAATTGATTCGAATTAAACTGCGATAACTACCCCGCCAAAAATTGATAACGGTATTTTGTAGAGGAGTTAAATACAAGCACTTTTTACTATGGGAGGGGGGTCTATCTTACTCCGTTTAGGCGGGAGGGGTAATTTAAAGAAAATGATACTTTAAATGGAAAAAAATACATTAAAAAGCAATGGCAACACTTATAATAAAAGAATATATCATTTTGGAAATCTGTCCTTTCATATTATTTTTAAATCAAGTTATTTCTTCAAATAGTTTTTGAAAAAAAACAATTTCTAACTTCAAATTTAAGGACAATGATTGGGGTGAGTAAAATAATTTTGGAGAAGAAAACTAATGACGGATTTGTGTAGAGGAGTTAAATACAAGCATTTTTTTACTATTGGAGGGGGGGTCTATCTCACTCCGGTTAGGCGGGAGGGGTAATTAAAAAAAAATTATAAATAAAATTAAAATGAAATGAAATATTAAAAAACAATGGAAACACTTACAACAACGAACTATAGTATTTTTCAAAGCCAGGAATCCGTTCTAAATCTAAGTACACACGATTGTAAGATCTTACAATATTGTCAGATCTGTCAATTCTCTGACAATGACTGACAATGTGCTTACAATAGCCAACTACCTTACAATACAAAATTGTCCGTTCAGACGGTTGTAAGATTTTGTCCCAAAATCTGACAATTTCATTGTTAGATGGATGTCTTACAATGGTCTGACAATGACTTTTCTGACAACGTTGTCAGGTTGAAAATTGGGTGTTCACACGCTCGAAAGATTTTTGAATATGAAAAATTGGTCGATCTATTGTCAGACATTGTCAGATAAATTCAAAGTCTTGTGGGTTCTTTTTTGTAGTACGGATAATGGAACAAAATATATTGTACTTGCGAGATTTAAACTGCCTACGTGTAAGAAGACTGCGAGGATGATGAATTGATACAAAAACGACGTAATATTTTGAAGAAGTATTGGGTGGCCCGTTGTCAGAAGGATTCTACTCCTAATAGCAAGCTGAGCAACCGGAACTTTATCGCAATTTTTTGCGAATGGACTGAACGCAATCCGATGAAACTCTAGCTTTGGTGACTCCACACATCAAGACACCAATATGCGCCCGATCATCTAGGAAATCGAGACGGTTTCATTGGCAGCTTAATCCAACTTTTTTTCTGTATTACCTCTACCTCTTACCGGGCTTTTTTGGGTAGCATCCAACAACCCCATTCACTCTGTACATACTTTCTTCCTGTACAATAATTTTTTTTTTTTCGACTTTTGCAATTCCAATTGGAATTTAAATTCCAATTTCAACAGTTGTTCATACACTCACAGAAAAAAAATTGTAATATTTACAATTTTCTGCGTAAAATTTACAAATTTTAATTACAACTATAGTCATTACAATTTAATAGTAAATTTCGTTTTTTTTTACTATGTACTTTCAATTGAAAAATCTTAAATTTTATGGGTAGGTCCCTTGGTTGTATCCATTTTGTGAATAATATCAATATTTTAAACTGTATCCCGAATTCTTTTGTCTGGAAAGCTTCGATTCTGATGTCACAATACAGGAAAAGCGGTTCCCCCACACACAGAAAAAAATTGTAAAGGCTTTACTATCCGAATATTGTAAAACCATCTATTTACAATTTAAATAGCAAATTTGGTTAATTTACTATTTTAATTGCAATTTTTTTTTTTTTTAATTTGGGTTTTTAAGTTTTTTTATCGAAGAAACAAAAAACCAGTAAGACAATTATCTTCGACTATGCCGAAGCTCAAATACCCGGTACTATATTATTGTAAAATAAAAAAAATATTTTAGTATTAAAAAATTATATATTTGTATGGGAGGTATAGGTACTTTTTATTCGACCAAGCTCATTTTTTGTCAAAAATTTTGAAATATTATTAAAACAATATGTGCAAAGTTTAAACTTGCTATCTTTACTGTAGCTATTTAAATTTAATTTTTAACATAAAAAGCTATATAAATCTGATATTTTTGTATGGGAGGTAGTAGTAGTTTTCATCCGATCTTGCTCATCTTCGAACTTAGCCTCAGTTTGGTGGATAAAAGCTAACATACCAAATTTCAAGTCGATAGCTCTTAAATTACGGCCGTAATCGTGCGGACAGACAGACGGACAGACGGACAGACAGACGGACAGACAGACGGACAGACAGACGGACATCGCTAGATCGACTAAGAAAGTGATGCTGATCAATAATATATATAGTTTGTCATACCTACAACGCCTCCTTATGGGCGTTACAAATGGAATGACAAAGTGAATATACCCTCACCACAGTGTGGTACCGGGTATAAAAATACAATTGAAATAAGTAAATTTCGCATATTTTTTTCCTATTAAATTGTAATGACTATAGTTACAATTAAAAATGGTAAATTTTACGCAGAAAATTGTAAATATTACAATTTTTTTCTGTGAGTGCCAGCGCGATAAAAAAACATAAAAACACAAATTTTCAACAAAAAAAAAAAAAATAGTAAAACTAAAAAAATTGCAATTAAAATAGTAAATTAACCAAATTTGCTATTTAAATTGTAAATAGATGGTTTTATAATTCGGATAGTAAAGCCTTTACAATTTTTTTCTGTAAGTGTATCTATATATCTTCTGAATTATTTTCCATCGCTTAAAAGCAAACTTGGATTTCGCTCGTAAACCACTGGTTATATTGTCTGACAATGAAGAAATTGTAAGCTATTGTCAGCTTCCATAAACAACGACATCTGACAATATCCAATGAGTCTTACAATGTCCTAATTGTCTGACAATAATAAAAATTGTGTGTTCAGACTTGTTCAGACGATCGTCAGCAACCTGACAATTTTATTGTCAGATGGATGTCTTACAATGGTCTGACAATGACATTTCTCACAATATTGTGACAGATCTGACAATATTGTAAGATCTGACAATCGTGTGTACTTAGCTTAAGTTGTCTAAAATGCAAATCTGCAAAATTTTGTCTACCAATGTGAAATTTCAGGCCAGAGACTGTATCTGAAGAATGTTGTTGACATTGGGTAAACTAATATAATTTAAAGAAACTTTGTATATACTCAGCCTTGCACCCATCCCAAAATCCAACAGTGACCCCAAGCAGGGGGGTTACAGGGGGGCAACATGCCCCCCATACACATTTCAAGGCGCAAGGGTAGCAATTTGTACTCTAAGCGGACCGACATATAAAAGTAATTTTCAATTTTCTCAAAAATTAGAGGACATAAATCAAACTGGTTTTCAGTGTTTGATTAAGAATTGATTTAGTCAGTAAAAACTACAAACAAATTAAGTATCTACTTTCTCAATATTGAAAAAATCAACATGCAACTTTTTTTTTTAATTTTTTTTCCTTAAATTTCAAGTTTGAAAGTATTTTTTTCAAAAACTATTAACAGCTATAACTTGATTTAAAAATAATATCAAAGAACAGATTCCTGGCTTCCTAAAATCCTTTATTGTAAGTTTTGCCATTGTTTATAATTTTTTTTTTTTTTTTTTTTTTTCATTTTAAGTATTATTTTTTTAAATTGCCCCTTCCGCCTAAATGAAGCCAGATAGACCCCCCTCCCATAGTAAAAAATGCTTGTATTTAACCCCTCTACAAAATACCGTTATCAAATTTTGGCGCCGTAGTTATCGTACTCGTACCATACCGTTCAACAACATGTGCAAATGATTAAATTGTTTTATGTTTGTTTTATTCAAATTTAAAGATAGGAAACGCTTAATGGAAAACCCTTTATACATTCTTGGAGGAAGAAACGATCAAATTGAACAGAAAAATACGATAAAAATGACATAAATGAGCATTTTAAATTGTCCTTGGTTTGCCCATTTTGATTGCGATCTGCTATTATTTACATTTGAACATTTTCTTTCTATAAGACGAAATTTTGTGATAAAAATAAGACACATTTCTTTCCATTTATGCAAAAAATATTGAACTTACACCAATCACACATTTTCGATCGAATAAAATTTGACATTTAACTCATTACAATCGAATCTGAGAATGTGGGGAAAAATGGACCAAAAAAACGAATCTCCATCGAAATCGAAAGTTGTAATGTCAGTTGGCTAAAATCGAATGACTTTCGATTCGATTCGAATCTTAGAATTAGGGTGACTAGAATTAGGTGTAAGGACTTACAGGATTCAGTGCACACAATTATCGATTCCCACATCAAGTGTAGTTAGGTCTTGCGCAAAGACATTCATGTATAGTAGCTGTCTCTTTTGTGTCATTGTAGACCACGTGAAATGCTTAAACTCACCATACCCTTCGTTAAAAGGAGTAGTAACACAGTCTTCGTTAAAAATAAGAAAAGTCCTTCATTTCAATCATTCAACGGGTCAGTACATTTTCTTTCTTCTGTAGCATAGGCGAATATAATTTTCCAATTGCATATCAATATATTCGCCAATTATCTACTAAAATTTTTGTTTTTTTCGAAAGGTAGCTTAGTTTATGGTGAAAGTGCTTATTCATAAAATTAATAAATATACTAAATAAAAGTGTAAATTGTTTCAAATTTGAAAATAATAATAATGAATAGTCCTGTGGGATTCAATTTACTCAAATTAATATCTATGATATGTGAGTTTAAAATAATCAATGAATATCTATCGGGGAGACTGACGTTTTTCCTATATTTCAGTATCCTTTCTCAGTTTATGTGAAGGTTTGCAATTAAGTGCTTTTACAACCAAGACTCCAAGGTTGACTAAATATACGACGAGGTCGCCATCAGTGAGTTTTTTTTTATCTTCTCTTGTCTTATTGTAAGAAACATCCTTATAATGAAAATGAATTTGAACTTTGCAGGCATCATCGATTGCTTCAACAACTTCCTTATATAGGTTTAATGCAACAAATGGAGTCACTTGTATTTTAATTAGCACAGACGGTCTGATTAGCATTAAATATCGCAATAAATTAAACGAAGATGTGGAGGCAGATCTATATTTGCCTGATAATCCAGTTCTTTCGGGCGAGTGTGTTGAATCAAATTCGGAGCTGTTCACCATGACTTTCAAGGGATTCACCCTGAGCATAATATTTAAAAAGGTATGCTAATTACACTGGTTCATTATGTTGATTAATTATGTATTGTGAATGTGATATTTTATCAATTAAGTAAATTCCTTTTTCGTTTACAACAAGGTGTCCTTGTTACACATGTGGCGTAGTGACGTTATTAGATGATTTAGTGAATTTGAGTGCTTATGTACTTGCCTTCGTAATCCATTATGTTGAGAAAGTGTGGGTGGTAAAGAAGGTGTGGGAGTGACAAATGATGATGACGTTTACTAGCCAGAACGTGTTTTAATATGTACACCATCAGACATAATACAAAATAAGGTTGCCAAGATTGCGAAGTCGGAATTGAAGTCCTACCTACAAGTAAATTGTGCTTCGTTTATAATGGGTTGCTTTTAAAAACTTACTTTTTTTGAATTTGTATATGTAAGTCTAAAAATACTATGAGGGCTATAAAGGAATTATTTTTCGATTTTTACTTTTTAATTACTGCGTATCTATTGTGGTCGTGCAAAAAGTTGTCGCCATTGTCAGTCTGTCTAGTTTTAAAATTAGCTATACTTCCTACGTAAAGCTGTAACGGAACAAAAGGGGGAGGGGTAGACCCAAACATTAATGGAAGGTTGAATTTTCTACAAATAAATGTGCATACCCCTTCTCTGTCTCGGAAATAGCTGAAATCTGGTCAAAATAAATATGCCTTAAACCTTCTAACCTATTAGTCTAGTCACTCTTATGACCTGTTTGCTACACTCCAAGATGGAATGGATGTACATTTATGCATTAACATACCTCACAAAACAAACATTACAAACATTTTGCACCATCACTATCGATAAAATAATTAATTGAAATTAAATAATTACTTGTGTAGTACTCTGGCGTATACGTACTAAAATATATATAAATTTTTTTTTTATTAAAACTATTCAAAAGATTACAATTTTTAGGTTTATTTACTCGCTTAGGTAATTTTAAATTAAATTATTTTTGTTTAGTTCGGTCAAATATAATGTAGGGGAGAGTGGGGTACCTTTGAACACTTTCTGCTTTGAGGTCTCATAAAATTAATAAATAAATAAATAAATAGGTGGCGCAACAGGCGGTAGACACCCAAGGCCTAGCTTCTCGCAACCATTCGTTTTTGTGTGAGTTTCTATTTTTTTGGAACGAATGGAAGGGACCTACAATTTTATGCCGAGTCCGAACGTCTGAATTGAGAAGCTTTTTCAGGACAGTCATACTCTCGGATGTTTGTCAGACGTTCGCGAGAGGTGGCGCAGTAGAAAAAACCTTAAGATGTAATTTGTGTTTTTCTGGCAGGAGTTAGGGGGTATTTTAGTTACGGTGTATTAGACTCTAGCCGGGATGCACATAGTGTTGCTGTGGGGATCATGACGTAATCTTGAATGACTAAAATCTCGAAGCCTAAAAATCTTGAAAAGTTGTTTTTTTAATCTCGAATGTACAAAAATCTTGAAAGACTATAACTCGACAAAATCACGAAAATAAAAAGTAAATTCGAGATTTTTTTTTGGATCCCATAATATAAACTTTGCATAAACCCAACCTTACACCTACTCCAAATCCTATACAGGGACCACAAGCAGGGGAGTTGCAGAAATATTTATACGTATCTCACTTTTTAACACCAATTTTTAGATTTTGTGTTATTAATTCTGGTGCGCGCAAATTTTTACCATTGTCTCAAAAATTAATATTAATTCGAAATTTTTTTTTTCGAGATTTTTGTTATTCGAGATTATTAGGTTAGCGTTAGGTTAGGTGAGGTGGCTGTCCCAAAGGGGACACACTTAGACCATAATTTGGTTCATTGTGATACCACAGGAGGGGGGGTGGGGAAGCGGCCAGAACGGTTCTTTGTGTCGGACGTTACCCTGGGAAACCTACCTCGTTGAGAGGTTTTTGGTAGTGACTGGGCAGTCGGATCTTGTATAAATTTACATCACTTGGTTACGGCTTAGTCTTCGGGTCAAGGTGGAGGGCGACCGTAACGGTCTGCCCCCTGCCTATTGCCTCTGACGCGGCCATCGCTGATGAGGGAGACTGGTGCGTGGCAGAGGTGGCTGATTGAACCAGTCTGCTTTGCTGCTTGACCAAAAAAATCGGTGAATGGATTGTCTGTTCGGAGAGGATGGGGGCAACCGTAACAGTCTGCCTCCCGTATATTTCCTATTATGACGATCCGTCAGCATGACAGAGACTGGTGCTGAGGAGAAAAGCCTGGTTGAAGCACTCCAACCTGCTGCTTGGTACCGAAAGTAGATGTCGCGATTTGTCTTCGGTGAAAAGGCGAGGGGTGACAGTAACAGTCCAACCCTCTGTTACCTCTGACGGGGTCCTCTAACTATCGAGATGAGATTGATTGGTGTAGTCAGCTCCTCCATTTGGCGGTTAGTCTTCAGAAAACGGGCAGAGGGTGACCCAAAACAGTCTAACCCCCTCGCTGGGCTCCTCTGACAGTCCGTTACTAAGGAGGGTGGCTGGTACAGATCAGAAAAGAAAGACTGCGGCAGGAGGAATCGATGAAAGGTGACCGAAACAGTCTAACCCTCTGCCTATCCCATCTGGCGGAGTCTGGAAGTTCTACGTGTGAAGGTAAAAATTTTACTGACGTAGTCATCTCTTCCCTTTGGCGGTTAGTCTTCAGAAAACAGACAGAGGGTGACCGATACAGTCTAACCCCCCGTTAGTAGCCTCTGACAGTCCGTTAATAAGGAGGGTGGCTGGTACAACTCAGATAAGAAAGACTACGGCAGGAGAGAGCGACGAAGGGTGACCGAAACAGTCCAACCCCCGCCCATCTCCTCTGACATAGTCTGAAGGTTCAACGTATGAAGGTGAAAATTTACTGACATGGTCCGCTCATCCCATTGGCGGGTTAGTCTACAGAAGCACCGAAAATGGGTGAGATGCGTGTTGATATCTTCTAGCGAAGCCAATTCGACTTTGTAACAAACTTGCTCAGGTCCTCAAAGAAATAAGCTCCTAAGGTAGCCATGCGTGAGGTGGCAAGAGCTGGGCAGGAGCAGAGGAGGTGAACGGTGGTCTCCTCTTCCTCCTCGTCCATGCAGCTTCTGCAGAAATCGTTATAGGGTACTCCCATTCTGCGGGCATGTCTACCTATCAGACAGTGTCCTGTTAGTATTCCTACGAGCTAATTTTGCTTCTATTAATACAAAGGAGTTTTTTAGTTCTTTTGACGTCTAATTTTGGCCAAATTTGTCTGGATGTTATACAGGTGCTAATGCTGTTCCATCTATTGTTGGTGATTTTTAATGCTTCCTCGAGGAGCAGGGTTTTTACTGATTGCAGTGGAGCGTGATATCAGTTATAGGAAAGCCGCTGCCTTGTCTGGCTAGTTCATCCGCCTTGCAGTTACCAGGATTGTCGCTGGGACCTGGAACCCAGCACAGGGTGACTGAACATCTATCCGCAATCTCGTTAAGAGATTCCCGGCATTGTTTCACCAACTTTGATCTGGTTGTTGGTGTATTCAAGGCTTTTATGGCTGCCTGACTGTCTATATAAAAAGTGATAGCTTTCCCACCTATCTCATATAAGGCAAGTCGGCATGCTGCTTCGCGAATAGCCATAATTTCCGCCTGAAAAACGCTACAGTTGTCGGGGAGGCGTAAGGCGAGGTTGAGAGCAGGTGATCGGGAGAAGACTCCCACACCCGTGCCTTCCGTCATTTTAGATCCATCTGTATAGATTTCGATTACGGAGTTGTTACCGTTCTCCCATCCGGATCGATTTGGGATTTTTGTGTTGTACTTTATATTAAAGTCTTCAAAAGGAATTATATACCTAGTCCGTTTTGTTCGGAATTGTATTGGGCTGGATGCCCTTATGACCAACCGGAGAGTTGGTCCATTTTTGAGACTCTCTGAGTCTTAGAGCCGCTGTAGACGCAACTAGTTTCCCGTAGATGTCGACGGGAAGAAGATGCAATATTGTCTCTAAAGCGGCCGTGGGGGTGGACCTAAGGGCCCCTGTGATGTATATGCTTGCAGATCTTTGTATGCGTTCTATGGATTTAATGTTGCATTTTTTCTCTAGCGCTGGCCACCAGACCATGATACCGTAAAGTAGAATTGGTCTGACTACCTCTGTATAGAGCCAGTTTGTTACTTTAGGTTGTAGACCCCATCTAGGGCCTAAGGCTTTTTTGCAAGCATACATGGCTATTGTGGCCTTTTTTGCACGTTTGTGCAAAAATCGATTTCTTCCGTTTCACAAAAATTTGTTGTTTACAAGTACAAATAGATATTAAAATTCATAATAGATGTTAAAATTCATACTTTTTTTCAAGTTTGTGTTTCACCAAATCAATACATTTTTAAAAATTTGTTAAATTACTGAAAATTTCTTACAATAGAAAGATCGTGTGTCGATTTAGTAACAATTTGTAATTTTCCAAAGGAATCGCTTATCAAACCTAAAAATGTCTTTATGTCGAAGGCATAGTACGAGTAGCACCGATAGTGATATAATGTCGTTTTCGATTAGTACAAAATAAGCAATCTTTTTAGATTCGAGAGCACTTTAGCGAATTTAGATTTTTTCTCAGAGTTGCTGGCGAAAACGCACTAGGCGGGGTGGTTTTTGGTATAATCCACACTGGAGTTTCGATGCGCTTCATTTATCCTACGACCCTAGTTCCATTTATATACCGTCTGATACAATAGCCGTTTTTTATTATCAGCTATGATCCATATAGATCATCGATTTACATGCACTTACAACAACAACATGTGATCCTGCTTTTCATCGAGATCACGAAATATGATCTGAAAATTAATTCAACTATTTCTCGTTGTTGATTCGTGGCGTTGTTTATTTCATTCACTAAAGGTTGGTGTCCCTGTAAATTATAGCCACACAGTAATGTTGCCAGACCAAAATGTGAACCACAATTAACAACACAAAAAATCAATTATCATTTTTTCAAATTCGAATAAGTTACTACTCCGACTTTCGAGATGTTTTGTTTCGCTATATAGCATAGAAATATAAATGGAAATATTAGCAGTACAATACGGTTAATTATAATGCATATTTGAACATAACATTTGAACATAGTTTCCCCAAAAAAAATATTCAATGCTAAATGTATGCAGATTTGTATCCATATGGTAACACCCCGACACAAAAAGCGAAATGTCAAACTCAAATATGAGCAAGTGCAATGGAGAAATCATCGCATTGTGACGTCACATTGTACCGTGTGGCTGCAAGATGGCTGGTGGCAATACGAAATTTGTCATAATTGGTATTGGATTTTATATGTGTGTTGCCACAACTCAATCAATGATCCAGTTTATTTTATTTTCATGATCTGATCCGGATCAGATCACGCTGATAATAAAAAACGGCTAATGACACCGGAACTTCGGCTGTTGTGCAAAATTTCAAGTCAACTTTCCTTGCGTTCAGGACTGGCTTCATCCAGAGTCTGAGTTTGGTTTGGGATGTAGTCGTATTTTCACGGATGGCTTCAAAACTAGTTAAGGGTCCGGTGCTGATGTCTTCGTGGAAATCGACAACATTAGACTTCACTACTCGTAAGGCAAGCATGCCTCTGTTTTTCAAGCGAAGATCAATGCTATCCTAATGGCCGCCGAATGTATTTTTAGGAATAGGTGGCGTGGTCGAAGTATCTATGTAGCGACAGTCAAGCTGCGCTTGAGCCCTTGTTCAACCCGGTTTCCCAAATAGATGGGGAATGCAAGAACTCTTTAAACTCGGTCGCAAGACGGAATTCGTTGACTCTTTTCTGGGGCTCATGTCACACAGGGATTAATTGGGAAATGAAATATCCGATGAGGTTGCTAAGCAAGGCTCTGAGCATACTTTTTTTGGACCAGAACCTGCGCTGCGTCTTCCTGGGTCCTCGTTCAGGGCCTCCATTGGTGACTGGGTTTCTAATGAACACAATTGTGTATGACAGGGCTCTCAAGAATGTGGGCAGACTAAACGCATGCTTCTGAAAGTCTGTAAGAAGTCTGCGGCATAACTCCTGTCTCTCAGCAGAAAATACTTAATTGATGCAACTGACAGCGACGCTTGTGGAGAAGGCGAAGCACGGTACTTCGGGTCCTTTCCTTTGTTATTGTCCTGCCTTTGGTCGATTCAGGTGGCAGATTTTTGGCGCTGATGTAGTGAGTGCTGATACTGTAAGCCGCCGAAATGCATTCTCATCTTTCTCCGAAAGTCGTATAGTAGTCAGAGATACCTATAAACTTAATAATTCTTTAATTATCATTTATAGACATCTGGCGGCGAACGATGGTACATTAACCATGTAGAGTTATCCTACTCGTCTTCAAATCCTCTATTTGAACACATCGATCGGCCTAATTTAGATGTCAGACTTAATTCGCCAGCCAGAACACCAATGTACTTTCCAACTCCAGTTGGTAAATCCTATGTTTGCGATAAAGAGCAAACAATTGTAATGTACGCACCTCTCGAATCGGGTGACAAATCAGGACATATAGCCAAACTATATCTACGACAACTTCGGATGCAAAGTTTTATGTTCAAAGATAGCGGCAAATGGGGTCCATCGTTCCATTGCAGTGCAACTGGCTCCTATCGTGATGAAACAGCGCCTTTGGCAGTTGGTACTGCTCTCGCAATTGCAGTATTAATAACAATTGCAGGATATGGTGGATGGAGGTAATAAATGAAAAATATTTTTAAATTTTACTTATTTAAAAAAAAAATTATTTTCAGGTATTTCAAAATTAAGAAAGTTCAATACGGTACCATGGAGTAAACGACAAATGATAAATGAAATATTAAAAATATGCTATGAGAGGATTTTTTTTTCATTTATTATAAACAATTTTGGCAGATCTACCCACAACCTATGTTCAAAATAAGAAAAACATATCCACTAGACGTATTAAACTTGAAAATCGTGATCCCAACGCAAATCAAGTAGGTACCTATAACTAATGTACATTAATCTGCATTATGCCATTCATGGAATATCTGAATTATTTATTTCGTATGACAAAAACAAAAAAAAATATATAGGTGCATGAATTACATACATCGTCTGCAAAAGGGATAATTTATTCAAAATTTTATGAATGTGATAATGTCATTCCAATTTCTGTTATATCGAATGCTTGAAAATAATTTATCGCGAAGCAAGCATATCAGGACACATAATCCCTATAGTGAATGTGATATCAACAATTTTATATTTAAAATTGATCACATTCACAAGAAATTTTCGGTGACACACTCGTCACTGTCCACTTAGCAATAATGTTAACTACAGAATATATCAGTAACTCATTTAAGAACGTACCTCTTCAGTTATTGACTTGACTACAGCCAACACAGAATAAGGTGTAATTAAAATTAACTATAATATACATATTGTAATTTTACATATCTACAATTTCGCGAGTATTAAAATTAAAAAAATAAAATTAAATACAAAACGTTTCCAAACACAAAAAAAAAATATATATACTCGCTTTCGACAATGTTGCCAACATATCTTTATACTATTTTCTCGAGTATTTTATTTAATTACTTTTTTTTTAAATACTTAATAACATTGTAAGTTTCAGAGCTAATTGATTTCACAATAAATTAAAACAAAAAAAAACTATGTGAAGTGTATAGAAAGTATTTATAGCAAACATATACACAGTCACATAAATACATACATTCATTTTAGAATAAAATATGTTTGAATATTATAATAATTACATTAGAATTATAAATAGAAATATAACATTTACTAAAGTTGAAAAATGTCTTCCATATTATAAATAAAGTAAAGTAAATCGTATTTATGAACATATATTATATCCATAATGGAATATATTAGTATACACATATCGATAAACGTTAATAAATAAGTTTTGGATTGTAGTTATTTTAAAGAATGAAAACTAAATTGTTTTTTAGGAGAACATTTTTTTATTTATGGATTCTTACTTATTCATGTAATTTTATTATGATTCAACATTCTCACGTTATGAGACATATCTACATTTTATAAATTAACAATCTAGATGTTTATCTTATACTTTAAAATACAAACAAACAAAAAAAAACTTTTCTTGATGTACCTATACATTTTTCGAACAAAATATTATGTATTAATGCAATTTTTGCCTTGTCTTTTTTTAATTTGTTCTAAGGATTAATCGAAAACACTTAACAATTCGTATATATTATATGTTTATATTCGTTTAAAATAGAGCAATATTTATTTAGCTGTCAATATCATACATACATACAAGTAATGTAAATGCGCAAAAGCAAAAACATACATAAATCAAGAGAGTTTGTTTTAAATAAATTTGGAATTTAAATAATAATTTCTGTGTTTAGTTTTTATAACTTTATTTGATTGTAGTTTAGGTGAGGAAGCTAACACTTGCTGTGCCAAGGAAAATCTTCTCTGAATTCAGCTGTCCGGATTCGTACACGGCCGAAAATTGTAGGTCCTTTCCATTCATTCCAAAAAATCAAAATTTACACAAATGGTTGTAAGAACCTAGGCATAGGGTGCCTATACGGACCTGTCTCCTATCTATTTATTCACCCTTATTCCTAGTGGCGTTTACGACGATTTAAAACACGCCAATTTAAATTTAGAATTACGAGTGACATTTTTGTGACGTCGTTGTCGATAAATGCCTTGTGGATTCTATTTGTGTACGATGAACGTCATGTGAGAAATATCGCTTAAAGGATTGAACGCCACAAAACGACAAGAAAAATAACGATTTTGTCGCTAAAAAATTAGTGGACGCCAAGTAATGAAAAATGACTGAACATTTACTAAAGCTAAGTACACACGATTGTAAGATCTTACAATATTGTCAGATCTGTCAATGCTCTGACAATGACTGACAATGAGCTTACAATAGCCAACTACCTTACAATACAAAATTGTCTGTACAGACGGTTGTAAGATTTTGTCCCAAAGTCTGACAATTTCATTGTCAGATGGATGTCTTACAATGGTCTGACAATGACTTTTCTGACAACGTTGTCAGGTTGAAAATTGGGTGTTCACACGGTCGGAAGATATTTGAATATGAAAAATTGGTCGATCTGTTGTCAGACATTGTCAGATAAATTCAAAGTCTTGTGGGTTGTTTTTTTTAGTACGGATAATGGAACAAAATATTGTACTTGCGAGATTTTAACTGCCTACGTGTTAGAAGACTGCGAGGATGATGAATTGATACAAAAACGAGGTAATATTTTAAAGAAGGATTGGGTGGCCCGTTGTCAGAAGTATATTTTTGCAATTTTTTGCGAATGGACTCAACACAATCCGATGGAATTCTAGCTTTGATGACTCCACACATCAAGACACTAATATTCGCGCGATCATCCAGGAAATCGAGACGGTTTCATTCGCAACTTGGCGCAACTTTTTTTTTCCTTTATAACCTCTACCTCTTACCACAGGGCTTGGGTAGTTTATACTCTGCGCATCCAACAACCCCACTCACTCTGTACTTTCTTCCTTTCTTAATTTTTTTTTCGACTTTTGCAATTCCAAATGGAATTTCCCTCATAAACCACTGGTTATATTGTCTGACAACGAAGAAATTGTAAGCTGTTGTCAGCTTCCATAAACAACGATATCTGACAATATCCAATGAGTCTTACAATGTCCTAATCGTCAGACAATAAAAAAATTGTGTGTTCACTGTTCAGACTTGTTCAAACGATCGTCAGCAACCTGACAATTTCATTGTCAGATGGATGTCTTACAATTGGCTGACAATGACATTTCTGACAATATTGTAGGACAAAATTGTAAGTTCAGACGGTTGTAAGTCATTTGGGACACATTTTTCACTGACAGATCTGACAATATTATAAGATCTGACAATCGTGTGTACTTAGCTTAACTATACTTGAATTGTTAATTTACTCAAATAACTAAATTAAATTATAATAAAGTAAATTAAAAGTAAGAAACTAGAAACAATTTAAGAGTTTGGTGCAATTGATAGAAAAAACACTTCGTTGGGAAAGGGATTTTAAAAGAGGAGTTTCGACGAACGATGTTGATGCCAAAATCGAATGGGACTATATCTATAACTCAGACGAGACGACCATCAAGAGATGGAAAAGATTGCCAGAAAGATTTTGTTAGCCTGTGGTAGTCCTTAATTTAAATGTTTTCCTTCACCCTTCTGGTAGCTACCATCAGCCAAGAATCGCACAGACACAGTAAGTTATATCGCCGGCACTGACGGCAACCATGAACTCTACAGCTCTACACGAGCTTATCTTTTATTTCGGCTAATCTTCTATATCTTTTATTTCGGTTGATTGACAAAGTTTGACAGCTCTCGTCAGTTCATTTCCACTTATGTCAATTATTGGTAAAAAATCGTTTGCCAGTTCATTGACGATAGAATTTTGACAAGTGTGTTTGTCAATTCACTAAAAGCTATTTCCACTTGCGCTGCCAATTTGGAATTGTCATCTCTTTGTCAATTGTGAATTGTGGCACACCGCGCACATGAACAAATACATAGCTAAGCTATAGGTACATAAATGTACATAAAACCAATAACATTTTCTTTTTTTAAATGAATGAAATTTTTTAAAAAAGAAATGAATGGCCCCCGCTTTTTGCTGTTTTTGCTGTAGGCAGAAGACGAAGAAAGCCGACAATTTGCAAAATACCCAAAATGCGTATGAAATGAAGAGAACTGACTTATTTATTTATTTATTTAGCAAAGGGTTAAACCATCATTCATGCGAAACGGGTGGGCCCTGTAAAAAGATTGACCTATCTTGTACATCAAAATGTGTCTATTGATTGACAAACTTATGAACTGGATGCCAATTACCTAATTTTCACTGTCAATTATAGACAACGTGACATTTTGTTTGACAATTCAACTATTCCCACTTGTCAATCAAATTCTTTGTCAGTTATTGGCAAACGCTTTTGTCACTTCATTGACAAGCAATTTTTCGCTATTTCCATTTGCCAATTTAATTGGCATACAAATTCATCAATTGTCAATTATGTCTGGTAGATCAAATGAATTGGATATTGTCGTTATCTTTTCCCAGATGCATAGGAGATGAGTTGGTCTTATGACCTCGTCTTCTTCAATACCTACTTTGAAGATATAAACTGAGAATTTCTTTCGAAAAAGATAAACAACAAAAAACTGGTACAATCATTTATCTTTCAGCACTGTAGATCAGCTTGTTTGGATAGTATCTATGTGGAATGTGAACTGCTTACCGACGACGTTGTACCCTGTTGTGGAAGTTAGGGAATAAAGGAGCTATTCACATGAGAGCGATGAACTACCTACTAACGAACAAATATTCGCGGGTTTTTACAGTCCGTTCACATGAACAATTTTCATGGTCGCGGCAGTTCGCGAATTTCAGCCATTAGTTTCTACCAGCAATTTCTAATTTGAAGTTAAGTTCGAACGAATGTTTTATTCGCTAATTTTGTAGAACGCGGTTTAATGATGTGGGTTGCGAATAAACTTTGACAATTCGCACCGAGGGTGTTTTCGGTCGCTGCAAAAAGTTTGGAATTCGAAATTTCGTTATTTAAACTGTTTATAAACTTGTTTTCTTTATACATTTTGATGGGATAAATAATTATCCTACTCTTGAAAATGTGCAACTTTCTGTTTATAAACGCTTAAAAAGTGGTTTGTTCGCAGTTCATCAAATCGTTCGTTCGCTCTCATGTTAATGGTCATTAAAGATTCTAAAATGAAACGCCTCAAATAACGACGATGTCGAATTTGTAATGATTTATCATATTTGAAATTGCTTTCACCTGAAAAGCAATAGTGTTCAAGGAGACTAAATGATATTAGCCGTTTTTTATTATCAGCGTGATCTGATCCGGATCAGATCATGAAAATAAAACATACTAGATCATTGATTGAGTTGTGGCAACAAACATATAAAATCCAATACCAATTATGACAGCTTTCGTATTGCCACCAGTCATCTTGCAGCCACACGGTACAATGTGACGTCACAATGCGATGATTTCTCCATTGCACTTGCTCATATTTGAGTTTGACATTTCGCTTGTTGTGTCGGGGTGTTACCATATGGATACAAATCTGCATACATTTAGCATTGAATATTTTTTTGGGGAAACTATGTTCAAATGTTAAGATCAAATATGCATTATAATTAACCGTATTGTACTGCTAATATTTCCATTTATATTTCTGTGATATATAGCGAAACAAAACATCTCGAAAGTCGGAGTAGTAACTTATTCGAATTTGAAAAAATGCTAATTGACTTTTTGTGTCTTTAATTGTGGTTCACATTTTGGTCTGGCAACATTACTGTGTGGCTATAATTTACAGGGACACCAACCTTTACTGAATGAAATAAACAACGCCACGAAACAACAACGAGAAATAGTTGAATTAATTTTCAGATCATATTTCGTGATCTCGATGAAAAGCAGGATCACATGTTGTTGTTGTAAGTGCATGTAAATCGATGATCTATATGGATCATAGCTGATAATAAAAAACGGCTATTGTCGCATAAATCATTTTGAAGAATGAAGATCTGTAAAGTCCTCATACCGAACATCATCAATATGCCCATTTCTCTCTAAAAGAATAGTATGTAATGACTTAAAGCCTTAAAGTTAGACCCAAAGTGCGGTACCAATAATATTTTTTAATGTCCTGGCTAAAATATTTCAGGTGAAGGTTAGAAATCTTTTTTCGATACCAAGCAGTAGAGTGAATTACTTCAATTAAGGTCTTCTGCTCCTCCAGCCTCTGCCTTGTGGACTGGTTGTCAAAGGAAATAAACGGGGGACAGACTCCTTTTTCCAGAAGACAACCCGGCCATTGACTTTTTTTCAAGAAGCAAAGCAGATTGATTCAATCACCCACTTCTACTATGCACCATAGTCTCCTTCCTTAGTGATGAATTACGATGATGACTATCAGAGGCAATAGCCAGACTATAACGGTCGCACTCCGTCTTTAACCGTAGATACCAAGAGGTGCTAACTTCATTAATTTGTAACCAATAATTAAGTTGACTGTATAGAGTTCGCACCTGTAGTTCTCCTTTACCACCGTTTCATTTTGATACCACATTGGACCAAAAAATATGGTTTAAGTGTGTCCTTTTAGGACAGCCACCTATAACATAACCTAACCTAACCTGCGATTATTAGTAAGAACCAAGGACTAGCCTAAAATAAGTCTGATTGGTGTTAAACCGGCAATGCCGATGTGTCTCATAGACATCAGTTGTGCTTTACATCCAGACTCGACTTGTTAAATTTATAGGCGCGAGTTTTGAACAGCAAGAGCATCTCGGTCATGACTTCTTTTAAAAGAAGATGCACATAACTTGTTGTGGTGGTACAAGTTTCCAAAGCAGCCTATCCGGTGTTTGTTTCTCTATTGTAGTTTTTTCCCTGCTTCAAGCTTGACGTTCAAGGCGGGGTATTCACAGGGGAATTCTCGATGCTTGTTCTAAAGCAGTTGCCGATATTTTTGTTTTGCTAAGGCCTTCCGCACACGGCTCGTATCGTCATCATCACATCATGAATTTACCGTGCAGCTACGATAACGATACGGCTTTTTAACCACACTTGACGCAATTTCCAATCGTCAGAATACAAAGCGTAAAGTTGTTGAGTGATGAAGACGAATTTCATTTACTAAAGGTAAGTACACACGATTGTCAGACCATACAATATTGTCAGATGTGTCAGTGAAAAATGTGTCCCAAATGTTTTACAACCGTCTGAACTTACAATTTTGTCTTACAATATTGTCAGAAATGTCATTGTTAGCCCATTGTAAGGCGTTCATCAGACAATAAAATTGTTTCATCGATAAAGTTCCTTCCTTCTGACAACGGGCCACACAATCCTTCTTCAAAATATTACGTCGTTTTTGTATCAATTCATCATCCTCGCAGTCATCTAACACGTAGGCAGTTAAAATCTCGCAAGTACAATATTTTGATCCATTATCCGTACTACAAAAAACAACCCACAAGACTTTGAATTAATCTGACAATGTCTGACAACTGATCGACCAATTTTTCACATTCAAATATCTTCCGACCGTGTGAACACCCAATTTTCAACCTGACAACGTTGTCAGAAAAGTCATTGCCCGCGTTCCCTTGACCGCTAGATGACTAGCGGCATGCCAAACTCCACACAAAAAAAAACTGACATTTCACAATCTAGAGTTCTAGCGCAAATGCTGAAATGTCAGTTTTTTTTTATATAGAGTTTGACATGCCGCTAGTCATCTAGCGGGTTAATGGAACGCGGGCATTGTCAGACCATTGTAAGACATCAATCTGACAATTAATTATCAGACTTTGGGACAAAATCTTACAACTGTCTGAAAGGACAATTTTGTATTTTAAGGTAGTTGGCTATTGTAAGCTCATTGTCAGTCATAGTCAGGGTACTGACAGAAAAAAAAGGAATGCTGAAGAAAGTATTGGGTTCACCCATACATTTTAATTTTATTGCCGCACCCAAGAGTTATCAGAAGACGATTCAAAATTTCACACATTTTACAGAATGTCGAAAAATATCTACTTTTGGTGACAATTGTGAAGACTTATTTCAAAAACAAAATAATTTTAAAGGCTTAATTCATCTGCTTTCCCATTGTCTGTATATGTGGCTTATTCTCATAGACAGCTGTGACTTTAACATAATCGCTAAGAAAGAAGGCGAGTGGGTAATCGCCAAAACGAGACATTAAGCTATCTGGAAACGTATCATTCAAAGCGTCTACTGTCGCTCGAGTTATACAGTGAACGTCAAAAGTGAGTAAACACCGAGGCTCTTTTGAGTTTTCTTTAGGGTTTTGAAATAGGTATAAAAATCCAACAATCTGTAAAAAGTTTGATATCGAAATAACAATAACAAAACACATTTTATTTAGACAGCAAAAAATACTTTACAGAAATTAAAAAAAAAAAAAACGTTTTCCAAACTCCACAAATGAGAATCGCAGTGGCGTTCATTTACTTTTGACGCGCACTGTATGTGTGGTGGAGCTAGGATGATAGCCCGTCTAGTCCAGCAGCCTTGTTGGACTTAAGTAGAGATATTGCTATCCTTATATTTTAGCTTTCATCGTCCAGATTGAATGGTGTGTTTTGCTTGCAGGCGGTATTTTGGTCGTATTGGAGCTACAATTTTATGACGAGTCCTAAGGGCTAAATTGAAAATGTTTCTCAGGAGTTATACTCTCTGAAGAATTCAAATACCAATCTGTTAGTAGACATCTAATAAATCAGAATTCCAATAAAAGACCAGACTATTCACCATAACAGGTACGCAAGGGCTTGAAAAAACTATTACAACGACCCTTCATTATAAGCTCGACAGGAATCAACGCGAAAAGTGGTATAAAAATGAGCTTTATATTGGTCCAAGTACATTTCGGCTCTTGATGACAGCCACTTCAACCTAACCCAACCTTCATTGGCTGATTGTTTAATTTTATAAAAAGTCAATTAAATAATAAAATTAAATTTCTTTCTTGTAAATAATTATGTACACTAACATTGAAAAGATGCAATTATTGTATACGCATAAAACTAAATTTCTTAACCACAAAATTGTGTTTCAGTGGAATAAGAAATATACGCCATTTGTCATCTACTATCATTGAATTGTGCTTTGGGGTGGAGTCAGTGGTGTCCAGTTCTCAGTTCTTTGATTTTGTGGTGATGTTTCAAGCTTGGCGGAGCTCTTTAGGCTTGAACATTCTAAAGTTAATACTGATCCTTCTTCGGATTCCTTGTAGATAGATGAGTTGTTCTCCCCAATCGATTTAGGAACATCAACTGGTTCAAGCGGGTGGCTGTATGGACTGTAAGTAAAGGAATCTTGTTAAAAACAGGCTTTATATAGCGGCATCAGTACATTTACCTCATTTCCGACACCAGTGGAATGTACTCGGGCTGATATGTGTAGGCGTTCTGGTAGAGCCCGTATTCTGTGCCATTGTAGTATGAACCGGCGGGATAGGTTAAAGTGGCAGGTGGATTTAAAACATTCGGATACAACTGATGCGATGGCGATGACGGAGTTGGGTGGTAAATTTGATGAGCTCCGGTGGCATACGATTGCGGAGATGAGCCAGCTCCGTTCTGATACAGATCGGACGGGTTGCCAGCAGTACTGTACTGACCATGCGATGTCAGGTGATGTATTGTATAACCAGGCGATGGGCTGGTATAGTTGGGAGAACCATTTGAAGGAGTCGGTGATGCATTTGAGGCTGTAAATGAGATTTGCAGTTAGAAGGACCGTTTTTCGTAGACATTCATTTCCACTTACTTATTGGAGAGCTAGGATTCGGTGGTGTACTCCAGTAGCTTCCATTGCTTTGCCAACTTGTCGGATAGGAAAAGACTGTCGTTGTTGTAGATTCAACAGGAAGAAAGCCTGACTGCGAGTGAGACGTAGTTGGTGTCGTTGGTGGTGGTGTACCAGCATTGCTTGATGACCCCGACACAATGCGAGGTCTAGTGTATGGAGTTGGTCTAGTTGTCCTAGGTGGATGACGTGCATAGCGGTCACAAGTATTTACCGGCACCTGCGAATGCGTAGGCGGGTAGTGTGTTGGTGGTGGAATGAACCATCCGTAATGGGCATCATGACTGTATATGGAATCAGGCCTCTCCTTTGAAGATATAACGCAAATCAAATAATCAGTATAGTGTCTGGAATGATGTTAGAAGAAAAACCTACCTTAGCGTCTAAAAAGGCTTTAGCGAAGGGATTGTATTTAATTTTCAGTGAGGTGACTTCCTCATTTTGGTATGCAGTCACTGCTATAAACTGCGTCTCTGGGAAGGGGTATGTCACTACATGCCTCTGCTCCGAGCCGACTCTTACTAAATGTACACGAGGTTCGTATTTATGAAGCGAATTCAGCATTATCTGGAAATAGTGAATTGTTGTAATCATTTTGTACTTTGATATGGGAAGGATGAAGTATTTACCTGGCCATTTCCATTTGTTTTATTTGTAAGCTTGACTTTGGCGAACGAAATAGGCTCCTTCATCCAATGCGCACCGAAGTTTGGTGATTCCGGATGAACGTATATAGGATTGGATGGGGGAACTTCAGCCTTACCTCCGGGAACCTTTAAATAGCTTTATAATTATTTTGATTTTAGTTTTATATGCATGTGCTTGACGTACCCATTCTCCGTTTACATATTTCCAACGATGGCTATCCACCTGTACGAACTCCAGTAATATTGTGTACATTGCGGCTGGATCCAGTCCAGTGGTGGTGACCTTAACTACAGGAAACATACGCCTGTAATTATAAATAATAATTATGATAGTTAGCAACACAATAATGTTCTGTGGGAATTGGCAAAATGAGTTTCAGAAATCTAAAATGAGCCCCTCCAACATGGAAGGTGGCTGAATGCACTGGATTGAATTAACGGTGTCGTCAATAGGCAAGGTGACAGATAGCTTTAATGGGCTACTCTAACATATTTGGAGCTAGAGTCAATGAGATATAAATTTAAGGTGGTTAAGGACATCGTCTACTTAGGATCAGCTGTAAACTCATACAATGATACCAGCGCTTAGATTAAACGGAGAATAACTCTTATCAATAGCGATTTTTTAAGCTAAAAAAGCAACCTTTATAAGATCCTAATCGTCTCAGTCATTCTTTATGGAGCAGTGGCATGAACTCTATCAAGAGCGGATGAGGTTACCCTTGAGTGAGTATCGATTTGCACTTCTTGGGTTTTCTCCAGGATCTGCCGTAGTGTGAATATTTGGTCGGTTGTGGACTTACCGGGTCTAAAACCACACTGATAGGGACCAATCAGCTCATTTACGAATGGTTTCAGGTGATCACACAGTACAGCAGATATGATCTTATAGGCGATGTTGAGTAGACTGATGCCTCTATAGTTAGCGCAGTTTATATGATCTCCTTTCTTGTAGATTGGGCAAACATTGCTGAGGTTCCATCCATCAGTCATACTTTCGTCTGCCATCTCCCACTGCCTTAAAAAGCGGGATTTGTGTCGTCTTCGCCGTTTAACAGTCTGCAGAAATTGTTTTTCCATGTCCTCAGCACCGACTGTGACCCCACTACATCGTTTCCGTAGTCGTCTCTACAGGCCTCTGTTTGGGTCTTCTTCCCGTGACACGTTCTTTTTACCTTTTGGTAAAACTTCCGAACATTGTTCCTGGAGTAGCACCTCCCCGCTTCTCGTGCTCTTTCCTTTTCCTGCGGAGAAGACGGTGTTCATCCCTCCTTTTTTGCTTTTCAGCTGCTCTCGTTTTTCTCTGCAGCGCCACTTTGTAGGCCAGTTGCTTTGCTGCATGTGCTTGCGGGCACTCTTCATCAAACCAAGGGTTTCGTGGTGGTGGTCGGGTGAAACCTAGCACGTTGCGGCTTTTCTGATGGCTTATTGGCATCGATGCCCCTGGTCTTCAGCACTTGATGCTGGCTGCACAGAACTTCTCGAGAGGTTGAGGGAGACGGGATCGGCAACAGTTCTGGCGGTTTGCTGCGTTTGTAGCCGTTCAACGTTAAATCCCGTCACAGTGTTTCCTCATTGTTGTGATTTCTGGGATATCCGTATACGTACCTTGGCTACAACAAGTTAGTGATCCGAGTCTATTTTGGCCGCTCGGAAAGTTCGCACATCTAGAATATTGGAGGAGTGCCTTGCGTCGATCGCAACATGGTCAATTTGATTGACGGTTTGTTGATATGGTGACCACCATGTTCCTTTGTGAATGTTGAGGTGAGGAAACCCTGTGCTAGCTATAGGAACATTACGTCCCGCAGCAAAGTCAATTAGCCTAAGTCCGTTTCCGGACGGGGTGTCGTGTAGGCTGTGCTTTCCGATTGTGTTACCAAAGATGTCCTCCTTTCCTATTTTGGCGTTAAAATCGTCTTAAGTCGTACTTTGGACTTTGGGACTTTGCTCATATGTTTTGTCGAGGAGCTCATAGAAACATTCTTTGGTAGCATCGTCTTTATCTTCTTCGGGGATATGAGTGCTGCCGTTGGCCCATAAAGGGTTCATCCGCCACCATCTCTATTTCAGCACCCTGACTAGTGCTGAAAAATCCTTACTGACCTTTGTTCCAAATATGTCAGAGTAACTCACTCAAGGTATCTGCCATCTCGACTGTTAACAACACCGTTGATTCAATCTTGTGGATTCATCCGCTGTCTGTCCTCTTTGTGAGGGGCTCATGTAAGATCTCTGAAACTCGTTCAGACACAATAGTGTTGCTATTTTCTTCATGTTCAACACTCGCGTTTATAAGTTTAGCAAGTCAAGCCCTGGCGAGCACAAAAAAAGAAAAGAAAAAAAACCGCCGGGCTGAGCCGCGGGCAGGGCTAGTCAAAGATAAATGTACAATTTTGAAAAAAAAAAATTGATTAGGTATACGTATACCCGTTGGACAAATGTTGCCGACGGAATTTGAAAACGTCTTGAAGGTTTACTATCTTCTTGGTGCAGTTTTGAGCATTAAATGGGCAGAGCAATTTCATTTAAACATTTCCTGTGCATAATTGTGCGATAACTCCTCAATTTAATGGAAATGAAAACTCTCTTCATGTTGTAGGTCATTAATACTATTTAATTTAATTGCTATCCTTCAAATAATTTTTCATAAACCACGTGAAACAATTTGGCACCTACATCCAGTGTTACCGATGGGCGACATACGTCGCCAAATGGCGACTTTTCTTCTGTCGGGACGCGTGGCGACCACAATTCGAAATAAGCGTTTTTTGGATCCATTTCACATATTCAGGCGACATTGGGACGCATTTTCAAAACTTCAATTTATTTCTCAAATAACACCCAACAATTTTGAAAAAAGAAATACATATTTGCGTGTGTTTTCTTCTTTAATAACTCTTCGCATGTTTGCATATCTACTAGATGACCCGGTGAACTTCGTAACACCTAAAACTTATCTCTGCGATTATGAATCCCAATCAACCTTCCAACTCCAGTTCATTGAGATCGGCAATATTGGCCGCACTGTCTACAGTTTAAGTTTCATTTGGTGATTGAATGAAACTCGTTCGTATTCAAATGCATTCAATGTCTTTTATTTACATATAAAAATTGGGGTAAATTTACCAAATTTCAAAGCTAAAGCTATAGTGTTTTAAATAACTTGTATGGGTCGTGCCATTCCCGATTTCCAATCGCACCCTAATCCAATTTGTATTGACAATGCGCATCAATGTTAACAGTCTTATAACTTTTGAAATCCAGTTTTTTTGTATGGGAGGTGCCACGCCCCTGATCCAATTTTTAACAAATCTCACAGAAACACCTTCAGGCAACAACAAGGAATTTCTCAATATTTGAGCTCAATCTATTCGGTGGTTTTGAGATAGATATATGACGTCGAAAGATTTTCATAAAATTTTACCTCACTCTGTTCTGTGGTTTTCGAGATATAAGATTTTTAAGATTTTTTTGTATGAGAAGTGCCACGCCTCTTTGTTCAATATTGAGCAAACTTCACAAAAACTCCTTTGGACCAGTAACAAAGATTCTTCTAAAATTGAGATCAATCGGTTTGGTGGTTTTCGAGTTTTGCGAACATTGGTGGTGTATATTCCCATACAAAATGGAAATTTAAATTTTTTCGATTTTCCGAAACGACGACATCCAAATCGATTTAGCCATTCTTGAGTTTTTGCGAGATTAACGCTACATAGAAGAACTCTCTACATTAACTGTTATTTTTTCTTTATTTGGCTTTTTTTTACTTAAAATTTATTTCATTTAGAAAATAAATTCTCTTTTTTTTAATAAACTGTATAATTTAAACCTGAAAGACATTTTTTTTCGTTAAATTGGGTGGGACGCATTTTTTGGCTCGGGCGACATTTTTTGGAGACATTTTCAAATTGTCCATCGGTAACGCTGCCTACATCTGCACGAACTCAAACTCGTTGATTATAGAGAAGAGACAATCATCCCTGTGCTCGATTCCTACCGGCATTATAGGGTTCACCTAAGGTTAGGTTAGGTTAGGTTGTGAGTAGAGTAGCCACCATACTGAAGTGTTAGCCTAAAGTCATATTGACTTCTGTTTTGTAATTCCTCTTAAATCAAAGAAATCAATTTAAAATGATAGTAAGAAAGTGAATATAAAAAAAGTGAAAATTTCGGTCGGAATTCAGCAAAAGGAGGAATGGCTTCATTCAATGCCTGTTCGGTTTCTCGTCCGAACAAACAAATAAATAAGCAAATGAGGTCCAGACAAAATTTGATAAATTGCGTGAGATCACTTTTTTCCCCGCGAGCTTGTACTCGCACATCCACTTACTAAGCATACAAACTTTATGGTTGGCGCTTTAGACATATATGGACCTAAATAGGTAGATTCAAAAACGTTTTAACTCTTCAAACAAGTCCATATTATATACATCTGTGTGTAATGTATCTATCACAATATATACACAAATAGCAGAGCACTACTCTCACCATACAAACAGTATAGACAGAAATAGGTAGGTATCCATACCGTAGCTACGAAGCTACCTAACGTATGTAAAAAAAAACAAATGATTGCAAGTATATTCTGATGCAACAGTAAGGTTCGCAGAATGTATTTACATCCAAAGCATTCTCTACTCAATCAATTAGCGCCTAGTGTGTTAGCTGAGTTAACAAACGATCACTAACCACTTTAGTGGTCATTGTATAACGAGAGGTACTACATAATTAAATGGTGTGAGTCCGTTTTCCATTAAAATATTCTATTTATCACTTCCATTTATATATCTTGCAAATTGAAAAATAATAACAATAGCAATTTAACAAAATATATGTTTTCTATTTTAATACTAGCATTACCTTCCATTTTTAGTTACAATCATCTCATTTGTTAAATTTTGAAATCTTAGCCACAAGTCTCGATCGTCTAGGGACAGCTGAAGGTTCCTATCAACGCCTGGACTACGCGCTGGTCCGCTATGGGTGTTGTTGTTTGCAGAAGTTTGACTTGAATTACCAAGAACCACTGGATCTACAGCCGAAAGAATGTGAGATGTAGCCATATCTTCTGTAGAAAAAAAAAATAATATTTATTTGACAATTATTATAAACAAAAGGATATCTAGTACAAGCATAATTTGTTTAAATAAAAATGTTGATATTTTCTATACGTGTCGTGACGCATTTTTTTTCAATAAAGCTAGTATTAGACGATATGTTGAATCAGCATACGTATGCTGAAAATTGTGTTCCAATCACAACATATCGTGTAAACAAAAATTTTTTGTCATCAAGTATGCACGATATGTTGTGATTGGAACACAATTTTCAGCATACGTATGCTGATTCAACATATCGTCTAATACTGGCTTAATATTTAATTTTATGACTATCACGAATTGCCGACGACTTATACTGTTGCGGGCAACAATTTAGCACCTAACTGGGACATCATAATAATGATTGAGCGGTTCGACGACGCGACGCACGATGAGGTAGAAATCTCCAACGCCACATTCAAACACGTGCTGAGAGTTCATGGCCTCTCGGTTACCGAAACGACAATGGTGGAAGGTTTGTGGGCTCTTGCACAGAGACCATAAAGAGTGGACAGATACCCCAGCTTTGGTCTGTCTATACCTGATTTCACCAGCAAATTAAAAAAAAAAAAAAAATTCCCTTCGAGCGTGCAACTTTCTGTTTCGCAATTTATTGTTGTCGGCGATACCGACTTCGATCGCCGAGCAAGTTTTGCTCTATGGACTTTATAATTAGTTGCAGGACACTTTTCGTTTCTTATAGGTACAGTGGAAGTGAGGATACTTAGAGGAAAGTATGCCTGATGAATGGAGCCTCAGCATAGTCTATCCGATCTACAAGAAAGGAGACCCTCTAAACTACGCCAACTTTAGAGGCATCAGTCTCCTCAACATTGCATATAAGATCTGATTGGTCCCTACCAGTATGGTTTTAGGCCCGGTAGGTCCACAACCGACCAAATATACACACTTAAGGCCGCATATGACAGCATTTATAGAGACGAGCTATACAGAGCCATGTCTAGTTTTGACATCTCTATTTCTGCCAAACTTGTCACATTGTGCAGAATGACGATGGAGAAAGCTCGCTGCTCCATTAAGGTCGGAAATAATTTCTCCGAGACCTTTGCTGTCAAAAAAGGATTTAGACAAATTGATGCGCTGTCATGTGACTTTATCAACATCATACTTGAGAAAATTGTGCGACACTCGCAAGCCAACACCAGGGGCACAATTTTCCAAAAGTCTGTGCAACTACTAGCATACGCCGACGACATTGACATAATTGGCAGAACGCAGCAAGCTGTCACCGGTGCGTTTTCAAGTATTAGCACAGAAGCGGCAAAAATGGGTTGACTGTTTAATGAGGGAAAAAAGGAAATATATGCTGAGCGTCTTGATAGACAGCTACAACTTTGAAGTGGTTAGCGACTTCGTCTACCTCGACTCTGCTATAAACTCTGACAATGACACCACAGCAGAAATCAAACGAAAAGTTACACTTGCCAACTGCTGTTTCCTTGGCCTAAGAAGACAACTGAGTAATAATGCCTTGTCAAAAAACACTAAGGAGACTCTAAGTAAGGTCCTCATCATCCCAATCGTTTCTATATAGCAGAAGCAATAGCGCTAGAAAAGTCGATGAAGATATTCTTGGTCGTTTCGAACGCAAAATTCTTTCAACGATTTTTGGTCCCGTTCGCGATGACAGGCTTTGGAGGAGGGGAACAGCGAACTCTACGTGCTTACAGCGACATCGACCTGGTCAGAAAAGTACGTATCAGCTGACTAAAATGGCTAGGACATGTAGAGCGAATGGACACCAACATCCGGCCCAAAGAGTATTCGATTCCAACCCTGTGGTTCAAGGCAGTAGAGAAAGATCTCGTCTTAGGTGGCGCGCACACGTAGAAGATGACCTCAACCAACTCGGAGTGCGCAACTGGAGGCGGTTAGCCAAAGATCGGGCTAACTGGAGAGGCGTATTGGTTGAGGCCCAGGTCCACCTCAGACTGTAGCGCCACCTAAGTAAATAATTAAGTAGGTAACTACAGTGGAAGAGTTTTGACCGCATGAAATGAAATGTATTATGATCCATCTGCTTTTTAATTCAGTTGAATATTTTTTTAAAGTGTTGATTGCTTTATTGGAAAGTGGTTTACCATTATAAATAGTTACGAAATATAATTTCATTTAAATTATTGCCTTGGCTGGCTATCCTGTCAACTCAATTGCGCTGGAAATGTTCAATGGTTTGGAGCTCTATTTTAGAAATTGCGAGTGTCTGAATAATTGCTTAATTGCTACTACAAAATCAAGTGCTCCACAATAAAAGTCAATCGACATCAAACCCCGCGGAGACGAACTACGGTAGTCACAAACGGGTGATTCCACGATTTAAAGTTTTATCGTAATGAACCTGTTTGGGATCATGACGTAATCTCGAATGACAAAAATCTCGAAACTAAAAACCTCGAATGTACAAAAATCTCGAAGACTTATATCTCGAAAATAAAAAGTAAATTCGAGATATATTTTTTGCTCCCACCCCATATCCAAACAGTAAACCCAAGCAGGGGGGTTGATACATATCGAGATTTTTACATTCAGTATTTTTGCTTTCGAGATTTTTTTTCGAGATATCGGGGTAGACCCACCTGTTTGTGTGAAAAGCAGCGACATCGACACTTAAACCGGACCTCGTCGAACTTTATTTTCTTAATTTTTTGTCAATCAAAAATTGGACATCATGCCTCTGTAGCTCAATCTGTTGTCAACAAAATTGGGCCATGAATGATCGCCGGCAGCTCAGAAAACCACACAAAACATTCATTCGAATAGGAAGCATTTGTCAAAAGTCGAACACGATGATGACTTATGTTGACAATGACAATTACGTTGACAATCATGCTCTTCATAAACTTGCATTCGCACTGTTTCGGAAACACAGAATCCATTTTGAAAATAAGTTTGTAATAAATATTTCGAAACTTTGTTCGATCGAAAAGCGATCATTTTGCACAACAGAAATATGGATATGGTACAGTGCCACTTTTTTTTAGCGCGAAAAATAGGTCGGTGTCAAAATGTATGTAATTTTTATTTTAATTTTTTTTATCTTATGTAGTCATTCTTTGACTATTCGATTCGGAAGCGTTAAAAGCCTTTATTTGTCTGATTTCAATAAAAAGACACAATAAAGCAGTTTTAAGGAGCAAATTAAAGTAAAAAAGGAAAAGGATCAAAACTTTCCTGGGGACTAAAAATAAAACTGAAATAGAGAAAAAATAAGAAGAAAAATATTAGAACTTAAAGCAGTGCATAAATCTAATGGCTGCAAAATGAATAATCTAATGCCCAAAACACACGTGCAGAATTCACTGCGCAGCAAGGTTAGAATACACATGTACATACACAAGTTTTGTGATTGTTAAGTTTAATTTTGTGTTGTGTAGGTATATTTTACCAAACAAAAAAACTTTAAAACACCAAGGTTTCGGGCGCACGGACATCAACAAAAACAAGGTACATTTTCGATATATTTCTTTTCTTTCATAGCACATTTAAATTTTCACAAACTCATATACCTACAATTTTTAATTCTTAGTTTTAGTTGTTATTTTGTTTTATAAATCAATATTTGCATAGTTTTAATAATTATTTTTTTTATTTTATGTTTAATTTTAAGAAATTAAGCCATGGTTATTTTCATAATTAAAAAAAAATAAAAATAAATAGGTGGCGCAACAGGCGGCAATAGACACCCTAGGCCTAGCTTCTCGCAACCATTCGTTTGTGTGAGTGTCTAATTTTGGGACGAATGGAAAGGACCTACAATTTTATGCCGAGTCCGAACGGCTGAATTGAGAAGCTTTTTCAGGAGAGTCATACTCTCGGATGTTTTTCAGACGTTCGCGAGAGGTTGAGCAGCAGTAGAAAAAACCTTATGATGTAATTTGTGTTTTTCCGGGGATCGAACCTGGGATCCCTCGCACAGTAGCCCAGCACACTAACCACTGCGCTACTGCGCCCACAAATTTTTATAATTAAAATTTGAGTGCCTAAGAATGATGGCTTAATTTTTATTTGATAACCCATAGATGGCGTCGGTCGCGGAGGAGATGCGTGCGTCTAATTTAGGGTAGATATATACCAGTATCATTTGGCCAATGTATCTACATGGATGGGATGGGTGTCCAAGGAGTCCTAATGCAAACATTTGGAACTCAACATCCAGTTGATTTCCCTTCCGCATTAGACCAGGATTTTATTTAAATTTAGAGTTGAAATTATTTGTTCTGATTTTTAAATTTGTACTGTGTACAAACCAGCCCTTAGCCGGTATTACTTTACCAGCAAGATTTGCGACCATTCCCTCAAAACCATAGTTACAGCATGCAACAAGGCTGTAAGGACGAGGAGGAGAAGGAGAATTTCTCTGTACATAGCCGGCTTTCTCCGAAAAAAAATCCATCTGGGAACTTTGTATTAAACAATCTGAAATATTTAACCAGCCACCAGCGACCGCTCCTGCTCCCTCGAGTTGCTCTTTTGAGTATTTCCTAAGCACATTCCATTCATTCTTTATAGCTCTTTACATTCTTATTGCTGGTATATAGGGTGCCCATATAGCCAAGAACTATAACTTGAGGGCGCAATCTGGCAATTCACTTAGGGCCGTTTTATTCACTATTGTTCAACTTGCCGAAAACTCCAAAGTTAGCCAACTTTGAAGTTGATCTTAAATCGAGAGTTGAACGGCAAGTTGAAAATTGCTTTTATTCACTACATTAATTTGCAACTCCGAAGTTGATATCCTAAAGTTGGCCTACCTGCAGTTTGTAAAATATCCCTGGGATATTTGTGACAAATTACACACAATATGTCAGTTCAACCTTAGATTTGCATTTCGCGCGTAATTTCAATTGTGTTTTAACGTTATTTTCCATTCAGATTTGAATTTCAGATCTCAGATTTTTCGTGCTTTTGTAAATGTATAAGTTATTATTAGTGCGTTATTAGACAGTACATCAGCTGGGCAAATTGTTTTCGTTTGTCGATGAAAACATATGAACTTAATATGAATAATTACATATATCGACATTGTCGTCCGCTTTGAGAGACGAAAACGATAGATGAAACCACGGTCATCCCATTTTTCCAGTCCAATACGTTGTAGCATCTTGTATTACCGCCTCTCACACTCACGTACCAAATTATCTATCTCCTCATCATCTTCCCTGCTCGAAGACGATGGCCAATTCTCCTAAAAATAGTTTGCACGCTACATTATTTCAATTTTAAAAATGAATTATTAATTATTTTCGTCACTTTCAGAACTGAACTGCCAAACATAGAAATAAAAAATAAAAAAAAATCGGAAGTTTGACATAAAACCCCAAGTTTGCTTCATAACTTCTACTTTTTCGGGGAGTTGAGCGAATCCAAAGTTAATCAACTCTTGGTTTTCTCAACTTCGGAATATCCAAAGTTGAGTGAGTCAACTTCGAGTGAATAAAAGCAATTTCTCAAGTTGAGAATAAAAATCCCCAAGTTGTGTTCAACTTGAAGTGAATAAAATGGCCCTTAATCGTAGGTCCATGATTAGCTCGTTTGCTTCATCTAAATGATTTAAACCATGATCTAAACCATTTTCTCATGTTCTTCTATTTTCATTGGTAATAATAATGATTGACTTCGAGTTCCTTTGTCAGTTTTCTTAATTTATTTTAAGAGTATCTCGAACTTCGTCTTCTTTTTTTTTGACCTTCCATTCCATGTTCTCAGTATCTAAAGGCCTGATTTGGTCTAAAGACTGGAAAGTTGCCATGAATTTGTTGTAGCGCTATGATAAAGGCTTCTTTTTTCTTCATTTTTCGCCTTATTTCTAACAGGAAACCCCTAGCTTTTCTCTATTCTTGTCTATTTTTCTTTTCGGTTTCTCACTCTCAGCTTATATGACGTGCTTTAGCTTCAGCTTATAGCCGTGGTCCTTTTTGTATTCGCCTCTCTCTGTTTAGTCCTAAAAATAGGATGCTTGTTATCCTCTGATTGTTATTTTGTTATACATCTTAGAGTCATATTCGCAGAGAAATCTAGGATAAAGGAGTTTTCTCCACATGGGGCTTACCAGGCGGCACTTTCAGGCAAAAATTTCCAGGACTACCATCAGGTCCAGGGTGCTTCTTATTTTGTATATCGTGTTTGCCGCTGCTGTTAGCTATTTTTTGTGTTGGAATTTTGGCAAAGAAAGAAAATGAGTGGGGATGAGTGCATTCTTTTGCTTCCAGTACAGGACTTGCCACATATATATCCCTTTCTGTACATTACCAGCTTATAGCCCAGTGCCCAGAGTTCGTTGTTGATATCTCGTTGGAGTCTTGGAGATGCAAAGTATACAACTCAAATGGTCATAACTCGAACTATTTTAGCACACTGCAGACTGCACTGTTTCCATCTAGGAAATCCGTTCGCTGCCCCCTTCTATTACATTCTTCACAACTCAATTTAGCTTAATAAATTGAGAATACCTTCTTTTTTGATGTTGTCGAACTTTGGTCATGAAATGTACAGTGGGAGCGGCAAACATTGACCCGTTGAGAATTTAAAACCTCTCTAGCAAGTCCCAGATTTACTATATAAAAAGTGAGGTGGCTTTTAATGTTTACAGCACTAACAAAACTGTAAACAAAAAAAAAAAACACCCATGCGATTGAAAGAACTGCTCAAAATAAAAAAAAAAGCCCCAAAACAATACACAACATTTCACACAGGTATTTCAAACACTTTCCCAGCCAACATTCAGTCATCAAATTTGTTGTAAAGAAAATGATTGGGAATTTATTGGACTACGGCAATATAAACACTTATCCTTCTACCTAATGCCAGGCTCAGCAGTTAGTATTCAGTTTTACGGATTTTACTACACGCAATAAATCAATAAAATTATGATCACAACGCCCGCTTTTCGCGGTACCTTTGAAGAACTGCTGGCCAACACTCTGCAGTCGTACTAATACGTCAAATATGCCGACAACTTATTCAATTTTTGTTAAAAATCTCGAAAAAATGGTTTCCCTACGAAGCACAATTCTGGGCATCTTTTCTTCGTCTTCTTCCTTTTTTGTTCCACCAAATAGTTTGTTGATTTAGACCTAGAGCGAATGGGTTCTACACGTAATTGGGCTAGGTTTTAAACTCGGGTTATTCAATAAAAGAAGGAGAAAAAAGAAACACAGAAACAAGTTTGAGTCTGTTAGTCATCGTCCCGCATTGTTATTTGTATTTCTTCTTTATTTAATTGTTTTTATAAGAATACATATATATATGAGATGGAAAAAAGCACATGACCGCCAATAACGTTCAAATCAATCAAGGAAATCAAAAAAATTAAACATAAAAAAAAAAATGGTTGGTAATAAAAATTCGATTTGTTCCTAACTCTAGTGAAAATAATTTACTGGCTATATACGATGACAGGCATTGGTATATAAATATAATATGTATGTACTTGAATAACAAATATTGAAGTCACGAAATGAAACCAACATGGTGTCCGAGTCCGACATCCGACTGAATAGATTTTATGTAAACACCATTTTGAGTGGAATTTGATTGATCTCGCAGTCTGAGTGTTGAATGTTGCTACCCAAATGTTTGTGTTCGTATGAGGCAACCTGTAATTGTTGTTTGTTTAAGGAAAAAGCACACAATTTAATCAATAGAACACGAACTTATACCCCGAGATCGACATGTTTTTATTTATTTTTTTATTTTTTTAATTCGACTACAAGGTGAATAAATGAACTTAAAACATACCGTGACCAGGCATATATTTAGTAGGTATATTATATATGTCTACAATACATATATACATTATGACTTGCAGTAGTTTACTAACTTGGGCAGTTTTATAACGCTTGCTTGAATTGAATGTTTTGCTAAAATCGAAGAGATTATTATAATTGATCGGGTTAGTCCTATGGAACTCAAATGAAGCTGGCGAACTGGGTTAGTGCTATGGCGAAAATCCGAGTTAAACTTGATCTTGGTTCAAAACTCAACTGAAGTATCAGCATTCTTTGATGGAAACGGCCCTCGCAACGCTGGTCAAATGGGCTAACAAATGCGGCCTGGATATAAACCCGGGTAAAACAGAGCTAGTGCTATTCACGAAGAAGCACCGAATTCCTCAAATTGATCCACCCAAACTAAAGGGGATCCGCCTCAGCTTCTCTGACAGCGCCAAATACTTAGGTTTGGTTCTGGACAGGAAACTGAGCTGGAAACTAAACCTGCATGAACGCATTAAGAAGGCCGCTACTGCACTTTACTCCTGCAAAAGGATCCTGGGCCTCAGATGGGGCATCAGCCCGAAAATAATGCACTGGCTGTATACAGCAGTAGTCAGACCGATACTCATGTACGGAATCATCGTCTGGTAGCCAGCATTAGATAAAAGAAGCTACCTCTCTCTACTAAATAGAATCCAAAGAGTGGCATGTGTCTGTGTGACCAGTGCCCTGCGGACAACTCCAACCGCAGCACTGGAAACCATGCTCCACATTCTGCCCTTGGACATACACGGTAAAGAGATGGCGGCAAAATCGGCATTGCGTCTGAGAGAATCACAGCAATGGAGAAGCAGTGACACAGGGCATGCCAATATTCTAAAAACTAATAATGTGACAACAGAAGTTACACACTACGTAACCACAGTTCTGGACTTCAATATTAAATACAAGACCAGTATTCCCGACCGACAGCAATGGGAAGAGAATACGGTTATAGACGAAAATCCGCTAGAAGTATACACAGATGGGTCTAAGACGGAGGACGGAGTAGGAGCCGGGATTTTCTCAGTTCCATTCTCCCTAAACCAGTCTTTTAGGCTACCAAATAACTGTAGTGTCTTCCAAGCAGAAGTTATGGCTATTCATAAGCCGAAGCCGCTGAACTACTGAAGGTGAGATCGATATCGAACTCGGACATCGTCATCTACACCGACAGTCAAGCAGCTATTAAAGCACTCGAATCACCAATATTGAGATCCAAATTGGTCAGGCACTGCCGCAAATCTTTAAATGAGATCTCGGATATGTGCACGTTAACGCTGTGCTGGGTCCCTGGTCATAGAGATATACCAGGTAACTGTAAAGCAGACGAACTAGCAAGGAACGGCACGAAAATGGAACTCTCTACTGGTAAAGGAGAGCCCCATGTGCCAATTGAAACGGTAAGATACAACATCTCGACACTAGCACTGCAACAGGCTAATGAGAGATGGCGCGATATTGACACCTGCAACCACGCAAAACAGACCTGGCCACGAATAAATCGGCGCAGGACAAAGGTCCTGTTAAACGTCAGTAGAAAACATATCGGAACTCTTGTCGGAGTACTAACAGGCCACTGTGTACTAGGAAGACATGCCGTAAGGCTTGGAGTTACCGCTAATGACTTCTGTCGCAGTTGCATGGATGAGGAGGAAGAGGAAACTCCGTTCCACCTACTATGTAACTGCCCGGCGCTATCCTCGATTAGAAAGCAAACTCTAGGAGAGTACTTCTTTGAGGAGCTTGCTGATATTGCCGAAACGGATATCAGTAAAATACGGAAATTTCTCCAAAATTCGAAATGGTTCCAAGAGTAGCGGAAATAACCGACTCTGCTTGTGGTATCACAATGGACCTTACTTGGTCTAAGTGAATTATTCCGTATTAACGGATAATGCCACCTAACCTAACCTAACCTATCAGCATTCTTTTCAAAATTCAGAGTATCTATTAGAAATGTCATCGCTTGATAATAATAATGTAAAAAGCATTCAAGAAGGAGGAACTCTCCTCCTCTCGTCTCTAGATGAGTCGAGATGTACTTGAGGAAGACATCAACTTTCGAATGCTCTAATGCGTCCCAGTTGTCATTAACAAAAAGTCCGACGGACAAAAAAAAAACGCACTTGCCTTGAACAACAAGTGCCGGTAAGATCCAACAACCATAGTCTAGTCGCCTCAGGACCCACAAGCATAGAAAAAAATTGTGATGAAAACAAAAAGGGCTTTACCAATAATCACAATAGGGAACTTTATATGGAAATTTTCGCCATTGTGCCTTCGTAAAAGTTAGTCTGGACACTAAAAATGTTTATTAGTACCGCGCAAAGAGTCGCAAATAAGGACAATGTTGTTTGGGATATGTACGCGGAACGTGGGGACCCTTAATAGGCTACGTACTGCCGAAAAGACCTGACGGAGACATTGGAGGCCTACAAAGCTGACAATCCGCACCAAAGCTAAATTCACCAACATAAGTCTAATATACCCTCTCCTGTCGACCGAAATAAGAGACGATAGAGAGAAAGCGTCCTCATCCTAAGACATTCATTAATTTTCAATAACCATTAAATAAGTCGCTGGTGTAGGTTGATCAGCTCAAATGAACCCTCTATAACTGTCGATTCTCCTCCATCTACTGTAAATCATCAAAAACAGTCCCCATACGGGAAGAGGAGAGAACTTGATCTAACTATATCATTCTGAGTCTAATACCTAGAGGACGGCTGCTACGGTATACAGATTCCGCCATACCATATCTTGGGATCAAGGTTGGTGGCATGCGTTTGACACATGACCAAAACACCGAATAATAATAATAATAATGGAGAGGGCTTAGTGCACTGCGACCTTGTGGTCTATTGTGACCCCTGCTTATAGCTTGGAGAGGTTCGTTCCCTTTTTCAGAGCCCCATCGCATTACAGTTCCATTAAGAACCGTGTTTGAGGATTTTTTCTATGTCTTTAGCCTTGGCAAGAATATCAACTTTAGATCACTTCATCCAGTCCAGTTATTTTATGAATCTGCGAATGAGTAGCGGGTTAATGATTTGTATATCCTTATCTGTTATCTGGTACCTGCCCAGATATTTAAGCCTCCTGTGGGTCAGTGCCAGAACCTGATCTGGGGTTTCTGCGCTCTCATCGTAGAATCTGTAGTGACATTCTTCTGATAAACCCATTTTCATCATGTGTTCCTTTAGTCTACAGTGTTCTGTTAGGAGACCTATGAGGATCCTTAGGTTGTCTTTACTTACACCAATAACTGCTTTGCATCTTTTTAGGTTATAGTTCCATAGAAGTTTCTTAGCTTGCCTCAGGCCCTGAAGGTTTTTAAAAGCTGCGGTTCTTTTTTCCTTTTCAATCCTCCTGAACTCTTCTCGTAGTGTGTGTTCCTCCATGCCGCAGAACGGTTCAGGTCCTATGAAGGGCTCCGCTGTCTTGCCAGTGAGTCCCCAGCCTCTTTTCCAATGATGCCTTCGTGACCAGGTATCCAGCAGATGGTTACTCTGTTGTTCTTACCTAATTCGTTAAGCCTTTGCAGGCATTCCCATACAAGCTTGGATTTTAGGATATAGACATCAAGTGCCTTAATGGCGGCTTGTCTATCTGACATCACTGCTATATTACAGTTTCTGTAGTTTTTCTTGAGAATGATCCGAACGCACCTATCTATAGCGCATATTTCACCTTGGAAGATACTGGTACATTTGCCCATGTGCTTAGTTCCTGGCCCAAAAACTCCTGGACCAATTCCTTCATCCGTTCTCGATCCGCCTGTATACCATTTTACAGTGTGGTTGCTCAGTCCACAGATTGTGGATTCATTGCTCCACCGAAGCATGGATCTCTCCGTCCGGAGAAGTAACTGCTAGATATTGAGTTCCTTACGCATTTTGGCACATTCAGAGGAGCCAACTACATTGACTCTGACCACTACCTAGTAGCAGCCAAAGTACGCTTACGAATAACTCGTATAGTCCTGCAACCTCTCAAAGATTTCCGTGCTGTAAGATTTAATTCCACAAGACTTGGGACCATAGGAGCTAGGTTTTGCCTAGCGCTAAAATCAAGCAAATAATTACTCTTGCCAATCGATGTTTCTACTAGAAACTTAGAAGAAAATTTAGTAACAAAACTCCCTCATGACGAACTTAGCAAGCTGACGTTAACCATTCTTCCTGGTATACGGCACAAAAGAATGAACTCTGTAAAGGGCCGATAAAAACAAACTCAGTTGCTTCAAGTTATCCGTGTGACTTCGCTTTATATTGCAGTAGTCTGGATGAGAAGGTATACAATGAAGAATTGTACGGGATGAACAGCGAAAACATTCGAAATATTTGGCTTATACGGATAGGACATATAAAGCGAACTGGACATTAATTCTTTGGTCCCAAGAATTTTCAACTCTATTCCAAAGGGACAATGCAGTGGAGGACGATCTTACTTGAGGTGGCGAGCCCAGAACAACATAATACTACATGGCGCGCTCAACTGGATACCGCTAGCGAAGTTAAAAAAATAATGAGAATGACGCTTACTTCTTGCAAAGATTCGGACGAATTAGTTTTGTATTTTGTTATTTATTTCTGCGAAAGGCATCGCCTTGCAGGGTGAGGGTTGTTTGTTTTTCTAACTTCCCTACTACGAAAAGAAAGTGTTATAACGACATTGATCACGTAGCTGTGATCTGGTCAAGAAGACGTACGATAAGTGTCCAAAGAACTACGTCTAGATTGCTTTTGCCGAATCGGAAATCATTGCTTCTATACAACCTGCACACCTTAAAACATTTTCACATAGATCACGATTCCCATCACACCTCAATATACCCAAAACACAAGGCGACTTGGAGGACTCCAGATTAAATAACCAAGTTAGTCATATCAAAAACCACCTTCCTAGTGATCATCTAAGCAGCTAGTGAATATATTTTCAAAGTTGCATGACCCTTAATTAATCTGTTTAGGTTGTTCTTTCTTTAGCCAATCCAGACAAACCCTTCTATATAATTGTAGATATAAATAAACAAATAGTATGAGGCAGGGCGGCCACCAGCATAATTTCCCTGATGCTGGGAAATAACGTATCTACAGCTTAGATAAATATCCCCTTTAACCCGTTTCAAATTTCCAACGACTTTCTAATGATCAAAAGCAGCTAAATAAATTAATGCGAATGTGCTATTTAAAAAATACATATTTTGAAGGCACATACTTCGAAGTTTCTTAAAAAAAAACTTCAAAGGAAATGGCAAGTGGTGCTTCTTTCCCACCGTACCAAATGTGAACAAAAAAATTATCACTCTAAAAATAAATGTCCTGATCATTCTGAAATAATAATTTATCTTACTGAAACTAAATTATTTTCCCAATTCAGTTTCATTAAGAAATAAGCGTAAATTAATTTAATGCCAAAAATTATATTAAATAATAAGAAATTAATTAACTAGCATGTTCAAATTGTGAAAATAATAAATTTCTTATTGACACCACAAAAAGTATACAATAATTGTTATTAACTTTGAATATTGTCGCAGTTACTATAACAAAAACACATTTTATTTATTTTGACACTTCTGTGCCAATAAAAATATCTTGAAATTTGTTAGATAATAATATATTTTGAAGTCACCATTTCCATTATTATTTATGCAAAGTACGTATTGATATTCTGTATAGTCCTTCCTTTTTTCCCACCAAATTCCCACAATAATGTGTAACAACAAAAATAGGACAATTTTTATTATGCCCGACAGAAAATCACATTTCATTAACCTTTAGTGTTAGAATCACAGTTTGTTAACATTATTATGAGAGTTTAGCAGATAGGTAACAATACAATACGAACATCAGCAACCACCACTTAACTAAATAATGTTGCTGTAAAGTGTCAAGTCAAAAAGGGAAAATGAACGTTACCTACATTTGAGTTGCGCCGTCGCATTGGTTTGTTTTTGTACTAGATTTTGTTGCGAAATGGCGAGTTACTCGTACATGAGCGCAAATTTATTCACTATTGTTAAGTGTTTAATTTATCGAAAAGTTTAAAGAGTTGATTTCAAATAGAGGCTTTAACTTCAAGTTGAAAGCAACAATCCGAAAGCAACATGGAAGCTAATGGACTTCAGTTATCCGAACCAATCAGCCGCATGTACATGAGTATCCCAACTAACCATAAAAAAAAGAACTTGTAACTCTCTTTATGGGAAAGACGAGACGGTTTACGAGTTAATCCTCAGAACACTGAGATCACCTTGTTCATTAGAAGGAGAAAGATATCTGACTTCGCACTACCAAATGAAAAGAGATGTTGAATAAAGGACAAAGAAAGCAATGAATGCCCCATATGCGTGCGTTAGAAGACTTTTAGCTGAAAATGGGAATTACAACCACGCATCCTTTACTGGATGTACAAGAGTACAAGCCAATTTATTAGACTCTTCATCTCCTATGAATTCTTAGTATGGTGAATAGGCACTGACACAAAAAGTTTTATTAAAGAACTGTATACAAATTGTAGCTTTACATGACGGGTGTTGCGACAAGCGCGCCACAAGCAGGACTGGACTGGGGTTTCATATCATTACCCTGAACTTGTTCAACAAAGGCTCTGCCAAAAAAACCTCTCAAATTGAGAAAATCTACCTACGGAAGCAGACCAACTACAAGTAGGTATATGAGCATGCAGCGATTTTAAACAATATAAAGCCAGTGAATAGAAAATATAACACCGAAAGCCTCTCAGACACATCCCAAGCCGGGAGTCCAACGGTATAGATAAACGACCTATATAGGGATCATAATCGAAAGGGATGGCTCAACAAGAATGGAGAATGTATAGGGACGAGAGCAGGTTTTAATTATTCAGAAGCAATGCAAGAACAGAAATCTTTTAGGTTACCGGAAGTGTTTAGTACTGAAAGTCTGGCAATATAAAAAGGAAAAGCTGCGAGACATTATGGAAGACTGTCACCTCCCTCCGTCGGGGATTACTATCTTGGTTGATATAGTAAGTTAGTCCTGGATATCGATTAAAACTAGCAGAAGTTGTGTTAATAACACACTGAACATCATTATTCATTAGGCATCATTCGGTCAAAGTCTGCTGAGTTCCCGGATATTTATGTATATAATAATATAATGCAACTAAAATGTAGATGCTTTGGCATGAATATGGCGGAAATGAACATGAGTGAGACGGAAACGTCCATACTGCCCCCGATTGCAAAATAATCTATGAGATGACGTAATAGAAAAAGAGGTCAACTGCAACTCATTCTGATTATCTAGGGAGAGCTGCGTTACCTCTTGTACATTATGGCCGAAACTAGACAAAAAGAAATCAAAGAGCCTTAGGTCAGAAAATAGATCATCAATCTTCATTATAACTTGTCAGTACTTCATTATAACTAGTCATGCTCTGTAAATGAATAATAGAGTCCAATGATCCGCTCTGCTCATTTGCAAGAACGACGGCCTAAGTACGTAGGACCCAGGTTCTTCGTAACCACCGCAGAGTTAGCACGGGTTTAGATATCGGATCTCTTGCTCTTCATTAGGAGCGACAACTTGTTCCCCAGCCGACAAGAATGTAGCTTGATTGCTTTTTGAATCTGTTCAATCTTTTCCTTCAGTCTTACAGCAGGGTGCTCACAATGGTCCATTTAGGCGTGGTACGATTCGAACTGTAATAAAGCTATTAGATAAGAGAATTAAGCTTAAGTTTCCGGTCTTACAAGAAAAGTTTAAACGAGACATAAAAATGACTGAAATCTCCTTATTAAGCGTGTGAAATTCTCATATGACCAAAAGTTAAGCCAACTGTTACCATGTAAACCAGGTATAGCTTCATTGAGCAGGTAGTGTAGGTCTGCACATTGCAGCTCGTCAAGTGAAATAGACCTATTGAGTTAATATCGCAGTTCGTATCTGATTTGCAAGGGCGCTTGACGAATTCGCGCAGTGCATCTTAAGATCTAGTTCATACTACAATGTCCCAGTTAAAAGATTTGGTCATTTGCAAAAAATACTAAGAATTCGGCGTCATCATCGATCTCAACGCTTATTTACAATGACGCTCAACCTGTCGCTGTCAGCTCTTTAGACAAAGCTAATCTGCTCGTTGCACCAGCCAGCTCGATGCTCCTAGATTTCGTATTGTCCCTATTTGTACTGAAGTCGAATTTACCAATGGAAAACATAAATTCTTGAACTCGTACAGTTGCAAGAATAGGTATGTACCTACCCCATGATTTCAATATAAATAAATCCGCTCTGGTCGAGTCTGTATCTCCAAAATAGCTCTGAAGAGGTATTCTTCCACACTGGCAAAACCATTGCGCAAACTTTTCCGTCTGTCCCATTCTTTTGGACTCTTGCCGAGAAAGCGGAAACAGTGTTTGTTCAGCCCGGCCGAATCTTCTCCTTCCACCAAATTCCGATCCATATCACTTACGTCCAGTCATGGAAACGCTGATAAATCGACAGCTTGATTCACTGAAACTCCTTAATGACAAGGAGTGTGATTTGATGGTTTATCTCTCCAAAATGGTAAAGCAAATCTCTCCATCACTTCATTGAAACGAAGATTTCTGCGCTTGCTATTTCAAATACATTTGACAGATTTGGCAATTAAGCGGTTCAGACTCAGCCATATATTGTAGGTCCCTTCGATTCGTCGCAAAAATAAAAACTCACGCAAACGAATGGTTGTTAGAAGCTAGGTGGTGCCTATATGGACCTGTTGCGCCAATTATTTATTTATTTTCAAGCTCTTTTGTCAAAAATCCGTGCTTTTGGGATCGATGCTATTCAATGGATTAGAAACTAAGTTTCTGGCCATTCAAATCAAATTGACTTCCACTCACGGGTGTGCTATATGGATGTAGAACTCAATGAACTTGAACCTTGACAGCATTATAAACCGGAGATCAGTGTCAAGATTAGATTAGATTAGATGAAAGATTTATTATAATTCTTTTTATATTCCATATACATGTTTTTTAATCTTTTAAAGCATGGCAAAAGCCGTCTGCCGTTGATTGATTGCTTATAAGAGTTCAGTGTCAATAGAGTGGAATTTATTGCTGTACCCAAACGGCACTTGCATTACCAAAAGACCTTCCCTTCTCGGTAAGTGTGCTCATTTTTTAATAAGCCAGCTAAGTGCTCGAACGAAATCGCCAGCTGCATTCCACCCCTTCAGCAATTCAACCCTAATACTCGCCATGCTACGCGGTGTACATCAGCCTATACTATAACGTCCAGTTTCACAGTAGAAGTTTAAACTCTGCTTTTAGATTAAACTTCAGTTCAACAATTCACTAGGTTTCACAGTTTTGTTTAAACCTTGAACAGGGTTCATTCTGTAGTTTAGGTTTAACGACAGTATTCTGCCGTTTAAACCTCAGACAACTTAACACAGTGACTTTTCAATTTCAAAGCTGCCGATTGTCAAAAACACAAATATTTGACGTTGTTTTGCGTATTCTTTGAAAGAAAGGACAAAGAACGATTTTTGAAAGGTCGTATAAAAACTGTACAGTACTTAACTTGTAAGTTCAGATTACATTGTAAAACGGAACGAGTTGAGCTACAAATTTAAAATCACGTTCAGGTTCAGTTGAATTGTTGAATTTTCGTTTAAACTTCCACTGTGAAATTAGGGTTAAGAGTTGAAGTCATAACCTATTTATCGCTTGTAAATTATTAAAATAAAATCTATTCTTCTCCGTTGTATGTTAAGGCTTTAGAAACTTGGATAAAAGTGTACATATGCCGAAAATTCTGGTCGATTTCGACACTCCGTACGAGGTATCATACCCGGAAAGATACGAATGGCAAAGGGATAAAGTAATTAAACATTGCGAAGTAGCAGTCTATACAGACGGCTCAAAAACAGCGGAAGGTACTGGAGCTGGAATCTACTCCGTAGACCCAGACCTAAAAATGTCTATACGACTGCCGGATACAAGCAGTGTCTTCCAATCAGAAGTTCTGGCTGTTCTGAAAGCGGCAGAGCTAATGCGGATGAGATCTGTATCTGGAAGGGATATAGCCATCTACATCGATAGCCAGGCTGCGCTCAAGGCACTGGAATCTACAAACATCAATTCTGAATTAGTCAGGAACTGTCGCACAATGCTCAAGGCATTATGCAGCAGTGGCGTGGCGTCCATATAACCCGATTCCTACCGGGTTACCTTTTAAAAGTTTCAGTTTCAGCTACACAACAATGTTTACTTAAAAACGAGCAACATAAAACCCACGGGATAAACTTAATAATATGTATCTATTCATCTGCGCAAGCTACATACCCCGACCCCTCCAACTCAATTGAACTTTATACACACGGAAACACACACCCTTCGGGCCTTCTTCGCCTTCATTATTATTAGTATTATAACTGCCCACACTCTCTGAGCATAACCCAAATCTAAAATAACCCGAAATATGACGGGTTATAAAATCTCTCACTGGATAGAACAAATTTGTCTCCTTTCTCTTTTGTACACTTGCGTTTATCTGAGTTTAGTCCTCTCTGTTCAACGCCCGCTTTCTTATGCAAAAAAATAACCCGCTTTTCTTCGGGTTATTTGGTGGGTTTTGTGTGTATCTTTTACCGCTGCGCTGTGGTGTAATTGAGTATAAATGTATCTGGAAAATAACACGCTTTTCTCCGACATATTTGATGAATTTGAATTGTGTGTGTATCTCCTGCGCTGTGATGAAGTTATAGTAATAGTCAGTTCCCTTTTTTACCTAATCATTTTCTGAGTTTTTCTGAGGGGAGTATCCTCTGTTCAAAGGCCGCTTTCTTATGCAACAAAATAACACGCTTTTCTCCGAGTTATTTGGTGAATTTTGTAGATATCTTTTAAAAAATAAACATACTGATGTGTTTATAAAGTTTATAAACAAGTCGCTAAGTGAGAAATCAAGTGTTTTGAGTCTTTGGTATGATCTTCGTACCTATGTAAATACGTTTGAAGAAATGTTTCAAAGAGTAAGTACATAGACGATTTTGCTGAAGCTCCACAAAAACCCCAAATGCTCGATTTAAACACTCATTTAAAGAACCTTTATGTAGAAATAAAGGACAATATTCTAAGACATGATATAAATCATGTTTACACGAAATACATATGAAAGTTTTGCACTCAAGATGGAAAAATATCTTCATTAATTTAATTTCTTCCTGGAGTTTTCGATTGTATGGCTTTAAAAAATAACTGAAGGTTTTGTATACATAGATAGGTACTACGTACATCTTCCCTTCGACATTTTGATATTTTTCGACTTCGACTTACCATTTAAAATTATTCACGCCACGCCACTGTTATGCAGTCAGAACCGAGTGAGACTGTGCTGGGTACCAGGACACTGCGGTATAGCTGGAAATGAGCAGGCTGATGAGCTTGCGAGAAAAGGCGGGGAAATGTTAGATGGAGGGGATGTGGATATTAAACCACCTCACTGCATCATAAGAAGTGATATTAGGAATAAAATAACTAAGGAAGCCGACCGGAGGTGGGAGGGCCTCACCGGTCACGCAGTATCTAAGGCACTTTGGCCGCAATACGACCGTAAAAGATCTAGGGTAATCCTCAAACTAGGCAGGGAACAGCTCAGGACACTGATCGGCATATTATCAGGGCATTGTCTTCTTAGAAAACATGCCAAAAGGCTCAGGCTTGCAGACTCGGACAATTGTAGATTCTGCGATGACCTGCAAGCCGAAGAGGACATAACACATATACTTTGTGAATGTGAGGCAATATGTCGTAGTAGAAGGAAATTTCTGGGCAGGTACTTCTTCCAACATCTAGAGGAGATAGACAATACCAACTTCAAGGGGCTACTTGGTTTTTGCAGGGAAATTGGGGTTTTCTCAAGGGCAAGTGTTTAGGTGTTTTTCCATTGTAGGTCACTGCAATTGGTTCCCTCTAGGGATCGCGATGGGCCCTTCTGGTGCCTAGTGCCGTATGAGATATCTCTCTCATACCCCTATTTAACCTAACCTAACCTAACCTATGCCGAAAATTATCTTTAAAATACTAAGTACCAGTTTCAAGACTAGCTGATAAAGTCTCGGATAGCCTATCCGGAATTTATATGTCAGATAAACTTAAACTTTCGGTTTCAAAGGTTTCGGATAGTGATATCCGACAGATAAAGTCTCGGATAGTGTATAAGCAGGTTCAAGTGGCTGTTAAAGCCTCTATCCGGAAGATAAACAAAATATTTATTTGAGGTGTCTGGAAAAAATTAAGTTTCAGAGCATTCTTTTGTCCTATCGTGGATTCGTTTGAATTCTTGGATGTCGAATTTGATGAATATTAAAACCATATTACACGGCCCCACAGAGTATTGCCAATTATTTTGAGAAACCCTCGATGATGCAGATTTTTGAATTTTCACTATTTTGTTTAACTTTATCCATGCTCAGTGAATACCTTTCACCGTGGGCGCTGGACTTTGCCAGGGGTCCGATTTGTCTCCTCTCCTTTTCATTACATTCATGGATTGGACGTTACAGCGCAGTCTTGACGAAGAACGTTTCGAATTCGTTGATCTGAGGATAAGTCATTTGCTCTTCGCTGATGACTTGGTCATCCTTGGGCCCTCTCAGACTAAACTTTAACGCGCACTCTATCCGTTTGTAGCCGATTGTGGGGAAGCTGAGATGAAAGTAAACGTGAACAAATCTGAAGTGATGGTCGCCTCCAGAACGCCTGTTCAATGCATACTCACGAGTGATGGAAGGAGCAGTGCTGAGTTTAAGTAATGACCGAAAGAATAAGATCGCGGATACAAGCTGCCGAAATGAGATTCCTCCGTTGTATTGCTGGTGCGACCCGTAGAGATCGTATTGGAAACATCAGAATACGTGAGGGACTCAATGTCGAGCAGCTACTTCTCCGGACGGAGCCGTCCATGCTTAGGCTTCGTCCAACGAATGTCCCCAACCAGGATCCCACGACATGCTATGGAATCGATACCATCGGGCAGGCGTTCTCTATAGGTAGACCCAGGATGAGATGGTTAGATCAAGTCCATAATATCTCCTCTACCCGTATAGGGATTGCCCTCTATGATAGAGTCGATGGCGAAGAATCGAGACTATAGAGGGTCCACTTGAGCAACCTACACCCGCGACCCACTTAGTGGATAAGCGGGCTATCGAAAATAAATGAATGAATGAATTTATCCATGCTAAATTACCAAAAATAGAACAACACGATCCACTTAAAAATTTGATAAACGATAAAAAAACATTATTGCCATTCCTGTCAAATAATTAGTGCCTGATAAATTTTTCTATCGGATAGTTTATCAGAGACTTTGACGATGAAACAGAAAAAATGGATAGCGTTATGTGTCGGCTAACTATATGAAACTTTATCCGGAACATTTGAAACTGGCCCTAAATGTCATATAGAATAAACTGTGAAATCAAAAATATAACTCTCGATACCTACATATTTTTAAAATTATTTGTTCTAAACATAAAAAAATAATTGTAACGCTCTGTAAAACACCTTTCATTTAAAAAGAAAATAAGTACAACCCGATCTTGAAATTCTTACCTACCCTATCCATTTAAAAACTCACTTAGCTCAAACTTATCGCTCTTATTTCAAAAATAAATAAAAAAAAAATTCTTACAAGAGTGTTAAATACTTTATTGTATATACTTACGCATTTTACCATAAACACGGTGGGTGCGAATTTATTATATTTACGACTGTAAATATACGTTCAAGTCCAAGTTTGAGAGTTCAATTTACTGACACAGAGTTGATAAATTATTTTTTTTTTTTTTTAATTTACGCTAAATATTATTCATGTATGTATTCGTATCCGTTATACAATCGATTCAAGCATCATAGAGCACAAATCATTCATAAAATCATCTCATAAAACAGCAGTTATTACATTACATACGAGTATGTGATTATTTTGAATTGCATTCTAGTACCAAGTATTAAATTCTTTAAACAAACCGTCATTAATTAGTATGCTTCTGTCAAATGATTAATAAATAAAAGGCATTATCACAGTTGTAGTATATTAGCTTGACTACTTATGCACTCAATTCAGAAATTACTTGATGTAGTTGTTTCACTTTTGGCACTTTATGGATTTGTAATTTTTTAAATTTAAACTATATGTTTACAAAAAAATTGTTAACAATATAATATTGGGTGTAGTTTAACACTTGTTTTTAATGACACTAACAAATGTATGTATATTTTATAGAAACCGCTAAAGACAACACTGTACTAGTTAGAGTTTAGAAAACCAATGTATTCCCGACACATTCACCAAGTGGCGCACATCAGGCTACCAACTTTGCAGATCGTGTTATGGAACTGAAATTTGTGATTTCTTGTTTTCTCCAGAGATAGACGTCTTCACTTTGATCCCACCTCCGGCCGAATGCACATATCTGCTTAGTTTCCAACCAATCAATAAACCTTTTCGTTTCGCTGTAGGCTTGATGCTTGCCATTGAACAAGTTTATCCCTCCTCTTTCGACGATCAGGTAGCGCTGCCCTAAGATGTGAGATACACTCATCGTCATCGGGTGTCCGTGTCCGTTCCGTGCCAGGTAAGTGTTTGGGTTTGCTTATTACGAATGACAGGTTAGCGTAGCAAATCTAATAAATGGGGGCATGTAGGGAGGGAGGTGTATTATTATGAATGGTTGGTTTGCTTTAGTTTTTACTAGTGAGATATTTTGTTATTAGAAAGCTTCTGAAATATCGAAACGGAAAGAAGAAAACAAGAGAAATGAGATTTAAAGCTCAGACACCTTGTGTAGAGCTAAATACTTATTTATACACCTGCTACAGCTACAGGTTGATTAAAGATCTTTCGATCATTGGCGCCGAGTTCGGGGGCCATGAGGATCGATTAATTTTACCCCTTAATTTTTTAAAGTTTTTAAATAAAATGTTCCTTGGTTTGTCCCTCCGGGTTGGAGTAGACTCTTCGGACGGAGCTCCAGTGTCCATTCGCTCTACATATTATAGCCATCTTCGATGACTGATTCGCACTTTTCTGACCAGATCGATGTCGCTATACAGCTCGTAGAGTTCGTTTTTTATTGTCCTACTCTAAAGCCCGTCAGGACTAAAAACCAATCGAAGAACTTTCATTCATCATGATTTTACAAAAACTTACAATCGACTTAATAGACCAAAGAAACGGCTATTACAACTATTATGAGGTTCTGTCCCATTTGACCATATGTTATGTGTCCCTCATTCACAAATAAACCCATTATTCAAAACGCGCCGATGACAGCTCACTCAGTCCATTGAATGCTCGCGTTCCATTGACCGCTAGATGACTAGCGGAATGTCAAACTCCATATAAAAAAAATTGACATTTCAGCATTTGCGCTAGAACTCTTGCACATATTGTGAAATGTCAGTTTTTTTTGTATGGAGTTTGGCATGCCGCTAGTCATCTAGCGGGTTAATGGAACGCGGGCAATGTCAATGCTATCTTTCGTATGCCGCAATTGCACAGACTTTTAAATTGTGCAAATGTCTCGGTGAGATTGTTTCCGATCTTAATGGAGCAGCGAGCGTTCTTCGAGTTTAGCAGGGATGCAATATTTTGTTTTCGAATTACATATCTACTTTTTTACTAAATAAAAAAATTATTTGGATTGATGGAATTCTTTAAGGGTATTCACTTAATCTGATAAATTTATGTTTATGCAGCTCGTAAATGTATAAATTTCGGCGGTGCCTCTGGAATCTGGAATCAAACAAACAATTCATTCGACTGTCTGTCAAAGTTTGACATTTGTGATTTGTGTAACTTTCAGCGGATGATTTCCGAGCCTAAATCGTAATTATGAGGTCTGCGTAAACTCTTCTCCATACAAAATCTGACAGTTCATTTACGAGGTGGTAAATTTCTGCAGTTTACGCAGTTTATGCGGCTTTTACGCGTTTAAGTGAATACCCTTTTTATTTCGGTCTTTATAATTTGTTCTGTTAATTGGAAAAGATGATAGGTATCCGTCAAGTGGCTACCGCCAGTGTTGATACACATTTGTGCCCGTTTTATTGCATTTTCCATGACTTTCCGCAAGATTTCCGGTGATAACTGCTCTCATGCCTGTCGAATATTCTCCTTAAGTGCTGCGATTGTCTGAGGCTTGTTGGTATAAGCCCGCGACTTCAAGTAGCCCCAAAGAAAGAAGTTTGGGATGGTTAAATCGGTGATCTTGCTGTCCATGCCAAATCGCCAAAACGAGAAATTACGCCACCAGTAAACATGTTCACCAAGCCCCGCTCATCTAATTCTGGCAGTAAGAAGTCGTTTATCATGGACCTGTAGCATATGCCAGTGACAGTGACCGTCACAATTCATAAGCCACATAGAATAGACCGTCGACTCCTCCCACTTAACGGACTTTGCCTACAATCTGACTGCGGGCCCAAGATTTTGCATGCATTGGTGATGTACTAAATCAAAGGAGCGCCATTACCGCACGCATACTTGAATAATCCTAGGCCCATGGTATAATGTCATGGAATAATCACTACCGCCATTGATTTTGACATTTCACACGTATTCACAGACAGGGGAATTAATTCCGGGGAGAATCGGGCACGTGCACGGAAGTTCGCGGTCTAGTTCTATGTGGTTTGTGGTGACCGTATTGTCGATGAAAATACGGCCCAATAACTCCTCCCGCGTGAACGCCGCACCATACAGTGGCTTTGAGTAGATGTAATAGCTCTTCGTGCATCACACGCGGATTTTCAGTGCCCCAGAAATGAAGATTTAGCTTATTGACGTAACCGCTTTTGTGGAAATGCGCCTCATTGCTCTTGATGATTTTCAACACAACATCGTCCTCTTCGTTGTTGAGATTGAGGATGGCTTGACAGTACGTCACACGCGACTGACATTCAGCCAGCATTAACTGATGCACTGTTTGCACTTTATACGGGTACATGTGTAAGTCTTTCATTGAAATTTTCTGTAAGGTCCGTCTGGTCTGGTGATGCCCAATTGTGTGACCATTCGTCGGATTCTGTTTCATTCGTCTGTTTTTTCGGTCTCAGCGACATCGGCAGCCACAGCCGCGATATTCTCGGTCGAACGACTAGTCCGGTAGCGGCCACGCCCTGCATAATTTGCTGTGATTCCAGTCTGTTCGACTCGAGTAGCTAAGGGCCGGAATATTAGCCACGTTGGCGTGACACGATTATAGGAAATCGACGTCGAAATTAACGCTGCGCTAACACCACTCACCGATTATTATTGGTCAAAAAAATCGACACACGCTCTTGCGGAGTATATCGCTTCATTGCTTGTCTGTTTGTATACTTCAGCTGTCTAGTTTAGAAATGTCAAATATGATTGACGTACGCCGCCATTTGCAAAAATTATAATATCTTCCGATAAGGTGATTGTAAAGGGTGATTTTTTAAGTATTGGCGGCCAATTCACAGGTCCAAAACGTGATATAAATTTCTCACCATATTCGGCTCGTAATATGTCCATAGATTAGCGTGTCCTGTTGAAACCACATGTCGACCAAACCCAGCTCTTCCATTTTGGAAAAAAAAAGTCAGAAATCATCGAACGATAGCGAGCACCATTGACCGTAACTTAGTTGTCATCATCATCTTTGAAGAAATACGGCCCAATGATGCCACCGGCCCATAAACCACACCAAATAGTACATTTTTGTGGATGCATTATTCTCAGTTCTTGCAATGCTTTTTGTTGCTCAGCAGACCATATACCTACGGCAATTTTGATAATTAACCTAGCCTGTTCAGTAGGACGATTACGACGACCATAAAATGGACGAAATGCTCTAAACACATTTTTTACTGAGCACGATTTTTGGTAACAAAGTTCAATAATTTACAAACGTTCTTCGGGCGTAAGTCTACCCATTTTTTACTTTGACACGTGTCGAGAATCACGCGTGAACTATCAAAAAATCAGACTAAAAACCAAAGAGCAATAAAATCACCCCTTATAATTCGTCTCTATAAACGCTGTCATATGATGCCATCGACAAACAGACGGTTTTTAATCGATATGAACTTCTTCTCCAGGGTGTAGTTCCTGGTCGTGTGAATATTTAAACTGCACTAGCAGGCGATCACACAGTATAGTATGGCAGGCAGGATCTTTTATGCAATGTTAATTAGACGGGTTCAGAGAGTCACCTTTCTTTTGAATTGCGCAAACGATAATGATATTCTTAGCGCCCCTTTGGTGGCATAAACAAAAGGTCTGCACGGACCAAGATCAACAAGATCAACCGCAACCGCTGGCGCTGGTATGAAAACGGCACCCACAGCAGAGGACTAGCAACTTAGCATAACACGTCTTCTGAAAGATCAATTTCTAGGTTTGAATACATAGACTACTCCAGCTGAAAAGGCCGAAGTACTTGTCATACAATTCACCCTCGGCCACCAGTGCACCTTCCAGCATTTCTTTGAAGAGCTGGAATTAAAAGTATAATAGGCATCAATATAGATTTAAAGGACACATAACAAGGTTTTGCAGCGAAACCATGTTTTTAATAGCCATACTATATTTAATAACTTTATATTCAGTGGATTTATGTATACTTTCCAATGACGTAGAAATTTGCCAAAGCTGTTGCAGTTCTTAAAAAGACGAATATCGGGCAATATCTTTGCTTTGTTGTGTTAGCAAGAGTCACTCATGCTAAAGAAGGTAAATGCGGAGAGGAATTCCCGAATTTTACTTAAGGATTAAGGCCCGAGCACTCCACATCCACTCCTCACCCACCGCTGAAGCTCCAAATGACATCAACATGAAACTCAACAAGAAGGAAGCAACAGTTGCATGCTTGCCGCTTCGCTTTGGAAGGATATTAAAGCCACTAAAAGGCCGAAGATCGCAGATCAAGTTAAGGTTTGGGCAAAAAACGGCAAAGAAAGGCGGACGTTTTCGCCGCCTAAGAAATAAAAAAACTTATGCCCAAAAAGCTCCGGATTGGGACCTGATTACGGGTGACATCCTACAAACGTTAACTCGGAAAGCGTTAACTAAGCTTCTTTACATTATAAACGCCGCGATCAGATTACAGTACATTCCGAGTCAATGGAAAATCGCGGAAGTCATTATGGTCTTAAAACCAGGCAAAGCACCAAATAAAAAGAAGTATATAGAATGGACCCATCTCGCTTCTTCCAATTATTTCCAAAGTTTTTGAGAGGATATTATACTCAGACGCTTACAACCAATTATAGAAGAAAACCGTTCTATACCTGACCACCAGTTCGGGTTTAGATGCAAACAATCGACGATCGATCAAGTGCATCGGATAACTGAGGTAATAGAGAGAGCTATAGAAGAAAATAAAATCTGCTATGCCGTGTTCTTGGACGTTTCGCAAGCGTTTGATAAAGAGTGGCACGAAGGCCTGAGACAATTTCTTCCTGAACGGTTGTGGAAACTTCTAGATTCGTATCTAGAGAATAGAACCTTTCGTGTCAAACACGGAAACGAATATTCCGAATTTAAAGAAATAAGGGCAGATGTGCCGCAAGGTAGCGTCCTTGGGCCACTCCTGTACATATTATTTACCCGTGATATACCGCAAATAGAAGGTACTACCGTCGCCACTTTTGCCGATGACACTGCTATAGCAGTTGGTACAACTACCAAAGAAACAAACAAAATATTACAAGGCGTGCTTAACCGGGTCAATGAATGGACAAAATCATGAAGGATCGCTCTTAACGAAACGAAATCGGTTCACGTGGATTTCACATATAAGCAAACTAATTATTTGCCTGTTTTTATAAATACGGTCCAAGTTCCGTTTGCAAATGAAGCCAAATATCTCGGAATGACTCTCGCCACAAAGTTTTAATGGAAACCGCAAATAAAAAAGAAATGCGAAGAACTTCAAAACAAATATAGAGAACTTTATTTGTTACCCGGAAAATATTCCAGGCTTAGCCTTGAGGACAAGCTTTTATTTTATAATCAAAGGCTTAAGGCTGTATGGACGTATGGTATACTGTATACAGTTATGGGGTTGTACCAGCGACACAAATCTAAATGTTTTACAAACTCTATTAAAAATGAAGATTTCCATAGAGACCTCGGAATTTCCACGGTTAAAGATGAAACCAGAAATTGCCCTGAAAAGCATAGAAATCGACTATTAGGACACGTTAATAACTCGGTCCTGGAAATTCTCGATGAAACAAATTTATTGCGGCATCTACAACGAAATATACTTTTATTAACAACTCCGTTAAAATTGCGGAACGAGCAGGAACTATCGCCGGAATGTTGCCTGCTAAACGTGTATAAAAAATTGCTTGATAATTCATAACTTAGTTGCAGCTTGCAGTACGAAACAAATTTGTGGGAGGTGGTTTTAGTGAGTAAAAATCTCACACTACTATGAGCATGCACTGAATGTCCTCATAGTGTCTTTTAAAAGATGTCCACCTGCCTCGGGAAAAAACAATAAAAATTAACAAAACGCCATCATAATGGTCCTAGTTGCCCAAATGCTTACATTTATTGAAATTTTTTCAAATTTATTTTGTTAATTACGTTTTTTTAATAAATAATTATTTTTTAATAAATAAATGTCATTAGCAAATAAAAACATTTATTCCCTCTTTCACAGTAGGTAGAGCATTCTTGGTGAACCCACCACACCACCCTATAAACGTCAAAAATGATCTGTGGGGAAAAAATTATCGTTGCTTTCGCACACGACGTAAGTCAAATTTCATTACTAACATTTTGACAAATGATCTTGAAAACGATGACACCTCTTCTAATCTCTCGCAATGAGTTCATATTTTTAATATACCTATGCAAATACTAACCCTTTGTGTAAAGACTATACACTTCTAAAAATAAAACGATCGATCAAGTGTCTATTATGTACACAAAATGTCCAGCAGGAGGCGGTGTGCATGCACGCACATAGCTCCGTTTATTTGCTCATAAATACATTTAGTCAAACGTCATGTTCATTTAAAATGTCAACAACGATTGTTCAAAGTTCTGTTTGTTTTCAGTGGGTTACATGGAAAACCGTGATCAAATTATTCATGTTCAAACAGTTCTGATTTGCTTAACACACAATGTTTTCCATTTAAACTGAATGTTGAGAACGTTAGAAGGCAAATTTGAATTCTGTCTTCAGTTTGAACAAAATGCATATTTAGAAGAAACACAAAATATTTTTTTACATACTTGTAGCCATATTCTATTATGTAAAACATTCAAATGTTAAATGGCTAATATGAAAACAACAAGTAGAAATATTTGGGGGTTTGCCATTCTAGATGTGAAAAGCGCCATTTGCTAATAGACTAAAAAATATTTAAACAAATATTTGGCAGTAGAATGTATGTCGAATGTCTAACCTAACCTATTCTTATAATTGCCCTTTTTGGCCGTATCTTAGCAGCGTTGCCGAAGTGGCACAATTATGCCATTTTGGCACCCTACAGTCCGATTGGCACCTTGGCACCTTCAGTTCTCATTTGGCACCTTATGAGCTTGATACATTTTAATACATAATATTTAAAAAAAAAATCATTTCTTAAAATGTTTAAAATTGATTAAGAGTGCGAGTCATTTTCTCTTTCATCTGCGGACACTTATTTCATATTCACTGAACTGAATCATTTTTAAAAAAGACTGAAAAGAATGTTTTTTTTTCAAGTAGTGAAACATACATATCGTGTGTGTGTGTGTGTACGAATTCATACACAAATAATCGTAATGATACTAATGCGAAATTATATGAGTTTCTTGTGTTTTTAAATATCTCTCTGCCGTTGAAGGGCTGGTGGAACCCAGTTGGCACCTTTGGTTACCGTCAATGGCACCTAAGAAATTTTTTTTGCGGCAACGTTGTATCTTAGTGTTTCTAAAATCGGATCTGGATATTATATTCTCTTGATCAACCAAGAAGTCACATTGGTCGAGGTGGCTCTTCTATTATGCGCGCCATCTACATAAGGTGAGATTATTATTGTGGGGTGGAGGCAGTGTTGTGCCATGTAGACTAAAAATGTAGACTAAGTACACGATTGTCTACGTGTAGACAAATCAACGTAAACAATTCTCAATTGTCGACATGTCCATGTTAACAACGTAGATAATGTAGATAATTATTAGAACAAGTTTTTTCTTAATTTTGTCTGTTTTATTAAAACAGAGGCAAGTTTTGTATATAAACTTTTAATTCAATATCGTATATATTTATTTAAAAACAAAACAAAGTGTATATGATGTTTAAGAAAAAAAAAAATTGTTCAGCTCTAAACATGTTCACCTCCATCTATATTATGATTTCAAAAAAAAAACAAAACAGAACAACTTTATATTAATTTTTAATAAGCTTAATATCAAACTTCATTATTTTAGAAAAATTGCCAATAAGATATAAGAACCCAACCGAAAGCGTTCTTGGAGCTGATAATGATTATTCTTGAATTGAATTACTTCTCAATGGGTCTTCTTCCTTTAGGTACAAATTTAGAATTAATTCAAACTAAAATGTATTATACCAGAAAATACTCACAAGAGTATTGACAACAATATTGCGTTCTGTTTGTCACCTTCACCAATATTTGTAACAGAAACAGACATCTAAAAGAATAGTTTGTGTTGGTCATTCATTTTTTGGTAAATCAATGGAAATTAAAATACACTATTATTTACCTGTGTCTGCGAAGACGGGTTTCAGAAAAGCTTTTTCCTGAAAAAGCTTCTCAATTCAGCCGTTCGGACTCGGCATAAAATTGTAGCTCCCTTCCATTTCGTCCCAAAAATAGAAACACACACAAAACGAATGGTTCCGAGAAGCTAGGCCTAGGGTGTCTACCGCATGTTGCGCCACCTATTTATTTTTTTAGACATATTTAAAGTTTTATATTTATGATTCTTAATTAATTCTTAAATTCTTAAAAGTGTACTTTCTCGATTCAAGTTTACAGATGAATGACAGATTGACAGATCTGAAAGGTATTGATGACATTGTCGACATATTGTTGACATTTTTGACATTGTCGACATTGCTGACATTGTTGACGCAATTGTTTACGTTGAAAAGTCGACAATTAAAGTCGACATATAGAGGAACAATACTGGGTGGAGGTGGTCATTCATTTAGAGGTCGCTAAGTCTTTGGGTGAGCTAGTTGTCGAAGTACAATTTACATAGGTATCGTTGTCTTATTTTTATGAAACAAATTCAGTGTTCTGCTCTTCCTACGTCCTCATTGCACATTCTGCAAGTGTTGTCTCGTGACAAACGTCAGGTGTTTTTTGACACGGCCGGCGGCAGTGCCCTATGAGAAAGCCTGATATGATCAGTTAAATCTGGGGCCGATTATGTAAGACGAAAACGATCGAACTCTTTCGTTTCGACCATAGCAGTCTCTGTCTATTGCCACAGATATGATAGAGACAGGTTTAGTAAAAACGCAAGCGGTTTTCGTTTCCTTTTTTACAGAATCCCACCCCTGGCTTCTAGTTTGGTTTTAAAGCTGATTGGGTGCCATGAAATAAAGTCTTATGCAAAAAAGTCCAAACCGTAATTTTGGACTTTATTGCACTTTTGAAATTGCAATAAAGACCAAAACGAGTTTTGGCCATGGCGACCACTTATCCGATATGCTACTCCATACATAACCCCAATCTCTATACACTATACCTTTTAGATGAATCAATACAAAATTTAAGCTTTCTAATTAAAAATCTTTTTTTTATCAAAATTACATTTTGCGTGAATTATGGGACACTCTTTATATGCTGTCAACAAGAAGGGACACTTTGTCAACCTCACATCAGAAATCAAGCGAAGAATTACACTTGCCAACCGATGTTACTTCGGTTTAAGAGGCAAATTGATTAGTAAGGCCTTGTTGAGAAACACCAAGGAGACTCTTTATAAGACCCTCATCATCCTAGTCCTGCTTTTTGTTTCTTACAATCTCCTAATTTTATTAACTTGAATACGTCTAGTAACTTTTAGTAGTTTGCTTACGCATCATAGCTGATCTGTAAACTGCATTTATTTTGACAAGTAATTCAGGTTTGCGGGGAGAGTACGATAACTACGGCGCCAAAAATTGATAACGGTATTTTGTAGAGGGGTTAAATACAAGCACTTTTTACTATGGGAGGGGGGGGGGTCTATCTTACTCCGTTTAGGCGGGAGGGGTAATTTAAAGAAAATAATACTTTAAATGGAAAAAAATACATTAAAAAACAATGGCAACACTTATAATAAAAGACTATGACATTTTAGAAAGCCCAGAATCTGTTCTTTTATATTATTTTTAAATCAAGTTATTCCCTTAAATGGTTTTTGAAAAAAACAATTTCAAACTTGAAATTTTAGGACAAAAATTGGGGTGAGTAAAATAATTTTGGCGATGAAAACTAATGACGGATTTATGTAGAGGAGTTAAATACAAACATTTTTTACTATAGGAGGGCGGGGGTCTATCTCGCTCCGGTTAGGCGGGAGGGGTAATTAAAAAAAAAATTATAAATAAAATTAAAATAAAATATTAAAAAAGAATGGCAACACTTACCACAAAGAACTATTGTATTTTTCAAAGCCAGGAATTCGTTCTAAATTGTCTAAAATGCAAATCAGCAAAATTTTGTCTACCAATGTGAAATTTCTGGCCAGAGATTGTATCTGAAGAATGTTGTTGATATTGGGTAAACTAATATAATTAAAAGAAAGTTTGCATATACTCAGCCTTGCACCCATCCCAAAATCCAAGAGTGACCCCAAGCAGGGGGGTTGCAGGGGGGCAGCATGCCCCCCATACGCATTTCAAGGCACAAGGGTAGCAATTTGTTCTCTAAGCTGAGCAACATATAAAAGTAATTTTCAATTTTCTCAAAAATTATAAGACATAAATCAAACTGGTTTTGAGTGTTCGATTAAGAATTGATTTAGGCAGTAAAAACTACAAACAAATTAAGTATCTATTTGCTCAACATTGAAAAAAATCAGCATAAAACATTTTTTTTTAATTTTTTTCCTTAAATTTCAAGTTTGCAAGTATTTTTTTCAAAAACTATTAACAGCTATAACTTGATTTAAAAATAATATCAAAGAACAGATTCCTGGCTTACAAAATTCATAAAGTCCTTTATTGTAAGTGTTGCCATTGTTTCTCAATTAATTTTTTTTCATTTTAAGTATTATTTTTTTTAAATTGCCCCTCCCGCCTAAACGAAGCCAGATAGACCCCCCCCCCCTCCCATTGTAAAAAATGCTTGTATTTACCCCCTCTACAAAATACCGTTATCAATTTTTGGCGCCGTAGTTATCGTACTCGTGCCAGGTTTGCTAGTCCCCGCTGGGTCACGTCACAATCTAAAAGCGAATAGAATTGATGGCAACTGTTCAAGAGTGTATTACTTTTACTTCCATTTTTAATCCCACGATATGGACTATTCATTCGTGATAGGTAGATTGTAGGTATACATAACCACATAGTTCATTCATAACTGTAACGATCAACTGTCAATTGGTCGAATTCGCACCCATTCTCCGATTTGTTCCAGTCTACATAGGCGAATGTCTATGAAAATGGTTATTAATTTGACCGCATATTCTACCTGTAACCGGCGTATAACTTTGTCTTTGATGATAATTGCAGTAGTCGGGTCTGACAATGTTTAGGCTTTAATACAATAGGTACGTGCATTTTATTACAGTCCCCAATAAAACCCTTTCCTTTTTATACTTTTATTATAGTCGCTGCAGTTCGCTGTTCGATTTACAAAACGTTCTTTGTATTAATACCTACTCTCAATTTGGGTAGCATTTATTGCGTACACAATTTCTGGGCAATTCATAGAGTAAAGGTATCGTAAAACAAATGTTTTCGAAAACCTTTAAGCCGAGTAAGTATTGGTTGTTTAAACAAAACACATGTTTACGTGCTTCTCATTTCCATAATCTAATAACGGGGAAACCCGGCGCCGTTTATTTGTTCAGTGCTGAGAATACATTTTACTAATCACAGTCGTCAATGAAATACATAATTCATAGAACACAATGAATTAAGGAAATTATCCTTTGATAGGTACTGTTTTTTTTTCGGTTATAAATACAGGTATACACGCACTGCACTGCTTATGGTTCACGCGTAATTTGCACATATAGTTTTACTACCGCTAACCCTTTATGCAGTGTTTATAAATGTATGCCAACATTATTCTAGTTAAAGTACACGCGGAGTCGGAGAGTAGGTAAACAGTACTCTTAAGGCGGCCATATTGTTAATTAAACAAACGAGGTAAATCAATAGGCGGAGTTTGGAATGAAGACGAAACAAACAATAAAAAGAAAATGTTCGTATCTCTAGTCTCTACTCTATTGCTTCAGCACCAACACTACCAAAGAGTTTACCCAACGAGATGGCTTTGAAATGAGCATAACACGATCCATCTCTAATGTTAATGTCTGATGTAGGTACGTATTAGTTTCCTAGAATGCAGTGGCGTCGATAATAAGGGGGTTTGTTAATTGGGCCCCAACAGAATTTCACAGTGAGCGTAGTTCTCCTAAATAAGGTCAGTTTTTTTTTTTTAAATACTTCTCCCGGGAAAGGCGAACCTATAACGCTTCAACAGCGCCCCGAGATGCTAGCAGGTGTATGTTAGTTCTGCACTGCAAATATATCCCCAGGAAGCGAGTTCCAAAGTTTGCTTGTCCTGTAATAGAAGGAGTTTTGGAAAGTTGATGTCCTCGCAGTTGTCAAGTGTACTGTATGGTCATGACTCATGAGCATTAGCTGCCCAAAAGTTGCATTTCGAGGGATAAAGTCTTTGAGTTCTTCGGGACATCTACCATGGAAGTACCTGTAGAACAAGCAAAGGTCAGCGACTTGTCTTCTGTGCACCAACGGTTGTAGTTTCGATGTGTATGCTGTCAAGTAGGTTAAGGGAATGTTTTGGGGCCGACCTCCATATATGGGAACAATATTCCAGGCCTGGTCTAACCGGTGCTTTGTAAAGAAGGAGAAGTTGCTTAGGGCTAAAGTACCTCTTTGCTGAACTTAGCGGACGCCGATCTTGGTCTTGCAATATAGGATATGTGGTCCTGCCATGTGATTCCTAAATTGACTAATTAATCGGTGGCCTTCTAGATATTTGATTGAAAGTAACGCTATTGAACGATAGTTTTGTGGCAGGCATTTCCTCCCTTTCTTTGGAATAGGTTGAATGCGAGCGGTCTTCCAACAAGAAGGAAACATCTTCTGGGAACAGGTGCAAGTTCTGGTGCACAGCTCTTGAGTACTATAGCCGGGATTCCGTCGGCATTCCATCGGGCCTTATTGCAATCTAGCTCTTTAAGGATGCGTTGAATTATTCGAGGCAGAAATTTCACTTCTGCCATCGATATTGGCACCCTCGGGATATTTGTGGCTCTAGTTGTGGAATTCTCTGAAAACATGCCAGCAAAAAGATCTGCCTTTTCTTTAGGTGTTGTTGCTATGCTAGCGTGCCGTCTTCTTTTACTAAAGGTGGAAAGGAACTAAAGTAAACGAATGACATTGTATGATAATGTAATATAAATTATGGTATTTTTTTTTTGTATGTGACTTTTGTTTTAATTCAATCCTATCTCTCTCAATCTTATTTAGGTACATTTCAAACGTCACACCCTATCTCAATCAATACAATCTGTCATACTTCATGGTGATTTGCAATTCGCTCTACCTGTACGCTGAAACTAGCAATGCGATGACCCCGGAAGGTATCAACATAAATTATGTATACAAGTCACCTACCTCGACTTGTGATAAAAACCTAGTCTGAATCCCAGAAGTGTCAAGTAGAACCCCCAGTTATTTCAGACCTTGACCTGAACGCGCCAACCATATCTACTATACAACTCTTTTATATTAAAGACGCCGCGAGCCTTGACAATCATAAGTCAGCAGCTATAAACGCCCATAGCTCACCTATCATTGATTTCAAATCAGACTTGCACTGCTTCAACTTTCAACATCCTCGAAACAGTCGGCGACAAAAAGGTTATTAAGGAATTGAGGGAAACTAAAAATGGAAACGATTTGGCAAGAAGTGGATCTTCCTTACCTTTACAGGTCCGGGACCCATTCTGTGTTATTTCATAATTCTATGTCAATACGACTATCAAAAGCTGTGAATATACGAGATGTACTTCATATTGGCGGAACAGGGCAAACGAATCAATCAGCCCTTTGATGATTCTCCTAGCCTAAATACCTTTCTGAACCTTATGGCGGAATAAATATTGTAGAATTCATAGTCGGTCTCCTTTTAACCTCTGTCGTAGTTTTAGCCAGCCCTTTTGGAAATCCGTTTTCTGTTGGTATCCCATCTGGCTATCAGATGTCTTCTTATATCATACACTAGCTGCTGTACACTCCCCGCTTTGCCCGTGCCTAGGAACTGTATTGCTAAATATGTTCTTGCCTATCAGAACAATTCACTGAACATCCAATGTTCTAATTTTACAACTTTCGCTGTCATGAGTGTCGAGCCACGCCCCTTTGTCTATTTCTATTTTATACTTTGTTCAACAAATGCAATGGGAAATAGGTAGCATTTTTTTATGGAAGTGCCATACTCCTTTGTTCCACCCAGATTTTCTTAAATGGTTAGGTAGGAAATAGACGTCTCTTTACCAAAGGCGATGACCCATATTTTCCTATGGAGCCTCTGGGCCCAGCGCAGCGCTCTGCCCGTATACATAGGAATTGTATTACTTAGGTTTAAGATAGTAATGTACTTTCGTAAAATGCAAAAAGAGATAATAAATTGATTTTTTTGGAATTTTTTTTTTTACCTAAACCTGAAATACAGCAATACGAACAAAACAAAAAAATCATGAAAATCGGCCCAGTAGGTTATCGAGTGTCACCCCATAGATGTTTTTTGTATAGGAGGTGCCACGCCCCTTTGTCCAATTCTATCCAATCTTCACAGGAACACTTCCGGGCCAATACCTAAGATTGTCTGGAAATATTAACTGAATCGATTGGGCGGTTTATACGATTTTTAATGTTTCTTTTTTGACCAATCTTCACAGGAGCACCCCTGAGCCAATACCTAAGATTATCTGTAAATTTGAGCTCAATCAAGTCGGTGGTTTTCAAGTTTTAAACGGCCGAACACAAATCACAATCCATTTTTATATATAAAAAGAAGAAGATGAAAGCTGGCATTGACCTTTCACGTAGTGAGAGTAAAATTTGAGCTTAAATCTGGCAATTGCGAAAAAACTATTTCAGTTCTTTTTCAAAACAACAGTTCATAGCTTCTTACGTGTATGAAAATGATATTAGTATCAAATGAAAGGTATATCTGCATGAATACATTCATTTGCTCTCTTTAAACGAGTACAGTAGTTCAGTGTACTCTATTCACAGCAATTTTACGAAAGAGAGTACCCTAAAAATGAGTACCACAACGCCTAGCTCAAATACTCTACAATAGAGATCACTGGAAACCAAAATGAGTTCACTGTTTGCTTTCTTTGTTTTGCATGGGTGCTTGAATTTAACAAAACAGCATCAATAATAACTCTTAATAATACAGTGAGTACACTGAGTACACTGAATAAAACCGATGGAATGGCTATTTGGTGTCTAGAGTCCATTGTTGCAGCTTTAGGTATAAAATTGTGTGCTTTGTTAGGAAAGTTTTAGGTTTTATTACAAAATGGAAATAATTTCTTTTACAGGATCCGCCATCTTTTATGTCACAAAACAAAACAAAACAAAACATACCCGGCATACTTTTCACACATGTCACAATATATAAAACGTGACATATTCTACAATATGTCGAGTAATTATCGTGATGTCAGAGTGCCATGCGTATGTCGGTGTTTGGTATGTCGTGTACTCATCATAGCTTTACTTTCAAATATAAACATAGCCTCTTCCCTCTATAACTCACCATTATCTCCCCTCCAATGCCTTGTTAAGAGATTCTAATTCATTTACTTTCATAAGAAAATAAATACTCAGTGTACTCAGTGCAGTGTACACTATGTTTAAGAGTACTCGTTTATGAATACCCGTTTGTTTATGAGTGCACTGCTCTAATGTTTTGTTTTCAATGGGTGCAGTACTCACTTAGTAATCAAATATCTCCTGATTCATTTGTTTTACTTTTCAAGCAGTGAGTGCAGTAACCAAGTGAACTTGAAATGAAACGAATGTCTTGGAACTGGTTTCAAGCCATTCATTGCAGACCTCTAGTATCTACTCCATAAGAAACACGCTTATAAGAAAAGCGCGTTTATAAGAAACCTGAACAAAAGCACCGTGTACGAGCACATTTACACCAATGTAAAAAACATACCTTATAAGAAACACGCTTATAAGAAAAAGACTGATATAATGAATTGTTTTTACAACACCGATTCTCAGTTTTCCTCTGAAATATGATGTGTATAAGAAACTTTTGTATGGCACAAAAAAAAAGTCCCATTTAAATATTCCTTAAAATGTGAACAAACACGCCCTTAGGAAATACATGCATTTCTGAACTCTCAAAGAAAAGCCATAAATGTCAGTTCAATTTTGTTTGTGTTCATTTGTGAAATTGAAAAAAAAAATGTCACGAAATAATATTTCAATTAAAACGAAACTTATACACTCCGCGCCACTTGAATAGCACACCTCTAAGGTCGGTTTCTATAGCCCACTGGCCCCAAACCAAGCATGCTAGAGGCTTAATTTTTTTTTAATTAAAGTTCATTTAATTGTTGTGATTTGCCCAAAAGGAAGATTTAAAACTGAACCTTTAAGTATTAACAAAAAATTATTAGCTAAAAACCGGAAAATTATGTGGGGCCGTAATTATTTTGAGCCACTTGCTTCTTTTTAACACAAACTTTACCTAAATTTAAAGTAATTGGAGTATTTTAGATATTAAAAAAATTGTTCAATTGTGTTTTGAGCCACCTTTCTGCTCCAAAATTCACACATCCGGTTTGGAAGGGATGTATGAATATACAAATTGGCCAAATAATTTAGCGAAATCGAAAACGGCCCCTACATCATAGCACCTTCAATTCTGTTATGCAGCCGGTCTAAATGATTAGTCTCTTTGTGGAGGTCATGGAAATAGTAGCTCGCAATCCGGGATTTCCAAATTATTTTTTTTTCGTCTGAGAAGACCACACAATGCCACTAGGAAGTCCAGGTCACATGTGCGCGATAAAAACGGAGGCGTTGCGCTTTTCGAACCGGGATAAAGGCTGACTACTTCGCATTCGAAATAATACGACGAATGGTTGTGAGACTTGCTTTGATACCACAATTTTCCATGATTTTTGGAAAAGAGTCGTTAGAATTTGACGCTTTTTTTAATATAAGTCCCTGTAAGCACACTGTGTATGAGGCCTTTCATGTTTTTTTTTCATAGTTAGACTTAAAAATTACTTAAAAATATGGTATAACGTGTCGGATCCTCTCGAGTCTCTTAGCTAAATTTAGCAATAAATAGACGAGCGTCCTTTAAACTTTGATTTGTCCTTTTTCCGCCTCGGTTAAGGATTTTTCTCCACCCATTTTATTTTTTTTTAAATTAATAGTCGAAATTACAAAAAAAAAATCAATCAAAGAAAAATATGAGACCACGTACCAAAGATAACGGTCAAACATGTTCTATTCAAGTGGCGCAAAAATGTTGCCTATTTTTATTTCAGCGAATGCTAAAATAAAGTGGAAAAAACATATAACGGCTCTTTTCCAGAACTTGCAATTTCTCACAGAGAAAAAAAAAGAGTTTCCCAAAAATAGCGTTCAAAAATACCAAAAAAATAGATGTAAGTTTTCTTTCTGAAAGAAAATTTTTTTATAAGAAACTTCTGTTTCTTATATCCGTGTTTTTCTTATAAGAAACTTTTTTCTTATATCCGTGTTTAGGATATAAGAAACACACGCTTATAAGAAACAAAAATTGTGGCATTTTGGAGTTTCTTATAAGCGTCATTTCCTGTACTCATAATTATCTTTTCAAAAATAAAATAAATAAATAGGTGTCGCAACAGGCAGGTAGACACCCTAGGCCTAGCAACCATTCGTTTGTGTGAGTTTCTATTTTTGGGACGAATGGAAGGGACCTACAATTTTATGCCGAGTCCGAATGGCTAAATTGAGAAGCTTTTTTAGGACAGTCATACTCTCGGATATTTGTCGGACGTTCGCGACAGTTGGAGCAGTAGAAAAAACTTTAAGATGCAATTTGTGTTTTTCCGGGGATGGAACATGGGATCCCTCGCACAGTAGTCCAGGAAACTAACCACTGCGCTACTGCGCCCATAATAATTAATAAAATAGTAAAATAATTTTGTTATGCGAGAAACAGATTGGCACAGCAACAGCAACAGCAACTTTGACAGCCACAGCGCACTTTTTAGAGCCCATGTTTTTTAATGGCTGAAGTTACATTACCACGGCAAGATTTTTACCAAGATTTTTACGAATTTTTACGGTTTACAAATAATATATCTCATATTTGGATTTTATTTTCTCCACACGCAATACAGGATTGTGTGGATATTATTTCAAGTGGCGGCAAAAATAATAAGAAATTTCTTTGGAAAGAGCTACTTCTGATCATTATTAACTTTTCTGTGAATTCGGTGCATACCTATACGATTTGCAATTATGTGCAATTATGTAACTCCACAGAGTTCCCCAGTTTTTAATATAGTTTCTTCTGCCATCATTCTTGCACTTGACCACAAAATCTATTCAATATATAAAAATATTAACTTCAACATATTTAAATTTAATTATAACTTACTTTTTACAAATTATTTTTACGAGGGATAGGTACAATTACATTTCTTAGACCGCAAAATATTTAAGAGAATCAAAATTTGTTTATTATCTTGTTTTTTTGGCTGCTTTTTGCTATAGATTTACTTTTAAATATTTCTTCCCTTAAATTCAAATTCGATGTTTTTTAAACTTTCGTAAATATCAGTTTCTACTAACTTATTATATTAATTTTTTTTTATTTTTCGTAACACAAATTTTAATACGATTTGATAGTTAATGGAGCGACTTATCCTGTGATTAGGGTTCCGACGAAATCCGCTAGACACGGTATGACCCAGTGTCAATATAGTGAAGTTATTTTTGGGTTCCCGATTTACCTAATAGGTAAAATCTACCACTCTGATTAATTTAACAAGAGCGACCAAAGCACTGAAGCCGCCCATTTGAAAGTAATGTGCTGATTGCTTCTCTTACACTGTGTTATCAACGAACTGCATTGCCCTATCATGTGTTATTCAATTTTGACAGCCGTATTTTTGGAAGACCGCAATATATTTTTCCTTCCAATGTTGTAATATTTTAATTTGCTAAAACATAATAGTTTCGTACATATTGAATTAAACCTGCCGTAAACTAATTCTATATCAAAATGAGTGGTCTACAGCAATCAGCAGATAAAGCATTAAAAATGTTACGTACTCTGCCTAGAATACAAATAGGAAATATACGGCCTAATCCCAACTCCAAGCAAAACGTACATTCCTGTTATATATTCAATGAAATGTAACCATTTAACTATTAAAACATTTATAATTTCTAGGATAAGCGTGGTCGCGGTCAGCATGGTGGCGATAAACATGGCTCGGGTAACAAAGGATCTGGCCAAAGGCAAAATTTCATGCGATTGGGTTATGAAACTGGCAACACACCCTTCTATCTTCGTTTTCCATACGAACCTTACTATAAGGGGCATCACCACCGACGCCAGTATCCTCCGATTACGTTGTCTCAACTCCAGATGCTTATCGATACTAATAGAATCGATACAAGTCAACCAGTTGACATCACAACACTTTGCAACACGGGCATCTTTAAAATTGAGCCGCACCAAATGCATTTTGGTTTTCAACTAACCGACGAGGGTGCCGATAATTTTAAATCGAAAATTTGCATCGAAGTTCAACACGCCAGCGAGTCAGTTATCGCAGCAATTGAACGGAATGGTGGTGTAGTACGAACATCTTACTATGATCCTCAAAGTTTGCAAATATTGGTTAACCCCATAAAGTGGTTCGAGAAGTGTGTACCAATTCCTAAGAGAATGTTGCCACCACAAGACTGTGTTGGCTACTACACATCGGGAAAGAATCGCGGATATTTGGCTAATCCAGAAGAGATCAGTCAGGAACGTCTCGTTTTAGCTCAAAAATTTGGCTATGAATTACCAAAGATCGAAGAAGATCCAGACTATGAGATGTTGACATCTATTAAGGATGCGCGACAAATATTTTTTGGACTTAACCCCGGCTGGGTTATAAGTGTAAAGGATAAAGCGATCATAAAGCCAAAAGTGGAAAATGTTGCTTAGTTCTTTGCTTTGAATAAACTTGTTAAAAAGTATTGTCTTGAAATTCATTACTGTTTAATATAGAAATAGATATCGACGATTAGGTAGATCAGCATCGAGTAACTGGTAGTCTGAGTGGTATATCAAGGTAAGGTACTAAACACCTACTTCGGGTAGGTGGTGAGTCTAGAATCTAGTCCAATATAGAAACACAGGCCAGATAAGTAGTATTATAGCTATTCACAATATGCCTCATACATATTTAGGAACGATATATGCATTTTTCAAATACCGCAGTCTATAACATTGTAAACCTCGCTGTAAACAGATGAAGGACAAATTACTCCTCCTGGCACAATAGGTAACAAACGCTTGTTTAACTTTAATGACATATTATACTCAGCATTAAGACACAATTTTATAAATTAGGTACCTGGTGTCAAGAATGATAGAATTCTAGCTAGTATTCTATCATTTTTGGCGCTTGGCTAGTACTGTCTGTAAAGGACCATTCACATGTGAGCTAACGAACGAATTGATGAAATGCGAACAAACCACTTTTTATGCAATAAACAGTAACGAAATTTCGAATTCCAAAACTTTTTGCCGCGAACGAAAACAGCCGTGGCGCGAAATTGATAAAGTGTATTCGCAATCGCAATCATTTAATTCGTGTTCCACAAACTAGCGAATAAAACATTCGGGGCCAAATACAATAATGGGGCTTTCGATTGGGCAAAATAATTGCTTTTTATTTTTCGATTGAAAAAAAAAAAATTACTCGATATTTTACAAATTTACTCTTACTTTCACTAATGCATTATGTATCATATAAAAAAAAAATAAATAGGTGGCGCAACAGGCAGGTAGACACCCAAGGCCTAGCTTCTCGCAACCATTCGTTTTGTGTGAGTTTCTATTTTTGGGACGAATGGAAGGGACCTACAATTTTATGCCGAGTCCGAACGGCTGAACTGAGAAGCTTTTTCATGACAGTCATACTCTCTGATGTTTGTCAGACGTTCGCGAGAGGTGGCGCAGTAGAAAAAACCTTAAGATGTAATTTGTGTTTTTTTCCGGGGATCGAACTTGGGATCCCTCGCACAGTAGTCCAGCACACTAACCACTGCGCTAGTGCTATACTTTTATAAAATTATTTAATGTCAGCGGGACGTGCTTTAGAGCGAAATTGTTCGTATTTACAATGTGAAAAGAGTTTTCTAATGTGTGACAACCTTAAGGCCCCGACCCATAGAATCCGTATTCGATAGAACGAACAGTCCCATATAATCCGTCGCATACGTTGACAGCATACGTTGTTTTCTGCAGCATTTGACAGTTTCTCTCTTTATCTCAATATTTCCACCAATGAAAGTGCTTCCTCTCACGCTGTGCCAACTGTCAACGGATGCGACTGGCAGAAAAGTAGAAAGTAAACCTACTTTTCCGTCGCATCCGGCACGTGTGTTGCTTATGGGTCACCTTCCATAATCTACTGTGTATTCTATCAAAATGTCAGTCGAATACGTTGCCGCAACCGATGCGACGGATTCTATGTGTCGGGGCCCTAGCGGATTAAGTATCAATCTGAAATACCCAATCGATAACGCCATAAGACGCTTAAGATTGCTGAACGCTGCAATCGATCTCTCTAGTTGGCCCATGTACAGTACACGTAAAGAAAAATTGGAAACGGAACAGTGGTAGTGGTTTGTTGTTGTTTTTTGTCGCGATCCTTCCGATTCCGATGTCTTATCAATTTGTTCTTGTATTTATTTTGATAATAAATAAATTGTAAAGAAAATAAATAACTATGAATTGCACAGTTTGTCTAAACGAAGGACCCCATGCAACCGCAATTTACAACGATTGCATTATTGAGTGTCTGGAAAAGATAAAAGTACATTACATGAGTAAGGTTATTGATGGTCTTTGTTCTACTTAATAATGTTAAGGAATTTATTAACAGATTTAAAGAAACAACTCTGTGAAAATGAGTTAGTTATAAAAACCCTAAACGAAACAAATGGCAAATTGGAAAAAAACCTCACCTACTATCAGCAAGGTGATCATAAATCCACAAAGAAACGTCGCATGGAATGTCCAAATCCAAATAATAATGAACATGGAGAAGAATTACAAGTTTTGTCTGAAATATACGAAACTTTAGTTACAGACAAATCTGTAGATGATCTTAACTTGGCTTTAAATGATGAAAAAGAATTTGAAATCTCATTTATAAGCAATACGCCAGTAAGAAATGAGAAGCCGATAAGTGTTAAGAGGGAACCAATGAAGGCATTACCTTCGCCAGTTAATAACAAATTTAAAAAAACTACATCGCCTTCAACGAAAAATAGTTGTACTCCGGTAAAAACCAAGAGAAAAGATAATCACATCACGGGAAATAAAGAAAATAGCAAATCATCTGATTGGATCTCTAAAGAGAACGCTATTCGCAAAAGCACTATTGGGGATTTTTATAAAACTGCCAACTCCAGTCTGAGACATGTGAAAAAGGAGCAGCAACCCAACCTTTCGTTAAAGTCGAGTAGGCTTAGGCAGTCAAGGCTTCAGTTACACGTTAACAAAAACCTATCAAATGATGTAAGTTTTACAATTAGTTACGTATTTATTCACCCCTATTCCCGTTGGCGTGTGTCATAAACGACTCATATTTCACTTCCTTTTTAAGCCGGTGTTTGCAACATTTTTGAGACAAACTATTTGAAATAACAGCGAATCCATAGAAAAAGAAATAAAATCGTTAACAAACGTTCGAAAAAAATCGGAATACCATAAAACGACACGACACATGATGACATGAGTCGTATACGACAAGCGCCAACGAGAATAAAGGTGAATATGTAAGATTAAATTATTGAACAGTTACTGAATATTGAGTTTGTGTTTTAAAGCTCAAAGTACATAGTAGTATTAGTGTAACTGCTGGTAGGAGTGCGAAATAACCTTCTCATGGTAGCGGAACCGTTGGCCAATTCAGCAAAAGTTCCTTGAGCCGTATGGTCGTCGCAAGCGAAACATAATCCTAGCCATATTGACAGCCTGCGATTCCCACAGAATTGTTGGTTTCCATCCGCCCTTATCAACACCCTCTCTGAACCTCTACAGGAAATCCCTGAGGAAATCTAACATTCATTGTCGGACAAGTGCAAAATCGCGACGAGTCTGCCCCTTTCTACTTTGGAGAAGGGCTTGGAGGTTTTTGTATTTCTAGCCTTCTTCGAAGTAGTGGACTCCTCATAGGAAGATCTAAACATTTTCGGATTTTTTACTGCCTAACGACTGACATCCAGCCTGGTTGGATACGTCCCTTTGGATAAAGAGGAACTTTCTTTTGAAGGCGGGACGTTGAAGGAGGTAGTTGAATTTTCGCTGTGATCTAATTTCATTTCAGACTGACTCCTAACCTTTTCTGCCTTTTTGTCGGGGTAGCATTCGAAGTGTCAATCAGTTGTCTCAACTCAACGACTTCTTAAAGTCAGGAGCTGTCTTGCTCTTAATTGGCTCATCAGTGAGCTTGTTTGAAAGTATTCAACAGTCGCTAGCTACGTCCTTTTTTATTTTCGTCGCTTATGGGACGAATTTCTCATCAGACTTCTTAAACTAGTCGTAGTTTCAATATTATGTTAACTCTCAATTGACACAAATAATAGTCGCTTGGGCGGTTGCATCTTTTTAGCGAATAAAAAAACTACATATAGCTAATTCCAAAGTTAAATTAAGAAACTTCATTTTTTTAGGGAGATTCCACTTTCTGCGAGGAAGCAATTGAAGCCAGTCCAGATGCGACATCGAAAAAATCCTTTAAAACCAATTCTTCGAGGCAATGGCTAATCAGGTACTATCTAGTTTTCCACAGAAAATTGTGTTGTCCCTTAATATTGCGAATCCTCTTTTGTTTTATTACAGAAACAATGTAAGTGACAAAGTTAACAAGCGTGATGACGACAGCTTTTTTGATATTTCTATTCCATGTACTGAAAAATCGCCACCAGAGAAGGCAACGTCGCCGAAAATAGAAAGTAACGAATCGGAAACATCAAGTGTTGTAATGTTAACACCTGCAACCCAAGATATCATATTTCTTGACGATAGCTCTGAAAGTTTTAACATAGAGTCAATGGATTTGGTAAGGGATCTAATGAATTCAAATGAGAGCCAAATGAGACATTTGAGGCAATTGGAATCGAATAGGTGAGTTAAACTATCATTGATCCTTTATGTGAATTTTGAACTACTAATTGTTAATTTGCCTATGAAATCAGCCACTTAGTCGTAATGAGATAGTGGAGCTTTTATTCAGACCCTCTTCCTTGTACTTACCCCCATCGTTATGGGAGTAAATTACCCATTCACTCGGGGTGTAGTCTAGGATTTTGCCGCGCAAACACATTTTTGTCTTCCTATGTTTAACCCCGTAATAGAGCAAATGGGGTGTGAAAGACTTTCTCCATAATGTAAATATTTACCAGCGTCCCGCAGATCTATTCCCATATCTGCTGAGAAGAACACTTATTTTAGCGCTAGATAAATCCGCTTTCTCCCATAGACAATTATTATCATAGTGCTTCCGATCTGAAGGGATCATACTGCGTTCAATACCACTTTTCCCGCTTTCATGATATTCACTGAGTTATTCACTCTGAGACTGGCAATGTATTGCTGCCACAGCGGTGTATTCCAATTTGTCTACTTACGTGCTACATCAGACTCTTGCTACATTAGACTCACGGGTTAAGGATCTCTGCAGTGGCACTAGCAAAAATTATTAATTCGAACTAATTGACTCCAATGCGGATTCAAATGACTCGGAAACAAAAGAACCCAGGACACGAACGTCAGAAGATACCAAAGTTGTACTTGGATTTCTGCTGATTTCGAAGGGCAATATTTAGGCGGCTAATGATCCATTGCGGATCTTGCTGGCAGCTACGAAGGTACACAACAAAATTGATTGATCATTTTCTCATTTAAAAGCGAGTGGATCCTTCATCAACACATGCTCATGTACACAATGCTGACCAACGATGACGAAAATATAGTATTTTTTTGCATGCAATTGTCCCATGCCGATGCCCGCCTTTTCTGAGTGTCCTTTTCGTCTGGGTTCCTAATCTCCCAATTGCCTTGCTGTTGCTGCGTAATTGCAGTTGTTTTTTTTAAAGAGCTCTCCTTGCTTCTATAGCTTGTTCCGGTGCTGCGCCGCTTGCCATTGCGATAGAGTTTATATCGTTCGTTTTCAAACACAGAGTTTGTACTTTTTGGGGAAGGTCTCAGCTAAACGGAATTTGTCTGTTAGAGCGCTCAAATGTGATGTAGGCTTGCAAAGGCCCGTTTTTAGAGAAAGAAGAAATATTATACTCCAGCTACTGCCTCAGTCATCTAAACTCTTACAACCCATGCTGTGTCAAATGTAGTTTGCTTCCTTCTTCTTATTAGAATCAAAGTACTTCAAAAAACGGTGAACGATAAAACGGAATGCCACGTCAACAAAAAGGAAGATCATGAACGCCACTTTAAGACTGAGGACAAAGTCGACGTAAGTATGGATCAAACAAAAAAGTCTCCCACTGCAATGTCCGGCCTGGAAAATAACAATTTCAAGCAAAAAAAGGAATCGCCATTCAAAGTCCCAAAAGTGGAAAACCAAGAGATTGCAAAGAAGCAGCAACGAATATTCAATGTGGATTGCAATGAATGTCAAGCGGTAAAGCATTAAAAAAACAGAATACCTACATACTTTTATTTCTTACATTTTTGTCCTCTCGTATAGTACATCAAATACCTTGGCGCAAATCTCTCGGATGAGGAGATTCAACGACACATTCGCAACTGTACGAAGCATAAAAAGCGTGTTGAAATCAATCTTACGCCAGATGGATTTTGGGATCCCGAGATCAAGCCGTTGAGTGAGAACGACCCTCGGAATGAAACTCTGATTGATACACGTTTTGTAGGTAAAGAAAGACGTAGTTAAGTTATTTGTTTTTTTTTTTATTGTTTAAATGGAAAATTTGTTTGCTAACAGAATAAAAAATGTATTGAAAAACAAAATTGTGCTTAAATGTTTTGTTTTTCCGTGAACCTCCGTGTGATCTTCAATTTAAATGGTTACAAATTTCCTCGCTTTTCTTGTTCAAGTTCTATAGCTTCGAACAATGCTTTGAAGTTTCCAGCACCAAAACCCTGTTGAAAAATAGTAGTAAGATACCTTGGGCCGTCTTAAAAGCATACAACGAATACTTACATTGTGATTGTGTCGCTGGATTACTTCCAGAAATAGCGTAGGTCTGTCTTGCATGTTTTTTGTAAAGATCTGCAGTAGGTAACCATTTTCGTCGTAATCAATCAAAATGCTTAATTCCTGTAGAACCTGCATGTCTTCAGTTATCTTGGTATTGCTGGTCTTTAGCTTGGCTCTAAGAAGATCATAGTAGCTGCTTGGAACCTTTAAGAACTCCGTGCCACGTGCACGTAAATTACGGATAGCACCTATGATATCACTGGTATTGAGAGCGATATGTTGAACCCCAGCTCCTCCGTAATATTCGACGAATTCTTGAATTTGTGACTTTTTCTTACCCGATGCCGGTTCATTGATTGGCATTTTTACAGTTTCTTCGTAATTGCTCATTACAATTGATCGCAGTGAGGAATATTCTGTATGAATTTGTGAGTCATCCACCGACCAGAATCGATGGAATTGTAGCATTTTTTCGTACCATTTGGCAACGTCTTCCATTTGAAGATCTGGTTGATTTCCGACTACATGATCGATAAAATCTAATTTGGCCGGTGGTAGTGATTGCAGAAGATTGTCTTTGGCCGCGACCTTGTAGCCAGGTAGAAATGCGCCTTTATAGCCTTTGCGATCGACTAGTGTGTGTTGTGTGTCTCCGTACTGCAAAGAAAGATATTTAAAAGTTTTACATGATTTTTGATTGATTGTCATGATGCAGAAACGTCTATACATATAGGTCCTCGCGAAGAAGGATAAAGTGCCATTATTGTCAGATAACTCACAAATTTTACATTTCCTAAAATAAATTCTTACTTATACCCTAAAAAATGTACCGCTGTGGTGACACCAAATATTAAGTATTTTCTCGGTACTAAAACGGAGGGCCCAGACAACCACAACGAACTATGATGGAAATTTAGGACGTCGACGAAGTCACCAAATAGAGAGATATCTGCAACGCGATTAACAACTCCAACTGAACGGAGTATGGCGGTCTAATATGGCACGTAAATCCCGACGATCATCTAATCGACAGCGCAGCATTGTGCTCATTGTCCAAATGTTAGGGAAAAGTAAAAATTGCTCTAATCTTTTTCAAACCCTTCGCTGATCTGGGAAAAACCAATTGAACAAGGAATGAAGGATATATTATATATTATTGTAAATAAAAAAATGGGATTAAGTTGATAAATGCAACTTTTATGACGTTTTTCCCAAAATGGTCATAAAATTTACCTGTTTTTTTCGTTCCACTTGATTACGAACAGTAGCTAAATCTAACTGTTACCATGTTTAAAGTCAAATAAAAGGATACTTTGAGTATTAGGGAGCTTAGTTTATGTAATAACTTCATATAATACACAACAATGGGTAAAGGAAAGACATTAACTAAGGAGGAAATCGGCCAAAGTGTGACTGGTGGAATCGAGAGTCATGCGACAGCTGTTAGGGAGCTGTTAAACAGCTGTTAATTTGGACGGACCTGATGGATACAGCTGTTTAACAGCTCCCTAACAGAGGTTAAACAGCTGCATCCATCAGGTCCGTCCAAATAATTTTTTTTTTTTTTCATCAGAAAACACGACGGTATGCCACTATCGATTCCCCCTGTCACACTTGTTGCAAAATTAAGCCGCGGGATCTTACGTGCCGCATTCAATGTTGGTTTCCTCTTAATTTTTTCATGGCCAATATAGCTGGCCTTCTGTATCACGCGATGAACAGTCGATCTGCTAGCTGTAACTCCAGTTTCTGCCTTAATTTTAGCCTTGAGAGCCTTGAACTTGAAGCAGCTCTCAGTATCGCCCGCCTTCCCTGACATGTTATTGCTTTGCTGACTCTTCCTTTGTGGTTTTTTCCATAGTTCTCAGGGTCCTTTATAAAGCTGTTAACAGTGTCGCCTCTTCCAATCTTGCTGGCTATCAAACGTATGGATTTTCCTTGTGCCCGGTAAGCTCGAATTTGGCCTATTTCCTCCTTAGTTAATGTCTTTCCTTTACCCATTATTGTATATTATATGAAGTTATTACTTAAACTAAGCTCCCTAATACTAAGTATCCTTTTATTTGACTGTTCGTAATCAAATGGAACGAAAAAAACAGGTAAATTTTATGACCTTTTTGGGAAAATCGTCATGAAAGTTGCATTTATCAACTTAATCCCATTTTTTTTCTTACAATATAAACATAATATATCCTTCATTCCTTGTGCAATTAGTTTTTCCCAGATCAGCGAAGGGTTTGAAAAATATCGTAAAATTAAAATAAAAAACTGCCTGTTCGTAATCAAGTGGCACGGAGTGTATATGCACGATTAGAATGGGGAATTCTTTAGAATAGTGAAATATTCATAAATAGTTGTCTGAAAATTAAAGCAAACGACAACCTAGACAAAAAATCTAAAAAGAAAACCGTTGTCAAAATACGCCTGCCGGACGAAAAGCACATAGATATCCCGGGGAGCAACGAAGTTGTATGAGAAGGACCTGCGACATGCGATAAGAGAGTTTAAATCCCTTAATCACATGAAGCGGGTCACTTATGTACCTACTGTTTCATAAAATAATTACTATAGTCGCCTGTTTCACTACTTGATGAGCCTTGGAGTTTTTGCTGGTGGAAATTGCAGTTTGGAAACTTTGGCTTTGAGATTTTTGTCTTATAAAAGCAAAACAAACATTAAACAGTTTACAATCATGATTCGAATTTAATAGAAAATAAAAAGCACTTGAAAATCTCGAAAACCAAATCAAGAAATATAACTTGTTACGAGCTAACAATTTTCTATTTCTCAGTTAGAATTTTGCAACAATTTAACAAAAAAATTTTAACAATTGTTGTTTAGTGGTACAGAAACCGAGAATTCATCAAATTTCCCACTTGTTAGAAATTGTGTTAAGACGATTGTTAACTTATGTTTTGGTGGTACAGAAAATATTGTTAATTGTTAAAATTTGCCTGTTTAACTAGACTTGTTGTTTTGTGGTAGGTACAGGCCCCAGGCGATTATACTCAACATTGACAGAGACGAGCTAAGAGGGCAATCGTGGTCAGAGACGCGTTCGAGTAATGAGGAACACTAACTTTACATTACAACAATTTAGCAAAAGGTTAACGATCATTCCGCGGTACTAATAATCATTTTTAGTGTTCAGGCTAATTTTTACGAAGTCACAATGCCGAAAATTTCCATATAAAATTATCCATTCTGACCGTCAACATATTTAAGTTCAAGATTAAAAATGATTATTGATACGGCCCATTAAGTAGAAGGCGAAGTTCCTCTACTGATGAGCCCACCCACCAACGCATTTGGAGCATAGACCACTTAAATGTTTTGTAGGTAGGTAGAAGGGACAAATCTTATTATTATTGGAACAACTAGGTCAAAGCGCTTAGGGCTCGTGGATACAGGTCAGATGCAAATACCAGCGATCCAGGGGAAAACTATAGTTAACGAACGTCTTGTTTCTTCCTGCCACAAAGCAGCTCTAGAGTTATGTGAGATGACCAATGTCCATGAAGAAGCTAAAAATATAATACTGAAGAACTGGAGAAAGATGGGCGACAAGATCAAAATCAGGTACCTACACCTGTAGTAGAGCATTTGACAAAAAGTGGAGACTTTGGAATAACGGAAGCTATACGTATAAGTTCGACCGAGGAGCTCAATGTGATTACCTCTGTTGACCTGAATATAAAAACTATTGTATCGTATAGAGCAGTGCCTCTCTACGGTTACACCCAAATCTTATATTCCCTACCGAGTACCTACTATATAGGACCGATCTACACTGAATTTATAACACCAAAACTTAAATTCTAAAAATATTTTTCTGTGATACAAGAAGTGTTTAAAAAATTTCTTCACAAATGAGCATTTGACTCGAAACTTTATATTGCATAACCTACAGAAATTTATTATTAGTTCACAGTTGTTTTGGACAGTTAAAAAGAGTTTTTGTGTAGGTTCAACATATTTCTTAAATCCACCTACCGTTTGTATAGTTGCGAATCGAACTCTTCCAAATTCGTCACTTTCTTCCCAAATATCTCGGACAACCTTCGCTCCACGCTGTTTTGCATTCTAAAACAAAAATCAAAAATACAATTGGTATAATATTTTACAATATATGTACACCTATGTATTTAACTACTTACAAGAAAAATTGCATCGAGATCTTCTACTTCAAATGCAACATCTTTTACTCCATCTCCGTGGGTAACTAAATGGTTACCGTGTTCATGATCGTCTGTGATGTATGATGATACAAAAACGAAAATTATCTATGACAAAAAAAAAAATCATAATGTTAATGCGATGAATGATTCAACCCGTTCCGAATATTTTCTAAAGTCTGTATACACGGTTTGACTTAAGAAATTTTTAGATTACTTATGTCGTTTTCGATTGGTAATCCAGAATCGTCCGGAAGCAATCCGAACGCTTCTGAAAGCGTTCGAATGGCACTCAACTGACAGTTCTTCTACTGAAAAGAAGAGAAATTTGCTTCTGGATTTGAATTCAGAATCGCGGAGAGTTCTTCCGGACGCTTCTGGATTACCAATCGAAAACGACATTAATTTTGCCTTCAACTTACCTTATTTTGCTTAACAGCATGCTTGGCATATTTACGACTTCCTGTTTCTAATCCTTGATAGCCCAATGGTTCAAAACCCATTCGGGTTGTGTAATAGCTTGCTGCTTGTTTGGCATTTCCAACATAAAATGTTATATGATCGAAACTTAAGAAAGCACCAGCCTTTGGCTTAAGAAACGAAATATAGACGTTTAACATTGAAATTTGAAATTATTGAAAAGACATACCTTTGGTCCCTTATCTGTATAAGAAGTCTGCAATTAAAAAACAGAAATATGTATAATATATACATATTATGTATGTATATGTATATGTAAATTATAGTTATCTATCTTTCCTAGCATATTGAAAAATTTAAATAATATATGTAAATGTAAAAAAGAATAGAACTATGTTTAGCTGGGCAATCACAGAGAATGTGCTAGGAGGATTCTTCATCCTCAAGACAGAACCTGCATTTTGTCTCCGGACACAAATTCAATTTGGTAAAATGGTATCTCAAGCCACAATGGCCTGTGAGAAAGCCCACCAGCTTTCTAATACTTTCATACAATGTAGTATTTATTTTATTTACTTAGGAGTAAGGTTTAATTAGTCTTTTGGATTGTCTTAAACCCGGAACATTTGGCTTGCAGGGCATCGTAGCAGCACTTTACTGTTTTTGAGTTCATTGTATTGGACAATAAAGCTTGTAAAGTCGCTTGATTATCAGAGAAGATTTGTATTTTAATTCCCTTTTTGGAGTTTAAAACGGGGCAGATCTCAATGGCATGGACTTCTGCCTGAAAAATCGTGGGACACATATACCCATAGGTATCGAGACTTTGGTGTTAGGGTCCAAAGACACCAGCATCAACTCTGAATTCCATGTTCGATCCGTCGATGTACCAAACCATACTTTTTGGTTCCAATGTCGGATTACAATTGGCCTATTTTGTACGGTCCAGTATTTCTACCTTAACCATAATGTCAGGCATGGAACAAAACATGCTTATATTTGGGATTGAGTTGAGTATTTCCAGGTGTCGTACGTGGTTTGGTGTCAGCTGGTTTAAACTTATATTCTAGCTTCAGCATAATAGCGCATCTAGCTGCCACCTTCATAATGAAAATATGTAAAGGTGATAGACCAATAATAGCTTCTAATGCCGTTGTTGGGCAGGTTTGAATCGCCACATGATCAAGTAGTGCTTAAAATCAGTCGTGTTAGGTAAGGATAGCAACCCTTCTGGCTCGTTGAATGCATTTGTTCAAACTAAATTGTCGATGCTTCTTATTTTAATAATAATTCTCGTATTCATGCGATATAAGCTAAGTATACAAACATTAATAACGTTTCTTGTAGTGAAAACTTGAGTAGTTCAGAAGGTTTTTTTTTATTTCAAACCATCAGCTCCATACAGTTAAGCGTTATTTTATTAGTTCATTCATTCATTCATTTTCAAATGGTCCGCTTGTCCATTAAATGGGTCGCGGGTGTAGGTTGCTCAAGTGGACCCTCCATAGCTCTCGATCCTCCGCCATCGACTCCAAATCATCAAGGGCAATCCCCATACTGGTAGAGGAGAGATTATGGATTTGATCTAACCATCTCATCCTAGGTCTACCTAGAGGATGCCTGCCTGATGGTACGGATTCCATAGCACGTCGTGGAATCCTGGTCGGGGACATGCGTTTAACTTGACCAAACCACCGAAGCATGGACCGCTCCGTCCGGTAGCTGCTCGACATTGAGTTCCTCACGTATTCTTGTATTTCTAATGCGATCTCTACCTGTCACACCAGCAATACAAGGGAGAAATCTCATTTCGGCAGCTTGTATCCGCGATCTTATTCTTTCGGTCATTACCCAAACCTCATGACCATAGGTACGAGTTGAAACAAACACCGAATTAAAGACTGACACCAATTTCAGTCCTCCTAATAACAGAATGACCAAGCTGTCTCAAAATTGACCCAGCCTGACCAATCCTACAGGAAAACTCGGCATTGCTCCTTCCATCACCCCGAGATACTTAAACTTCTTCAATGGGACTCCACTCCACTAACACGTAGAGTGCATTGAACAGGCGTTCTGGAGACGACCATCACTTCAGATTTGTTCACGTTAACCTTCATCTCAGCTTCAACACAAACGGCTACAAACCGATCGAGTGCGCGCTGAAGGATGAAGGATGAAGGACCCAAGGATGACCGTTTTATTAGTAACTTTGTTAATTAAATTTGAAGCATTAGTATTATCTAATAAATGTTGACACTCTAATCAAAACGTTTGTAGAATACATATGAACCGCATAGCTTATCAGTGCTGTGTAAATAAATTTAAATAGCTTTGAATGATAAAGTTCACATAGAAATTCAATTACAAAAAGGGCATACGCTGATGGTGCAATAATGCTCTCCCTCTCCATCGCAAATGCATTGCAAATTGAGATTGGTTAAATTTTCTGGAATAATAGCTAAAAATGCAGTTTTTATTTTATCGAATGAAAATATTTACATCCACAATGATGTTAAAGTAAAAATAAAATCTCAAATTCTTTGTCGTTATAGTATGGAACTGTTTCTTTTAACGGGCTATGCAATTTCTTTCGACCTTCCCTACATACAAATAAAACTACAAGCATTAATATTGTGCGCTTCGGTTAACTAACGCAGAGTTCTTAAAAAAGTTTGGGTGCTCTTGACTTCGACATACCGTACGACACACATTGAGGTTTCAAAAGAAAAAGAAATTTCGATCTATACGGATGGTTCCAACACTGAGAAGGGTAGGGTACAGGATCAGGCTTTATACACTATAGTGAGATAGACCTACACTACATGTATCATTAAGAATTCCGGACACATGCAGTGTGTTCCAGGCAGAGGTTCTGTCTGTGCTTAAAGCCGCGGATCTCCTTGAAATGGGATCAATATCCAACAAGAATATCGCTATATCTACATACATTGATAGTCGGGCTGCGATAAAGGCGCTAGAGTCTCACACCCTAAAATCTGAAATAGTCAGGAGCTCCCGCACAATGCTCAGACACCATGTCAGACTGTGTTAGGTACCCGGACACTATAATAATGAGGGTAACGAAAGGGCTAACGTTCTGGACAAAAACAAACCAGAGCTCCACAAATTGAAACTATGGAGGGCATAGGACCACCAATAGAAGTGGCCAAGAGAATTATTCTCGAAAAAAAAACCAGAAATAGGGCAGACCAAAATGGTCTGATAGTATGTCACAGGGTCTCAAAGGATTTGTGGCCTGAGTTAGATCGGAAAAAAACTGTAAAATTATTACTTATACTCAACAGATCAAAGTTACAAATGGTTATAGGGATACTGTCTGTGCACTGCCTTCTTAGGAAGGGTAGGTAGGTAGGTAGCAGTGGCGGTTCACCTTGAACCCAATTAGCACTAAGATGTGCCGTTTTGTTACCACGACTCGTGTGACCTATTTTTGGTGATTGTTTAGGATGTGGTCCGGTCGGTGCCTATAGCCAACCTGTGGAATTGAGAAAACGGATAAGATCCTGTATCCCTTTGCCCGAGATGTCGCTGAGGTCGTCAAAGAATGGCTGGTTTAGTGCGCGCAGTCTGGCTCTCGCTAGAGCTGGACATTTGCAGAGGAAGTGAGAGAGAGTTTCTTTTTCATTTGTATTACCGCAACTGCGGCAATGCGGGTTGTATGGGATACCTAACTTGGCCGCATGGTCTCCAATTGGCCAATGCCTCGTGATTATTGCCGTGATTCTGGCGATATATGGGCGGGTTCTGTTTAGTAGGTTATTTGTTCTGTTTTGGTTGTAGGTAGGCCATATCTTCCTTGATATGGTACAGTTTGTCAACCCCGACCATCGGGAATTGGCTATCTGCAGAAAATGCGAATGTATTTGTCCCTTTACCGCTCCTAGCGGAATGTGGACCCTCGTTGAGAGCGAGGCGTGTAGTGCTGAGCCCTTCCTGGCCAGCTCATCCGCGCGCTCATTGCCTGTTATGTCACTATGCCCTGCAACCCAGAGAAGTGTGACCCTGAAGCGCTCGCTCAGACAGGCAAGTTCGTTCCGGCACTCCTGCACCAGTTTAGAGGATATGGTAGCCGAGTCGATGGCTTTGATGGCGGCTTGGCTATCTATAAGGATAGCAATGCTTTGTTTAAGCGTTGTGTCACGCCCTAGTTGCGTACAAGCTTCTCGGATGGCCAGTAATTCCGCCTGGAAAACGCTGGCAAAATCCGGTAAGCGTACTGAAATTAATATTTGAGATGATTCCAAGTAGACACCGGCCCCTACACCACAGCTCATCTTAGATCCGTCGGTGTATATGACCGTGTCGAAGCCCTTCACTACTTCGTCCCTCTTCCACTGATCCCTTGTTGGGAAACCAACGTGGAAGCCTTTCGTGAAGTTTAATTTGGGTGTTATGTAGTCGGTTGGAGACGTGACCATGCCGTTTGGTAGCGAATCTAGGATGTTGCTATGGCCATACGGCCTTGCAGTCCAGCATCCCGACTCCTTGTGTCTTATAGCACTGCATAATGCGGTATATTTTGTGTGTAGGTCAAGAGGTAGAAGATGCAAGAGCACAGTAAGGGCATCTGTTGGGGCCGACCTCATTGCCCCCGTGGTACCTATACTTGCTGTTCTTTCCCACTCAGTCCCCACTTCTTTCCAAAGGTTTTGCTGCAGGCATAGAAAGCGACCGACGCCTTCCTTACTCTGTGTTCAATGTTATGTTTCCAGTTAAGTTTTGGATCGAGCATGATACCTAGATACTTAGCGCTGGATGACAGTGTGAGTGGTTGATCGTTTAGACAGGGTAGGGTAAAATCGGGTATTTTGGTTTTGGTAGTGAACAGCATCAGTTCAGTTTTGCTCGGGTTGACACCGAGGCCGCAACTTGCAGCCCAGGTGCTTACCTTGTCTAGAGCGGCCCCCATAATTTCACTGCCTTCTTAGGAAACACGCTAGGAGATTAGTTTTAACAAATGCGGACACGTGCAGGTATTGTGAGGACCTACAGGTCGCAGCGGATATTACTCATTTTCTCTGTGAATGTCAAGCTAGTGCTCGGAATAGAAGGAAACACCTAGGAGGGTACTTCTTCGACAATTTGGAGGAGGTTGGCCTCCCAAACAACATTGAAACCATTTTTAGGTTATGGACAGTGTTGCCAAAAGGTTATGATGGAATATCCCAGATCAACCGTTAAAAAATCCCTTTTCGATGGACTTTATCCCTTTTTGTTAGAATACAGGGGTATTTCCCCCCCCCCCCCCCGCTAACAAAAAATAAAATAAAATAAAAGAAACGCATTTCAAACAAAAATAACATTTAATGACTTAATTTTTTTCTGACTTTACATAGGTACTCGGTAGATATATTCTTAACAAAAAATAATAAAAGATGGCTGCTTTATCACTAGAAAGTATTGTCTTAACCTAAGATTTCGGTTCACTAGTGTTTGAAAAACATTATTAGGTATGTGAAATTTTTTACTATGAAAGAAAATCCCTTTAATAGCTAAAATGTCCCTTTATCCCTCGAACATATTAAAATTCGCAGAAAATCCCTCAAAAAGGGATAAATCCCTCAAAATGACATCAATTGTTATGTAGGGAAATTAAGTGATTGGGCGAATTGGTTTAGGTTTTGACCTTAAAGGTTCCCCAGGGATTGCGATAGGGCCAATATGGTCCCTAGTCTTCTGTGATGAACTCACACTCTATTCAAGCTAACTTAACTCTTGTTTAAAAACTCGTTATATTATGATTAATACAGCGCAAAAAGCATCCCCTATCCCGCCTATCGCATCTCGCAGATAAATCTGATAACCTAACCCAAGTTTTCGTCCCCCTTAATTTAATACCTGTATGGGACTAGAATTGTATGCGAATTTGAATTTATGTAGTTATTTCTGATAGCTTTTGGTATTATCGGCCTCTATGTACGGGTTATTGTTCCTTATTTTTCCACTACCCGTTTAAACTTAGCTACACTTTATACTTAATTAAAAAAACTACATTAATGCTTAATTAAAATTAAATGGGCAGCTATATGGAAATTTTGTCAAAAATGTAAATACCAAACGTTAAAGCCTTTTGAACTAAACTGAATATGAATATGTATATACTTATTTTTACACAAAAAAAAATAAGCAACTTTTCTAAAAACAATTCTAATTTGGCACGTGTCGATCAGCACATTATAACAAGGTCGTGTATAAATTGGATGGCGTGATTATTAAATTTATTATTGTTATTGTAAGAGTGAGTGATAAAAATAGCTTATCCAAAACCAATATCAATTTAGAAATAGATATCTCCATAACTTTACATCTTGATTTCGTTAAATTATAAATTATTCATCGGACAGTTTACAGTATCGTGGCGATTTAACTGTAAATGATCCTGTTATAGTAAACATAATACCCTTCTCTTCTAGCTAAATGTGTCACGTTTCTTTTTTTTTTTAATAATTCTCCCGGGATAACACTTTAATTCAATTCACTTCTTAAACCCTCCAGCAAATAGAAAGTAAAAGAAAACGTAAATAAACCGGACAATACGATACTTTGACGACAGTTTACTCACCACGCAATTGACACACTCCCAATATCGAAGTATGGTGAGCTCAGTGCTGACAGATTGTGGGAAATTTCCCTTTTTGAGGGAATATTTGTACTCGAAATGAGGTAAAAGGGAAAAAGGGAAACTTTCCGTTTTCCAGAACAAACAAAAGGGAATTTTTGTTCTTTGAAACTTTAATTTAATTTTCGTGTTCAACTTCAGGAAGACAATTTATTTTATACACCTGACTGCGTCCATGAACAAGCGCTTGTATTGACACAAAAAGAAGGAAGTCCTGGGGCCAAATAACGTAAAATGAAAACGACCGAACGATATCGTCTCTGTCTATTACCACAGATATGATAGAGCCATGTTCACTGTTTAGTGAAAACGTAAGTGGTTTTCGTTTCGTATTTTACAGAATCCCACCCCTGTTTTTTTGCAATAACTATAATGCAGACTGACTACCCTATCCTAGCCTTTTATCCTAGCCGATAAAAGCGGCGCGTAGACCTGATTAAGATCTACATATTGTACCATACATTAGAAAGAGGGTTTAGGCTAGGAGGTTCTCCACTTTTTTTGTACAGTTTATGATACTGCTGCAGATGATTATTTTATCTCTTTCGGGTCCAGTTGGTCCCTGGAGAAGATCTTCCTTCCAAATTCGCATATAATGTTGTTTCGTCTTCTCTGTACATAGCCTGTTCTCCGCTGAGTTGGCAAGATTTATTGAGCTTAGGTAGAATTGTAACCCATGATGTCCTATAAGAAATCCTATACAAGGTTTCTGATATCATGTCTGCTATGAGCATTGTTAAACCTGGGATATTCTCCCATTATGAGATACATTTTGTATGTTCCCAGCATTTTATGGGTAAGTTTTTAGCCAATTTGGGGGTATATCAGAAAGATTCCGATCCCGCGAAAAGGGTTTTGGAGCATATTCCGGCCAATTCGTCTGCTTTTCGTTTCCTTCGAAGAATTTATGGCCAGGAACCCACCATAAATTTGGTTCTGTTCCCGAGGCTAAGGTCAGTTTCAAGACTAGCTTGAACTGATAAAGTCTCGATTAGCCTATCAGGAACTTATCTGCCAGATCGGATAGTGATATCTAACAGATAAAGTCTAGGATAGCCTATCAGGCGGTTCAAGTGCCTGTTAAACCCTTTAGGCAAATATTTATTATATCTAAGTGGTTGGAAAAAATATAGTTTCAGATAATTTTTGCGTTGACGAGCGTAAATTGCAGCCACAACATGGATTTATTTGCATTTTTAGAAAACTAATTTTTACATCAGTCTCTATGTGAAAAGTAGTTGGAACAATTTGATCATGAACCCTAATAAATATTCATAATACATAAACACTATGACACACAATTTTAAATAAATAATTGACAGACAAGAATCCTAGAAACTTGTATCACAGGGATTTTATTACCACACTGATACTCCTTTACCTGTCGAATAGCGTTCTGTGTCACATAATATTATCCGAAACTTTTTCCGTAACCTTTGAAGCTGGCTCTAAGCCTTTGAAGGGTGTTGAAAATAGGAATAGTGGAATACACCAAGGTTTTTCCCCATAGTTATTGAGGCAGTTTTGTTTGTTTCGTATTTTTTTTTTGTTTTCCTTTGTAAAATATGTGTGGGAAAATCTGAGGTACTTTTTTGAGCCAGGCGAGGGAAAAAAGGGATTTTTTTGGCACTTGCGTGGGAATTCTTATGACAAAACACTGGCAGCACTGGGTGAGCTTTTTATCATTAGCATACATACAAAAGTGTCAAAAATTTAACAGCAAATATTTATTTAAAGCAAGTCCCTCAGTTGTTAGTGGCTGGACGTGGACACTGGACTACTAGGCGAGCTGTCTTAAATTCGACTCTCAATTCAGCTTCTCAATCTAGGCTTTCGGAATCAGTATAAAATTGTAGATTTCTTCCATTCGCCAAAAAAAAAAACCTACAGACTTATATTATGAACCTGTTGGTCTGCTCCACGTTCCCGAGATTTACATGGCGTCTATAAGCACTAAATTACGAGCAAAAAGGCAAACGTCCATAATCTAACCAACCAAGAATGGTAATAAATCATTCATGCAACTCCGGAGCAGGATCATTTTGTAACACTTTACTCACCGTGGTGAGAATAGAAAACTACTGTTTAACTTAATTGACATGGCTTCGTCTTGCTTTGTAGCATAATTAAATATAAGCCAAATAGCCATTTAAGGACATTTTTTTTAAAATTTTCACTGATCAGTTGCGTTTAAGGGAAAACAAAAAATGTGTAGCCAAAATGATCACTGAACACTGAACAATTTCATAATTTAAACTTCAATTATAAACACGGTTTTATAAAATTATGTAGTTTAGGAACTCTATATACAATAAAACAATTAAACTTTAAAGATGAAGGACGTACCATTGTTTTATTATTAAATAAGTTTATTTGAAATACAATATTTTTCTAGACTTGATGATTGTTTCACATTCGCGGTTTAATCCAATTTGTTCGTTACCAAAAGTTTAACTAACAGAATATTTAGAACTATTCGACTTATATACTAGATAGCATAAAATCGATAGGTGCTTTAAACTATAGTAAACAGCCACTCCCACCACCAATGACGACGACGGCAAAACTAGTATTTTGTTTATCTGGTAAGCAGAATTAGCATAACTCAAAATACTAAATATTCATTACCAGAACCTGAAACCAGCCTCTTTTTTCAAGTTTACCTGTTAAAGTATACATAGATATCTCTGCAACTTAAATTACATTTAGTATATAGGTACTTGTTCTAGTTCACAAATCTTGGTTGCTGTAAATAATGTTGTTGTTTATTTAGTAACATATATGATTGCGTGTTTACTTTAGGCGATGGTGATTCTTCTAGGATCCATGTTTAGAACCTTGGTATATCCCTAAAAGATCCTAATTTGAATGGTATTTGTTGTCAAGCAGAACTTTACCGGCTTTGCATATTGTCAAAACAATAATTATGGGAGTATACATTTTTAACAGTATTCAGATCTTGTCCATGGAAACATGTATGCAAAATGGAAAAGAAACGGATTGTACGATAGAGCTTGTTGCTATATCTATGGAATCCATGTCTATAAATTGTTAAATCATTATAAGTATTGGTGTTGTTTTGATATTTATCATATTAACAACTGAGAAACGATTGCAGTGTAAATAAAATAGGTAGCGGAGAATCGAGAGCTATGGAGGGTCCACTTGAGCAACCTACACCCGCGACCCACTTAATGGACAAGCGGACCATTGAAAATTAAAATGAAAAGATGAAATGAAATCATGATACGCTCCCAATTCGCTGAATTAAAGGCGTTTTTTACGTCTGGAAAGTGGGTGTCTAAAAGCAAGTCTAGTGATTCCTGACTACACTTTCTTCTTCAAAAACCTTGCTAGGAGGAATTTCTTTCTAGATTTCCACTTTTACAGTTCTTAACGCTTTTTTTATATCTCTCACAATTAGGATAGATAGATATTTTATTTCGTATATACATACAATTTACACTGGTGTAGTTGGTAACTCCCAATAAGGTGATTAATATACTCAATGTATGTAACTGCTATTTTCGAATCAAGGAATTTTTGGTTCGAAAATTCCCAATGCCATCCTTTTTTTGCGAAAGCGAATGATAAGATGCTAGTGAAATGGTAAACAAATTGGTCCCAGTTCCGAACCTTGCGCCACTTCAAGAGGAGCACTCGAAATCACTCCCAGTTGTAAATATGCATCTTGAATCTCGGATGTTTAGCGAGTATTAAGATAAGAGTATTATCTTATCAATAATATTGTGCACATATGCCAAGTTCTGTCCGGATTTATTCACCTTCTAAAAAAAATAAATAAATATATATATAGGTGGCGCAACAGGCAGGTAGACACCCTAGGCCTAGATTCTCGCAACCATTCGTTTGTGTGAGTTTCTATTTTTGGGACGAATGAAAGGGACCTACAATTTGATGCCGAGGCTGAACGTCTGAATTAAGAGGCTTTTTTCAGGACAGTTATACTCTCGGATGTTTGTCAGACGTCAGACCTCGCGAGAGGTGGCACAGTAGAAAAAATATTAAGATGTAATTTGTGTTTTTCCGGGGTCGAACCTGGGATCCCTCACACAGTAGTCCAGCACACTAACCACTGCGCTACTGCGTCCACCTTCTAAGCATCTTTATTGATTCAATGTAGGCAGGTAAGTATTTATGAAAAATCCATAAAAAAAATGCCTCAATGACTATTCGATTGGCATTTTCGATAGTGGTTTAAATTTACAATCAAACACACCTCACAAAATGTGGCCTTGTCCTTCCCAATTCTGAATAATTCGCATTTACAAGAAAAAAAAAATGCCTTGCACTTTAAAAGAACAATATGGATGGAACTTATTAAAAGGTGCACAAGTACTTCTCATACGACCCAGACATACACTTTATTTGAACATACAAAAGATAGTTGCTTGGCTACGTCATGCCGACATGCCGACCATGATCCTGTGCTGACGTTTTAAGGGGTTGAACAAAATCAACCCCCCGATTGTAGGAAAAGAATGTACCTACTTTATTATGAAACCTGTTTACCCTTATTCAGTTTGTGTGGTACCGTCGCGTTGCAAACACTAACCTAACCTTAGAAATACGTGAAAAGTATGAACAAAAAATTAAATTGAACATTATCCAGAAAAATACGTAAATCAATTTCAAGATTTACGAATTCTCGTTAAATAATAAATTATTATTTGTGATATTATGTATTTGTTTCGTTTGCCACTACATCGTCACGCATAAAAATAAAATCAATTAAATGTTAAATACGTATATTTGATTCTTCATGTCCGAATAGTGAAGAGAGAAAATTGCGTTACGTACTACATTGCTATGAATAAGACAACGTCATCAGGAAGTACTTCCCTTTTTCGTTTATGTTGATGGGTATCTACTTTGCTGATATCTTAGTTTTTGGAGTGATATCCGGAATAATGTATTTTGCTGTCGGCTTTTGTTTGTCAAAACATTGGCAACTTAAATAATTCATTGTTCCTGGTCTGGTGGTTTCCTATAAAGTCTCCCACTCTCCTTTACAAGTTCACCTGCGCAGCAAAGAGTAGTTTTGGGTGAATGGACAACAAGTTTGACATATAGTGTATTTTTTTTTTTCAATATTTTGTTTACTATTGATTGAATTTGAGTCATTCATACCGGCAATTGCTTAACCCAACCGGTTACTGACGTGTATTATTCGAAAAATGCGTAGAATTTATCTTTCTTATCTGCTTTTGACATTCAATTAGTTCTATGCAGTATAGTTCCATAAAGCAGTTAACGGTAAGTTTGTGGTTTCGATTCATTTAAAAATCCGCACCTTGTTTTTTTTACCATTCTCATTTCCCTCATGTTTGTAGAACTGAAAAATCAATAGTTTTCATAGTTTTTTTTTTTTAATGATTTTAGTGAATATTATAGTCTAAGAGCCCGCAGTAAATTTTGGACGTGAAAGGCAACCGATTGAATTTTACATAAATACGTTGCTCTGATGACCAAGATTTCAAATATGCCCGTCTGGCAGCGCTTAATGGCAGCTAAAGCATGCAACTGCATCTTAAAAATGCGCTATGATTCACAAAAGGAATAAATTGGTGCAACCGCTTGAATCTACTACCAAATAATAGAGAATGGTCCCCTCAGTACAAATACATGTATCCAAGACGTTTTAAGTGTCGCCAAAGCCCTGCCAGACGCAGTGGAAATGCATTAAAAATTCCAATTTTGAATAATTAATGCAACCACTTAATTTTTATTTTAGAATTTAGAGAAAAACTCCTTGATAACGAACATATAAGTCCAAGACGTTTCACGTGTCGCCAAGTCCTTGCCAGACGCATCCAAAGGTTAGAGATCCGCTAAAAATGCCCTATTTACGAGCCTAAACGCAAAATAGTTGGTCTACCGAAGATAAAATAAAAACATGTGCTGATTCTTGAATTCTTTCCAAATAGACCACCATTTTTTATTGATTCTATAAAGATTTATTTATTCTTAATAGATAAAGGTGATAAAATGAAGGCGACTTCATTGAAATAATGTTATGGAGTGAGCTTATAAAACTGATTAACTTATTGAAGACTTTTTACGACGCAAAATAGTTAGTCTACCAGTCTTTATTTTCATTTTACCACTGTATTACTGCACGTGTGGCATTGATAACAGCTTCTAAGCGCCGTAGCATAGTGTCAACTAATTTTTGACACTTTTCGGAGCCGAAAGTTTCCCAGATATTTGTTATCTTGGCCCTTAATTTTGGAAGTGTCCGAGCTGGTTCTTGTCTCAGTTTTTGCTTCATTTTATGCCAAACGGTTTCGATTGGTGAAAGGTCAGGGCTGCTGGAAGGCCATTACACTAAAAGAATTCCTTCAGCAGTTAACCACGCCATTGTCGATCTAGCAATATGGCAAGAAGCACCGTCCTGTTGGGAAATATAGTCTCTCTCACTTGGTTGAAGACGAGTTATTGATGAAAGAAGCTCTTCTTCTAAAATGTCTTTTTACTTGGCAGCATTGACCAGTCCATTGACAAAATGTAAATTGTCCATGCCACGCCCAGACGTGCATCCCTATACCATTAGAGGTGCTGGGAACTTGGCTGTTGCTTCAGTCAGTCTTGATGAAAGGCTAATTTTGAATTTCTTACCACACGTATGCGTTCGTCACCAACGTAGACTTCGAATCTGGACTAATCACTCCAAATAACTGACCGCCATTGCCTTAAAGTCCAGTTTTTGCGTTGTTTGGCCCACTCAAGTCGTTTTTTCTTCTGCTTAGGTATCAAAAGTAGTTTTTCTTTTGCCTGTGTTTTTAATGAATTGAGAAGCTTTATGTTTTGTAAAATTCAAAAAACCTTGTAAAATTTATATCCCATATTTTTCATCGTCCGCTTACGAGGGTCGATCGAAATGCTTTTTTGAATTTGTTCTCTCCATTGGACAGTTATTGCTGCAGCAGTTTTGCGCCGATTTTCTTTTATTATTTTCTTTAAAACCCAGCAATAACGAGGTATTGCTATCGGTGGACGCGCAGTTTTCTTACTTGTCTCAACATTTTCCAATTTTTTGAATTTTGTAATAATGTTCTGTACTGATGAGCGTTCTGAGCAATTTTATAACTCGACAATCCCGTTTTAAATGCCTTAATTATCGATTCTTTTAGGACTCGTAATAATGCAACGCCACTCGCCATGGTGAACATGAAACTGATGCCTACTTGCATAAAAACAGAGATCATTCAACAACAAATAGGGTTTATGCCATTTTTTTCATAACGGTTCACCAAAACACTATTTAAATAGTAATAGACCAAGAATTTTGCATTCAAAAGAGAGTAGACCAACTCTTATGCACCTATCTTTGTTTGAGATAATAGAGAAAATCGTAACGGTGGCTTTTTTAAATTTTGTTTCATTTAGCCTAATTTACTAAGAATAATTACTGTATTACATGACACACATTTTTAAATAAATAACTATTTACAACCACATTAAATTTAAGTATGAAAAAAGTTTAATCTGTTTATTCAAAAATAGACCAACTATTTTGCGTTTGGGTCGTATATCTACACAAAAAATCGCAACTGAACATTAAATAATTGACGCAACCACATAAAATTTATTTTAAGCGTGGACTGAAACACTAGAAACATAACTGCATAAGTCCAAGACGTGTCATTTGCCGCCAAGTCCTTGCCAGACGCATCCAAAGGTTAGGAATTCGCTAAAAATGTCCTATTTATATACAAAAACTCGCAACTGAACATTAAGTAAATGACGCAACCGCACAAAATCTCTCCTAAGCATAGACTGAAACACCAGAAACATAACTGCATAAGTCCAGGACATTTCACTTGTCGCCAAGTCCTTGCCAGACGTATCAAAAAAAAAAAAATTACGCTGAAAAAGTATTAATAAAAATGCATTTCATATTTTGATTATATTTCATCAGGACTTGGCGAATTCTGACGATTCAGAATTAGGGAGTCTATAGTTAACAATTTGCAGGATTACCATTTTATTTCCTGGCAAGATAAATCTAAGTAAATCTAAATGATCATTCGTTGGAGGTTTTTCAGGATTTTGAAGTTATCTCTATATTCTCACCATAGCTATGCCCGCAGATACTTCTTCAATATCACTCAAAAGCATCAATATTAGTAAATCAATCAGTAAAAATGTATTTGTGAAATAAAATATGCATCAGAAAATGAATAGGCTATCTATACTACCTAATTTGTAAATGCCAATAAGCGACCCTACGAACTAAGGTCACATGGAATTAACTCCCACGTACTAACTTCCACAAAATTTGAAATATGAACTAACTTCCACGACTTTCACGAACTAAGATCTAACTCTAGAATGAACTACACCTCGCGCTACTTGAATAAGGTGGGTTATCTATCCCCCATTGGTCCCAAATCAAGTATGCTAGACTTAATTTTTTTTAAATTAAAGTTAATTTAAATGTCGTGAATTGACGACGAAGGGACATATAAAACTATAAAGCTTTAAGTATTAACAAAAAATTATTCCATATAACTAAAAACCGGAAAAATGTGGGTCCTAATTTTGCGCCACTCGAATAGAACACTTAAAAAAAAAATATTTTAGAGAATTCTGCTTCTTTTGAACACAAACATTATAGACTAGCTAGCAACGTTTTTTCTCAAGTCATTTTAGCAAGGCTGTAACTTTGTGTGCTTAGTTCGGGGTGACTACTGAACACAAAAATACATTTCTGGCAGCGCTGCGTTGGTTTATATATTTGTAATGTCATAACCTCAAAAGGGCACACAATTTAGGTACCTCATTTTAGCAAATTAAAGATTTTGGTATGTGTTACTTTACGACCGATGTAGACAGAAAATGCAATTGCCATATCAGTTTGCCGGTTTTAAAGTGCAAAAAAGGCAAAATTTAATTCATAGTAGCAAAGTCAAATTTTAGATATGTTGGAGATATTATCACTCTACTAATTCCTCAAAGCTAAACCAAAACTCCGGTTTCATCATATACCAACATCTTAAGTTTGCTAAAATGAGGTAAATTTCGTTCACTTTGCAGGTTATGGCATTCCTATATAAACCAACGCAGCGCTGCCAGAAATGTATTTTCGTGTTCAGTAGTCACCCCGAACTAAGCACACAAAGTTACAGCCTTGCTAAAATGACTTGAGAAAAAACGTTGCTAGCTCTTACTTTATAAGGTAATTGGAGTATTTTAGATTTAAAAAAAAAATTCAATTGTGTTTTGAGCCACCTTTCTGGCCCAAAATTCACACTTCCGGTTTGGAAGGGATGCATACAAATTGTCCAAATAATTTAGCGAAATCGAGCTTCGAGCTCCTTTTACAAGGTGGCGCAAAAATAACCTTCCGATGTTTTTTGGCTGTAATCTAAAAAAAAATTAAAAACTTTGATTCTTCTTGTGGATTATTTTTATTTGGTCTTTTAATTTTTTTTTACATCAAGTCGAGAATATGATGTCATGTAAATGGCCGCCGCCACAGTTGATTGTCATTTGAGCCCTTTTTATGGCATTTTCCATCACTTTGGCCAAAACTTCCGGCGATAGGTCCTCACATTCTTGACGGATATTGTCTTTAAGAGCTGCAAGAGTCTGAGGCTTGTTGACATAAACCCGCGACTTCAAAAAGCCCCACAAAAAGAAGTCTGGAGCGGTCAAATCAGGCGATCTTGCTGGCCAGTGCAAATCGCCAAAACGGGAGATTAGCCGCCCGGGAAATGCACCCTTCAGGATATCGGTTGTGGCACGTGCAGTGTGTGCCGTTGCACCGTCCTGTTGGAACCACATGTTTTCCAATCCCAATTCATCAAGTTGCGGCAAAAAGAACTCGTTGATCTCGTCGACTGATACCCATTTGCGTGGCACGTCGTCTGGTCGATGTCGACGGCGCTTCCATGACATCTTCGGCTACAGCAGCAATATTCTCTGCAGAACGGCTACTCCGGGGTCTGCCACGCCTGGCAGCATCTCGTGTTGTGCCAGTCTCTTCGAGGCGAGCGGCTAAACGTCGCAGTGTTTCACCAGTAGGCGTTGGACGGCTAGGAAATCTGCGACGAAATTCACGTTGTGCTAAAGTCACCGACCGATTATTGCTCAAATAAATAGTCACCAATATTCCGCGTTCTGGAGCAGTGTAGCGTAACATTGTTTATTAACGTGTATTTCGCATGTGTTTACTACACAAATGTCAAAACAGAACTGACATTAGGGGCCAATCGCAAAATTTATAGCATTTTCTGATAGGAGGATTACTTTTGCGCCACCTTGTATATACATTGTAAGGCAACGCATTCATTGCGGTTGACCAGGTTAAGGGTGACTTTTTCTTAACTCTTGAGTCCCCTTTTCGCATTGGTAAGTACACAGTCTCTATACGGCTTTTCTTGTTTTTTCCATCATTACTTAAAAAATATGAATATAACGTGTCGGCTCCTCTCGATTTTCTTAGCTAATTTGGCATTAAATAGGCGAGCGTCCTTTAAGCTTTGAGTTGTCCTTTTTCCGCCACAGTTTTATTATTTTATTTTTTAATTAAATAGCCGAAATTAACCAAAAAAATTCGATCAACAATAAATATGAGTGCACGTGCCAAAGAAAGTAGTCAAATTAAATGCATGCTCTATTCAAGTGGCGAAAAAATGTTGCAAAAACAAAGTGGGAAAAAACATAAACGGCTATTTTTCCAGAACTTGGCAATTGCAATTTGTCACAGAGTTCAAAAATACTATTATTTTATCATTCCGCTGTGGAGATATGAGCAGACCATTGAGCAATTATTGTAAAATTAGTGTACAGGATGTTCTATTCAAGTGGCGAGCAGTGTTGCCACTAAAAAAAAGTGAATCCGGTCAAATCTGACCGAATGACCGGATTTTTATTTTCTAAATCCGGTCAAAAAATCCGGTCAATAGTTAAAATGAGAAATTTTGACCTGAAACCCGGTCAAAAATAGAAAATACCTATACCTACCTATACAATTTACGAATTTTTATGTTAGCGCTGCATTATCGATGTTTAGAAAACGTTTTTATAATATGTGAGTGAATCTTGAGTTTGTGAACTTGTTTTTTATTTCGTTTGTTTAAAATTTATTGAAACTAATTTTTCAGTTTATATGACATGTTTTAAGTTCTGAAATACACTTTTAGTGCATGATCATACACGCCTTCCAATGAACGTCGTGTCCAGCGACACAGGTAGATTTTGAGTGAGTAGATAAAGGAGAATGGTAGATAGCATAGAAAATGCACAGAAAATCCACTTTCAGAAGATACAAATCTTCATTTGATATTTGCGTTGATAGAGTGAGGACGTCAAAAACGTCAACGTGCCAAATTTTATTTCATTGCAATGACGACGCCTGGTTTTTGTGTATAGCCAAATCGTTAATGGAAATGAAAGTCATGAGAAGATGTGTGTGGCCAGGCCATGTACTAAGGCCGTGTCAATAATTAAATACATAATTAAATAATTATTCTCGGATAATTTTCTGACACTTGAAAAGAGTAGTTCACCAAACTCCAATCTGAGATTTATCGAATTTCACACTCTAATTAATTCAAATTCATTGTTTAATTTCCTCTTCAACATTCTAGCAAAAGAAAACGTCAAGAAATTAGCCTATAAGATAATTTATTATCCTGCTCCCGGAGCAGAATAGGGCAACTTAATTTTTCCGGTCAAAAAAGAGTTTTCCGGTTAAAATCGTTTTTCGTTCCGGTCAAAAAACGGTTAGGCCGGATTTCAAAATTTTCTCCGGTCAGAGTAAAGAGATTTCGGTCAGATATGACCGGAATCCGGTCAGAATGGCATCACTGGTGGCGAGGTGCGAGGAGCAGTGTTGCCGCTAAGAGAAAAAAAATTCGCTATGCCACAACCTAAAATCCTCTAGAAATGTTAGTTTTTGTATCGCAAAAATCCGCTAGAATTCGCTAAAATATCAAGCTGAAAGTAAGTTTTTAAGAAATGCATATTCATATTTAAATGTAAATTATTATTGAGTAAAATTAATGAAAAAACAAAACAATCAACAAATTCAAGAAGCAAAAAAACAAATTCAAGTAAAGACATAAAAAAACCTTTTGGAAAAAAAGCAGAAAGTTAAAAGTTACGAACTGGGATCTCTACGTTATTCCTTTTTCGAAAAATCCTTTATTGAACATAATCTCTCTTTTTCCAAAATCTCCTACCTATTGCAAAAATCTCCAACCTACCTACACAATTACTTATTTAATCCCTCATTAAAATCCCCTTCTCGCTAATAATTTGGAACTTATCCGTTTTCTTCTTCTTGTAACTTCAATTTAACTTCACCCAGTGGCAACATGACGCGTGGTGATTCCATTTTCTATAATGGTAATTAAAAACACTCGTACGTTTGGGGGTAAACTTAAGCAAAGAACATAATATATAGTTTGCATATATCCAATCTTGCAACTACTCCAAATCCTGCAATCCTGTGACCACAAGCAAGGGGGTTACATACCTACGTATCTCACTGTTATGGGATTTTTGTAAAAAAAAGAAATATGATAAATCAGTTTGAATACAAAATATTAGCCCGTGCCCTTGAAAATAAGTTAAATGTTAGTAGAAAAAAAACAAAAATTCAGTTGTTAAAATTTTACGTTTTTTAATTCCTCATATCTTTTTTTTGATCCGATTTTTATGAATTATTTATTTTTTGACACTCAATTCTGTCGCGCGACAGAATTAATAACACCAAGGGACAGGGAGTAAGGGATTTCAGCACACGGGTTTTTGGAACACGGGTTTTTGGAAAGGGAATTTGGGAAAAGAGATTTTGGAAAAAGATATTTCTTCACCAACCTTTTTTTGGCAGGGTTTGTAGTACCAGGGTTTGGTAGTGAAAAATCGCTAGAATTCGCTAGATTTTAATTTAGCGACAACATTTTATTAAAAATCGCCGGGAATCTTAAAAATCCACTAGATATAGCGACAAAATCGCTAGAACGGCGACAGTGGCGAGGAGTGTCCCAACCCAATAAGAGAATTATATACACTCAGAAAAAAACGAGATAAGATCGAGAATATCAGTGTCATTTCAAGCCTATTCGTTGACGAAAGTATGGTAAACTCGGAAAATCTTATTCCAAGTACAAAAATCTTATTTTGAGCTCGTTTTTTCAAGACCAACAAATCTTCTTTTTTAGTAAGTTTAAAAATCTCACTTCAGTCCTGTTTCGGGATTATTTTAAGAATGTTCGTTCTTATTTTAAGAATAAGGCTTCGTTTTGGACCATTGTCAACTTAAATTAAGCTAGAAAATTCTTAAAACAAGACTAAAAAATCTTCTTTTGAGATTTTTAGTAAGCTTAAAAATCTTAATTCAATCCTATTTCGCGATTAATTTAAGAATGTGTTTCTTACATTATGACTGAAACAAATTTATTTTGGGTATTCAAGACCTAAACCTTTGATCTAGATACCTACCATCTTATAATATATCATCATATCATTCATTCACATCAGTAGATCAGTATTCTGTAAATCTTGCACAGGGCCGCTAGTTTGGCTGGCTTCGGCCCTGGTAGAAGACCAGCACTTTTATTAATCGATTTAACCTCTAAACCAACGCGAAAAATATATACCCGCTGTCCCTTTAATCCGCACAAAAAATATCCTTCGACGTCACTACAACGTGCGTATTTATATTTAATAACTGTAAATGGGAATGGAGTATATTTTGTGAATATAATTATTTTCCAACTTGCCCTGAATTCACCTCGTTTCTGCTATTCGTAGCCCATTGTCGACTGACCTAGTATAACTTGGGAATGGTTGGAGCTGCTCCCTCACAGTGAACCGAGGTTTCATCCCTAAAATGGTTTTAGCTTTGAACTGAAACACCCTCAATATCATTACCAACATACCACGGTATGTTATTATGAAGAAGTGGGTAATTCTAAGACAGATTAATGACATACTCTTTCCTAATTAATGTTGTTATCATTCGTATAAATGAATGGAGTTTTAAAACGTGATATGACATAATCTCAGTGAAGGTTTGCCAAAAATAGTAGCCGCAGACGAAGGTTCGATTACAAACAAAAAAAAAACAATCAAATAAATTGATAACGTAAATCAAAATCAGAAGTCTGGTATAAAGTTATATTGTGGACGATTCTCTAGAACAAATCTTTCAAATTAATTTTAGAGGCTTTTTTAAATGCTAATTTATTTGTTGTAGAAGAATGTAGTAGCACTTAATGTGCTTTACCTTCCTTTTTTTAAATGAGGGCCGAACTATCGTTACATACGCAGTCAATGCCCAATGTTATACCGGACAATAATGATCTGCGATTATTCCTTCGAAAATATGAACGCACACTTCCCATAAAAATTTAAATATAACATTCTATCGAGAAATGGATAAGTGAATTGACGACCGAGATCGTGCATTCGGGCGCCACTCGATTACTTATTGTGCAGCTTTTGTGTATGCTGATAAGCCGCACATTATTCAAAATTATTGAAGCCAATATTCAGGATGTTATTAGTGATATAGAGCCCCAAATGCTTAGAAGAGTGGCAAAAAGTCAAATCGTTCGGTGTTGGGATATAATTCGCCAAAAAGAAGCCTGAGTTCCGAAGTTAGCTTTAATATTGTAACAAAAAAATAAAAAATAAAATAAGTAGTTAACGCAACATGTTCGAATAGATAACGCTAGGTAGATCTTATAGTTTGTTGGGCTGGTTTTTATTTTATTGAGACCAAACGATTGAATCTTAAGTCCACACTAAATAATCAGTAGAATAAATATGGGGGGGGGGGGCATGCTGCCATACACCCAACCTGAAAATAACTTGAAAGTGACATACAGTGGCCGGCATAAGTATTTTGACAAAACTTAATGGATTAAGGAAAGTTTTGTATCATTCAAACGGAATTTAAATTACCTTTCCATTGGTGCCAACATTTACGAAGTAAGTTTCAAATTATGAACAGAATTAACTTTAGTTTTGTCAAAATACTTGTGCCGGCCACTGTAAGTGACATACGGCCCCAGCTACATCCCATCTCCGGGCACAAATTTAATATGTTGATATTATCATAATCTCAGGCCGCAGTTGGCTTTTCTTCAGAATTTAATTATAGTAAGGTAATTCTAGAGTAAGTCTTGACATTTCTTTATTTTGAATAGTCTATAACCTCGGTTCTTAAACTGTGTTCCGCGGAACCCTGGGGTTCCGTGGAACAGTTTTAAGGGTTCCGCGACTTTCTTGAATTAAGAATAGTAAAACAAAAATAATTTTTGTAAGTATGCAATTACAAACATTTTTACGCAAAAAATGTGAGTATAGTTCGCGCATAGCTTTTATGAGGTACTGAACACTATCCTACAAAGAATGAACTTGACACAAAAATGCATGCGTGTGGGTATCTTTCATGCACAGCATTTGTAAAGTTTCTGCAAAATATCTGACAAAGAATGAAAATATAGACAGAATGAAACCCAGCCTACAACACTAACGTCCATATTATTCACTTCGGGTGTAAATCAGGTTTAAGTAGTTAATTTTACACTTGATCATTAATCAGATTTTTTTAAACCCGGTAATTTAAACCAAATTAGTCAATAATATGCAATTTAGTTTTAACCCGGGTTAAATTACTTAAACTGGTCTACGGAGTCCTGTTTAAACTTAATCGGATTAAACGCCGACAAGGTTAAAAAAAACGGTTTAAGATTTTGGTTAAACTCACTTAAACCTGGGTGCGAACTTTAATCCGGATTAAAGTGAGTGAATTGTATGGCCGTTATAGATCTGCAGAGTTCTTCTTCACCAAAACATGTATTTTGATTCTGTATCATTGAACGAATTTTGGGTTGGTATATTAGGAGTGAATACCCTGAACTTGCCAAACAGGCTATCGTGGAATCCGTCGTAATTAAGTTTCACTTCACCTATTCGATTCCCTTTGACCTCCTACTCTACTGCTATCGTGGAATCCGCCGGAAACGTTTCCTTACCGACACGTTTTTGGGAAAGGTAGTTTCACTGTCAAACGGCTTTCATTTGTCAATACAAATCTGTTTAGCTGCATTTGTCGGAGGCATATTATGAAAAGTTTGTTTTAAAAGTGATTTAAATAAAACATAAAGCATAAGAGGAAGAACGAAAGGAGCGGTGTTCTCAGAGAAGAATACGAGACAGGTTAAGAGGAGCAGTGCATGATTTCATGGAAATCCCTGATGAAATGTGTTTTTAGAAAGATTATTTATTGATTTTAATAAAGTTCAATATTGCAGAGATTTATTACAAATGTTCGGCTTAATAAAGCAGCTTTTTTATATGCATACATTTTCTTAAAAAAAAAAAAATGCTCACGACGACGTTCAGCAACAGCAAGCAAGAAAACCTATGAAATCCGCAATAATTTTGATACTGGCGAGTCATTTTGTTCCGAAAAAGTTTGATTTGAACGTTTTCAACGATAGGTACAGTGAAACTCATTCACATTACCCACACGGGGAACTGTTCACGTTACGGATTTGACGATACCAAAATATTGTTTTCCGTGAATAATTCCCCCCGGCGGATACCACGATAGGGGTGTTTATTAAATTTGCTCCCTTTTGTCACAACGCATTGCTGTGAAGCACGATTTTCAGCGTATACTTATGTAAAGACTACGAGATTGGACGCTGCCCCAGATATGCGAATACAGCTTTCGGAGATAGAAGTCAATTTAAAAAAAATTATAAATCAAACAATAATGAAACAGTTTCATCTGCAAGCAATTAATAATTGTCTAGTCTGTAATACCTCGAGTCACATCCAATATTTCTAAAAGACATTTTTTGATACAATAACCTAAAAAAAAAAAAAAAAATTGGCGTAACAGGTCATAGGGACAAGGGACCCTAGGCCTAGCTTCTCACAACCATTCGTTTGTGTGTGTTTTATATTTTTGGGACGAATGGAAGGGACCTACAATCTTATGCCGATTCCGAACGGCTTAATTGAGAAGCCTTTTCCAAACAGTTATCCTCTCGGATGTTTGTCAGACGTTCGATAGAGGTGACGCAGTGGAAAAGCCTTTAAATGTAATTAGTGTTTTTCCGGGGATCGAACCTGGGACCCATCGCACAATAGTCCAGCACATTAACCACTGAGCCACGGGATTCCTATACGTTATCCCCAAAAACCCTTATTGGACATAATCTCTCTTTTTTTTTTTTTCTCTCTTTTTCCAAAATCTCCCGGGACGATATTCCCTATGATAAAAAACCTCCGACAAGCAAACTAAACTTTGCTATGTCTCAAAATACTGCAGTGACCACAAGCATGGGGGTTGCACCATTTTTAGGTGTCGCGGCGACAGAATTAATAACACCAAATCTAAAAATGGGGGATTTTGCGCCGTGGAGATTTTTTCTCAGGGTCATTTGGAGTAAGGCATTTCAGCACAGGAGATTTTGGAAAAGGAGATTTCATCACCAACCACTGAGCCACTACGTCCACGATACATTAACCTTACCTTCCTTAAAACTTAGCTACGATCTTGCTTAGAATATGTTCAGTGAACATTGTTGACGCGGCAATGAACTTTATTACTCAATAATTGGAACTTATTTTGGAACGACACTCCCATGCACTTGAATAGGGACAAGATTTATTGTTTTTCTTTTGCGGTTTTCCAATAAAACAACATAGGGATATATTTTTTTAATGTTTTGATTTCATTTTTGTATTAAAGGGAAAACTAAATCAAGCACAAAAACTTTCCGTTATATTTAAACAGTTGATTTTTGAATGTAGTCTAAAAAATAATTTTTCTCTTGTGGCACTTGAATAGGGACAGTAACTGGAAACAAGGATCAATAACAAAATGTTGTAAAATTCAGTTCAGATTCATTCAAATTCAAATTAGCTTATAATGTGTGTAGTCGCATTTGTTTGAAATAACTTTATAACTTTATAAATACCTACCGTTTGGAAGTGAGTTAAACAGAGAGGTGGCTCTAGGAAATGTCGCTTCATATGATTTAATATCTGAAAATTGTTTACCGGACTCGTATACTTTCCGTGACAACCATCCCCAAACAGTCTCAATTATATTGAGATCAAGGGAATAAGGTGGGGACCCAGTATAGGCAGGTTTTGGGTACGGATACACTCTTTTACCACGCGCGCGGTATGAATGGGGGACGGGGGTGTTATCCTGCTGGAAAGCCCATTGCACGGTTCCAAATACATTATCGTAGTAAGAAAAAGCCTTGACAGAAACTGCAATTAACATTGGCCATAATGAGAGATCGCATATCATACCATTACGCCCCTTTCACGGCTATGGTGACGAGACAGATAGTGTTTTTCTTTGTGTATGTCATGACTAGAGACCGGATTATATGCAATTGCATATTGCATATGCATTTGCATATTTTGCCCACTATAAAGGTTAATGGCATATTCTAACTAAAATCTAGTGATGATGCATTTTTTCGCCAAAAAATTTGAACCGACTCCAACATTAAAAAAAAACATTGCTATAGTGTGCATTTACACTCATTTTTCTTTCATACCAGCAAAGGTCAAAAGGTCAAAACTCAATGCTTGGTATTGACGAATCTATTCAGTTAGTAGGTTAATAAAATCAGTCAAATAAACTCCAAATTGCCAGCAGTATTAGCACGTAAATTTAAAGAAAGGTTTGAATAACATTCTAGACTTTCAAGCGTTGGGGTAGTGTCAAATAGTTTTATTAATGGCCAACAACAAAAATTGCTAACATAATAGCACCCAAATCGAATTCTGCCCAGTGTCCAGTTACTTCAGTGGATGTGGAAATGTCCTTTTCCACTTATAAAAATATTTGAAGTGACTTAATCTTTTACCACTGAACGATGGTTTACGTTTTCGAAAGTAACAATATGATGTTAAATAATTTTTAATTATAACAAGAATGTTATTCAACTATTTTATGCTGAATTTGAAATAAAAAACTATATAAACTAAAATAAAAATGCTAATTTTTTATCACTTAATGTTGCATATTTTGGCACATTTTATGCATATTTCTAGCATTTTTCATGCATATTTGAATGCATATTTTATGCTTTTTATGTTGCATATAATCCGGTCTCTAGTCATGACTCATGACATTAGGAATTTAATCATCTGGGCCATCTAATGTCGTTTTCGATTGGTAATCCAGAACCGTCCGGAAGCAATCCGAACGCTTCTGAAAGCGTTCGATTGGCACTCAACTGACAGTTCTTCTACTGAAAAGAAGAGAAATTTGCTTCTGGATATGAATTCAGAATCGCGGAGAGTTCTTCCGGACGCTTCTGGATTACCAATCGAAAACGACATAAATTAATTCGGTTTTCGTCCGATAAAACTATAATTGAATTTGATAAAACTATTTGATGCCACTAGCTATTCCATGTCATGTCAGCAAAAACCATGCGCGTATCCTTACGAGTAGTGGTAAGAGCCGTTTTTTTTTTTATTTTAATCTTTTAAGATATCCAGCTCGTCTTACAGTGTCAACTCTAGCAATGATTCCCAAATTTGATCAGATCTGCGAGGCGGAACAGTAAGAATTTGATGCTTCTCCAACAATCCGCCTATTTTCAGTAGATGTAGTACCTAGCTGTTTTTCTGTCCTCCCTTCATATTGTTTCCATAGTTGCACTTATTTTTAATAAAATTCCAAACCATTGACTTGTTTATACCAATTTTTTTTGGCAATATCGCTATAGGTGAGACTACATTCCTTCTAGCCAAGTATTTTGCCTTTCTCTTCTGCGGTTACAACCCTTCCTCACCCCATTTTTTTGAAAAACGATTAAAATATACGCGACATAAAAATAAAAATACCTTTAGCTTCAATAAATTGATCCACATCAAAGCAATTGCCCCTGTCCCTCAAGTGCTGCACAAAAAGTTCAGTTTTTTTTGCATGGTGAAAGAAAAACCAACATGTATGTATGTATGTATGTATGTAATAAGGACATTAGCACAGGCCTCGGCCATCATTGAAGCTAAGCTCTGGGCCTCCGGGTATCGTATTTTAGCGCCAATGCAAATGGACAAACTAAACCCGTAAATAAGCTGATTGAATAATTACAGAGACGTAAATATTCAAGGTTCTTACATATACCCGTATTTATCCGGAACATAGGATGTGGAGGTCCCATTTATTGTAAATCTTGAAATTACTTCGAGTTCTAAATCTCGATTTTTGATGTTGTTGTTGATTTCCCAATTTCCCAATGTCTGAAAATACAAAAAATCTTTTAAAATCGTTAATGCTTAAAGAGAAGTTGATTCCTCAAAATGGAAGTTGCTTCTTCGGGTGTATAGTTCACCATATTGGGAAAATTGACCCGTTAGATCCACAGTTTGATTATGTCAGACAGCTTTGCTATGAGAGCTCTGCATTTCTAGAAAGTAAACGTTGGCTATGATGAGAGCACTTTCTCTCTCCGCGAGGCACTTTTAAAGCGTCTGTTTGCGAAACCGCTGAGCTTAACATATCCACCTTGCTGAATCTGTAGTCCAGCCAAACTCTTGCCAATTGCAGAACATCCTGATTTCTCGGACACCACACTACAGGTTTCAACTAAGGTGGATGTGTCGGAGTCGGAAGTGGGAAAATCCTCATCTCCTTTTCTGACACGGTCTTGAAGTTTGGATGGGGTCCACATGACACCGAAAAGTTGTGGTCGTGTGCTCTATAGCACAAGGGTTCTTGACCATCGAGAGCCCAGAGGCTGCACGATCTGTTTGCTCTTCTGGTTGCCCAACAGCAAGGCCAGAGGTTGATGCGATTCGAAATATTGATCCCACGAGTATCCGGGAAAGAAACATCACCCATGCCGGAGCCCGGTATACGGCACAGGAAGGCTGGTTTAAAACCGACGGTCGCCTGGTATTCGGAGCCCATATATTAGCGACTAAGCAGTCTCTTAGGCACGCATCCGTCAGCATATATGCTGTTCCACCTTGGATTCGAGATTTGATAATGCTGTTTACTCCCCATAGGTAGTTCTTGGCACGAGTACGATAACTACGGCGCCAAAAATTGATAACGGTATTTTGTAGAGTGGTTAAATAGAAGCATTTTTTTTACTATGGGAGGGAAGGGTCTATCTCGCTTCGTTTAGGCGGGAGGGGCAATTTAGAAAAAAAATAATACTAAAAATTAAAAAAAAAAATGAGAAAAAATGGCAACACTTACAATAAAGGACTTTAAGATTTTTGGAAGCCAGAAATCTGTTCTTTGATATTATTTTTAAATCAAGTTATAACTGTTAATAGTTTTTGAAAAAAATACTTTCAAACTTGAAATTTAAGGAAAAAAATTAAAAAAAAAGTTGAATGCTGATTTTTTTCAATATTCAGAAAATAGATACTTAATTTGTTTGTAGTTTTTACTGCCTAAATCAATTCTTAATCGAACACTGAAAACCAGATTGATTTATGTCCTCTAATTTTTGAGAAAATTGAAAATTACTTTTATATGTCGCTCCGCTTAGAGTACAAATTGCTACCCTTGCGGCTTGAAATGCGTAAGGGGGAGCATGCTGCCCCCCTGCAACCCCCCTGCTTGGGGTCACTGTTGGATTTTGGGATGGGTGCAAGGCTGAGTATATGCAAACTTTCTTTAAATTATATTAGTTTACCCAATGTCAACAACATTTTTCAGATACAGTCTCTGGCCTGAAATTTCACTTTGGTAGACAAAATTTTGCTGATTTGCATTTTAGACAATTTAGAACAGATTCCTGGCTTTGAAAAATACTATAGTTCGTTGTTGTAAGTGTTGCCATTTTTTAAATATTTTATTCTAATTTTATTTATAATTTTTTTGTTTAATTACCCCTCCCGCCTAACCGGAGCGAGATAGACCCCCCTCCCATAGTAAAAAATGCTTGTATTTAACTCCTCCACATAAATCCGTCATTAGTTTTCATCGCCAAAATTATTTTACTCACCCCAATTTTTGTCCTTAAATTTCAAGTTTGAAATTGTTTTTTTCAAAAACTATTGAAAGTAATAACTTGATTTCAAAATAATATGAAAGAACAGATCCCGGGCTTTCCAAAATGATATAGTCTTTTATTATAAGCGTTGCCATTGTTTTTTAATGTATTTTTGTTCCATTTAAAGTATCATTTTCTTTAAATTACCCGTCCCGCCTAAACGGAGTAAGATAGACCCCCCTCCCATAGTAAAAAGTGCTTGTATTTAACCCCTCTACAAAATACCGTTATCATATTTTGGCGCCGTAGTTATCGTACTCTCCCCTAGTTCTTAGTTAGTTGCTCCTCAACAGCCTGTCTGGCATGGGTGACCCTTCAGACGACTACCGCCTCCGACAGCATAGCCCATTAAGTCATTACAACATTAAGCCTTTGCACCGGCACTTATACGATTGCGCACACGTCAAGGTCCCTGCCCCTAGCGAAGGTGTATGGTCAAAGAAAAACCAACATAACATCTAACTGTAAAATTGTGAGAATTTAGTTTCGCTCCTTAAAGTTGTCTATTACTATGTAATGTACTAAATAAAAGCATAAAGTAAATACCGATATTTAGGAAAGAGACACACAACATATGAAATGATTAAAAAAAAAGTGTCCCTATTCATGTGCATGGGAGTGTATTTAATTAACAGACCCAATCCATTGGCACAGTCCTTGCACACTTAGAAGTACCTACCTACCTATTATCACATTTAATTAATTCTAACTGCGGTCTCGAATTATTTCCACGAATTTCTAAGTCATTTCAGACTCTAATAAGGCAAGACTACCAACGAAGATCTGATAAAATCGACACCGATTAACATTTTTGTAACTGCCCACCCATTTTCAATTTTAACTGTTTTAAAAAAATCGTCGACATCCCAAAGCGACCGTTGCACATGCCATTTTAAAATTACCTATCAATATAAATCAGCTGAATGGAAACTCACTACACATTTTGTGATTTCCTTAAGAGAATTATTCAAATGCAATTAAGTTATAAAAAAGAGATTCTGATTCTGACATACCAATACCATTCGATTCGATTGTGTATTTTCCGCACATTCGTTCGTCGCATACACCAGCTAAACGTACACCCCACTATTCGTATTCGTATTCCCTTTGCTTTATTTAGAAACAGCTGCGTATAGATAGAAGGAAAGCTTTAGGCTAAACTTCCATAGACGCTATTCGCAAACGATAGCTAACGCACTGAATCAGTCGATGCGATACCTGCTTGAGACGTCCGGCGCGCGATAGACGCTCTCGCTGGAGGAAATTCAATGCGTGACTATGTAGTGTCGGTTCGGTTTCGGTTTAAAATAATGTACCTATTTTGGGAACTTAATAAAACAGAAAATATTAAATCACGAGAATAATGAAAATTAAAAGTTACGATTTTATCGACACGCTTAATAATTTAATTATATAGCAGCTTAACCAATTAATCGTACCTGAGTTCACATAAGCAAAACAAGTCAAGTATACGTCCTATAATGCCATCAGAATTTAGAAAACTATGAAGTTTTTGTGTGATAAAATCATCGTTCATCCTCGGAATTTTTACACAGTTAGCTATTATAGAAATTGTTGGACCCTGAAACGTCTGCGGTTGGTATCGTCCAATAGAGTGTTAATCTTATTAGCTTATATGATTTTGTGCAATAACGTGTCACATCTGAATGCGCAGTCGTGTTCTCAGTGTAAAATTACACACGCACCGCATTTTAAAGATCCAAAAGCGAACTATGAAGAGTTCATTTTTGAACATCAAGTTACCCGACAAGATGCTATTGATGCGTTGCTTACACTTAATGACACTTTTTTTGATGGTAAGAATCCGATGAGTGATAAATATTTGTGGTGTTTACAGATTTAAATTTCAATAATAGGACCTTCCGGGAGTACCTGCAAATCAATTACCTGCACTCGAAATGTGATGAAATACTGTTACGGGCCACAGTTCATAAATGATCATTGTTGGTGCGAGCTGGGCCATGTTAATGGTAAGTGTTTAGTTTTTATTATAATTTTATTGAAATAAGTATTTATTTAGAGTAATAACATGACAGAATCCTGGTTCTTATAATGTAACATAATTCAGTTTATGAGGTTATGATAAGGGTACCTATTCATTGACGGTTACAATGGGTCGAGACAATGCTGTGGAACGTTGACATTTTTAGTGAAGTTTGTTTCTTATTATTAATAGAACCTCGGCGAATACCAAAATCCATTCTCCTTTGCTTTTAGGACTAATGCGAATACCCGTCTTGGGGTATCAACCAACTTCGTCAAATTGAAAATTTATAAGGGTCATAAGGAGTTACTTAGGCGAGAATAGTAGCCAAAGAAAGGGAGGTTATGGAAGAATTGTTTCGCAGGTTCCAAAACACCTCGAAGCAAGACTGCAACGATTTTTTTTGTTGCTATAGGCTAAAAGGTCAAGTCCCACGCCTGCGCCGAGGAGCTAAGGAGGGAACCAACACAGGCCCAAGTTAACCAAAGCTAGGCAACAAAATGGCTAAATTTTCAATTTGACGAAGTTGATGGAATTAGTTTCTCAAGACGTTTAAATGTAAAAAAACAAATGTCGTTCGTGTTGAACTACTATACCTGCTAAAAATTGAACATGTTCCTGTTGGGCGAACGCCCTAGGTATACTTACATAGTTGATGGACTTATTTAATTCTCGAATAGCCGCGTACATCTAGTTGATAAACAACCTTTTCTACCTTGTTCATCAACTTCTGTTGTCAACTGC